>JALMGF010000007.1:97382396-97982396 GCA_023333645.1 Sceloporus occidentalis
ACTGGATTCGGTGGGAGAAAATGAAAACTGAGGCTTTTCTACACAACTATCTTTCACACTTTATAGCTCGGGATGGGCATATTGTGCCCTGTGAGCCATATGCATCCTTCTGTGGCCCCTGAAGCCCTCAAAACCCCATAAACTCCCCCATTAAAAAAACTGATATGGTTTAGGGACATTTTTGCCCCAAAACCATACAAAAAGCACTCAAAAGTGTGAAAACACACAAAAATACCTCACTCCATTCTCATAAGCACCCCAGAACCCCACACTACTCCCAAATACTTTCATTTTTCCCTCTCAAAATGACTACAAGAAGTGATACAGTATCACTTTCTGTTGCCATTTTGAGAAGGAGTGCAGAGAAAAATGGAAGCATTTTGGCTTGTTACAGGAGCAGAGTTCAGGACGCGGGGGACTTTTCTGGGAAACATCGCAAGAGTAAAGAGGTCCGATGCCTAGTGCAGTCTTCTGCCTCTTTGCTTGCGATAGGAGCAGGAGCGGATATTTTCACCTGTTCCAGGGCTTCCCAGCACAAAGAGAGATCAAAAGAGAGCCAACCAGGTTCTTTATCAGCCCTCCGACTTCGGCCCCAAATAGCTGGTGATCTCCATGGATTCCTTACCGCAGGCCAGCTCATCTTCACCCTGGGCACAGTCTGAGGATCCGTCGCACACCCGAGAAACGTTGATGCACATGCGGTTGTTGCAAATAAAGAACCCCGGGCACGGCGGGATCTGAGTGGATCCTGTTCCAGGAAAGAAGGCGTGTTTTCCTGTGAAGCAGGACTAGGAATAATCCAGTCACAAAGACTTGATTGCCAACAAGATGCGGGGCTTGGTGGTAGCCATCGCTATCAAGCCTAGAACTCTGTGTCCAACTTGGAGCCGAGCTCAGAGCTGGTCTTAACTTTGAGCATCAATGCAGAATTCACCAGAAAGCATGGCCAGTGGTTGTCTCCCAAAAGCATGTGATTAAGCTGTCCTGTCTCCCACTATGTGGCCGTTGTAATCATGCAATGGCGCTAGGGATGCCACAAGATGCCTTGACGCATAGTGACCCTGTGGATGAGACTTCCCCAAGACTCCCTGTCCTCCACTGCTCTGCTCAGGTCCCAAATGCTCAAGCCCATGGTCTCTCTGACGGAGCTCATCCATCTGCTCTTTCTCTCATTCTGATTCCCTCTATCTTACCTAGCATTATTGTTATTTCCAAAGATCCATGCCTTCTCATATGTGGCCAAACTATGGCAGCCTCAATTTAGTCATCCTGAATCATACAATCATAGAATCGTAGAGCTGGAAGAGACCCCAAAAAGAGTCATCCAGTCCAACCCCCTTCTTCTGCCATGCAGGAACTCTCAATCAAAGCATCCCTATTGACAGATGCCCATCCAGCCTCTGTTTAAAATCCTCCAAGGAAGCAGACTCCACCACTGTCTGAGTCAGTATCTTCCATGGTTGAACAGCCCTTACTGTCAGGATGTTCCTCCTAATGTTGAGCTGGAATCTTTTTTTCTGTAGTTGGCATCCATTGCTCCATTATTTCCTATTCTCTGGAGCAGCAGAAAACCAGCTTGCTCCCTCCTCAATGTGACTCCCCTTCAAATACTTAAACAGGGCTATCATATCACCTCTTAACCTTCTCTTCTCCAAACTAAGCTTACCCAGTTCTCTAAGTCATTCCTCATAGGGCTTCATGGTTTCCAGATTCTACACCGGTTTAGTCGCCCTCCTTTGGACACATGGCTCCAGGCATAAACAGAGGCAGGACAACTAAACCTGTTGTGTTTAAGGGTGTTGTATGGACAGGCTTGCTGCCACCAGCATCCCCTCCTCCTCCTTGGGGTCAGAGCTGCTCACCGCACGTGTCGATGCTCTCGTCCGACTGGTCCTGGCAGTGGGGCAGCCCATCGCACAGGTGGCTGTAGTGGATGCACTCGCCACCCAGGGCGCACGGGAACTGGTCCAGGCCGCATGTCCGGTTGCAGTGCAGCTCGTCGCTGCCGTCCAGGCAGTCGGCTTCATTATCGCACATCCAGCCCCGGGGCTGGCACTCACCACTGTGGCAGTGGAACTCGTAACGGCCGCAGGGAGGCGCTGCATGGAGGGTGATTTAGAAATGGAGAGGTTCACTTTGCAGACATCATTCCACACACATCAGACACCTTCCCTTCTGTCTTCCCTGAACTCTTCTGCTCCTTCGTCCTTCTCTGCTACTTAAGTTTGCCCTGGCCTCATTCCCACTACGTTTTAAACCGGTTTGCAAATTGGTTTGAAGCGGTTTAAATGACCCTGGTTCGTACCTGAACCGATTTGGAAAGAGGGACTATGCGCTAAACCCGTTTAACCTGCATCTTTTTGACGCTGATTTTTTTTCCTTGTCTTTTTGGATAAATCAATTCTGCGCAGGTATGAACCAGATGTGGATGGGAATTGATTTCAAGAACCGATTTGAAGAATCAAATTCACAAATTGATTCAGCGGCAGTGTGAACGAGATGCAGATCAGAGTTGATTTACTATGACGTGATAAGGGGTCGCCAGGTGGGGAAGCAGAATCTAACAACCTGTGTTCGCCCGCCCTACGACCCTCATACAGACGGACATAAATGCAATTGCAGTGATGGACAGAGAGAAAAAATCCTTCTGAAAACGTTTCAAATACTGATTCATTTGCCAGTGGGAACTACAAGTGGGTTATTTTGAGAGACTCTCGCAGGAAATGGTTTAAATTGAATCGATTCATTTGTCAATGTGAACCACAAGTGGGTTATTTTATTTTATTTTACAGCAAGAAAATGCAATTGGGACAAATGTAGTGTGAACCACACTCTGCTGCCAAACCGGTCCATCAATTCAGATTGCAAAGTGATTTATTTGTAAGTGGGAGTGAGGCCCTTGTCTGTCTCTCCAGCCCACTTCAATTCTTTCTCTCGCTTCTCCAGCTGCCATTCAACGTATAATGCCTGGATCAGCTTCCCCACCTTCTTCCTCAAATACCTCTCAAGACTCTCTTCTAGCCTTCTCTGAATGCAGGTCTACTCAGGAGAAAGCTGCAGAACAGAGGTTTACCAACCTACAAAGTAGAGCTCAGCTCCATGCAAGGATTTTCCAGGGCACAAAACAGAATTCAGTACTAGGCCACAGCTTCCACAGCTTTTAATAGCCTCTTATTTCTCATCTCCAGTCACTGGTGTCTTAACTTCAATCACTGATCAGAAACAATTTGCAATTCAGAAGGGAAACCTCTGCAGGCTTCACCTGGCCCATGAACTGGAAGTTCTTCATCCTGACGTAGCTGTTGATGTGTGTGGGTTTCAGCTAACTGAAATTATGATTATGGTGCACCCGCATCATACGCAGGCATGCCATGTGTGGCTTTCAGCATACGCTGAAAGCTGTGTGCCAGAAGAGGCAATGGCATGCACATCTGTAGCACACGCGCCATGCCGTGCCACATGCACAAGCCCCATTGTTTTCAATGGGGCTCCACCATATGCAGTATTTCCATTACACGAGAGGTGGGGGGATCTGGAATGGATCCCTTGCATAAGGGAAGGGAGCACTGTAGTGCATAAGCACACTGCACTTAGCCATTCTTGGCCTCTTCCAGATGATAATGATGATGATTTCTTACCTGCCTCTCCCCATGGATTAAGGCATGGAACAACAACAGGTTAATGTACAACAGATAACATTAGTTAAAAACAGATGGCATCAGTTAAAAACACAACAGGGAGAACACTGGATTTCTGGATGTGCCAGGTGTGCTCACCGAGGGTCCTGCTGGCAGGTGGCTGTTGCGTGGCAGGGAATCCTAGGGGAACAGTGGCCGCCCAAGGTGTGGCCTGCGTCACAAGGCACTTTGCAAGATCCTCGTCAGCCCCGTCGGCGCAGTCACGCACGCCATCGCACACCTGTGTGAGGCTGACACAGGTTCCATCTGGGCAAGGCAGCTGCCCTGGGGCACAAGTCACTCGGCCTGCAGTGAGGGGGAGATGGTTGTGAGATTGCCAGGCAAACATTCCCCTGTTATTGCCATTAAGGGGGAAATCTCTTTCCTCTCTTAGCACAGCGATGGGGAAAGTGAAGCTAGAGGGCCTCATTTTGGGCCTCCATAAAGCCCCAGGCTTATGTTTTAAAATTAAAATTAATTTTAAAAGAGCGAAAATCTGGAAAGTGTCCAGAGGAGGGTGGCCAAAGTGATGAAATGTCTGGAAGCCATCCCCTGTGAGGAGCGACTTAAGAAGCTAGTAATTTTAGTCTGAAGAAGAGAAAGTTAAGAGGTGAGGTGATATGATAGCCTTGTTTAAATATTTGAAGGGATGTCATATTGAGGAGGGAGAATAGGACACAATGGAGCAATGGATTCAAACTACAGGGAAAGAAATTCCACCTAAATACAGTGCAGTCGGCCCTCCATTTTCGTGGGGGAATCTGTTCTGGACCCTATGCCAAAATGGAGACTTGTCGGTATTCAAGCCAAGTAGACTTGAATGGGGCACTGCAGGGCATGTGCCACAAGGGCATGCCTCACTGAATTTAACAGAGGTCATCCATCTATGAATATTCAAGACCATGGATCTCAAGTCTTTGAGAACAGAGGGGCAACTGTAATAAGAAAAACTTCCTGACCGTAAGAGCTCCTGCCTCAGAGAGTGGTGGAGCCTCCTTCTTTGGAGGCTATTTTTTAAGCGGAGGCTGGAGGGCCATTTGCCACAGGGAGGGCTTGGATTGCGTCTTCCTGGATGGCAGAAGAGGGATGGACTAGATTGCCCTGGGGGGGGGTCTCTTGGATTCTATGGTTCTAGTTATAAAAGCAAGGGATGCAGGGAAGTGGAGGGCCACTTCTACAGCCTCAAATGAAAAGCTAGAAGACAGAGGCCATACTGCTTAAACTGAACTAGGACTAGACGTGGAAGGAACAATCCAGAGGGTTTTCTGAAGAGTGACTGTGGTGACCGATGCTCTCACCTGGGCAGAAGGTCTCATCGACCCCAGTGGGGCAGTCCGGTTGACCATCACAAACCAGAGCTCTGGACAGGCACTGCCCTTCTGGGCACTGGAATTCCCCAGCTGGGCACAGGCAGCCGCGCTCATCACTGAAGTCCCCACAGTCGTCATGCCCATCGCAATGCTGGAGGTAGGGCAGGCAGCGCCCAACTGCGCAACGGAACTCACTGAGCTCACAAGGGGGACCGCAACCTGAAAGGGTATTGAAGGAGAGGAGTCAGACACCTCATGCGACATATGACCTACAGGCACATGACCTTGCGGCTCCATTTTGCAGCACAGAAACCTCTTCGTGCCCCTGTTCCATGGTCACTTGATCCTCTCTCTGACTTCACTGGAAAATGGAAATTCAACTCAACTGGACAATGAGGACCACTTTGGAAAGCAAGGGGCAATAGGGATGTGTCTAAAAGGGCCTGATGAAGTCTTTCCCCAAGCTGTTGCCCTCAAGAGGTGTTGAACTAATACACCATAAGCCCCCAGCCAACAGTCTATCATAATGTATTGAAAAACTTTTTATGGGTTCCCCTTCCATAAAAATCAAATCGGGTCCCTCAGGGGAGAAAGGCGGGATAGAAATAAATAAATAAATAAATAAATAAATAAATAAATATGAAATAAATAAATAAATAAATATGAAATAAATATGAAATAAATAAATAAATAAATAAATAAAGCCTATTTCCTCCCTGGAAAAAGCTGTTCTCTAAGCAAATCATCCGCCCGTAAATTTTGCACAGAATAAGTCCTCAATTACAGCATTTGCAGAAAACAAGATTTCTGCACAGAAATATTATTTCCTGTACACAAATGCTGTTTTCTCTGCAGAAAATATTGCCTTCTGTACACACAAATAAACCCCTGTTTTGTGAATTTAGTACAGAATTAATCCCAAATTGCGAAGATTCTCACCAGTCCAGGATTTGTCTCATCAGGGTTTCTTGGCACTTAAAAACCTTGTGTTTGTTTATCTTACAATTCTTTAAATATTTTTGAATACCCTTTTGCGCCCCCAATTTCCCCCTCCTTACAAACATACCCACTTCATCCGAATGATCTGCAAAGCCACAGTCAAGCTCCCCATCGCAGACATGTTCCCGGGGGACGCAGCGGCCATTGGCACAGCGGAACTCCTGCTGGGCACAAGTGGGCAGTGGGCAGCCCCTCTCATCCGAATGGTCCAAGCAGTCTGCAGTGCCATCGCAGCGGTAACCCCAGGGCACACACTGCCCGCTAACACACTGGTATTGGTGTGGGGCGCAGCTCAGGACGCAGAACTCATCGGAGTCGTCCCCACAGTCGTCCTCATTGTCACACACCCATGCACTGGGCACACATCGCCTGCCAGTGTGGCAGGCAAACTCTGTCTCAGCACAGTGGGATTGAGCATCGCAGGGTTCCAGAGGGGCCATGCACTGCCACAGACCAGCCTCACAGGAGCTGCAGGAAACAGAAGAAGGTGCATCAGGGATGGTTAGGACCTCTCTTCCCATGGGGCACCATTTTGATATGGCCAACTGACTAATCAATACATTTTAACTAACCACCAGGCACCAGGGCACATGGCTGCCAGGGAACAATACTAATACTATTGCCCTTCAATTTTTACTGGGATTAGGCGAAAGCTCCTCTTCTCCTGTGAAAGGAGAAAAAACTGCAAATATAGGTCAGCTATTTATTTATTTATTTATTATTTTACTGGAGAGTACACTTTGCTTTTTGAAAAAATTGTTATCCATTTCTTACACACAAAAATAAATAAAACCTCATTCTTATACTTGGAAAGAGCACATTTCTAGGCATCTGTAGGTTCGCCTGTGCAACTCTATGGAGAATGTCTGGTAAAAATGGATCATAGGATTGTGCTGGAGGAGCTACAGATGCCTAGAGAGAACGTATTTTTCGGTGGCCGGGTCAAACACAGAAATCTCTAAATAGTCCAGTTTGCAAATGCTTAACCCGTAAATGTGGAGGGAGGACTCTAGTAGCAACTCTTTATTGGTGGTGGCGGTTGTGCTTTCACAGCCTCTTTTACACAACACAATTATAGTGCTATAATTCCACTTTAACTACCATGGGTGCATCCTATGGAATCTTTGGACTGGCGGCTTAGGAAGGGGCATTTAGATTTCTCAGCCTGAGAACTCTAGTGCCCCCCATACTAAGATCCCACCGGATGCATCAGGAGACAGAGGGACATATGAGCCACCAGCTGCTACTGGACTGAAATAGACCATAGCCCCTTATGGACAGTGACGCCCGATGCATTTTCATTTCATTGATCCAAAGGAGAGGGGAGAGGCTCATTGCAGGTGCAGAGCAGTGACAAGGATAAGGAGAGGAACACCTGCAGCTCACCTTCGCAGACTTACCAGTTCCTACACTCCTGAATCACTAGGGCGCCCAGTGGGAACAACGTGCCTTCCCAGTAGCAGGGGCACTCGGACGGGTCGATGCAGTGGCCTCCTGGAGGGATGAGAAAGGGATAGAGGGCCAGGGTTAGGTTTGTGCTTCTACAACGACTGTGCCCTGAGCTCAGGCCTGAGATGAGGGAGGGCCAGTTCTGGTTTCTCAGAAATGCATCTGTGTACACATACATACCCATGTCTATACTGGGAAATGGTAGAAGGGAAGATGGTTGCAGCAGCAGCCATTCTAGGATGGAGATGTCCTTTTCTCTCAGCCTGAGAGAGCCACAAGATGGAGGCTGCATTGTGTTCCTCTGCTGGGTTCCCCATTCTCCCCTCATTCCCTGGCAGGGAATTGAAGGGCCGGGCGGGTGGTATCCTGCAGCACTGCCTGGCTAGTAGCTCCCTGGGAGAACAGGGCTATTTATGGCTCCCTGGAAGCCTCATCCCTACAACCGCTACCACAACCATCATCCTGTTGATCCTTATGCCCCAGCCCCCTTCCCCGCAGCTGGACTGCTTACTGTGCAGCACCTTCCCCTCCGGGCAGAAGCAGCCTTCCACGCACGAAAGGGTCTCGCAGTGTTCAGCCAGCTCCAGGCCAAAGTTCTCGCAGGTTTGTGGACAGGCAGGGCCACAAGGGTCATACTCCAGCCCATTGTCACACTGTATGGCTGAAATGGCAGAGAGAGAAGGGTGAGGGCGAGGGTGGCACTGGGGTATGGGTTGAAAAGCCAGCAGTGGGGGGCAGAGAGTCTCTGAAGCCATTTGAAAGTGGAGTACTGAGAAGTCAGTTAGCTAACTTTCCAAGGAACACTACAAGGAGATAGTTTACTGGATCAGCCTTGTGGAAAGGTAGGCTGTTTGGCACACAACTGAGATCCTACCTGGGGAGTTTGCTCCCTGGGGAGGACTCCATTCTGCTTCTCCTCTGCCCTTCTCACCGGACTCACCTTCATGCCTGGCACAGCAGGCAGTGGTCAAGGGTCTGGCCTTGAAGCGGATCCCTAGAGCCAAATGCGCAACCCAAAAGATGCATCCCTGAAGATCTCTGAGGGTCCCTGACACACTGGAGGATGATGTTGTTATTGTGGTTTTTTGTGTATGGCTAAGGGACATCCCCCAACCACTTCACAACAATGCCAGAGAGTGCTGGAGAAAAGTGAGTCTCAAAGGAGCAGGGGCTCACTGTCCAAGGAATTTCTCCATCCGTGATGGTCATAGAAACACACACACAACTTTATGCTACCGATCATCACTAATAGGATGCCAGCGCAAGCCCACACCCTTCAAATCCTCGCCCCAATTTTTAAATCGCATTTTTCTGATTACCCTAGTTCATGAAAAGTCCAAAGGGATTCAACCTCTATATCATCAAGTGCTCTTTCGACACATTCAGTCTATCAACAGCAAACATTTCTATCAAAAGTAGTTGGCTAAAAATCTCTTTCCGTATAAACAATAAAAAGGTTTTTTTTAGTCCTGAAATCTCAGTTTCTGGGACAGTCTTAACTTGGCTTTGACTTACGGCAGAGATCTTGGCTCCTCCAGCGGACAGAGACCCCGCGTCGGCTGCACTCCTTGGCGTAACTGGCAATGGCGGTGCAAAGGCACTCACAGTCCCCCCCAGAATCACACCTGTGTGGGTGCGGATGCATTGTGAAAAGAAGGGCGACGGACATCAGATGAAGGAGATGGGGTTTTTCTTACACAGAAAAAGTAGCATCACGAGTTCGGTTATTTGCAGAGGAGAATCATCATGCCTTCTTTGCCAGAAAATAATATGTTGAATAATGTAATTTTTAGGTGATATTGCTAAACACAGCCACAGTCCTGTTGTTGTTGTTATCTTTATTTGTACCCTCCTTTTCCCCCCCAAACCAGGAGTCCTTGGGGCTCCCCATTCCTGGCTCACCTACCCGCAGGCATCGAAGACACACCAGTCATAGAACTGCTGGCAGGGCAGCTCCTCGTGGCACGGGGCAAACAGCTCCTGCAGGAGGACTCCGCAGCGTTTCCGAGCCCACGTCACGCGGTGAGAGTTCACCTGGGGAAAGAGGGTCAGGTTTGGGGGGTTCTGATCCAGAAAAAGTCAACCTTCTTCCCAAGCATGCCATGGTGAGAAGGTTAAACATGCTTTATCCCTCCTGCATGTCCTTGTGTGGCAATATGGATGCCATCACATGCCACCAAACTGAAGTGGGCTGGTGCTGCGTAGCAGATGTGGGGAGCATACCGTGCATGGGTGCTCAAAATCCTCACTGCTAACTTCTGGGCAGAGGAGGCTGACGCGCCAGGAATTGCCAAAGAGGTCAGCTGTAGGCTCCACAATGCCTTGCCGGCTGGTGAAATCATTCTCTGTGTCACCATCAAAGTTCCCACAAAGCCCTGCCACATGACCTTGGTACATGGGGTCCAACTTGATGTCCACTCGTGTGCCTGGAGGGGTCCATAGAGAAGAGGAGTGGGCAACTGTATGGGAGAAAAGGGGCAATCCTCCGCAGGCTCCATGCCACCCACCCACTCACAGCAAACCAAATCCCTCTGTTTTCCACTGTGGTCAGTCTCAAAATGGGGAGCAGGAGTGACATTGCACCTGTCAGATTCAGCTTGTCCACAGGTCTCCTTTCAGCCCCAAAAGAGAGATTCTAGACTCTTAAGTCAAATAATAGCTTTACTGTCAAAAAGAAACCCTTAACAGACAGGTCTGTGACTTTCTGGACAGGTCTACAGTCACAATGCAGACACTTTTATAGTAAATCCCTTGGGACCGTGTATCCGTATGATTGCTTACTTTAGCTCTAAGCTTCCTGCACTTTGTCCATATCCATGACATAAGGCTCAACGGTCTGGGAGTCTGGCATTTGGCATGAGCTGCATGAATAAACTGCCTTCCCACCACCACCAGACATAACAACCTTGGAATCATATATAAATCCATTTTGTACCCTTTTTCCAAATGCAGAGCACCGTGACATTATATATTTATAGCTATCAACACCTATATGAAATCAAACTACCAATATAATCACACCTTAATATTATATATCTATGTGCTAGCAAGCCTATACAATATTATATTTTAAACTCCCACCTCTTATCCAAGCCTCTGGCCACAGCCAGAGTTGGGACACCAATGCATACCAAAGCTTCCATGCTCACTTCTAAGAAGCAGCTAGTGCCTTTAATAACACCATAGCCCCTTCAGCTTATGACTTGGGTTAGAACCAGCAGCTTTAACCTTTTGTCATATACCCTATATATAAATCCCCTCTCCAACTTAAATCAAATCTGGCAGAAAAGCATTAATCTAATGGGAATGCGGACAGCATCGCTTCCTGACACCATTCTGAGATGGCTCTACATAGGCAAACAGAGGGATTTGGGAGCAGTGGAGGATTCTGGGAGGTTGGGTATGTGTTTTTTATGTTTTCAAGCATGTGGGGAATTTGCTGCATGGTTTTCAAGCAAAAATCACTTGCAAATCCATGGGCACAAAAAATCCAATTCTCAGATTTTCTTTTCCTCCGTCAGGAAGAGCCTCTAAACACATCTCAGCATGTTACGAGAATTTTTTAAAATTTTTAATGATTTTTCAGATTTTGGGACTTTCTTACAAACATCCCAGTTGCATCAAGAGATTTACATTTGCTGCAAAACGCTCAATGTTTTAAAGTTTAAAAAAAATACGTTCTATCTGGGCAAAAGACAACTTTTTGTCCCAACCGAAACTTGTTGTGCAAAAACTGTTGTATGAAATTCAATACTTTTCTATGCAGATGACATTTTCATTTGTTTAAGTCCCCAAGGGTAAAGTAATCATTCACAAAATTGTCCAAATCTCTCACAATCACCCCAGTAGGGCAAAAAGATTTGCATTTTTTCTTCTTCATCTGTAGGGAATAAAAAAGGCGAGGATTACATCCCTAGTCCTTGCGTTGTTGGATGGCCTTCTGTCACATGCAGATTTGGGCACCTGGCAGGAGGCAGAAGAGGGCTGAAAGAATAGAAGAAGGATGCCCCGTCAGGTCTCACCTCCGTCCCAGAGAACCGTCAGCCCCAGATGAGAGATGAGGGCCAGGAACAGCCCTGCTCTCTCGAGGGTCAAGCCGTTTCCGCTGTAAGTCTTTGGAGGACGCACTGAGACCCCGTTCACCGTCACGTCTTTGCCTGGAGAGAGAAGAGAGAGGTGGCATTAGGGGCTCAACTGGCAAGAGGAGGGGAGTGGGGTGTAAGTTCCCTCTCTCTATCCACAGGCTTCCCTTACCTCGGAGCAGATGAATCACCATGTTGCCAATGAGCACCACGATGGATTTGGTGCAGGTGGTGCCACTCGTGCCGCAGGGTACGTTCTCAGCAGTGACTGTGAAAGCGCCGCTGGTCTCGCGCACCAGGATGTACTCACAATCCCCCAAGAAAGTGTAGGGCCGCCCATCAAAGGTGATGTAGTGAGGGTCTCCGGTGGCCACACATGTCCCAGCGCAGTGGCGGTGGGTGCACTCCCAGCGTCTGCTTTGGCAAATGCTGAGGGAGAGGGAGATGGAAGGACGCTGAAACACCAGCGCTGGACATGGGGCAGTGGTGGGGAATCTGTGGTCCACAATTGTGGCCTCGGGCTCTTTCTGTGCACCCCCGCCCCATTTTCCCCTCAATGCCCACAAAGGTTAGTGTGAATAAATTTTAGCATATTTTAAGCAACAAAGATAATGGGCTGTTTTTTGGCCCAAGAGAGGCCTTTTTCCAACCAAAAGTAATCCAAAAGTTGAGCTTAGCAAAAGTTTGTAGTCCCTTCCAACTCTTTTGATTTTATGATTCTATGGACCTTATCACACTAGACGAATCCTGGGCAGAATCAGGATTTAAAAGCAGGAAAAACCCAGCAAATGCAGGATGTTTTTCAGAAGAGCAATAATGTGAAAATAAAGCGAACGGAAAGCGAACAAAAACAGCAACTTTTTACTTCCGGGAACTTTTTGTCGACTTTCCGTTTGCTTTATTTCTGCTTTATTGCTCTTTGGTGCAAATGCGTCTGAAAACTTCCTCCATTTGCAGGTTTTTTCTACTTTTAAAATCCCGTTTCTTTGTGGGTTTTGTTTAGTGTGATAAGGCTCTATGAATTCTCCCTTACCAAGTGTTGCAGTCTTTGGCGATGGTGCCATTGGGCTGGTGCAGACGGCCGTTGTGATGGCAGGGGCACTCCTCCGGGGAGATGCAGCGTTCGTTCTGAAAGAGGAAAGGCCAGCGGGTGAAGAGGAGAGGATGCCAAAGCCTTCCCCGGCAGATTTAGCCTTACATGGTTCTAGGAATGAGACAGAGGCGATGGAGAGGAGGCTCCATTGGCTGGTGGCAGAGCCAAGCAAATGTTTTGCTCTCAAATGCCCCTAAATGCCCTCTGGGGGTCATGGGGGGCATGTTTGCCATGATCTGTGAGGGAGGATGAACTATTTTATGCTCAGGTCTTTTCTAGCAATTGGAAGTGACCACAAGTCACTCCCTGTCCACTCCCTGTTTCGTTTTCTTTTCAAAAGTCCACTCTTGAGCCTAAAATTGCCAAGGGGAGGCCAAAGCATGGCTAAAATGCCCTCCCCAAGAGCATCTGGGTATATTTTGGGGCAAGACTCCTGCCCGGGGGGGGGTACTTTGGTGGCCATAAAAATAGCCCTGGGGGCCCATGGTTAGTGAAAATGGTAGATAATAGTGAATCCAATCTTTTTGGCAGAAATTGAAATGCTGGAGGACCTCCAGAGGTCTAGAAAGACCATATATTTGGGGACACAGGAGAGTGAAACCATGAGTACCGGTCTCACGGAGAGGGATGTTGTACTGTATAGCTTAAGTCATCTTGAATTCCAGGTTTTTTGGAAAAGATTGGGTAACAGTAAATAGAATACCATCCCAAAAGAATGGAGCTGGGCAGTGCCAACCAGGACTAACCAAGAAGACGGTGCCAGGAGGGCAAACGCAGCTGTCGGAGGAGCCAGGTCCACAGGTGAGGTTGCCTTCTGGGTCCTCGCAGGTCCGCAGGCATGAGCCAAAGGCATAGACCAGTTCTCCGGGGCAGACGATGGCTTGGGGGCAGTTCTCCTCTGTGCAGTCCCAGGCTCCATTCAGACAGATGCTAAAACGCCAGCCACATATAGGGGTGTGAGGCAAGTTTCTCCCCCAAATGTCCTCTCTAGGGTGGGACTGATCCCCTTCAAGTGAGCAATTATACAAATAACACACATACGCTGCTGCTACAACTCCCTTCCCGCACCTTAGCAGCAAGGGGAGCTTCATTGAACAAAGAGCAATGAATACGAAAATTGAATGTCGTCGATACAAATAGAGCAAGATGAGAAGAATTATTATCATAAGATTTTTTAAAAAAATAACTAAACAAACAGGTCATCCCATTAAAAACAGCACTAACTTAAAACAGTGTAAAAGCATTTAAAAGATAAGGATGACAAAAGGACAGCAATCCTTATTGGACGACCCTTTTGCATCAACCAGTTAATAAGCAAAAGCCTGTCTCCCTAACAGGGTCTTTTTGCAGGAACCAGACTAGCCTTCTGTAAAGGAGAGCTGCACAGCCTGGAAGCAGATGAGGAGGACATGGAGGACACAGATGAATTAAAAAAACAGAAAAATAGCCACTATATTAATAAATAAATAATAAATAAAATAATAAAACTTTTATTTATATCCCGCTTTTCTGTGACAGGACAATCAAAGCAGCTACAACATGTTAAAATCCACATTTACAAATTTATGTCCCAAATTCCCCCCCTTAAAACAGGATTAAACAAGTTACAATTAAAACATCTATTAAAAGCACAATAAAATACAGCAAGGACAGAGCAGGGGGCTAATACATGATGCGGGGGCAGTCATTCTGTGGCCGGGCACTTTATTCAGGAAAGACCTGCCGGAAGAGATCCGTCTTGACAGCTTTTTTAAAGCTGCCTAAGCTGGCAATTTGAGGGATCTCATCCGTCCATCTGTCCGTTCCATAGTCTGGGAGCCATTGCAGAGAAGGCCCTCTGAGAGGTAGCAGTTAGTCTGGTTTTTAAAGGCTGCAGTAGATTCCTCCCAGAGCTAAAATGCCTGGATATGAAATAAGGAGATAGGACTGTTCTTGTGACAGATAACCAAATCGCTCAGAGAGATCTTTTCCTGGGTTTTTCATGACAACGCAGGCTTGTTTATGGTTCAAAGTGGCATCTAAATGTCTGCATTAGGCCAAAATAAGGAATGTTGAAATGCCAGGCTGGAACAGTGAGTAAAACCATCCTGAGACGGGGGATTGATGGCAATACCCACGTGGACTTCAAAATATATACATTTCTGTAACCAACGATTGAACGAAATATAGCTGTGTTTAAATCCTTTGTACCAATCAATGGCTAGCTTGAGAGTTCTTTGTCTGAATCCCTATAAAAGGGGATTCTACCTGTTGATAAAGGCTTCAGATTTTGGGGAAGTTATTCCTCTGAAGCCAGCCAGCTAATAAAACTTGCCTTCTTGACTTCCCGGGTCTCCTTGGATTTGTCTCCTGAAATATCTGCTATACAGCCACCAAGAAGACCCTGCCTCCCACGTCCGCAGCAACTAAGTCCATAGATGTGGTGGGAAAGTCCTCCCCAAAGGTCTTAAAAGTTGGCCAGGCTTACTCTCTAGCTCCTTCCCAGTCCCACCCAATTGGCACTGGTTCTCTGTCCACCTCAACATAACCCACAATGAACGCCAGTCTCCTCCAAAGCAGACTGGAAGGCACAGATCCTAGGCGGGTGGTTGTGTGGCATCATCGGAATCACGTGGCAAAGACATTCAATGAAATCAACCTATCCTGTAGGACAGAGATAGACAGGTCACAGGGAGATTTCATCAGACATCTCCTACCACTTGAACCTGTGGCACACAGCATGGAAACAGTGCCAGAGAAAGACCTCCGTGTGACAGGAAGCTGATGCCCATTTTCTGAATCATTGGGATCCAGCCAGGCCAGCGCAGCCAACTCTGGCCGGCTGAAGCCACGCTCTCCAAGCAGAATTCTCACTCAGTCCTAGCAAGGAAATCTCTGGCATCCTTTGCACCATGGTTTCCCAGCCATGTACCAGCCAGGTCTGACCTTCCAAAATCAGATGGGTCAGGCGTTTTGTTTGGTATGGCCTGGCAGGGCTCAACAGGGAACAGACAGCGGGAGGACATGCGGTGCCCCTTGGCGCTTCCTCCCAGATATCACCAGCTGCACTGCTACCCACAAGTGTCCCTTCTTTCTTTATTTTAGATATCCCTATATCACCTCCCAGTCCAAAAGGACTTCTGAGAAGACGGATAGCTAAAAGCAATTAAAAACAGGACAAAGATAAAAACATTTTAAAACACATTAAAATTATCTTTTTTAAAAAAAATTAAGCAGTCAATTAAAGAATCCTAAAATATGGAGTTGAAGGCTTCCATGGCTGGCATCCACAGTTTTTTGTGGGTTTTTCAGGCTATGTGGCACCAGCATTGGTGGCTGGCATCTTCAGAGAAAGCCCGGATGAAAAGAATGAAGATGCCAGCCAGGAATAAATTCTTCCAGGATGCCGGACGTGAAAGCCTTCGACTTCACAATCCTAAATACCATTTTAAAACAATGCTAAGATACCAATTCTAGACATTAAAAAACAGCAGTGCTTTGGCTGCTGAGCAGAGCCTTAAAAGAAATGGGACCAGTCTAAGTTCTTTGGCCAGGAAGCTCCATAGACGAGACACTGCTACAAAGAAAGACCTGTTGGGTATACAATCTAACTTCACAAGGTGTTGGGACACACAACAGGGCCTCCTCTGAGGATGTCACATTTCTGACAGGCTCCTATGGGGAGAGGCAGTCTCCATCCATCCATAAGGACTGGAAACTTGCTTTTCAGAAAGACTGTTATTCTGTACTGAGGACTAAAGATAGCTTACGCACTAACTCCAGGGAAGGCAACTATGCAAGAGCCAAGGGCCAGTTTCTCCCATGTCAGGGGCCACACCATTGAAGAAATTTTGCCAAGAAAACCTTGTGATTGTTTCACTTAGGGTTGCCATAAGTCAGAAACCACCCAACAGCAACAAGGCAGAAGGGGAGAGAGGCACATACCAGGTGTTGCAGCTCTTCTGGATCTTGCTACCAGGGGAATGTGCTTCTCCCCCGTGAATGCAGGGGCACATGGCTGGCTGGATACACTGGCCATGGTCATCTAACACCAGCCCCACTGGACAGTTGCACCCGGCCACGCAGAGCCGGTCCAGCTCCCGGCAAGTGCCAAAGGCTTCCACGCCAAGCTCCGCGCAGGTTCTTTGGCAAGGGGCAGCACATTCCTGGTACACTTGGCCCCCAGAGCACTGGACAGCTGTGGGGATAAAGACAAAGGGTCAGAGGGCTGAGGCCTAGAATTATGCCAGAACTGGACAAAACGGGCAGCCATGGGGCATGTGCCAAACAGGGAATGCGCTGTTGCATTCTCATTGTATTCTCATCCTTATGAGCTTTGAGTGTTTGCCTTGGTCTCTTCAGCCATGGAAATTCCCCCAAATGAACTTGAGCCAGGCATACTATTGTCTCAGTCTCAGAGGTGGGCAAAAAAGGCAAACATACAGCCAAGAAAACCCCATGAGAAAGATGCTGACAGGTTGCTGTAAATCAGAAACAGCGTAAACGCACACAGCAGCCACAGACAGCAAATTCTAGCTGCAGAACTGGGAAAGGTTTCCAAGGTGAGGCTGAGAAGGCTGCTCTGAACAAAACTTCTTTTTAGAAATGAAATCCTTTTTTGTACTATACCTCTCAGAATCCCTCAGCCAGATTGAGAGCTAAAGTCCAAAAAAGGACACACACGCCCCAATTCTGCGCCCTTCCTCTCCTCTCACTTCACACAATTTCTCCTTATTTATTTATTTATATCCCACTTTCCCCAAAGAAATGGGACTCAAAACAACTCACAAGGCAATTAACTACAAACAAAAAAGTGAATGTTAAAATAGAATTAAACTATTTGAGTATTAAAACAAGTTGGCTTCAATAAGAGAACAAAATGCAGAACTGTTCCGAACTATGAAGCTGTTGTCCAAGGTGCCACCCTCAGCGTTTGGTGGGGAACCAATTTCACGTTCCGACGTTTTTGCCCTCTTCCCTCTTCCTATAACGCCATTTGCAGATTCCCCTGAGACCCTCGCCCGGCCCACTCATCCACCCATTCCCCCCAGAAACTCACGGCAGGAGCTCTGGTTCCTCCAAGCCACAAGGGCTCCCTCCTGGGCACAGTGCCTGGCATAGGCACCCACCATGCTGCACAAGCAATCACTGCCAGCTGCACAACCACAGACATCATGAAGGCAGAGCTGGTAGAAAGGCTCTCGCTCCACCAGGTCATGGCAGGGCTGCGAGATGAGAAAGAAAATGGCCGGACTAAGCACTGTCACCAAAACTGAGATACGGATTGAATTCAAGGTTCATGCAGTAAAACAGATTGTGCTGCAACACTCCAAAGGGAACAGAAGAAGCAAGTGTAAAGGGATTCAAACTCCAGGAACAGAGATTCCAGCTCAACATTAAGAGGAACTTTCTGACAGTAAGAGCTGTTTGAAAGCAGAACACATTCCCTCAATGGAGATTTTGGTGGAGTCTCCTTCCTTGGATGCTTTAATTGAGAGTTCCTGCATGGCAGAAGGGGGTTCGACTGGATCAGGGCCCTTCCTGGGGTCTCTTCCAAGCCTATGATTCTATGATTCAGCTTTGGAGAGGGACCTAAACACATGGAGGTCAGGATCCATTCTTGAATTGCCATTGAATCATCTATTGAATGATGAGTCAACATACATTTCATTCATTTGATTCAATGAGGCTCAATGCATTTGATTCAATGAGGCTACTCTAGCCGAACCTAATAATGGGATTTAGGCCATAATGGGGGTTGCAGAGAAGACAGGGATAGATTGATAGCATCTTCAGAAAACCTGGTCTCAGAAATCATGAGGACGCTCAAAATAAAAGGAGTATTTCTGCATGTCTTGTGCTGGGAATGGAAAACTGCAGAATCTCACGGTTCCTTGGTCACATTCCTTCATAAAAATTATATACAAAAATAAAAATTATATATATATATATATATATATATATATATATATATATATATTGCTTTAAATATTTCACATTACAGTACTTTACAGGACATAGACAGACTGCTTTTGAAAGTACTCTTTGCTGTTCTAAATTATTTTAAGTAGCTTATTTTGTCTGTACACTCCCAGAGATCTTATGTCGCGGGTGGGAAATAAATATCAAAATACATAGAATCATGTAAAATATTTATCTAAATATGATTAAACATTTATCTGATACTGTTGAATGTCTCCATGGAGTCGGTTTATTTAAGTTCACTTTTTAGAATGGAAACTTTTGGACATAAGCATTTTTTCCTGTTAAAATGCAGCAGCCTCTGTTGCCTTTGGAGGCAAATTACTGGGAATCAGTGAACAAGAGCAAGAATTAATATTGCGATGCCACCTTACAAGGGAAAGGGGAGATGAAGTCAGTTATCATCTTGGAAAGATGATTCATCCCGAAGAAGCAAAAGCACCCAGAGAGAAGCACATGCCTCCTTCCTTCCTTGCCCTTGCAACTGGACCTTTGAGTTAGGGGGGCTCATATCAATGGTAGGAAACGTGTGGCCCCCAGATTGTCATCCATCATCCATAGGATAATTTTTACACAATTTTGAAATTGATTTTGTCTCAGGAAAAAAAATCATTCCCAAAGCCCTCCAAATGCATACAAGCCACTCAGGAAACAGACCCAAAAACTGTTTTCTTTCTGTTTCTCTCCCAAAATGGGAGACAGAGGGGACAGAAGGCATTTAGGCATGTTTGGATGCAGTGCCATGGGGAACTGCCCTCAGCCCCCTTGCCACTGCTCTACCGTCGTATGTTGGGTTGATTTTGCAGATCCTGATATGTGGGGCCTGTCCCCTCCAAGGGGCTCAGAGGCAATGGCTCCTCCAGGGCTGCTTTTCCTCCCGCCTTAGACCTTGCACCATCCTCCTTCTCACCTGGAAGGACTGGCCGTGGAGGACAGCGCAGGCGGCTTCAGCAAATTCCCTCTGCTGGGCATAGGTGCTGCAGGGGTCAGGGGCCAAAGCGTCTGAAAAGGGGCAGTCGTGGGTGACCCGGAACTTGTGGGCAAAGGCAGTGGCACTGGGCTCTACGTCGCCCTCCGGGGTGGTGAATTCGTCCTGCTGGTTCCAATTGTAGGTGCCGCAAAGGCCTTGCACCTGGAGAACGGAGCGGACAGGTGAAAAGCATCAACATACAGCAGGAGAGGCCTGTCAGGGGTCTGTGCCTCCTAAAACCTCCAAAAGGACATTCACTTTTGCCCACACACACACACACACACACACACTTTTCAAGACTGGCCTCTCACCCTGAGATTCCACCCCTTTGCTCGCAGAGAAAAGAAACCAAATCCTGAGACTCAGGGCCAAGGCCTCAGGTCTGGAAACCCAAAAATGGTTCCCAAATTGTGCTGGGAGCTCACTCCTTCTTTAAGAAAGTGTCGTATGACCATAAATATTGCCAACAAGCCAACCAACCCCCAAAAGGCCTTCACAATGGCCAGAAGGCTAGCAAGGATAGAGATAGCCCTCCTGCCAAAGGGAGCACTGGCTGCCCCATCTCACAGGGGTTTTGGTCCTCTCCGTAGTGAGTCTCTGACCCACGTGGATATCATGGGGCTGGAGGGCATCCTGCCATTGGGGAAAGTGAGGCAAATGGGTCTCCGTCTTCCACTCACCTTGTTGGCAAAGCTGGGCTGGAGAGTGATGTAGGCAGCAGGGGACTCCAAGCCCCAGAGGATGTGGGCCCCAAAGGTCTGGAGGAGCAGAAAGGAGGAAGAAGCCCAGCGCACGCTCAGGTTGGCACTGGCAAAAGGGAGGCTGACTTTCTGCCCGTTCACCGAAACCTCCCCTGAGAGGGAGGAAAGGAGGAAAGGGAGAGGGAGGGAGAAACAGACCAGGACTTAGAACAGAGAGTAGGCAAAGTGGCGCACATTGCGACAGGGTCACCAAGGCACACAACAACAAATAAACAACAGATTCTCTTCCCTTTGTTTTCTCTTCCCTAAAACAAAGTCCTGGGGCTCTAAGCTGCGGCACATCTCTTGTGGAAGCCCTTCCACAGCCTTCGGACTTTGTGGCACCTGCCCCCATGGCCACAGGCAGGATCTCTGTGGGATCCCATGCGCACAGTCACAAGGCTCTAGTGCTGGTGTACAAAATGGCAACCCTCCTCCAAGTGAAAGTGTTGAATGAAGGTAGTGGAAGGCATCCCCAACTGCATCACCTCTTGCTTTGCAGCTTTGGGATCCTCCCATGGAAGAGTCCCTGTCACCCCAAATCAGTCCTCCTTCTTCCCTCTCTCACCTGAGAAGGAGAGCCGGGCAGAGACCTTCTGCACAGCAACACTGATGGCCTGGAGGCAGCTGGTGGATCCTTGGCTCCCACACGCCACATTTTCTGCTGTAATCTGGAGTTTCCCATCCACAAAATCCTGCAAGAAAACCCCCAGAAGCAGAAGGAAACAGGGTGGGCCTCCCACGCAGGATGGCAGATCCTCCCTACTTCTCTTGTTTGGCAACCGGGTGCATCAGACTGGACTGGGCCCAGAGTTGGCCATCCCCCATCCAACCCCAGCAGCACTGTCAAAAAGGCATTCAGCATTTTGAAGGAAGGTTAAAATGGTTTTGAGGGTTAAAATGGAGGAACAGCTATCTCAGTTTGGCTTGGGCAAGAACGGCAGCCTAGAGCAAGGGAAATCTTCTCTGAGAAATGTACCTCTGAGAAACATTCCCATGCGCCCCGGAACAGACTTAAATGGATGTTTTGAACCTACAAAGCAAGAGAGCTTTGGCTCCTACAGAAGGAGGTATGTGACTGCTGTGAGTTGTAGTACAAACCTTTGCCTGAATCCTGTTACTTGGTTCCAATTAGAGTAGGCCCATTAAATATTATTACATGGCATTATATTACATTACAAAGTGTAAGCTAATTGCCCCCAATAAGCTGGGCACTCATTTTAGCGACCTACAGAAGGATGCCAGGCTGAGCTGACCCAGAGCCCCTTATATTCCTTATAAAGATGATACATGAATACTTTAAAATAATAATAATAATAATAGAGAGTCAATGTGTAAGTGCGTAACTCTCTTTTACTAGTTCAGAATCACCATTAATAGAGCTCTAGGGTGGAACAGAACAAAAACTAGAAAGCTCCCTTCCGATACTCAAAGAGTGTCCAAGTGCAGACTGCAACTCCAGAAATGTCTGGTAACAGCCCCTAAAGAAGGCCAGTTGGAGGCAAGGCCAACATGTGTCGGGATTTCTAAGATAATAAAGCTTTTGGACCATCAAGAGCACGTGGGACCTCATTTCCTTTTACTCTTCTACTATTAATAGAGCTCCCCAAGGTGCTGAAACTAAAGGGCAGGGTTCAGTGCTTTAAAGTTTGGACTGAAACCCAGAGCAGAGTCACTGAGCCTCCTTTCTATGGAGGCCGGCAGCTGGCCCTGGCGCCTGGAGCGCTTCCCCATTGAAGGCAATGCTGAGTGCCTCCACCTCTGCGAGAGTCCTCACCTGCACCAGGATGTACTCGCAGGCCCCGCGGAAGGAGTAGCGCTTGTGGTCAAAGGTCAGGTAGTGCGAGTGGCCAAGCACAGCACACTCCCCGGCACATGGGTCCTGGGAGCAATGCCAGTGGCCCCCTTGGCAGGAGCTGTGGGCAAAAAGGCAGAAGAGGTCAGCATCAGAGAGTCCGGAGCAGGGAGGGAAGGCTTCCCAAATATCGTTCTCAAAGATAGCAGCAAATAAGTGTAGCCATTTTCTTCCCTCATTAGAGACTGCTCCTTTTTTGACGATTATTCGCAGTGTGGAGTTATTCTGCACAAAATTCAAGCTGGGTATTTGGGCACAGTAGGCAGGCTTTTCTGCACAGAAATGTTATTCTTCTGTATGGAAAACGTGTGGCTCCCTGCACAGATTTTTTTTAAAAAACCCATATGTGAATTTTGTGTAGATTTTTGTCATTTTGGGATTCTCTTAGTCAGGAGTATTCAAATATTTAAAGATGGGTCCATTGTCATTACTTTGGTTTCATTGCCTCCTTCTGACCACCACCAGCCCACCTTCACAAAGCTTCAACAGTATATCATGCAATCTGAGAGTAGCATGCAAATAAAGTCAGTTTAACCAACCTGCAAATGTGAACAGTGAGAAATAATGTAAGCATACTAAAAACATACTGTGAGCCCTTGGGATCTAATGGGGTTTGGTTCCAGGAGACTCTCCCACAGCAAAAATTGTGGGAAACTCTCCCTTTGGAGGCCCTGGCTTCCTTTCTGCACCAGGTGGGTCTGGGGTCTAATTCCAAAATATCTGTATACATGACTGGGTGTGATTTTTAACCTTTTAAGCCTACTTTTAATTTACCAAATTGTTTAACATGTTTTTTTATCTATTTTAATTATTTTTATCATTTTAAACTGTTTCGGTCTGCCTAAACGGTTTTTCTTTGGATACCTGCCTGAGAGAGCTCACAATATGAGTCAAAATATAAATATAATATATTTATTAAGATATAAATATTTTTTAATAAAATACATTAATTTATAGTTTTTGTGGGTTTTCCAGGCTCTGTGGCCATGTTCTAGAAGAGTTTATTCCTGATGTTTCGCCAGCATCTGTGGCTTTGGCATCTTCATTTTATGTAGTCTGAATGTTGGTGGATGTTCCATGGCATCCAGCAACAGAGTGAAGTGACTGGATGGAGATGCAGGGGATGCTGGATGCCAGAGCATCCTCATCCCACACAGGCTGCACAGTAATGCTCCCGTCCTCTTTCGCAAGACTGCTTCAAGGGTCTCCTGTGGCCAAGCCCTGGAATGACTCCCAGCCCCACTCCATGCTGCGGTGCCTTCCCTTGTGTGAGACTGGAAGGGCCACGAGTGACTTACCACTGGTTGCAGTGCTGCTGGAGCGTCTCCCCCGGGGCATACTTCTGGCGCCGGTGAAAGCAGGGACACTGGCTCTCTGGGACGCAGGCACCTTGCTCCAGGTAGAGACCTGGGGGGCACTCACAGCCGCTCACGCACTCATCCCGACAATGTCCTTCCTCTGCAGTACCCACCGCAGCGCAGCTGGCAGGGCATGAGGACACGCAATCTGAATAGTGCTTGCCTTGGACGCAGGACTTCTCTGTTGGGAGGGAAGGGCAGGAGGTAGAATCCTAGAATCCTAGAGTCGGAAGAGACCTCAAGGGCCCTGATCCAGTCCAGCCCCCTTCTGCCATGCAGGAACACAGAAGCAAAGCACCCCTGACAGATAGCCACCCAGCCTCCATTTAAAAACAGCCTCCAAAGAAGGAGACTCCTCCATCACCCTCCATTGAGGGAGTGTGTTCCACTGTTGAACAGCTCTTACTGTCAGGAAGTTCCTCCTAATGTTGAAGTGGAATCTCTTTTTCTGTAGTTTGCATCCACTGAGACTCCACCATTCTCCGAGGCAGCAGCTCTTACCATCAGGACATTCTTCCTATTATTGCATTTAGATGGAATCTCCTTCCCTAGAGTTTGAACACATTGCTCTGTGTTCTCCTCTCTGGAACAGCAGAAACCAAGCTCGCTCAATATGACATCCCAGGGCTATCAAATCACCTCTTAACTGTCTCTTCTCCAGGCTAAACATCCCCAGATCCCTCAGTCTCTCCTCATAAGCATTGTTTCCAGACCTGTCCAGGAAAATAGCCAGCAGCTGATAACCAGTCCAGAAAACAAAGAAACTCCTCACAGAACTTGTTTGGATTTAAAGCAAGCCTCAAAGAGCAGACTTACAAATAAAGGCAGAGTCCAGTAACAAGATCTGTGGTCAGTCAAGGTGCAAGCCAAATGGTCAAGCCAAGAGTGTCATCGCTCAGTCCAAGAAGGTCAAGGGTTCCAAATAAGCCAGATGGTCAGGCAATCCGAGAATCAAAGGTCCAAGCCGAGAAGACAAACCGAGCGTGTCACCCCTCAATATGGTCCTTTCGCCAGGGAACGCAGATAACTTCTGACCAAAGCTCTGGCGTCCTTCCCAGGCTTTTCTCATCAGCCCTTATTAGTGCAGGTGGTCTTTGATGAGTTGGTGTTTCGCATAAAGCCTCCTCGAGTGGCAGAGGCACGCTCTTTTGGGTCTTCTCTGGCTGAAGGTGGGCATGTGATCTTCCACTTTCTCCTCATGCCCACATTACTAGAAGGCCCTGCTGCCTGGAGGCTTGGCTCCGGGTTCTCTACTGGAGCCACAGCCTCTGCTGGAGCTCTCAGGGCAGCGCTAGGGCCAGGGTCAGGCTCAGAGTCCTGTCCTGAGTCCTCAGCCAGTCTGGACATGACTAGACCCTTCACCATTCTGGTCACCTTCCTCTGAACACGCTCCAGAGCATGAGGCCACCTGTTCCAAGAACAAGATTCCCCCACTGGATGAGAGATCTATGACCTATTATGCTCTACAATGCTCAGGACTGGGGTATCTGAAGGACCATATTGAGGGGTGACACTCTTTAAATACCCCAAGGGTTGTCACAGAGAGGAGGGGAGAGGCCTGTCGCTGTGACAGAGGGGAGGATCAGGTCTAACGTTTTTAATTTATAGGAGAGTAGATTACAATTGAACAGTAGAAAGATTGTCTTGTGCAATTCTGGGCTGCATCACCTTGTTTGGTATAGGGCACCAAACAAGGGAAGTTGTAGTCCCACTGTTTTCTGCTTTGAGCAGACTCAGACCACACCTGCAGTAATGCTGTGCCCAGTTTTGGGCGCCACAGTTCAAGAAGGATATTGACCACCTGGAATGTGTCCAGAAAAGGAAGACCAAGATGATCTGGAAATAAAGCCTTTTGAGTAGTGATTGGAGAAACCCATCTTTTTCTCCTCGTTCATTGAGAACTTGGGGAGAATTTTGTTTCAAAAGTCCCCCTTCCAAAAGGTGATTTTTTCTCTCTCTTTCAGCAACTAGTGAAATATTTTTCACAGATTTCTCTGAATGACAATAAAAGACAAGTCGAATAATTACGCTAATTACTTTGCATTTCAAACTCAACTACCATCTCAAAAGGAAGTTTGGCAGAGGTTTAAAGCACATTCCTATGCTTTAAAAAAGCTGAAGGCACACACACAAAAGGGGGGAAAAAGCCCAGTCTCAACAAATAAACTGTCAAGCCCCAAGAAGAAATGCTAGAGGGGACCCTCAAGGACCATCCAGTCCAACCCCCTTCTGCTATGAAGGAATACATGGGATCCAACTCTGCACCTCTCCCATGGTGATGCAATAATAATAATAATAATAATAATAATAATAATAATAATTGGCAAGGAGAGTGCAGAATATCCATGAGTGAGAGAGTGTGACTTACCCAATGTCACCCTGTGGATTTACATGGCTGAGCTGGGATCAGGACTCTAGCCTCCCAGTTCACCATAGAAATTCACTGGACCCAGAGAGTGTGACTTGCCCAAGGCCTCCCAGAGGTCTCCTATGGCCATCCAAGCCCTGAGCTCCCTTTCCCCATGACCTCTTGGAAACATGGCTGTTGTCGTGTGTTGTGACTTTTAGGACTCTCCTGGCATGCAAGGCTTGTTGGGGGGGCAGTGCCTCCCTTTGAGGCTGAGAGAGTGTGTCTTGGCCAAGGTGGGCATCCAAACCCTGGAATATAAGAAAATAACAACAACAACAACAACAACAATATCTGGGTATTGTAGTTTTGTGAGACATTTAGCCTTCTTTGTCAGAGAGCTCTGGTGGCACAACATACTGCAAATCCCAGGAGTTTCCATAGCATTAAAGTATTGTCGAACTGGATTATTTCTGCAGTGTGCAGCCTTATTAGACTGCAGTTCCCAGCAGTCTGTGGTGCTATCAGAGCAGCTTACAAATTGTTAGACATTTCCCTGCCCTCTCTCTCTGCACCTCTCCCATGGTGATGCAATAATAATAATCTTAATTGGCAAGGAGAGTGCACATTCTCTCAGCCTCAGAGGCAGGGCATGACAAACCTCTCTCTCCAGCTCTCTCAAGGTGATGCTAAGGCAAACCTACGTTTATTTTGCCGTGTGTGTGTGTGTACTTGAATTTCTTGGCCTTGGAGAACCCAAATGTCTCCACTGCAAGGTAGTCTCCAGATCATAGTGATGTAACTGTATTTCATGAAAGTGATTAGTCATTTTTTTATCATCAAAATGCCTGTCTTAATCCAAAAAACTGTGGCCAAGACCTTTCCTGCTAAGTTTTGAGACTTGAATTTCTTCTCTTCTGTGAGAATTTGAATGTCAGAGCATGGCATAAAGGGCAGAAGGCCTCACCTTTTGTTCTCTTTTGTTTTTCAAACCAAAGCTGTGAATGAGCAAAGATGGAGTGAGAATCACCCTAACAAAAGAAATAGCCTCCAGGATGAATAGTAGCTTTTCTTACACAAAATATGCAAATCCTGGCCATTGAGAGTCAGATGAAGGTTTCTTCTCTTACCCTCATTTCGAAATGACTAACAATCAAAATTCTTACTCATTGATCGAGAACTGCTCAGAATTTCTTCTCTCTAAAATGTTATCGAAATTGTCGAATTAGGCATATTTCTCCTAATTTTCGAATTCTGGAGAATATTCTTTACATCCCTACTTTTGAGGGTTTAGCTTGAAGACGAGAAGACTGGGAAGTGACATGATAGAGCCACCCTCAATCATCTGAAAGGTCACCGTTTAGAAGATGGAGTGAGGTTGCTTTCTCCCCCTCCAGCAATTGAAACATGAATCAGGGGGTTAAAATTGCAAGGAAAGAGATTTCACCTAAAATGTTAGGAAGAACTTCCTGATGGTAAGAGCTGTTTCAAAGTGGATGCGGGGGCAGTCATTCTGTGGCCGGGCATTTTTATTCAGGAAGGCCTGCCGGAAGAGATCCGTCTTGACAGCTTTTTAAAAGCTGCCTAAGCTGGCAATTTGAGGGATCTCGTCTGGCAGACCGTTCCATAGTCTGGGAGCCATTGCAGAGAAGGCCCCCTGAGAGGTAGCAGTTAGTCTGGTTTTTAAAGGCTGCAGTAGATTCCTCCCAGAGCTAAAATGCCTGGATATGAAATAAGGAGATTCAGAGTTCTTTACACACAAACTGGATGGGCATTTTTCAGGAGTGTTGTAGTTGTATATTTCTGCATGGCACAATGGGATTGGACTAGATGACCCTTGTGGTCACATCTGTGGGCATGTCTACATAGGCCAAATGAACCAGTTTTCTGCCACCCTCACTATGACCTATCTTCATGATGCAGGGCGAAAGCCCCAATTCAACAGTGGTTTGTCCTCAGGGTTCCTCATTGAATCCAGGCCATTTCTGCCTTAAATTGCATTATGACACCCTTACTTTTTGTTCTGTGTTTTCCAGGAAAATCCAGAGCACTCCGGAGCAATGCTGGGCACCTGTTTACACAGTATCCTGCTATGCCACCCAGCGCCAGTGCTGCTGGCACAACTTGCTCCATCTGAAGGCACAAGGTGCCCAGTCATGTAATCACCTGGAGCCAGGTGGCACGGCAGGACACATGTACAGATTGCCATCCGACCTCACTCTAGAATGCAAAGATAACAGGGAAAATTCTGGGCAGCTACAGGACCAGAGTACTCCAGAATGAGCAGCCCAGAGTATTCTGGATGGTGTAGACTCTGGGATTTTATGCCTCTGTGATTTTCCCTCCATCTCCTTACCACAGAATCCGGGACGCCTCCAGTTGACAAAGATGCTGTGCTGGGCACACTCTCGTGCGTAGCTGGCAAAGGTCTCACAGATGGCGTTGTCCCCTGCTTGGCTGCAGTGTGCATACATACAGGTGTCATAGAAGTCACTGGGTTCCACCTGGCAAGGATAGCAGGAGTCATTAAAGAAGCTGTTTATGCTGGGTGGGCATGTAGTAGGCACAGCCCAGAAGGATGGGGGGGCAGACAGAGTGGAAAGCGAGGAAGACGCCTAACCTCCGAGTGGCACTGACTGAAAGGGCTGGACATCAGCTGTTGGCACACAGATGCCGCCTCCTGCTGAGCTGTGTGGCTTGCCACCGTAGCATGGCAGCTGTGTATTTCCTCTGCAGCATCCTCACAGGTGCTCTACAGCAGGCAAAAAAATACAGTCTGTAAGAATGTGGGGCACTGAGTCCTGCGTCCTAAGAACCTGACCCCTCAGTAAAGGCAAGACAACTGCTCCCCACAGGTAGTCTCATGACAAAGTGCCCCCCTGGCAGAAGGGATGGGATGCCCTGCAAAGAGGCCCATTACAGCAGTGCCCTCTAGATTAGGGGTGGGCAAAATGCACATGTGGCCCTCAGTCTGTCCACATTCCTTGGAGTGACCTCTGATTTAAAAAAGGGGGTGAACTGCCTCCCCGGGAAGCCTTTCAAACCACACAGTCAAAGCACCATGCTTCCACATAACTGCCATAGCAGTGTGCAATTGTGGTGACTAGGGTTGACAGTCCTTTAGGTACACAGACGTCCCCTGAGGGTGAGCATGGATGTGCCAGTGTCCAGATGTAGTTACAGATCTCACCAAGGAAAGAGTTTAAGCCAGAAAGTTCTGGCTTCTTGCTGCTCCATTAAAAACCACAGTCTCCCAACCAATCACAAGAACTGCTACCTTCTTTGGCTAGGCCAAGGAACAGAGTCTGGCCTGCCTTTTCCCAGCAAACTACATCACAGGCAACTGTGTGAGTCTGTATCCCAAGATGGAAGCAGGGTCCCTAGGACAGTGTGTATTGATCCATGGATTCCTTGCTGCCCACCTTCTGCCTGGCACTTACTGAGCTGGAGTCCGGGATACGCCACGAATTACCGAAGCTGGCTGCTAAAGCAACCACGTCTCCTCCCACGCGCAGGAAGTCATCTGTGGGCAGGAAAGGACCGTGAAGTGGGAGGGAAGAAAAGTGGCAGTAGAAAAAGACCCGCTCCTCATTCCTTATTATGATGCTTTATATATATAGCACTGTGTAGACTCATTTTCTCCAGAATGAGAGGCAACTGTCACCTCCAGGACCAGAGGGAACGTGATGCTGGGTACCAGTTCCTAGCGAGTGCCATACCATTCAGGGCCTACTGATGGCCTCCCCAGTTGCATGGGTTGCCACCATCCCACATGAGCTTGCCTTGGCTCTGGGATGTCCGGGAGGGGCTCTCCTCTAGTCCCTTCCCAGGTACATTTTGTGGGGACACAGGAGAAGGTTTTTTGGTGGCTGTTCCCAGGCTCTGTTGCCCCTTCTCTTAGGGAAACCAGGGGTGTTCCCTCTTTGCCCTCCTTCTATCAGCAAGTGAAAATTTTCTGTTCCAACAGGCTTTTAGAAAGTAGCTGCACAAGGCATTTTTATAGTCTGCTGTTCTGCCTTTTTTTATTCTTTGTCTCAACGAATTAGTCTTAAATGGTTTTGACTCTGTAGATCATCCGATTGCACTTTAAGAAGAACTTTCTGTATGGCTTGATCTATGTTTTGTATGTGTGTTTGTTGGCATTTGTTTCAACTTTTGCAAGCCACCTTGAGTGCCACTTTTGGTAAAAAGAGAGAGTGATAAATGAATTCAGGAGGAGGAGGAGGAGGATGGTGAAGATGGCAATGACAGTAATGTCGCACTCCATCCTTCCTTTAAGCTCCTGAGTAGAGTCTGTGCTCTCTCTCTCTCTCCATCATGGCACAAACACACACTCCTTTCACACTTGTACAAGACAAGCGTATCCATTTTCCTTGGTACAATGTTGGCGTGTATGATGGAAACGTGAGGAATTGCACCAAGAGGCAATTCTTCCCCCAAGGGGCACCCTATCTACCCTCCCCTCCCTTTAGGAGTGGGAAAGGTTGGGGTTGACCAGCTCCTGGAGAAGGGGTTACCTGTAGGATCGTCGTTGTAGACCCCGCAGAGCCCTCGGGTGGCCCCTCTCTGATCCGCTCCAACGGTGATGTAGACGGTGTCATGCCCATCGAACTTCACCCGGACCCCCAGGCCACTCTCCACAAAGAGGAAGTCCCCCAGCCACCAAACGCTGATTCCTGAGGGGGCAAATTCAGACTCAAAACTGGAGCAGATAGGTGCTGTTCCCCTATTAGCCACAAGCAAGGTTGCAACTGACCTTCCACCTTCAAGACAAGGTGTCTCAAAAAAACACCCACACTAAGAAAAAGGCCAGCCTCTGCAGGAATTTTCACTTTTGGGAGCCTTTTCAATGGAAGATTAATTGGTGCAACAATTGGGGCGGAAAGCAATGTACCTTGAGCAAAGAAAATAATTTTTAAAATGCTGATTTCTGTGCAAAATGCTGCTGGTTTCTTCCAGAGAACCCAAGAATTTTTGGTGTGTCTGCAAACAAAATTTCAGGGTGGAGTGGGTTTGTGGGGGTTTTGCTTTTTGTTTTTGAGGGAGGTTTGTTGTCTTTGCAAAACAATTCTTAGGTGTGAAAACCCATTAAATGTGTGGGAAAGGTCCTGTGATCTCACCCACCGGGAAAAACACTTGTGAAATGATTCTATCTTGCACATGAGGATGAAAGAAGGGAAGGCTTGAATCCCTGCTCCCGATGCCACTGGGTGATCCTCCATCCAGGTCCCCAAGCAGGAGCGCTGGGAAATGGGTGCTCCCTCCACCTTCTCACCTTTCTGCAAGCGGGCTTCTCCTTCTGCCACCGGAGCACCATTCACGGAGAGGTTCCGGCCTTCGGTCACAACCCAGTCCAGGCCAAACAGCATGCGCAGGGTCTGCCAGGAGAGAAAGAGGTCACCCAATATCCCCATCAGCCCAGATCACTGTCCGGCCACCCAGAATCCAAATATCTCTGATTATGCCAAGTGGGGCGACCCAATGCCTCTTTTACCCTGGGGCACCGGCCAGAAGTACAGCCCCCGTGGCTGGAAGAGAGGTAGATGGCCCAGGTGCCATCAGAAGCAGCAGCCAAGGCATAGGCGCAGGTTCCATGGAAGCGGAAATGCTTGCCGTCGAAGGTGCGGTAGTGGATGCTGGCCCAGGTCACACACGTGGCAAAGGGGCGCTGGCGATGCCCTGAGTGGGCCAGGAGTGCTGTGGGGCCTGGCAGCCGGAGCAAGAAGGGGGAAGGCAGGTCATCTGGGGAGAAGGAAGGATACCAGGATCAGCCCCTGGAGCCTCTGCTTCTCTGCCCAGAAGGCAAGAGGTGGCCCATAACCCTTGGCCTCTTGATTGACATTTGAACATCACTTTCCAGGAAAGGCACAAGGGGGCACCCACCTTTCAGGATGAGAGAAGAGCATCCGAAGCAGAGCTGGGAGGAGGCGTTTTGCCAGCTGTATCCCCAGGGGTGGCTGCAGCACTCCTCCAGGCTGAGCAGTGAGGCGTTCTGCAATCCAGGCATGTCCTGGCAGTGCCAGGCAGAGAAGCAGCGGCCCACGGAGCCCTCTCCTGAAAATGCAAAGGATGGAGACAGAATGGAGAAGAAGGGATGGAGACCGAATGGGAACACCACAGTAGTAGAGGGGGTGGTTGGAACAACAGCAATAGCAGCAGTAGTAATACCCACATTGTAATTTTGAGGGCCAAAGCACAAGAGAGAAGTGCTCTGGTCCTCCTCCCTTATCATCTCGGGTGGCTGGTGTCAGGAAAATCAATCCACTCTGGGTTTCAATCCAAACTTCAAAGGAGATGTCTATGGTTCCACTCCCTCAAGTTAGTTTCAGCATCTTAGGCCCCTCTGTTCAAATTTGGACTAAACCCCAGAGTGGATCCAATGCATTGCCCCAGGTGGCAATCACCCATATATCTATCCCAGCCTTCTTTCCTCTTCCCCAAATGGCTTTTCGTGGCCCAAAAGAGAGAGCTGGAGTGGGAGCAGAGGGTTATTGGGAATATAGCTGATAAACCAGCAGGATTCCAGCCCCAGTGTCTGTCTGTGTTTGTCTGTCTATGGCAGCATCCAGGAGGGCACATATGAGCTATGCCATCCATTCCTGGTGCCTGCAGCATCCTTGTCCCACCTGGCAGCCTTACCTTCCGAGCAATGGGGGCCGCTCCAGCCTTCACAGCACACGCGCATTGTGCGGTTCCACACCGTGGGCCTAGTGTCCTCCGGCCTGCAATAGGGAAGATGGAAACAGGGGAGGGAGCAAGAAGATTCGGATCTCCTCCAGTAGAATAAACCCCCGCAACTGTTTTAAATTGTCCAAATAGGTGCTGAAACCAATAGATTATGTTTGGTGTGCATAGGTGAGAGTATTCAAATAAACCAAATACATGTGAAAGCTGTTAGTGGAATGGGCTCATGGAATCACATGGTCCTAGAGTTGGAAGGGGCCCCCAGAGGCCACAGAGTCCAACCCTATGCTCAGGGCATGACCTCCAACTAAAGCATCCTTAGCAGTGAGCAATCCAGCCTCTTTCTGAAGAAATCCAGAGAAGACCCCACTACTTTTCTAGGCCTTTGGTTCCATTGCCAAACCACTCATGCCAAGAAGTTCTTTCTATGGTCAATCGAAATCGACCTTCATGTATCTTCAAACCATTAGACCAGGTCCTACTCTCTGGGGCAGCAGAGGACAAATCCTGGACACTCTTCTCTGTGGCAGCCCTTGACGTATTTCAAGAAGGCAACCATGCTACCCCTCAGTCTTCTCTGCTGAACGTAACCAGCTCCTTCCACCTCTCCTCATAGGTTTTGTCCTCCATACCTCTTTATCATCTCTGTTGCCCTTCTCTGAACTCACTCGTCTGCATCCTTCTCAAAATGAAGTAATCGAAGCCACATTTTCATAGAATCATAGAAGCCTAGAGTTGGAAGAGACCCCAAGGGCCATCCAATCCAACTCTGTTTTGCCATGCAGGAACTCTCAATCAAAACACACACACACACACACACACACGGCTATCCAGCCTCTGCTTAAAAACAGCATCCAAAGAAGAAGACTCCATCATCATCCAAAGGGAGCATGTTCCACTGTCAAACAGCCCTTACTACCAGGAGGTTCTTCCTAATGTTTAGGTGGAATCTCTTTTCCTGCAGCTTCCATTCATTGCCTTGCATCCTATTCTCTGGAGCAGCTGAAAACAAGCTTGCTCCCTTCTCAACATGGCATCTCTTCAAGTATTAAACAGGGCTATCATATCACCTGTTAGCCTTCTCTTCTCCAAGCTAAACATCCCCAGCTCCCTTAGTTGTTCCTCATAGAACATGGTTTCCAGACCCTTCACCAGTTTAGTCACTCTCCTTGGACACATGGCTCCAGTTTCTCAATGTCCTTTTTGAATTGTTTTGCCCAGAACTGGACACAGGATTATTCCAGGTGGGGCCTGACCAAAGCAGAATAGAGTGGCACTATGACTTTCCTTGATATAGGCACTATACTTCTATTGATGCAACCTAGAATCGCATTGGCCTTTTTAGCTGCTGTATCACACTATTGACTCATGTTCACACATATAGGTCTCCTTAAGCCAGATGTTCCCCATCCTATATCTGTGCATTTTTTCTTACTAAATGTAAGACCTTACATTTCTCCATGTTGAAGTTCATTTTGTTAGTGTTGACCCACATTTCTAACCCATTAAGGTCATTTCGGCAAGCCCCCATACGCATCCACGCCACCGTTAAGGACGATGGGACTTCACCATTGAAGTCAATGCTGTAGAATAATGGGATTTGTAATTTGATGAGTTCTTTAGCCTTCTTTGTCAGAGAGTTCTGATGCCGCAATGGTTAAATCCCATTGGGGACAACAGGACTTGCGGTACCATGGATTTTGGTATCCGTGGGGAGGGGTCCAGAACGGATCTGGTAGCCCAGGGGCCATCTGTCTCCAGCCTCCTCTGGCCCCCTCCAGCTCTTTGGTAACCCATTGGTCACTTCTCCCTTTCCACTGGCCCTCCTGCGATTCCACCACTCTCCTGCTCACTTGTAGATGTAGCACATGTTGTCCGCTCTGCCGCTGGCCTGGCGCATCCTCTCCTGGTCAAGCAGCCAGCCAGCCATGTTGTATTGGTAGACCTGGGCGCAGGGCACCGCTTCCTCCTGTCGCGGGGTCACCACCTGCTCCTCCGTCACCTGCACCAGCCTCTCGCACCAGTGCCTGCATCCCCAGAAGACAAAATGAGAGGGTGGCCGGAGCAGGGCCCCCCGGGAAAGACACACCATCAACCACCCACTCCCTGAATCTCCCTACGAGCCAAACATTTGCTAGTTTCATGAAACAAGGGCTGCGTCTACACTGCAAAAATAATGCAGTCTGATGCCACTTTAAATGCCCTGGGTCTAACCTGTGGATTCCTGGGATTTGTAGTTTGCCGTGGCACCGGAGCCCTCAGGGAAAGAAGGCTAAAGAGCTCATCAAACTACAGATCTGAGAATTCCATAGCATTGAGCCATGGCCATTAAAGCAGTGTCAAACTGCATCATTTCTGCAGTGCAGATGCAGCCAATGCTTCAACTGACTTCAGTTTAGGCATAACCAGGATCTACTGCCAGGACCTAGTGCCAGTGTGGACAGCAATTTTCACCCCTGGGAGCTACGAATGCCTAGTGGAGTGTCCCCTCTAGGAATCTCTAGGTCCTCCAGTGCATCTCTGTGGTCAACATCTGCCAGACACTGACCATAGACTGGAGCTGGCAGAGCTGCAAATGCCTAGCGGAGTGTCCTCTAGGAGTAGGTCCTTCGGTGCAACTTTTGGTTAAAGTTTTGGTTAGAATTGCACTGAAGGACCTAGATATTTCTAGAGAAAATATATTAATAAAATCTGTGAATAATCAAATAAAATTCCACACGAATGGTAGATTGATAGTGAATTTAGTGCTGCCAATGGCCTGTGCCCTCTGGACACCCTGTGATTTTTGTGTGTGCGTGTGCGCACGTGCGCACACATACACACACTCCTCAGCCCTGCTTCTGACCTGAGTAACCAAAGGGATGGGGCATGGGGGTCCCACAGACCCCTGTCTTTCTGCCCCAAATCCAAATGCCAGCTTCTCTCTGCCGCTGGCAAACCAGAACAAGGTGATCTGGAAATTAGAGGTTGGATCAAGTCTTCTGTGGCTGCCTTCCCGCACACGTTCCAGCCTGGCTTGGTGGCCCTCCTCTAAAGTCCAGTCTAAAACCTACACTGGATTCCCCCTTGGACACAGGGATGCCATCAATGGATGCTGCTGACCAGCCGCACATTCAGACAGCGCAGAGGGAGGGATGTGTGCCTGTTCCTTACCCATGGTCCATTGCCAGTACCTCCTGGAGAAACAACCATGCCAAGATGCCCAGCTGCCATCCGGAGAAAGGACCCCCTGGGCATCCCACCTTTCGCATCTCCTCCGAGAGTTTGGACCGGCCAGAGTGTCCCTGGGAAAAAAGTGGGACCACAGCATGATGGAGTTGGAAGAGACCCCAAAGGGGCATCCGGTCCAGCGCCCTTCTGCCACACGGAAAGGCGCAAGCAATGCACTCCTGACAGATGGACTATAAATAAATATAGTTAATAAAATAATCATAAATCAACAACAAGAGCTAGTCATCGCAATCCTCTTTTGGAAATGGATAGGGCAGGACTCCACTCACCATCTTCAGGTCTCAGACCCCAGTTCAGCAAGACCTGAACCCAGTGCGCACAGAGATACGCACACTTTCCTGCCAGCTCCTTCTTACCTGCTTGCACTCCAGTGAAGGGCAGAGGAGCCAAGGAGAGAAGCATCTGGTTCCTCAAGGCGGGTGCATTTATATCAGGTAGGATTAGCCAATTTTGGAAGCATCTGGAAGTCCTGGGATTGGAGCATTCCTCCCGACGTAAGTCCAGCCATTGTCCGTCCACACTGCCCACTTGGACGGGACGCACAGAGACAGACACACCCTGGGGTTGGATTATCAATGGTTGCGGTGGTGCGGTTGCTCCAGGCAATTGCAAGAAGGACTCAAGTGGGGGAAAGGGTTGCTTGCTGTCTTCCTGCCTAAATCGGCCAACGTCTCTGTTTTCTCCAACATTTTTGGTTGCAAAGGGATCTTGTAGCACTTTTGAGATTGACTGTGCGAATGAAGTCGTAGCATGAGCTTCAGTGTACTTGGTCTACTTCCTCAGAAGCATTTTTTGGGTATTAATCAAGTGCAGACACAACAAAGAAGCTCCTTTCTGCAAAGCCTTTTTATAAGTATAGTTTTATGGACGTTGCCATTCAACAACAGAACAATACATGGATTAACATGTAAATCTCTTCCTCTCAAGCAACAGTATATATACCCCAATCTCTTCCATGCCAGAATTCACAGGTGCTGGTGAAACATCAGGAATAAACTCTTCTGGAACACAGCCTCAGAGCTCAAAAAACTCCTAAAGAACTGTTTTTATAGTTGCCCAACTGCCTCCTTTTCTCCTCATTCTCTGACTGGCTAGACTTTTTTAGCAGCATTGGCATTGGGAGGTTGGTGAAGGAGGGCTGGGAAAACACAAACTTTCAGTGCCAGGCTGCAGCAGTGTGTCTGCAGTAAACAATGCAATAAAATCTTGTGCTTGTGGGGCGGAATGGGATTCTCCAGGTGTTAGGGAGGATTGAATATGGGGAATTATACAAGAGGCATGTCCTAACAACGCGCGCAGCGGGATCGTGTCCCTATGTGTACACCAGAGGTTGTCTAGTCCAACCCCAAGAGACAGAGACTCGGATACCAAAGGAGGTGCAATTAAAATATGAACATTTATTAAAACCACACAACAAAAGGGATCACACACACACACACATTCAATACTATAGCAAGGGAGGGGTGAGTTCGGGAGTAAAGGAAAAGGACAGAGGCACTGTTGGGAATATTTACCTTCGAAGTCTTCTCCAAGGCGACGGATTGAGGGATGGTGGATGGTGAGATATGGCCACAGGAACGGGGAAAGAAAGCGGCGGCCGCAGTGGCTAGGAGCTGAATTCCGGTGGGCAAAGCTAACTAGAGGCCCAAAAAGACAGTGAGCTTGGCTTCGCTCAAGTGATTTCAGCAGAGCATATGGCTCCAGGAACGCAAGCTTGGAGCAAAATGCTCTACAAGCCCTGAACTTCTGCTCTACAAGCCCACGGAAGGGCAAAAAGTGGGGTCCTTATATAGCCCTAAAGATAACCTCAGGCTATGGCAGCCTGGCGGACAAAAGGCTTGATGACTTATCTTTGTCTAAGCTGAAACTTACACAATGGATACACAAAGCATAGGTCTGGCACTTTTTCAGGGGGAGCAAATACCTTGATGGTCGAGCCGTTAATCTAATCACTGGCTCATTAAGAAGGAAGCCACATCTATTGTCTTCCTCTTGCTGGCCCTTGCGAATCTGGTTTTGCAACTCCCAAACTGCTGCTGAAAGGTTTAAATCTACCTTTGTTCCTGGGACCATGCCTACTAGCAAGGCGGCTGGCTCCGTGGTCTGATGGCTTTGGGGATAATGGCGGCTAGCGATGGGGTCACTCAGGGCTCATGGCTCCAGACCACAGGGCATCCCAATTTTATATAAATCCATACTTGATAACACAGGCAATCCTCCTTTTGCAGCATGGACCTCCCTGGAGCAGGCAATGCAAAGAGTAGCTGCCTCCAGATTCTGACCTGGAGGATGCTTGTGAACAGCAAAACAGAGAGCAAAGGGAGAGAAGATGAGCCATCCTCATCCGCTTCCCCAGCCTGGTTCATTTTTGTTTTTAAAGCAACAGATCTGCAAGTTTGGCCAGCAAAATGGAAATTGTCAGAAGAGAAGCTGGTGACAGAAATAGTCGTCCCTGGATGCACTTTGCAAGAAGCCTTCAAGTGGCCTCTGGCAGGTTCAAAATGTGGCTTACCAAGGCTCCCCTGACCTGTCATTGCATCTCACACACATAAAATGTAAAAGGTTTGCCAAAACATGTTGAATCATAGAATCATAAAATTACAGAGTTGGAAGAGAGACCAATGGTCCTCCAGTCCAACCCGCTTTTCTTCTTTCTGAATTCATTCTTTCCATGGGAGTTTATTGCACTGGGGTTAATTTTGGCATTAAAGAGATATTAAGGCACATTTAAAGCACCCTGCAAATAAAGCGAATGATTATCACGAGTAAAGTGATATCGGAGATGCATTGTCGCCAAGAGTAAAAAGATGCACATTTAATGCTTCTTTGTGACCACTTTAATGGCAGGTTTTGCGCCATGTTGCGTGAAATTGTTATGCCTAATTACACAATTTTCCCAGGATATTCATGGGATACACTCTCAATCTCCTTTGTGTGATAAAGTCCATGGGACCCCGTTTTCTGAAGTTGTGCCCAGAAACACATCTCCTTCACTGCCTCTCTCTTTGTGTGTGTAAAACACTTCCATTTGGAGTACACTTGGTGAGTTTTATCTACGCAGCACCTAAAATATCATTCCAGATGCAACAGACCAGGGACCTCTTGGAAATTAAAGTTTCTCTGCCTAAGGAATGGCACAGGACAAGGTCTCAGCCTGGACCTCAAGGGAAGTTACTTTTTGCTGCTGATGGAGTTGAAAGTGAATACTCTTGTTTTGTCCTTCATCCCTGGTCCTCCTATAACCAAGAAGTGGCCTCTGCCTGCATTGAGATCCCTGCAGTCCATCTTAATGGAGATGTTTGGCCGTAACTAGGATGTGACTCAGGGGGTGTCCAGCCGCTGACCTGGCTCCCTCCTTTGTGTTTGGCTGGTGCCCCCACCAGTTTGTCCATCCATCCGTGGCCCAGATGCGGATCCTGTTGATCCTGACTTCCTGGTCTCCTGATCCTCTTTGCAAAGAATCCCAAGCCCCCAGCGGGTCCCTGGCTCCTCTGGTCTAAATACTGTCTTTCTTGAGGGTTTGGTCCCGTTGCTAATCCCGTTTTCCATTTGGAGCAGCCGGCTGGGAGACAGCGGCTCAATTAAGTCAGTTGATGGACAGAGGTTAATTCAGAGAAGATGGAGTTGGGTAGGAATCTGCAGTCCTGGAGGCAGAACAAACCATCAGGAATATTCTTTGGAGGGAAAAAATGTCCTTCTTCTGTGCCTTTTTAGGTATTAACCCATAGCAGTGTCTGCCAACCTGTGCTCCACTTGCGCTTCCCAAGTGCTCTGCAGACAGTCCAGGAAAATGAAAGAATGAAATTAAAGCATAAGAAACAAAAGTTACACAACTCCTAAACCCATTGACTTGTAAGGCATCGGTTAGGCCTCTTAGAAGTGGATTCTCAAAAGTCCTCCCTGGGTCAAAAGGGTTGGGAAGCCCTGCTCTCTATCGAGGTGATGATGCCCACAGAAGCCCAGAGTGCCCTGGCCCCCTCCCTCCAGGGCAGGGAAACCCAGGCAATGCCAGGCAATGCCAGGCAGCAGGGGGCGCTCCGGCCCTGGCATTATTTTAGGCTGAATTGCGACTAAAGAGGGCCAGAAGAAGGGGACTTTGGCACCAGCCAAGAAGGTACCAAAATCAGGACGGAAAGGGCCATGGGTTTGGGTTTGTCTGCCTAGGCTGACTCTCCCATTCCCCAAAAACACTTCAGAGCAGAGCTGTTTGGGATTTGGGATGTTTTGACATTGTAAAATAAATATATTTACATTTTGCCATTTTTATTTATTTTTGGGCAATACCTGGATTTACATATAAGTGGTCCCCGTCTCCAATGGGGTTTGCTTCCAAGATCCCCATGGAGGCCAAAATCCAGGCCCCATTATATGCAATGGGGTACTATTATTACTATTATTACACTGAGCCCTTGGTGTCTGCTGGGTTTGGGTCCAGGGCCCTCCCTCCCCATTGATACCCAAAGCCATGGATGCTCAAACCTACTTATATAGAATGGGGTATTGATGATGATGATAATTGCACTGGGCCCTTGGCATCTGCTGGGTCTTGGTTCCAAGAGCCCCATGGATGCTTAAATCTCATAATATATAATTGGGTATTTATTATTGTTGTTATTATTACTATGATTATTATTGCATTGGGCCCTTGGCATCTATCTGCTGGGTTTGGGTCCAAGACTCCCCTGGAAACCCAAATCCTTGGCTGCTCAAGTCCCCGGATGCACAGTTGCAGATGGTGAAATGGTGACCCTTGTGTAAAATGGCCCAAAACAAGGTCTGCTGCTGGGGGGAGATGATGATTATTATTATTATTATTATTATTAACCTTTATTTATAAAGCGCTGTAAACTTACACAGCGCTGTACATACAATCTTTTTAATTGGACGGTTCCCTGCCCTCAGGCTTACAATCTAGAAAGACATGACACAAAGGGAGTGGTGGAGGGGAAGGAGCCTTTCTAGTAGGATAATGCATATAAAATACATAGCAATACAGGAAATGGTTCGATAAAACAGGCACCAAAAGAACATCAAATAATAAGCTACAATTATGCAATGCCTGGGAAGGCTTCTCTGAACAGGATGGTCTTCAACTCCGTTTTGAAGCTGGTTAAAGAAGTGATCAGGGCCCTTGTGTCTCGCGGGGGAAGAAGGTTCCAGGAGTGAGGGGCAGCGAGTGAAAAGGGGCGAATCCAAGATGGGGCAGAGGAAATCCTGGGCTGAGACAGTAGACCTTGACTACCAGAACAGAGGGAACAACGGAGTGGGAAGGAGAGGAGAAAGAAGGTCTGATAAGTAAGGAGAGGCCAGCCGATGGAGGGCTTTGAATGTCGACAGCAGGAGCTTGTACTGAATGCGGAAAGGGAGTGGGAGCCAGTGAAGGGATGCCAACACAGGAGAGATATGGTCAGAGCGGTGGGTGGAAGTGATAATGCGTGCAGCTGAATGCTGGACAGAGATTAAAGGACGGAGGTGAGAAAGAGGAAGCCCAGCCAGGAGGACGTTACAGGAATCCAGTCGTGAGATCACTAGGGCATGGACCAGGATCTTGGCAGAAGAGGCGGAGAGATATGGTCGGATTTTGGCAATCTACAAGCCTTGGCTGTGGTCTGGATCTGAGGGATCCACGACAGAGAAGAGTCAAAGATGAAACCAAGACTGCAGGCTTGCTGGACTGGTTGAATAGAAATGTTGTCCACAGAGACAGAAAAGGAGTGTTGAAGGGTGGGCTTAGGAGGAAAGACAAGAAGCTCCGTCTCGGACATGTTGAGCTTCAAACGCCGATGGCGCATCCACTGCGAGACAGCTGTGAGGCAGGACGAAACTTGCTGTCCAAGCCTTGGAGAAAGGTCAGGGGCGGAAAGATACAGCTGGGTGTCATCGGCATAGAGATGGTAGGAAAAGCCAAAAGAGCTAATGAGTTTTCCTAAGGACAGTGTGTAGAGAGAAAACAGAAGGGGACCCAGAACAGAGCCCTGGGGAACTCCAACAGAGAAGGGAACAGGAGATGAAGTCTGACCTCCTGCAACCACTGCAAAAGATCTGCCAGACAAATAAGATCTAAACCAGTCGAGAACAGAGTCTGAGAACCCAAGGTCAGAGAGTATATCCACTAGAAGAGAGTGATCAACGGTGTCAAAGGCTGCAGACAGATCAAGAAGGATGAGAACAGAGTAAAGGCCATTAGCCTTGGCCTGTAAAAGATCGTTTGAGATCTTGGTGAGGGCTGTCTCTGTAGAATGCCTTGGGCGGAAACCAGACTGAAAGGGATCAAGGATGGAGTTGGCTTCAAGAAACTCAAGAAAGCGAGAATAAACAACCCACTCCAAAACCTTAGAAAGAAAGGGGAGAAGTGAAATCGGACGATAGCTAGACAAAGAGGAGGGGTCAAGAGAAGGTTTTTTCAGAACTGGGGAAATGAGAGCATGTTTGAAGTCCGAAGGGAAGGAGCCTGTAAAGAGGGAGAGATTGAAGATATGGAGAAGCGAGGGCAGAAAGGAGGGAGCTATAGAGATTAGAAGACGAGTAGGAATTGGATCAAGAGAACAGGTTGCAGGTTTGCAAGAGTTCAGAAGTGAAGAGTTCATCCAAAGAGGCAGGAGGAAAGACAGAAAATTTGTTAGGGGAGGGCGATAGAAGATTAAGAGCAGAAGAAGAATCGGGGGGACTATCTCCGAGCGAATGGTGGTGATCTTTGAGATGAAGTAATTAGCAAAGTCATTAGGAGAGAATGATGAAGAGAAAGGAGGAGAGGGAGGTTTAAGCAACGTGTTGAAGATGGAGAACAAACGCTGCGGACGCCTCTCATTGGCGGAGATCAATGATTTGTAATAATTCTGTTTTGCCAAAGAGAAGGAAGAAAGAACAAATTTGAAATGGATAAAATCAGCCCACTCTTTGGACTTTCTCCAAAGACGTTTGGCCGCTCTAGAGCAGGACTGGAGGAACTTAATGTTGGGGGTAAGCCAGGGCTGGGGCCTAGTCTTAGAGGAAGAAGTGCGGACAGAGACAGGGGCAAAATGGTCGAGAGTCAAGGAAAGAGTGGAGTTAAATAAAGACATTGCTGAATCAGCAGAATCCCTGAGATTTAGGGAAGAGAGAGATGAAACCAGGGTCAGACCAAGATGGTTAGAGTCAACAGATTGAAGATCACGAAAATGGCGTTGAACAGTATGACGAGGAGGTGGAGTATAAGTGAGAGCAAATGAGATTAAATGATGGTCAGATAGTGGAAAGTCAAGTGCCAGGTAGTCAGAAATGGCGCAGTTTGCGACAAGAACTAGGTCAAGACAGTGACCAAGAGAATGAGTTGAAGAGTTGGAGTGAGGTTGGAGGCCAAAAGAAGCCAGGAGAGAGTTGAAGCGAGTTAAAGTGTCTCTAGATGTGTGTGTCTTCAATCTCTGCCCAGCTGTGGGTGGCTGAATCCGTGGCTAAAGAAGAACTCCAGGGCTGCGTAGGGCTGAGCAAGTCCCTTCTCTAAGCCAGAGAGGAAGGCCACCGCGGCAAAGCTCCTCGGAGGAAATTGTGGCCACAAAAGCCTGTTTCGGAGAGAGTGTGGTGCAGTGGTTGGAGCAGGGTTTGGACAGTCCTTGCTCTGGCAGAGGAACCCTTTGGGAGGCCTTGGGCAAGTCACACTCTCTCAGCCTCAAGGGAAGAAGGCCATGCTGGGGGCAAAGGGAAAAAAACCATGGCTGAGAGTTTGCCAAGACACAACAACAACAACAACAACAACAACAACTCCACAGCCCTGAACCCAAAAGGAAGGCAGTATCACTTAGCAAAAGCTGGGGCACATTTGCAGAAGCCCCAGTGCCCTCTGTTTATTACTCTGCCTCTTGCTAGAGAAGGCCAAAGGCCTCTCACTTCCCAGGATCCGCTAGCACTGAGCCGGGGCAGCCAAAGCGCTCTCAAAGCGGGTTAGCACTGTCTCTGCCGTGTGGATGGATGGGGCCTGATGCCACGCAGCCTGGCCCGCTTGCGCCCAGGAAACCTGACGTTTCCGACGGAGGACCAGGCGGCTCTACATTTCCCAAAGCCACAAAGCCCAGGGTGCCTTTGCCTCGTGCAGCCGCGGCCAGGGAAAGCGGCCTCGAACCGCGCTAACTCTGCAGTGCAGATGCAGCCGCTGCTTTCTAAACCTTTGCAAAAGACGAGCTGCAAGAGAGGCCGGGGCTGCTCCTGGGGAGGGTCTCTCTCTGCGTCTCACCCACCCAGGGAGCCCCGCCCACCTGCAGGGCTGCCCCGGGGCCTTCTGGGAGTTGTAGTTTCCCCGCCTTCCCCGCCTCCTCCTCCTCCTCCTCCTTTTCCCCAGGCCAGAGAAACAGCAGCAGCAGCAGCAGCAGCCAAAGGAGGAAGGAGGAGGAGGCGCGCAGTTGGCCAAGGCGGCCCTCCCTCTCTCCCTGGGCGAGGGGCACTCGGGGGACAGGGTTTGGGGGTCCCCAGGGCCACCCCCGGCCCCGATCCCGGACTCCCCGGCTGCCCCCTCCCATTGCATTGCATTGCATTGCATTGCATTGCATTGCACGCCTTGCAAGAGCCCTCTTTGCTTTTGCAAAGCCAGCAAGAGAAGGCTCCCTCTTTGCAAAGTCCAGCAAGGAAGAGGGCTTTAGGTTTTGGGGGGTGTCTCATTGCAAGAGGATCGGGGACCCCCAACTCAGATGGCCCTGGGAGCAGCCCCCCAACAGGTAAGGAAGGGGGGCAGGAACGAGGGGGCCCAACCCAAGCCCACCCACCCCAAATAATAAGAATAATAACCCATGGCCAGATTGGGAGCAAGGCCTGGGGTCCCACCCTGGAAAGCAGGGGGACTTTCTGGGGTGGGTGGGGGTCTCCAAGGAAAGGATTTGGGTGGGAAAGATAATAATAATAATAATAATAATAATAATAATATTGATGATGATGATGATGATGATACGGTTTCATTCCAGTGGAAGGGTCACTTTTGCAAGCCTGACCCTGTGTTCTTAGCTGTGTGTTTTGGGTCCCAGTTTCTTCGGAGCTGATCACACTGGGGCTGATTTCGGCTCTAAAGAGAGACTAAAGCGCCTTTAAAGCATCCCGTAAACAAAGCGGAAATGGCAAGTAATGGCACAAATGATCATCACACGCAGTTGCGCAACTAAAGTGATGTTGGAAATGCCTCCTTGTCTCCCAAAAGTCAAAAGATGTGTGTTGATGCTTCTTTGTGGCCACTTAAACGACGGATTTTGTGTGACGTTGTTTAAAATCGTTTTGCGTAATTACACAGGTTTTCCAGGATATTCACGGGATAAACTCCCGATCTCCTCCGTGGGATAAACTTGGGGTGGGGGGCATCTACATTATGAAAACAATGCAGTTTGTCGCCCCTTGAAGCGTCGTAGCGCAGCCTAGTGCTTCCGGTGTTGGACTATGACTATGGAGCCCAGGGTTCGAATCCCCGCTGGGCCATGGAAGGCCATTGGGTAAGTGACACTGTCTCAGCCTCCTCAGGGGAAAGCAATGGCAAAAGCTCCTCTGGAAAACTCCATAAGTTGGGAACAACCTGAAGGCACACAGCAAAAGCAACAACGACCACCGCCATCCTATGGAACCCTGGGGTTTTTACAAGGCCTGTAGCCTTCTCTTCCCAAAGAGTGCTGGTCCCTCAACAAACGACAAATCCCAGGATTTTGCAGGATGCGCCTTTGGTCAACTTCCTCAGATGCATGGCTGCCCCGGAAGGAGCTTTATGGCTGGACGAATAGCCCTCAGAATGCAAATCCTGTGGGTCTGGCAACTGAGGTGATGGGTCCAGTTTTAATTGAGATGAACCTTAAGGGACAAAGGCAGGAGGAAGGATGTGGCCCAAAGCCAGGTTGCAATAGAATTATTAAACAGTATTAAAATGAATTTATTTTATGTACGGTATTTATACCCTGCCCTTCAGCCCTAAAAGCTCTCAGAGCAGCTTACAATTATTATTATTATTATTATTATTATTATTAATTAGACAATCCCCTGCCCTCAGGCTTACAGTCTAAAAGGACATAGCCGTGTTAGTCCCTGGAATCAGTATGTAGCAAGATCTTACAGTTCTTTTGAGACTCAACAAAAGAAAGTGAATCATGCAATAAAAGCATAAAATGCAAGCTAAAAAGCTAAAACACTCTTTAAAACAGTTGTTCAAACATCCCAGTGCCTCTAGCTGGCTCTTTGAAAACCTTTCTGTTTTAAAAAAGCCTGTCTGAGTAAAATCTTCTCTGCCTGCCTAGGGAAAGGAGAGCAGGAAGCGGCCCATCCTGGCCTCCTTGGGCTGAGAGTTCGAATCCAGTTGTGCACACGGCGGCGCTGGGGCCAACAAAATGGTTCCCTCCTGGGAAGGATTGTAGGGAGATAGAGTCCGCCAGAGAGCCTTAGGCAGGGTTTCCTTAAGCAAGAAGTTCCTTCCTCTCAAATACAGTTGGCCCTCCGCATTTTTGATTCTTACTTTTGCGGCTTTGATCGATACGTTCGCTCTAGGAATCTAGGTCCTCCAGCGCAACTCTGTGGGCAACTTTCATTGGAAGTTACCATAGAGTTGTGCTGGAGGACCTAGAAATTCCCAGAGAGAACAGCTCTCTAGGCATTTGTAGATCCTCCAGTGCAATTCTATGGTCAGTGTCTGGCAGACATTGACCATAGAGTTGTGTTGGAGGACCTAAAGGTTCCTAGAGAGGTGTTTCAGGTTTTAAAAAATGGTGTGTTTTTCTTTTTTCTCTATGGTTTTTCTGGATCCCTAACCCCAGCATCCCTGCATCCCTAACCCCAGCGAATGTGGAGGGCCACTGTATTGTTTACTGTACCTGGCAATCCTTGGTGGTCTCCCATTCAAGTTCTAACCAGGGCTCACCCTGCTTAGTTTCCAAGGATTGACAGAAAACCTAATTGTGGGTCGCAGGGATTTTATTGGGGAGGCCATGGCCGTATCCCCACCGTCCCATAACTAGACCCCTGGCCAGGTATGCCAAAACCAGTTTAACCACAATCTGACTGGGAAACTGCAGGGGAGGGAAGACCCCTTGCCAGGGCCAGAAGTCAATCTGGGGAGGGGGTTCCTAAGGGGACAAGCGGACAGGCAGCCACCCGGTTTAATTAACATCCATTAATTCATAGCTGCTCTTTCTGACCTGGATCTCCTCATGTCTGTGTAAGAGAGAGAGAAATGAAGTGTTTATGTTGGAAGAACTTGAACTGGGAGTAATTCGGTTGCAAGGGAAGTTGCACTTTGCACATGCTCAGAGCATCTCCAGAGCCCTTTGATTGTTCTGGAGATTCCTGGCACTTTTCACAAGAGATAGTAATTCAATATTAAAAGGAAGGTGGGATGCAGGGACAGGAAGGAATCCAGCTTTTAAGAGGCACTGGTTTATTTTGGCCTGAGCTTTTTCAGATGTCTGGCCAAGTCTCCAAAGAAGCGAGTGCGAATCCGGCAGGAAAGATCCTGCTTTTAAAGCAAACCATTTCCTCTTAAGGCAGCCGCTAGCTTCCTCCCTTCTTCCATTTCTCTCATTTCTCTTGGCATTTTTTGCAATCCAGACCCTTTGTGGAAGTTGCATTTCTTTCCCCAGGAGAGGCTGCCGGAGAGGCATTGCAGCCGTCCAGATTTTGGGGGGGTCACTGGGATCATTGCTGTGGGGAGAGGAAAGGGGGCCCAGGAGGATGCCAAGGATTGGGGGCTGACGTGGAAGTACTGGGGGAGAGAGTTGCCAAAAGGGGTGGCCCAGAAAGTGGGGCGAAGGCAGAGGTTGCAGGAAGGGGTAGGGATACAAGAGTTGGGGGCAAAGAGGAGGAAGAAGCAGTTCCCTAGGGAGCCATGGGGGGCCAAAGGGAAGGGGACCCATTTGGGGCAGGGTTCGCATTTCGAGCCCTCTCTGCAGCCCTTGCAAACCCACCCCTCACCCCTTGGATGTGGGGACACCCCATAAATGGAATGGGGTTTTCAAAGGCAAGGGATCATCTGCCAGGCAAGCCTGACTCGCTCTTCATTTCCTGTCACTTGGACGGCCAATGTGAACAAAGCCATGCATTGTTATTCTCTTTCCTCTCCTTTTTCTCTCTTTCCTCTTTTATTAGGAAAGGAAACAGGGAAGTCCTTCCTCACAAAATTGGCAAAACCCTTTGGGACAGCACTAGGGCCTTTGGACGCAGCCCCTTGTGGGGTTTTTGCCTCCCTCATTGGAACAGGTTGCAAGAGCGGAAACTGGAAAGGGGCCTTTTCCCATCCAGGGGTTGCGCAGAAGAGGGCATTTCAGCGCATCATGCTTGTTCACGCCACACTGTCCTAGCACTATAGGTCCACTTTGGTTCCCATGGCTGCATCCCATGGGGTCTTGGGATTTGTAGTTTGGCGAGGGCTCTGGCTGAGAATTCGAAGTGCCCATAATGCAGATCCCCAGGACTCCGTAGGATGGAGCCACGGCCGTTCAAGTGGAATTATAGAGCTTTAATTGTCTTCTTGTGTCTGGAGTCAAGTAAGACCAAAACTTCAACTGAGATTCCTCAGTTTGTCCGTATCCAACTCTGGCAGCTTCTTGGCATCGCAGCATTTGTTGTTGGGTCACAAGTTGACACACAAAATGTTTTTCGTCTTCAGTTATGGTGATATGCTCAAGTGCAGCTGATTTCCTGGCTAGCTTCTTTGAAATGGTGGAGTTTAAATGTTTTTAATAATTGTCAGTCAGGATTACAGATACAGTCAGCCCTCTGAGTCCATGGGTTTTTATCCTTGGATTCAAGCTACCATGGTTTGAATATATACTCTGTGTGTGTGTGTGTGTGTATTCGTCCCTCCATATACTATATATGCACACACAGACACATAAAATATTTTCAAACCATAGTACAGATATAGATATATATTTCAAAAAGCAAACCTTGCCTTTGCCGTTTTATATAGGGGAATCCATTTTATTCTGCCATCGAATGTAATGAGACTTGAGCATCCATGGATTTGGGAATCCACGGAGGGTCCTGGATCCAAACCCCAGAGGAGACCAAGGGGCTCCTGTGTTAATACTAGACTATATTTTTTCTGAAACTTTTTTTTTTTAAAAATACAAAAGATATTTTAGGAAGGAAGAACCAAGACTAAGAGAAACCCACAACTGGACACGAAAACCAAGCTTAAAGAAGGTGTAAAGAAGGGTTATGAGGAATAATGTGAAAAAATTGTAAGCATGATGGAATGTGAATATTACAAATCTGTCTATGTGAAAACACAATAAATATTACTATAATGCTATAAATTCTTCTTTTGAAACCAAGGTCAGTACAGTTTAGCACAATTCCACTGATTCTGAATCCGGCTGCATCTGCACTGCAGAAATAAAATGTAGTTTGACACCACTTAAGATGTCTTTAACTCCTTGCTATGGAATCCAGGGATTTCTAGTTCGTTGTGGCACCAGTGCTCTCTGCCAGAGAAGGCTAAATATCTCATGAAACTACAAACGCCAAACAACATTGCGCCATGGAAGTTAAAGTGGTGTCAGGCTGCATTATTTCTGCAGTGCAGCTGCAACCCTAGATTCCTAGTCCCACACTCCAACCCCAATGCCATGTTGGCTCAAGGTTTTCCAGGCACGATTTATTCAGGGAAGAATTGCCATTGTCTTCCTCTGAAGCTGAGAGAGTATGACTTGCCCAAGCTGCCCCAGTGGGTTTCCGGGGCTGGACAGAGGGAATTCAAACCTCGCTCTCCCAGAGTCCGAGTCCGGCACTAAAACCATGGCACCACCTTGGCTTTCAAGCCTTCCCTAAATGGACGATCCTGGTATTCCAAGGAAGTGCTTTGCTAGACTGTTGTGTGTCTGAGCATTCATCAGTGTATCACAGAGCTTGGCTGGGCATCTTCCTGCAATGCAAATGGGGTTGAGTTTGATGGCCCTTGGGGGTCCGTTCCAGCACCATGGTTTTATGATTTTGCACCCATTTATCCATGCTCAGCATTTGCAAAGGTGCCACCTGACCATAGAGCAATTGGATGTAGGTAATATTGGAGGTGCAAGAGGAGCTCTAGCATCCACCACAGTCCTGTCGCCAAAATAAAGGATGCAGGCACTCTCCAGTCTTGCATCTGGAAAAGTTCCTTTTTCTCCCCACTGTTACTATCCTTCACCCAACATGGCTATCTAGGGACAACCCATAATCCTTTTCTGGCATGCTGGGGCTGGATAATAGTTTTTAAGGTTTGCATAGTTTATAATACGTTTTAAATTTCAACATGTAATGGTTCTAACCTTTTAAAATCATTTAACTGGGTTTTTTAAGCTTTGTATCTACATTTTAATGTTTGTATTGTTTTAAATGTTTGTTAGCTGACTTGCGTCCTTATATTGGGTGAAAGGCAGGATATAAAATAGTAGTAGTAGTTGTTGTTGTTGTTTATTTGTGTACTGGACCCCACCACCACCTTTACTACCCCCATTGTAAATGGGGAAAGGGCTTTTCTCTCTGGAGTATTGAGTCCCTTTTATTAGAAAATATCTCATTTAACTACTAACTTAAATCAATTTTTATTACTTAGTCCTTACCGCAAGGCTTCAGTTTAATGCGGTGGTGGGCAAAGGATGGGCCAGAGTTCTCTTTTGTGGCACTAATAGACATTCAATAATAAACTTAATTGCATCCAAATGCTTTTTAGGGGGCTGGGGGCATTCTTGCCATGTTTCTGCATCATGTTTTTTGAAGCAAGCCATGTCCCAAAGGCAGAATACCCCCATGTCCCCCAGAGGGCTTTTGGGGTCCAAAAACCAATCTCTTTTTGCAGGTGTACTTTTTGGAGTATGTGTATTAATGCAAGCCCCCTCTCTTCCCACCATTGCCCACCCCTGGTTTCATGTGCTGATGCATCCTCAGAGAGCCACAGACGCAAACAAGGAGCAATATGTGCCCTAACGTAATGGCCTTTGTTGATTCCAGGTGCCAGTGCGGTGTGAAGACGGGGCTCTCTACCCGGCCCCAGAGCGGTGGAGAGCCTGGGCAGCGCATGCGGACACCATGCGGGAGAACTTCGGCACCACCCTCACTCTGGGTAAAGCAAGGCCACCTTTTCTGACTCTGTGGCTGCAAAGAATGGGAAAGGGCAGCCATCTCTAGGCAATCTTCCTTTCCTCATTGCCATTCCCAGCCATCAGATCCCGATGAAACAGACACATAGGTGTTTTAAAATTTGATTTATACCCCGCTTTGCTGTCCTTTCCTCATCGGGTGAAGACCCTCTGGTCCAGCAGGAAGTGATTTTATACAGTGGGTTCTGTTTTCATCTGTGATTTTAGGTTAATGTTTACTATGGTTTTTAATTTATTAAGCAGTTCAATATTATTTTAGTCTTAGCTTTTTGTATGCCTTTGGCTATATGTGACTGTTACTTCTGCTTCTTTTTACTGTAACTGTGCAAAAGAAGTTATAGCATTAGCTTTTGTAGATTTCGTCGATTTCCGTAGATGCGTGGGGTGAGGTATTGCCCAGGAAAGACCTTTATAGTCAGACTATGAATAGAGATCATAGGATGGAAGAATTGGAAGAGACCCAAGGGCCATCATCCAGTCTAACCCCATACTGCCATGCAGGAATACACAACCCAAGCCCTCCCTGTGACTGATGGCCTTTCAGCCTTTGTTTAAAAACCTCCAAAGAAGGAGACTCCACCACACATCAAGGCAGCATATTCTACTGTGGAATATCTCTTACTGTCGGGAACTTCTTCCTAATGTTTAGGAGGAATCTCTTTTCCTGTAGCTTGCATCCATTGCTCCATTGTGTCCTATTCTCTGGAGCAGCAGAAAACAAACTTGCTCCCTCCTCAATATGACACCTCTTCAAATATTTAAACAGGGCTATTGTATCACCTCTTAACCTTCTCTTCTCCAGGCTAAAGGTACCAGCTCCCCAAGATGTTCCTCGTAGGGCATGGTTCCCAGATTCCAGATGTGACAAACTGTCCAAAAGCATCCTTGTGAAGCTTCCTTGCACACTACACATATTATAGCACTGGTTAACACACCAGCCTCGTCTCCTTCTGGTTCCCGGCCTTTGCCAAAACTCTCTCCATCATCCATACGGTCATCCACCTGGCTGCCCTGGGCTTCCAGCAACTCTCTCCTCCTGTCTTTGTCCCACAGTGACCATTATTAAAAATGAACTTGTCACCACATCACCAGACTCTACAGGTTTTGCATTTCCATGGCTATTCATTCACTGTGATTATAAAGGTCCTTCCTGGACACCAGATCACTCCATGCAGAAGAAGTACACCGAATCTAGGAAAGCTTAGACTACAACTTCTTTTGCTCAGTCTCAAATATCCCTTTGCATACTCTCCAAAGGCAGAGGCGGGATATAAATAAAATTTATTATTATTATTATTACCGTACTAATATTTTCCAGACAAATACAGCTCCATCTCTGAGTTCTTTGCTGCCTTGGATCCCGCTCTTGGGGGGAAAGGCGAGATGTAAATAGAGTGATGGATTGTAGAAGTGGAATAAATCTAGGGAATAAATCTGGCTAAAATAAACTGGTTTACCTTGAAAGGCGCCCATAACTTCCTCTCCTTCACTTTCCTTTTTATACTAAAACTGACCAATCTCTTTGGAACCTGGCTCAGAAGTAGGTCCTGTTCCCCCATCCTTCACAATCGCATCACCTTACACAACAGATCACAACCCAAGATGGCATTGCGCTCTGCAAATTGCATCCTCTCTCTCTCTTGCAGGGTCCCCGGTTGCCAAACCCGAAATGGTAGCCCAGATTGAGGAAGAAAGGCCACTTCCGGCCAAGGGCCAGGGTGAAGCCAAGGCGAGGGAGATGCCTGGTTGTGCTGGTGCAGGTCAGAAAGGACTAGTAACTTGGAATGGCAACTTTCTAAGCTTGCAGAAAGGCTAACTGTCCTGGTCAGCATTGTAGGAAACCCTGGAAGGGCAAGACGATCAGGGTGACAGGAGAGGAATGTGGAAAGCATGCTAGCCTTTACTGACCGCTTTGGGGCCACTGAGGGCCAAAACACACTGCAGAAATAATCCAATTTGAGACATCTTGAACAGCCCTGGTTCAATGCTAGGGGGTTCTGGGAGCTGTAATTTTGTGAGGCATTTAGCCTTCTCTGTCAGAGCTCTGGCACCACCACAAACTACAGTTTCCAGGATTCCGTAGCATTGAGCCAGGGCAGTTAAAGTGGTGTCAAAGTGGATTATTTCTAGCCCAGTGCAGTGTGCTTCGGACCCAAGTCAGTAGGAGCAATGCTGAGGCAGAGGGTTGGAGAAGCGGGTGCCATGTTGTGGCATCCAGGCTTGCATCCGACTCTGTATGGCCCAGGGTTCAAGTCATGGATGCTGCAACATGGCACCAGCCTCTCCAACCCTCTGCCTCAGCATTGCTGCTATTGACCCAATGACCCCAAAGTGGTTTAAATCCATTTTAAACTCACACACATGAGCAAAGCTGGATGAGGTTTTAAAGGCTTTCATAAAACTCCATGTTTCAGCTTGCTCCAGAGTGACTTTGACATTGGTGCCAATTAGGGTAGTGCACAATTTATTTATTTATTTCATGTTTTATTTCATTTTTATGCCACCTTTCTCCCAAAAAGGCAGCTCGCAAGATGAACACACTTTTAAAAAAACCAATTAAATTAACGTAGTTAAAACAATATACAATTAAGATTTAAACATACAAAAGTTTAAAAAGCCATAATCACGATTGGAGTGCCGCGGCAAAGAAGGCCCTGGAGTGGACTTTGATCCAGTTTCTGAGATGGGTATAAGATGTCAACATCAGAGTTTGGAAACTTATTTTGGGAACGTAAAACCTGCCACAATCCCTGAGGCTGGGGGACGCTGGGAGTTAGCATCCAAAAAAGTAAAGTTTCCAAAACTCTGACTGTAATCGATTCAGTCCAATCTCTGTTTGACTTCCTTATTGCTAAACTGCCGTTCTTAATTTTAAAGACCCTTGGAAATCTGATTGGTAGAACATTGGTTTCATCCTGGCACCTAGTTAAACCATGGCTTTGGATCCTAGTCATTGAATCACAGAATGGGAAGGGTCCACAGAGGCCATGTAGTCTGACCCCTTGTTTTGCAGAAAGACACAACTAAAGTGCACCCCAAAAATTGTACTGGTATATCATTTTTCACCCAAAAATGTAGATTTACATAGTTTTAAAATAGTTTTAACCTTTTGAACGGTTCCAGCTTGTTAAATTACTTAAATTCCAAACATTAGGGGGGGAAACTGTTTAAAATTGATTTTACTCGTAAGCTGCTCAAATACCCCATGATATTGGGTGGGATAAATGAATAATTCCAGAATGTACTAGGCCCCCAAGGAGCTCTCTGCTTAATAGTCTGTGAGGCAACAATGTCCTTCGTGTCCCATTAAATTCCCCTCTTCCCTTGAGCAGGATGCGTCCCTCCAGAGACAGGGAGCCATGCCAAGAAGGAGCAGCCACCGCCGCAGCAGCTGCAAGTGGACCAGCAAGGGATGGCAGAACCAAAGCAGCCAGAGAGGAGCTGCCCAGGTGAGGAGTGGGTCCTCCTCGGCCAGAGGGCTAGGTCATTTGAGGAGAGGCCAGTGCTGAGGAGCAGGGCCCATCATAAGCCCTATGGCTAGGGGGCCTGTGTTAGCCACCTCCAGGAGACCTTGCCTCCCCCTACACCTCCTTATAATGAGCCAGACCCTTGAGCCTTAGAGCCCAGTCTTGCCAGCTTTAACTGGTAGCCCTGCCAAGAGGGTTGCCGGGGTGAAGATTGGAAAGGTACCATGGATGATTGCATAGAAGGGAATTTCAGCAGATGTTGCTGGTTGTATGACAGGCATCCTCTGCTGCTCCACTGTCTCCCTCAGGCAAGGTGTTTCAGGGAGAGGCTTCGCACCCCTTAAGCTTCATTGGTGCAGCCCCGGCTCTTTGCACTGAACCATCAGACTCCCTAGATAAGACAGGCAGAAAATGCTCTATGGCAAAATAAATAGCCTGAAAAGTGACTCATGTTTTTTTAAAATAGGTTTTTGGGGAGCCCCAAGGTCTGCTCACGGCCCTTGTGCTGCATTTTACTTAGGCCTGGATTAAGGGTACAGGAGCCCACTCCAGTTTTCATTCTGGCAATCTTAATTGCCAAGGATTGAAGCCCAGACATTCTGTATGGGAACAGAGGAAATTGCCAGGCCTTTGGTCCTTTTAGCCCTGTATGGTCAGCTCTGACTGTCTCTCTAGGCATTCTTTCTTCTTAGCCTGTTGAAGCCTGTTCCTGATGGCCCTTATGATGTCCCCCCTAGAACTAACCAGACACAACCTAGTGTAGCAAGCTGCCCTTGAACCCTGCATGGTCAACTCAGACTGGTAGCAGCCACAGTGTCTCTTCTGGTTTCCAGATTCCTTTCCTAGCCCAATCAAGAGGGTCCCTTCTGGTCTTTCCTATGGGTGATGTCTCCCATCCAGGGATTAACCAGGGCTGGTTCTGCTAAATTAACATTTCTAAGTAGATGGTATGCTTAATGCTTTTTAAAAAAAATTGTACAGTGGGACCTCCATATCCTTGGACTTGCCATCTGCAGATTTGAGCATCTGTGGACGGCAAGCCCATGTTGTCCCCAATGATGACACATGCATGTCCTACTGCCATTAGGGCCAACAGGATCTCACCTGAAGTCCCATTGTCCCTAATGGTGGTGTGGCTGCGTGCACACACCGCCCCTAGGTACAACACAGGCTTGAGCATCCACAGATTTTGGTGTCCACAGGGGGAGGGTCCAGAATGGATTCCCCGCAGATACTGAAGTCCCACTGTATTCAGACCGTCATAGCTATTTTGTTTTCACATACAGCCTGAATCACATTGGCTCCCACATTGGAGAAAAACAGGATATAAATTAAATAAAACTATTGCGATGCAGGTGGCACAGTAGTCTTATCTCCTCTGGCTGGTCATCTGTTCATCCATCCATAGCATTTTTTGGCCACAAACCACACATGTACACACACACGCGCGCGCGCGCACACACACACACACTGCTCACTTGGTGCCTCTCTTCTGCCTCTCCTAAACCGTTGGGTCTCTTGTCCTCTCTATCCCAGCAGGTGAGTGGCTGATCCGGACGGTGAAGGTGGAGGCCGAGGACTATTCGGAGTGGCCAGCCGGCCTGAGTGCAGAGGTGCTGTTCCAGGGCCTGCCTGCTGGGGGCATCTGTAAGGCAGAGGGCCTGAACCCCCGGCAGGACTACCGAGGCACTTGCGGCCTGGGCGAGCTCTCAGGGCTGGCACTCCAGCAATGGCAGATGCTGAGCGAGGAGAAACCCCTGGCCTGCCCCAAGTGCGAGCATCCTGGAGCCCCCCTGAGTGGCAGCAGTGGTGGCCCCGAAGACCCCCGTCCTCGGCCCTTTGGCTGCCCTCAATGCGGCAAGGCCTTTGGCAAGAAGGCCCACCTGACCCGCCACGCTCGCATCCACACCGGCGAGCGCCCCTTTGCCTGCTCCCACTGTGGCCGCCGCTTCTCTCAGAAGATCCACTTGGGCTCCCATGAGCGTGTGCACACAGGGGAGCGGCCCTTCCCGTGCGACCGCTGCCCCAAGAGCTTCCGGAAGAAGACGCACCTGGTGCGTCACCAGCTCACACACACCGGGGAGCGCCCCCACGCTTGCCTCCTCTGCACCCGCAGCTTTGTGCACCGCCGGCACCTCCTGCGCCACCAGCGCCTCCACGAGGAGGGACCCACGCCAGAGGAGGCCCGTTTGGAAACAGGGCAAGCCCCGGGGAGCTGTGTGGGGGACCTCCAGCCGCAAACAGATGCTGGTCTCCGTGGGAACCCCAGTGAACCAGGGCAGGCCATGGCTACCTCTGTCGAACTGGGGCCGGCCACAACCCCCTGCAGGGACCCAAGTGACCTGGGACCGACTGCTGTGTTGTACCGGGAGCCGCCTGGACTTGTTCCATTCTCCCCCTCCTGCATGGGGCATACAGACACATACCAGGGCTCTGTTGTTTTCAAAGCTCCAGTTGAGCAGGATCCGGTCAGGGTCCCATGCGTCGAGCATAATGTCCAGAGAGAGGTAACAGCGCTTGGGCTTCCCTACCAAGAGCAAGGACAGTGTGGAGCTCTCTGTGGGGCACAGGGGGTGGCAGAGGGGGGCACCCTGAACCTGGAGCCAGTCAGCAAAACTGAACCAGAAGAGGACCCTGACCCCGCCTGCCAGCAGCCCGAAGTGAAGCCATTCCTTTGCTCGGACTGTGGGAAGGCCTTCGCCTGGCGGAAGAACCTGGCCTCCCACCAGCGGCTCCACATCGAGGGAGGACGTCCTTTTTCATGCGCGGAGTGCGGTCGGGGCTTCAGCGACAAACGGCACCTCACGGCGCACTTGCGCGGGCACATGGGGCTGTTGCCATACGCCTGTCCACACTGTGAAAGGAGCTTTGCCCACCGGGCCGGCCTATCCTCCCACCAGTGTGGGGGCCACACTGGGCAGCGCCCCTTCCCTTGCACCGAGTGTGGGCGCTGCTTCGCCCACAAGCGGCACCTGCAGCGGCACCGGCGTAACCAGCACTCGGCCGAGCGACCTTTCTCTTGTGCACAGTGTGGTCGCACATTCAGTACCCGGGCCAGCTTACTGGCACACGTCAAGTCTCATGCTGGTCAGCGCCCCTTTGCTTGCCCACTGTGTGGCCGGGCGTTCAGCCGAAAGTCCCACCTGGCCCGACATGAAGCCGTCCACACAGGGTTGCGTCCGCATGCCTGCACCCAGTGCCCACGACGCTTCAGCTCCAAGACCAACTTGGTGCGGCATCAGGCCGTCCACACCGGTTTGCGGCCATACATCTGCACCCACTGCGCCCGGAGTTTCAGCCGCAAGACCCACCTCTTGCGCCATGAGCGGACGCACACCACTATGGCCCCCCTGACCAGTGCCACGGGTTGGGCGGTCACTGCCCTGCCGCAGGGCTCCCTGCCCATCCAAGCCCAGTCAGAACAGCCCCTGATCTTCCCTGTGGCTTTTGACTCTGCGTGGCAGTGATAAAATGGCCGTGTGTATGCGCTCTTGACAAGCATCAACACAATGTGTACTCTCTGAGTTAGAAAAAACCCTAACCAATTCACACACTCCCTAAAAAGTGGAATTTGATACCCAGAAATCTGGACAAGATGCAAATCAAGCCTTTTCTTCTTTTCCATTATTCTGAAAATTACAACTTTTAACTAAGGCAACAAAATGAAGGGAAACTGAACCTAGCATAATTTATTTTACTGTTGCTACTACAAACAACAAATGTTCCGCCCACAAATTCCCCCAGAGCCTTGGATTTGTGGGTGCATTATGAGAAATGTTAGGATATGCTGTGTATCAAGAAATACAGACCTGATTGCATTCGCCTGCTATCTAGATTTTATTGGACATAAGCAGTATCCTCAGTTTTAAACAATAACGAGACTGTTTTTAACAGTGAACAAGTCATTTTAGCAGAGCTTTGTCAGGTGAATGTAAATTACATTTTGTGAAACCCTCTCTGATGTAAACAAGAATAAATTGATTAAATTCTGCCTCAGGCCCTCATTTTTTCTTGTTGCAGGGCTGGAAATGTCCTAACCAGGCCTCAAGAACCTCTTTTCTCTTGTTATTCCTATAGTTTTTAAGCCACTGTGCAAAGTTTAAAAAACAGCATTGACAAATACTTCATTAAACTTGAGAAACCTGGATTCGGAAGACTACAAAACTCATACTCATGATTTTATTTCTGATCTAGGTATTAATCCCATTCTTTGCAGTTTGCTGTTGAGATGCAATGGCAGCTCATGGAATGCACTACAGCTAGTGGCAAAAGGACCTCATTGCACTGCTACAGTCAATGGGATCGTCAATACCTTACTTGATATCACCAATTTAGATCCTTTTAGTCAATATCCATCGTTAATATTGTGTGTGTGTGTGTGTGTGCCTCTAAGTTGCATTTCATGGGGTTTTCTTAGGCAAGGAATTCTCAGAGGTGGTTTTGCCAGTTCCTTCTTCCAAAATATCGTCAATTTAACTTCAGTTAAGGTCAACATGTATATCTAAATTAAATTATAATTGAGGTACAGGGGCAAAATGTATGGCTACAAGGGGCAGAATGAAGGCATTGCCTCCAAAATAAGGATGGAACAAAGTTTGTGTACACTGAACCATCCAAAAAACAGAGGCGTCACTATCTCAGCCACTCATGGAAAAAAGTTTGGGGTTGGGAATATTTTGGATTTCCTAAGTCTGGGTAAGGGAGACCCAACCTTTTACAGGCAAGAAAATACACAGCAAATAGAAGACATGTTTAATTTGGTGGGCAATGCCTTCATTTTCCCTCCTATGCTCTAATGAGCAAAAGGAGTTTTATTTCATAATAATGAGTTCTTGTTTTTAAAAATGGAACAATAGTTAATGAACAATTGATTTTTTAATTATTTTCAGCTAATTTTAATGTATTTTGCCTATTTTCTGAAATAAAAGTTTGTAAAGAAACGTATATTGTGTAAAAATATTTTTTATATCCGTGGAGGTAAATAACGGCGGCAGTGGGATTTACGGATGGCAGCTGGATTTAGGTGTTCGCCACATTTAAACCTGACTTGTGTAAAAATGGCAAAGGGGAAGGCACAAACTTTACACAAAATGTGGCCAAAGTTAGGGCCCTAGTGTGGTGTAGTGGTTAGAGCATTGGACTGTGACTGGAGACCAGGGTTCGAATCCCACTTCAGCCATGTAAACCCACTTGGAGAAGAAGCTGCATTCTCTCTGCCTCAGAGGATTGCAGTGGCGAACCCCTTTCTGAAGAAAATGATCCGCCTTTGGGTTGCCATATGTTAGAAACAACTTGAAGGCACACAACAGCAACAGAAAAGCATATTGTGTTGCTTGTCACACAACACCTGCTAAAAAACCCCTATTTGACACCATCATTTTAGACCTAGGAGGCCTCTCCAGTTTTCCTCATGGCCACCTGGGCTTTTCCTGGCAGCCATTTTGTTTGAGGCCTCATCAACACAAAATGGCAGTCTTTTCTCCCCAAAAAATGGTTTGGCATAAACCAGTTGGACCCAAGATGATGGCAAACCATCATTGCTGTGAGGATGGAAGCAAAACAGGATGGAGACCATCAAAATGGCCTCCGTGGGATAAAATCCTGCCTTCCATGATCAGCCCAGCCTTTGCGATGAAGTGTTTGGGTGTTTCTTGGGTGAAACCTTCAGGCCCCAAAAACACACTTTTCCCCTCAGAAGTGATGAAGAGCAGCTCTTATCATAAGCTTCCCAGCCGTTTTGTCGGCCCTTGGAAGCCGCCAAAAGACCAGAGGAGATAAGAGTTCACAGTTTCAAAGCTAGCAGCAAAATAAACAAAATGGGACACGTTTAGACTCCTTGGCTGCTCTTCTGTAAAAATCAAAATCATAAATTAACCAGTCAGGATCTTCTAGTGAGGTGGGCTAAAGACAGACCGGGGCCTGAAAATAATAATAATAATAATAATAATAATAATAATAATAATGTTTATTTATATACCGCTTTTCCAAATTAGATCAAATAACATGGAATACATACATTTTTATACATACATACATACACACATATATATATATATTATGCAGGTATATATATATGTACACTATATACATGTATATGTGTTGGGTATATGTGTGGTGTATACATATATGTGTGTATAGATGCATATTATATACACACACACACACATATATATATATATATACAATTTTATACATGTGTGTGTAGATATATAGATATATACACATATTTATACACACACACACACACACACATATATATCTACCCACACATGTATATACATTATATATATACATTTTATATATGTGTGTGTGTGTATATATATATATATATATATATATATATACACACATAATGTATACATATATTGTTAATGTACATGAAAAGACCTATCAGTGCAACACATAGTCTGCATCCACACTGCAGAAACAATCTAGATTGAGACTGCTTTAACTGCAATGCCTCCATCCTATGGAATCCTGGGATATGTAGTTTGTTGTGGCGGCAGGGCTCTCTGACAGGGAAGGCCAAATGTCTCACAGAACTACAAATTCCAAAATCCCACAGCATTGAGCCATGACAGCTAAAGCGTTGCCAAACTGCATTATTTCTGCGGTGCAGATGCCAGCTGAAGCACTCCTAAAAGAGGCCCATTGTAGGCAACTGTAGTTGGTACTTATAAAGTCAGGTTTTGTCTCCAAAAAACAATCCTGAACTAGAAAGACTGCATTTGGAGGCATAACATGAAAAGCAGAGGAGAAAAAGTCCACGCATTCGAATATCGGTCCATCAGAATTGCACAAAAACAATGCCGCTTTGCAAGGCCAGGTTGTGACACTCCAGTCCAAAACAGATGCGCAGTGCATTTGGGGGGGGGGGGCTGTGCATGTCTCTCTTTGGAGCTGCTTATCTCTTGTTTGCAGAAGGAATCCTTGTGTTTACTTTCCAGAGACCAGCAACGAAAAATATATATTTGTGCGTCTGCATTTTGAACTCTCCCCTGCTAACAATTCAGGAAGCTTATAAACATTACTAAAGTGCATTGTGCATTTGGGAGAAAGAGAGAAAAAAATCTGCTTTAAAAGTAATGCCTTAAAAATGAAGAAAGCAAACCTGAAAGCTTGGCCAAGGTTTCCAAAGATAAGCATAGATTGCAGAATGAGATTTGGAAGTCAATTCTATTGCTGTGGATTCTGGGAGATGCAGTGCCCTCTAAAACACAAAGAAGAAATATTGGCCAATCTCTCTCTCTCTCTGTTTCTCAATCTTCCTTTTGCAAAATGACAGTTGGAAATCAGTTTGATAAATCCCAAATTGCAAGGTTTTTGTGCAAAATGAAATTTCGGGTTCGAAACCCACCCACTCCAGCCAACTGCTGCCCCTTTAACTGGGCCCAGGCCAGGCCTTGTCATGCTGCTGATGCTGAGGCTGTTCTTGTTGCAGCAGCAACACACAATTGTGTGTGTTGCCTTGGCAACGAGGCCTGGGTTCCTAAGCAGGGGAAGGACCTGAGCACTAGGAGCAGAAAGCAATGGAGAAAAGCAGAAGCAGCATTGCTCTCGCAAGAGGGGTAAGAGGAGCATCACTATGGAGGGTTGCCAGATAGAAAACTGGACAAAGCTCCTGTGCTTTTCAAGGGGGACATTTCTGCAAGGGGATGCTTGCCCCACGGCCAGGTAGCAAGCCACACCTGCTGAAATGTCCTCTTCTGCACACAAAAGGCACAGAAGCCCTCTCCAGTTTTGCACCTGGCAACCCTAAGGTCTGGGCCAGGAAAGGGGGCACATTTCCAATTGCTAACCATTGGTCCAGAAGCAAAGCCAGGGCCTTGAGCGACAGGGAGAGCTCCAGGGATGCAGCTCTGGTCCAGGTTGCCGTGGAAACGGGATGTTGGAAACAGGGTGATGGAGGGCATGTGGAAGGTGAGCCACAAAGGTGGGCCAGGGAAAGAACCGGTTCTATCGCAATATATTGGGAGGCTACAATTGTGCATTGGGGACTAAGCGTGCTTCTGGGCACGCATGTGTGCATTTCACACTGCAAATGTACCTGTGCAATTTGTGTCTGATGCACACAACCAACAGGCAGAGGTACAAAGCCACAAAGCCACAGGCTGAGTCTCCCTTGTTATCTGAAATGCCTGGGACCAGAAGGGTTTGGGGTTTGGGATATTTGTGGATTTCAGAATACCTGTATTTGATTATGATTATGATTACAGTGGGCCCTTGTTATCCACTGGGGTTTGGTTCCAAGATCCCCCATGGATAACAAAATCTGTGGATGCTCCAGTCCCATTAAATATAATGACATAGCAAAATGGTGTCCCATATAAAAATGGAAAATCAAGGTTTCATATTTGAAATTTGTACTTTTTTTGAACATTTTAAACCGTGGATGCTTGAATCCGTGTATAAGAAGGGCAAGTGGTATTTGTATTATTTGTAGCCCACTCCCCCCCCTAAAAAAAAAAAAACCCTGGGAGCTGCTGGATATGTTTAGCTTAGAGAAAAGGTTAAGAGGGGATTACAGTGGGCCCTTGTTATCTGCTGGGGTTTGGTTCTAGGATCCCCTGTGGATAACAAAATCCATGGATGCTCAAGTCCTATTAAATATAATGGCATAGCAAACTAGAGTCCCTTATATAAAATGGATATTTTCAAACCCTGCATGCTTGAATCTGTGGATAAATAATCTATGGATAAGGATGGATGGATGTATAGAATCCTAGAGTTGGAAGGAACCCCAAGGGCCATCCAGTCCAACCCCATTCTGCCATGCAGGAACTCTCAATCAAAGCATCCCTGATGGATGGCCATCCAGCCTCTATGATTCTATGGAGTTGGAAGGGACCCAAAAGATATTGCTTACAGTTGTAAACAGCTTAGAGACTGCTTAGAGTGGCATGAAGCAGTATATAATGAAGCTGCTGTTGCTATTGCTCTTTTGTGAATTTTGTGTGCTGTTGTAAGTTTAATAATAGGATATCTTGGCCGCATTTTGATCCTGTTCCTCCTTTCCAGGCTCTTCAGTGACCGGTGTCCACCTGCCTTGTCCTTCATGGTACCCATTTGGGGCATAGGGAGTGCTGTCCTCAGAGGCAAAGAGTTGGATTGCGTCTATCCGATAGTCCTCATCGGTGGCGACAGGAACGAGGTGCCACAGAGTGAAGTGAGAGCGGCCTTGCTGCCTTTTTCTCAGTGCGGCCCAAAATGGAAGGCCGTGGGGAGAAAGGTGATGAGGCCGAGGTTGTGAAGATCACCTCCCAGCTGCTGAAGGCCAAGACTGGAGAGTTTGACCTGGAGTCCATCTTGCTGCTGAAACTGCGCGGCCTGGGCATCTGCGACCTGGGCTGCCTCGGGGAGTGCGCCAGCCTGGAGTGGCTGGACCTGTCGGGGAACGCCATCACCCACCTGGGCCCGCTTTCCTCACTCAAAGCCTTGGCCGTCCTCAACATCTCCTCCAACCGCGTGTCCAGCCTGGAGCCCTTGGCCGGCTGCGAGCGCCTCCAGAGCCTCAATGCGGCGGGAAACCTCCTGGGCAGCCTCCAGCAGCTGCAGTGCCTGACGGGGCTGCGGCACCTGGAGAGCATGCGCTTCGCCAACCCCATGGGCCGCCTCGCCAACCCCTTCTGCGCCTCTGCCGGGTACCGCGTTGCCATCGCCGAAATGTTCCCCGGGGTGAAAGTCATAGATGGGGAGAGGGTCTCCGGGCGTGGGAGCGAGCTCTACCAGCTCTGCAAAGACCTGGACAACTCCCTCAAACGCTTCCACAGCCCCAGCCGGGCTGGCCTGGCCGAACTGACCGGCCACAGCAAGCCCTGGGTGGAGGAGGGCTACTGGGATGTCCGGCCGGCCAGGAGGAGCTCCATTGTGGAGGAGGCCTACAAGCAATTCAATGAGGCCCTCCAGGAATGCCGGGAGCTGGGCAAGCGGGCCGACGACACCATCTCCCAGGCCGAGAGGGCCCTCAACATCCGCCCCGACGCCAGCTCCTACCTCTTCTGAACCCTCCCGGGTGTCCAGGCCATCCTTCCCTGTCCCTGATCATTTTCCCATAGAGTTTTGGAACTGTAATGACTCCACTCCCATCCTGTCCTAGCTCTAAACAACTACAAGGAAGGGTCCAAGCTTTGCCAGGGGACCCCCTCGCCTTTCCCCATCACAGGCCAAAACTACGTGGAAGTCCACTCCAAGTGGATGGCTACCTCACCCAGCCAAACCCACAGAGGTCAGGAGCCTCAGGTCACCCCAGTGGCCTTTCCAGACAGGCTCAGAAGCACATCTGGATCAAGCTCAGCTCACATCTGGCGCTTGAGGGCTGCATCAGTACAACATTCAAGCTGTTGTCAAGAAACAAAGCCAGCATTTAATGCCACGATGGGTGTAGCCGCACTACGGCATTATATCAGTTTCATACTTAAATTGCCTTGGCTCCATCCACTGGAATCCTCTGTCGTTCTCTGAGATACTCAGAATTCTCTCCCAGAGAGCTCTAACGTTGTTTTGAAGGCAGTGGTTCCCAACCTTTGGTCCTTCATTTGTTTTGGAGATACCTTTCAAAGCTACAAATCCCAGGATTCCACAAGGGAGCCATGGCAGTTAAAGGGGAACCACAGCGCTATCATTGTGTACAACGTGGCTCCACCCCATGTTCCCTGTTTGGATTCCTGGGAATGCTACTTCATGGCCCTGGGGATCTCAGACTTCCTCCTTGGTGTGTCTTTAAGCCGCTTTGGAATCCAAGAAAGGACATTCTGCTAAGTCAGGGGCATGAAGAGGGGTGTTGTGTTGTCGCTTGGCTTTCATTGTGCATGTCAGGGAGGGGAGAATGGGGAAGGGGTTTGCCAGATTAAAGAAGTTGGGATAAGAGTACCCTGAGGTCTGTGCACTGCCTTGTTGCATCTGTTCTGTACCGCTTTGACCATCATTATTCCATGCTGTGGACTCCTGGGATTTGTAGTTTGCAAGACAACTGTGACTTCTCTAATAGAGTTCTGTAGCTCAGAGGAATTGCAAGAATTCTGGGTCCCCAGCAAGCTGTGTATCCCAGGATTCTGCATGATGGAGCCATGACTGCAAAGGAGCATAAGGCTGCTGCTGTAAGGGTGAAAGCTGTGAAAACAGATGGGCCGCAAGGACGGCGTCTCAAGCCTTAGTAAAGGCGGTGTAGGGATGACCAAGGGGGCCTAGAATCTGGAATCTGTGGAGTGGGTGGGCTTGTGGGTGGGAAGGCTATGTGCATTTGTCTTGTGAAATAAACTTGACGTTTCTCCCCCTGCTACCTTGGCTTCCCTCTGCCTTTCCTGCTTCCCGGATGGGTGCAAGGCTGCCCCTGTTGAGCAGCAGCCTGCCTTAGATTCAGGAATACCTCAGGGAGGGATGCCACCTGGAGAAAAGCAACACACTGGTTGAAACCAAAGACATAGCTGTGCTAGTCTGTAGAATTAGTATGCAAAGAGATCTTGTAGCACCTTTGAGACTAAAGAAAGGTAGCAGCATGCGCTTTCGGATGCTCCAGTCTACATCTGAGGAAGCAGACCTCAGTCTAGGGAGTTTATCACACAGAGGGCGAATTGGTAAAATCCCGTTCAGAAAAGGGATTTAAAAATCCAGGTGTTGTTTGTCAGTTGTGTTACTGTGAAAGGGAAATAATGCAAAAATAATCCAAACAGAAAGCCAATTTGTACTTTCGGAATTTAGCAAAAGAAAAAAGGTGGTGATTTTGACAACGTTGCATTTGGGTTATTTTCGCATTATTTCTCTTTCACACAAACATTGTCTGATAAACATCCCACAAATGCAGATTTTTTCCACTTTCCGTTTGGGTAAACGCCAAATGTTGTCTGAAAAACAACCCGCAAGTGTGGGTTGTTTTGAGTTTAGTTTCTGTATGGGATTCTTCCCATGTGATAAACTCCTAGGAAAGCTCATGCTGCCAACTTCTTTCCTTCAGTGAGTCTCAAAGATGCTGCAAGATCTCTCTACAGACTGGTTAAAGTCAAGTTATCACTTAAGTTGGGAGTTTTTCTGCAGGGGCAACTGAATGGAATTTATCTTTTAACTTTATTTGATTGACTTGCATTGGAATTTGAGCACCAGTGTAATCCCAGAATTAACTAATTAATTAACTGGCATCCCGGCTGTCTCTGGGCCTGGGACTCAAGGTGGCTCAAGTGATTAATTACAGTGGGGCCTTGGTATTTGAGGGCATTTGGTTCCAGGACACACACACAACACATTCCATGGATCCCCAAATCCATGGATGCTCAAGTCCCATTATAAACAGTCTCAGTCCCCCTTATACAAGCAAGGTTTGCCTTCTGAGATTTAAAAAATAAATAAATGATCAAGCCATGGATGGTTGACTCCACGGAATCAACCCGAATCCATGGATAAGGAGGGCCAACTGTAATTAATTGGCAGACTGCTCAATTGCTGACAAAGTTTCTATTTCCCAGGCTGCTGTTAGGATCACACTGAACTGGAAGGGACCCAAAGGCCATCCATCCCAACCCTCTGCCATACAGTTTCTTCACCAACAGCCTGGTGTTCCTGGGTTGTTCAAAACACTGATTTCATTCAGGACAGGACAATTAAAATGCTTAGTCCACAAGATCCAAATCACTTACTTTTGATAGTTTAAGTTGTTCCAAGGTCCAGAGATTTTAAGTCGCATAAGAGGTAAGGGTTCCTTGGAAGGCAGGGGTGGCCTTCTCCACTATAATAGTCCAGGAGAATGGAGAGATGGTTTGGGAGCAACAAAAAACAAGTATTAATTTGGGGGAACCCAGTGTGTCCCTAACTCTGACAATTGACCACCTTTGTCATGGAAATTCTTCCTCTGTCCCAGGAAAGTGAATTCTGAAGCTTGTGGCTTTGTCCTTCCCTGGCTTGTGGCTTTGTCCTTTTTTTTGGGGGGGGGGGAGTTGTGCCCATTAAAGACCGTCTGCACCCCCCAGTTTCACATCCCTCAATCTTGGAGTGGGGACCTGTTTGCTTTCTCCAGAAAAGAACTCACATCCTTAACCAATGTGCAAAGGGATCTTGCCACACCTTTGAGACTAACTATGGCCTGTTACAGACTGCCAAAATAAAGCTGCTTCGGGTCTCTTTGGAGATATGCTATTTAAATGACGCATGCATCCTAAGAATCCAGAAGCTGCACCAAAAGCTGCACTCCGGTGCTTAGGAATGGAGTGTGGAATTGGTGCGACCTCTGGACTCTTAGGACCCATGCATCATTGAAATAGCATACCTCCAAAGAGACCCGAAGCAGCTATATTTTGGCAGTCTGTAACAGGCCTATGTGGTAAAAGTTGTAGTATGAGCTTTTGTAAACTTGAAAGCTTGTGCTACAACTTCTTTCGCTCAGTTAAAGGTGCCTCAAAGGTGCTGCAAAGGTGTTAAAAGTCTCACAAAACTACAGTTCCCAGAATTCCCTAGCATTGAGCCAGGACAGTTAAAGAAGTCTCAGACTGGATTATTTCTGCAGTGTGTTTTTCACACAAGGTTAACTCAATTTTTGAACCTTTGTGGAAAAGCCTGGAAAAGGAAAGTGGTGGTATGTATTGTCTCAATCTGGAAATTCCCCTTTGGAGTAACTACACACCACGAATAGGACGACCCCACTTAAGCATTTTATTGTGGGGATAAGAAGAGAAATATAGAGAGAAAATCCAAAAGCCAGGCTTAAGAAAGCGCAGTCAGGAGGAGACTCCGCGATCCCTGAGGCGCTGAGACCGGATTGTCTTCTGCTTGGCTCCATGGAGGCTTCCTTTGTTGGTTATTCAGGGAAGAGTCCATTGAATGTGGGTCTCACCTAGGAGAAGAGGAGACAGTGATACCGCATGAGGGCCCTTGACATACATTTGACAGATGGAAGAGGGGACACATGTGGCCAAGCAACCTCAGAATCTAGCCAAAACTAGTCATAAGGAAGGATGCAGAAGCTAGGAGGGGCTGCAGCAGTTTGCTTTTGCTTGAGCCTCCTGGGAAGGGCAAGGTTCTGCCTTTTCTTCCTCTTCCCCTCTGCTGTTAAGTGAATGCAAACAACTTTGTCACTTTGGAACATGAAGGCAGAGGCATGTGCTGGCAAACAATTCCCCCCTGCTATAAACATCTCCAAACGCCAGGGATGGGCAACTGACATAGGGTTTATCCCATGCAAAAATGGGATTTAAAATGGGAAAATCCACAAAAGTGGGGTCATGTTCACATGATGACAGGGGCACTGAACATTAATCTGGCATTAACCCACGCAGAAAGTGGACAAAATCGGCTGCTTTTTACTTCCAGGATTCTTCCAGGAGTAAAAAGCAGCTGATTTTGTCCACTTTCTGGGCAGGTTATTTTCGCAGTAATGGTCAATGCCCCCAATGAGTCTGAAAACGATCCTTCTTTTTGCAGGATTTTTCCGGGATTTAGATCCCGTTTATGCACAGGATTTAGGCACTTAGCCTCCCGTGTGATAAACTCCATAGATTAGATTGCCCCCAAATCTCTCCCAATGCCCTCTATGGGGCATAGGTGCCAATGTTGTCATGCCCCCCCCCCCATTGCACTGTTTTAGACCCAGAAAAAACTTTTTCTAAATCAGATCGACATTAATCAAAAAGTCAGGATGCTCTGGAAGACTTCCTAGCCCCCAATAAATAAATAATAAAATAACATTTTTATTTCTATCCCACTTTTTGCCAAGCAATCAAAGCAGCACACAGCAAGTTAAAATACAACTATATATACACAGTACCCCCCCTTAAAACAACATTAAACAATATAAGATTAAAAACCAACTAATCCAAACAAACAAGCAAACAAAAACTCATCATGGGCAGAGTCACTAGATGGAAAGTCTTGTCTGTGGCTGAGTATTTTATTCTGGGAAGGCCTGCCGGAAGAGATCTGTCTTAATGGCTTTTTTAAAGCTCTCTAGATTGTGAATGTGACGGATCTCGTCCGGCAGCCATTCCATACATTGGGAGCGGTTGCAGAAAATGTCCTCTGGGAGGTCGCCGTCAGCCTGGTCTTTAAGGGTTGTAGTAAATTCCTCCCAGAGGACCTGAGGGCATAGGGCGGATTGTATGGCACCGTTGTCCTCCCACACCAAGTTCATTGGGGGAAACAGGGCAATATTTTTAACCATAAATATACTGTATTTGAAGCCTGGGGTGCAGCCAGTCAGGAAAATGGCCCTGAAGGGCACACGTGAGCCACCAGCCACACTTCCCCCACCCCTGATGTATGCCAACCTCTGGGACCAACTTGGCCCAGACTGTGCCATTGCAACCCAAATGCAAAACACAAGGGTGCATCTGTCCCACAGACAAGGTGCAATGCTCCACTTTGGCTAGACTGTCCCCCAACCAGGTACCTGCGGACCGTGCATTTCTCCAGCGCCCCGAAGCATCAGAGCGGAACAGCACTCACCCCACATTCTGGGGACTCCTCATGGAAGCCCTCTGGAAAAGGCAAATTGGCCCGGCAGGTAGAATCCATTGGCGTTCTTGACCTTTTCGCAGTCCTCGGCGTGCCTCCTCTTTGTCTCCTGCAGGACAATCCAAAGGGCACAGATGAAACGCAAAACGGCACGGCTCAGGGGTGCAGATTTACCCCACAGGTTTCTGCACAGAATCATAGGATCAGTTGCAGTGAAGAACTCGCCCACTTTTGGGGAGGTTTCTTCTTTGCCTGTGCCCTGTATTAAGGCTCAGCCATCTTACTCAGACATAAAAACACTTCTGTGTTTTGCTAAGAAGCCCTCAGTCACAGAGAACATGAGGAAATAAAGCAAGCAGAGAAAACTAGGCAGACGATGAAAGGCATCTTTTGGATAGAAATAAAACGGAGGCAACCTGGTCAGCCCTTTCCTATTAAGGCACTAACCTGATTAAGCAAACAGTAACTGATTGATTCATACATTAAAGTTGAACAATCATTTGGAAGCATGGCTGAGATCCTGTATTAGAGGGTATGGTGTGCAGTTTTGCCATGATGGAGCTTCATCTTTGACACAGTAACGCTACCCTTCTAGTGAATTGCGATGGTGTGCGCTGGAGCCCTGTGCAGGGTGCCCTGTTGTGCAAAGAGACACTTAGTGCAACACGACTGTTGCACAATGGCCATGCTGCATGGCTTCACTTGTGAAACCATTTCCGCTCCCCTTCTGAAAATACGACTGTTGTGCAATGGCGCAATTCAACTTTACACAATCGTACATTGGCTTACGATGGCGTAATTTCCGACAGGATGCCAGCCCTTTGTGCTGGAGAAGTAATTTTTCACTAATTTTATTTCCAAAGTAATTTTAGCCATTTTTCCCAGTGCGAAAAATTCTTGAAAAACTATTTTCAGAACGCAGGACTTATTCTGCACAATATTTGCCTGTGGTTACTTTCCATAGGAAACAATATCTTCTGCGCAGGAAACGGCATACAGAAAATAATACTTCTATGTGGCAATGTTACCTTCTGCCCAGGAAAAAGTGTTTCTTATGCAGTTCAGTCACATGCAACTGTTTTCTCAGGATAAGTCCCCAATTATAGCATTTTCTGTGCAGCTTTTTCTTTCCAGAAAATGCACTCATTCCTCCACATTTGTCGCTTTGACTTTTGCAGATCTGATTAATCACAGATTTTATTATTATGTTCTCTCTAGGAATACCTAGGTCCTCCAGGGCAACCCTATGGTCAACTTTCACCAAAAGTCACACTGAAGGACATAGAGATTTCTAGAGAGGACACTCTGCTTGGCATTTGGAGCTCCTCCAGCACAAGTCTATGGTCAATGTCTGACAGATATTGACCGCAGAGTTGCACTGGAGGACCTAGAGATTCCTTGAAAGAACAGTACAGTGTGCCCGCATCATATGCGGCCGTGCTTTACGCAGCTTTCAACATACTCTGAAAGCCGCACAGGGAGGAAGGGGCGGTGCATCCCATGCCCATGGCACATGCGTGCCGCCGCATGCTCAAGCCCCATTCATCTAAATGGGGCTTGAACATACACGTAATTTGCTTTACGCGGGGGAGTCCGGAACGGATCTCCCGCGTAAAGCAAGAGTGCACTGTATGTACATACGGAACATTAAGGTGTATATGGACCTTTTTGGATCACACCCCTAGGTCCAGGAGCCTCTCTGTGAAGCGTGAATGTGGACCTGCTTTTGGTAAATCAAACTGACAAACCGTGGCCTTTAACTTTAGGAAACCTTTAGGCCATTAGGTGTATCTCCAAAAATATCCTATGCAGCTCACCCCTCACTCTCTATCTGTCCCAAAACTTTCAGTAGGGAAGTAGGAAGGATGGCACCTCTTCCACCAAGGTTAGCCTTCCTGCGCTGGCAGGGTTTGGACTAGGCAGCCCTTGGGGTCCCCCCTTCCAACTCTGCAGTTCCCTCCTTCCATGGGTTCTCACCTGGAAGATGGTGCTCTGCTGTGAGAGGCAATGCATCGTTTTGTCCAAGATGGTGTCTAGGTTCCTGGATTCAAATGAGAAGCAAGCCAAGCAGATCTGTCTCCTCTGGACAGAGAGAGAGAGAGAGAGAGAACAGGTCAGAGAGAGAGTATGGCTGCTTTTGCAAGAGGCACCCAAGGGTCATCCAAACTGGCCATTGGTCCAGTGCCATGTCATGTCGGCTCTTGATGGCTCTTGTCACTTACCTGTCAAAGTGTTACCTGTCCATTTCCCTCCAGATTTTTTTCTTCTGTTAAATTCATTTTTATTTAGTCAAATTAATTTTTACTAGTAGTAATTTAGGTATCCTTAGCCAGCTCTCCTTTGTTTCTTCCCAACAATGATGCCATCCATCTCTTCCTCATTATTACACATTTGTGGCTCTGACGTCTGGGGACTTGATTATTCCCAAATTTGAAATACATCTGAGGAAGTAGATTTAAGTCTACGAAAGCTCATGCTACCAATTTCTTTCTTTCATTTAGTGTCAAAGGTGCCACAAGATCTCTCTATGTACTGATTCTACAGATTAACATCATCATCATCATCATCATCATCATCATCATCATCATCATGTTCTTTCTGGGAATCTCTAGGTCCTCCAGAGCAACGCTGTGGTCAACTTCTGCCAAGAGTCACAATGGAGGACCTAGAGAGCCTTAAGAGAGAATACTTCTCTAATAATAATAATAATAATAATAATAAATTTATTTATATTTTCCTGTCTCCTGGATGGATCGAGGTGGGATTACAGTCCATTAAAACCCATACATCAATAATAAAATACATATAAAATACATCAATTATAAATAATACAATTAATCTTAAAACTAACTCATCATCAAGTGGAAATGTTCACCATAGAGTTGCCCTGGAATACCTAGAGATTGCTAGAGATAACATATTAATCAAATCCATGAACAATCAAAGCTGCAAAAGTCAAAGCTGCAAATGCGGAGGGCTGACTGAATAATGGCATCATTATTGGGAACAAAAACAAAACTGAAGGGTTCTGCCAAAGAAAATCTATATGTGTAGAAATTAACTAAATAAATTACATCCCACTTCCAATTACCAAAAGACACTACTGTGAAGAAATAAGGGATTAAATAAACCCTGGAGCAGGAAAGCCAGTAAAATTCCTAAAAGGGTAACAACACCCCACTAAGAGTTATGCAAAAGCAAAAAATTAAAACATAAAATGATATAAAACACTAAAGGCCAGACGCGTTTCGACCTCAGTCTTCCTCAGTGGCCTATAACTAGGGTTGCCATAACTGTCAACCTCCAAACTGGGACAAATGTTAAAAAATGTAGGACAAATGTAGGACAAAATTTAGCCCCAAATGGAGGACACACGAAAAAAATTAATAATTTAAAAAAGCATTCATATAAACGCATGTTTCTTAGGCATGCTCAAAATGGAGGACATTTTGGCATTATTCCTAGACAGATGGCAGAAATGTACTTCCCTTTCTGTCCAACCCCCACACAAGAGCACATTTGGGCATTGAACATGGCTTTATTTAACATGGCCTCTTGCATATTTCAGAGGCTTATTCCATAGGGGTCCCACAGGGGTCTGTCCTGGGCCCAGTGCTATTCAACATCTTTATCAATGACCTGGATGACAGAATTGGGAGCATACTTATCAAATTTGCAGATGACACCAAATTAGGAGAAATAGCTAATACCCCAGAGGACAGGATCAAAATTCAAAATGACCTGAATAGACTAGAAAGCTGGGCCTAAACTAACAAAATGAAATTCAACACAGAGAAATGTAAGGTATTGCACTTAGGGCGGAAAAATAAAATGCACAGATATAGGATGGGTGACACCTGGCTGAATGAAAGTACATGTGAAAGGGATCTAGGAGTCCAAGTAGACCACAAGTTGAACATGAGTCAACAGTGCGATGCTGCTGCTGAAAAGGCCAATGCTATTTTAGGCTGCATCAATAAAATTCTAGTGTCTAGATCAAGAGAAGTAATAGTGCCACTGTATTCTGCTTTGGTCAGGCCCCACCTAGAATATTGTGTCCAGTTCTGGGCGCCACAATTCAAAAAGGACATTGAGAAACTGGAGCCATGTGTCCAAAGGAGGAAGACTAAAATGGTGAACGGTCTGGAAACCTTATCCTATGAGGAACGACTCAGGGAGCTGGGGATGTTTAGCCTGGAGAAAAGAAGGTTAAGAGGTGATATGATAGCCCTGTTTAAGTATTTGAAGGAATGTCATATTGAGGAGGGAGCAAGGTTGTTTTCTGCTGCTCCAGAGAACAGGACCCGGAGCAATGGATGCAAGCTACAGGAAAAGAGATCCCACCTCAACATTAGGAAGAACTTCTTGACAGTAAGGGCTGTTCGACAGTGGAACACACTCCTTCCTCAGAGTGTGGTGGAGTCTCCTTCCTTGGAGGTCTTTAAGCAGAGGCTAGATGGCCATCTGCTGGGGATGCTTTGATTTGGATTTCCTGCATGGCAGAATGGGGTTGGACTGGATGGCCCTAGTGGTCTCTTCCAACTCTACGATTCTATGATTCTATGATTCTATAACCAAACCCTTTGGGTTTAACACTGAACATGGGTTAACATGTCTATGCATATTGAACATGTCAAGGTGGTTTAACAAGAAGTGGATTTGCCCTCGGCTTCAGGTTTCTTACCCCAACTGTACTTCTCAGAAGTGTCTACTTGGTCAAGGTCCTTTGGTTTTTATTCACTGCGCATGAGTTTGTAAAAATCAGAGCAACTTACATTGGCCATGCCTCTGAGAGTATCAATATCACCATCCTCATCATCATCACTATCATTGTCCAAGAAAGGCAGACTTGTTAGCATTCAAAGCGCCAAACATAAACAGAAAATAAATTTTAAAAAAACACCTTAGGAAATGCCACTCACCTCCTCCTCTTCCTCCTCCTCCTCCTCTTCCTCCTCCTCCTCCTCCTCCTCCACTTCCTCCTCCTCCTCCTCCTCCTCCTCCTGTTTGGCGCCATATGGCCCTTTCCTTTCCCCTCCCTCGTGTCCAGAGGCCCACCCTCAGTCCTCCTCTTCCTCCCCCACCTCCTCTTTCTCCGAGACTCCACCTCCTCATTGAAGCTGGCCAATTGTAGACTGGGGCTGGAAACAGCCCCGCTCCCGCTCCTCTCCCATTGGCCAGCCAGTCTCAAGGGGACCAGTGGTCCTCTTAGGTGCCTGCATGCGCACACGCGCAAGCAGGAGGTTCCTCCGTCCCCGGCCTGGACAACTCCTGCGGGCCGCACAGAGGAGGAGGAGGTGGGTGGCATGGCCGCGTGGAGGTGGTAGAGGAAGGCAGCATGGCTGCATGGAAATGGAGGAGGAGGTTGGCGCAGCCGCACAGAGGAGGGGGAGGGGGAGGTGGTGGAGGAGGAGGAGGAGATGGGCAGCGCGGCCAGCCACGCACATTTGTGGCCGCGGCAATGGCCGCATGAGTGGGCTTGGCCCAGAGGCCGGGCCCAAACCCAGGATTTGGCGGAACCGGGACAAGACCAGCCTGGTACCGCCAAAACCAGTACAGTCCCGGATGCAGCCGGGATATGGCATCCCTACCTATAACCATTTAAAATATATTGTATCTGCTCATCAACTCACACAATGTGTCTCTACTCAATTCAAAAGCAACAATGGTCATCTATTGCTCACTAAGACCCTTATATAACCAGATGGTAATCCTGCCTGCTCCCATTTTCTTTCATATCGTTGGGTTGTTTTCCCTGCGATATACATGGACAGTCGGTCCACAATCGCAAAGTCACTGACTTTAATTTTCCATCCTCTATAGAGGATATTGTGTTAGATTTCCAGAATTTAGCATATCATCATCATCATCATCATCATCATCATCATCATCATCATCATCATCATCATCATCTTAATTTATATCCCACTTTTTGTTTCCACAATCAAAGCGGCGTACAACCTTTAAAAAATACAATATATACAATTCCGCCCCCCTTTAAAAAGGATTAAACAGTTCTGTGAAGACACACCCAACTAAAGATGGTGGCAGCTTTGGGTGCGCAACGCCGGTCCCCTGGTGAGATCAAACTCTTCTACCCAAAAAGGCTCTGAAGCTGAATGTAAAGTTCAAAAAGGGGGAAGTTTAATTTAAAGAACAAAAGCAAAGAGTTTTCTCCTCCCCAGCTCTAGATAAAAGAGACTTGACAATTTGACTTTTGGCAATCTTCAGGATGTCATCTTTCTGGGTCTGATCTTGGTTTGCTCTCCTCTCTCAATGGAGCTGGTGCCAGGTCTTTCAGCTCCTGAATTCCTTTATTCACTTGCTGTTGGTAACTAAAATGGCTAAGTGATTTGGCTAACTTGTTCTTGGTAACGGATTTGGCTAACGGGTGTAAGAAATGCCCTTTCCGGCTGCCTGGGCCTCTTTGCCACCAAAAGACAGCTCTCTGCCAGCTCACAGCCAAGACTGCCCCAAACTAAAAGCCTCCAGCTAAAACAGAGCTTGCTGGGAAAGGGCAAAGCAAACCTGGGAAAATGCAGGGGATCCTACAGCTCCTCCCAGAACTCATACAATGAACATTCCTACACTAAAATATTCTATGGCCTGAACCAACAAGAAAGAAAATGCAGGGGGAGATTCAAATAGTCCTGGCAGGACATCACAAGTTCTATCCATTAAAATTACGAAGACTAAAATCTAAAAACAATACTACAATAATAAAATAACGGTGGGCAGAGTCTTGGCTTGTATATGTCTGTGGGGGGATCTTTAGGTGGCCGGGACCTATTCCAGGAAGGCCTGCCGGAAGAGATCCGTCTTGACAGCTTTCCTGAAGCTCTCAAGGTTGGCAATTTGACGGATCTCGTCCGGCCGGCCATTCCATAAAATGGGAGCGATTGCGGAAAAAGTCCTCTGGGAGGTTGCTGTCAATCTGGTCTTTGTGGACTGCAACAAATTCCTCCCAGAGGATCTGAGGGTACGGGGCGGATTGTATGGAAGAAGGCGATCCCTTAAGTAGGTTGGGCCCAAGCCATGGAGGGCTTTAAAGGTAATGACCAACCCCTTGTACTGCGCCCGGAAACAAATAGGCAGCCAGGGGAGTGATTTTAATATAGGTGTAATGTGGTCACTCCTAGTTGGTCTTGAGGTTACCAGCGCATGTGCTACCGTTTCGAGGTCACCCGGCTCCAAGAAAGGGCGCAGCTGGCGTAAGTCGGAGCTGATAACAGGCGCTATTGACCGTCGCATTCAGCTGATTCCTCATCTGAAGCGAGGAGTCAAGAAGCACCCCTAAGCTATGAACACAGTCCTATCAGAGGAACGTGAGCCCCTCTAGGGGCTCACGTTGCACCCCAATACCTGGTTTGGGGGCCCCTACTGTAAGTACCTCCATTTTGTCTGGATTCAACTTGAATCCAGTCCATTACTGCTGCAAGATATTGACTGAGGGGAGAAATGCCATCTGTCACCATCGCTGAGGACCGAGACATGGAGAAGTCTATTTGGGTGTCATCAGCATACTGATAACACCCCGCTCCATGTCTACGGATGATTTCTCCCAATGGATTCATATAGATGTTGAATAACATTGGGGACAGGATGGTGCCCTGAGGGACGCCACAATTAAGCTCTGTTTTTGAAGAGCAACTGTCCCCAAGCATCACCTTCTGGAATCTACCTGAGAGGAAGGAACGGAACCACTGCAAAGCAGTGTCTCCAATTCCTAGCTCTCTCAGGCGTTCCAAGAGGATGTTGTGGTCTATTGTGTCAAATGCCGCTGAGAGGTCTAATAGCACCAACAGGGTCTCGCTTCCTCTGTCAATGCTTAGACGAAGGTCATCAGTTAAGGCGACCATGGCAATCTCCACCCCATATCCTCTCCTGAAGCCAGTTTGAAATGGATCTATGTGTGCCGCTGTTATCATATATAGGACCACACTATTCTCATTCTGAGTCATTTCCCCTTGTACTGGATCTATTATATTTAACTGGAGCAACTCTGGTTGGAGTGGGATATTTCTTTGCAATACTTCCTGCATCACTTCATGCATACTTCTTCCCCAGTGTTTTCTCACTTTCCCAGATTGCCACCACGTCTGGCACATGCTTCCTATTTTATCTTTACATTTCCAGCAGCTACGGTTGTTTTCATGTTAGCTAATCTGGAAAGTGTCAAGTGCCATCTGCAGAGCATGCAGTTTTGATTAATACATTCGCTCTAGGAACCTCTCGGTCCTCCAGTGACATTCTGCCCAAAGTTGACCATAGAGTTGGTCCTGGAGAACCTAAATGTTCCAAGAAAGAAACACTTCTCTTGTGCTCTTGTAGGTCTTTCAGCATGATTCTATATGATCAGCTATTGGCAGTTGTTGGCCATAGAGTTGTACTGGAGGACCTTGGGAGAGGTGTTCTCTTAGGTAAAAAGAATAGCATTTTCCCACATTCAGGGGGGTCCTTCACCCCTGACCCCAGCGAAAGTGGAAGGACCACTGTCTTGAGAAGCGATGTATTATCTGCAGCTGGTTGATTCCAAACTCTTTGCTTTGTCTTGGGGCAGGGGTCTTATCAGGATCCATTCTGGCATCAATGGGTTTATGATGGAAAGGTCTCCAAAAAATAAAGGTATGACTTTGAAAAGAAAGGGAAAAGAAAGATAAGAGCCAGGCAGGGGATGAAGCCATCATTCCAAGGGAGATGCATTGGTGTCAAGTGGCTTTTGTCTCACCCCTCCTGGTTTGACGGAGCAGTTCTGTGTCCTCCGATGATGTTTCCTGCAGTGGGTTTGTGCAAGTTCAACCTCCAAGTGGACAAAGGTCCCCGTCGGGGACTCCTGCAAATACACGAGACCCAGGTCAGAGCAAAATTATTATTAGTAGTAGTCGTCGTAGTAGTAGTATTTTTCTTTCCCTCCTCTCCTCAAGGCACGACACACTGTATTACAAATACAAAACACAACTAAAAACACATAAGCCAACAGTTAAAATACAACACTATAAAATCATTAAGATGCACTCATAAGAGTTCATATACAGATTTAAAAAATCATGATTTAAAATGGACTGGAGAGAGGGCATGCTGTTTTAAATGCAACCAGCGTTTTCAGCCACAGTACATTGTCCCAAACTATTACAAGATGGTTGCGCATGATGGACAGTCACTGAAACCAAGTTTTGAAAAGGGACTGTTTTGTACTTCTCCTCCTGCTCTTGCTCCTCCATGGGCAGCAATGGGGAGGTCATGTCTTTAAACATGACAAGTACAACCACAGCCACAAATCTGAATAAAAAGCACCAAGGCTATGCACTGGAGAACATACATTTGGACACACACTTTTCAAGGCAGCGCTCTTGCCCTGAGATTCCTCCTCTCAGGACTGGGGATGGGATGGGAGCCAAGCCGTGCGATCTGGGAACCCTGGCCCCAGAGGCATCCTAAAAACAATGTGCATCATCCAGTTTCAGAACCTGAGCAGGGTCAGCCATCTTTACAACATACATACACTTGTCTCTCCACATTTGCCGGGGTTAGGGGCACAGGACCCCCGTCAATGTGGAAAAACCACAAATAACAAAATCACTATGTTTTTACCTGAGAGGACACCTCTCTAGGGATCTCTAGGTCCCCCAGGGCAACTCTGTGGCCAACATCCGACAGACACTGACCACAGAGTTGCACTGGAGGAGCTACAAAGGCCTAGTAGAGTGCTCTCTCTAGGAATCTCTAGGTCCTCCAGGGCAACTCTGTGGTCAACGTTCAACAGACACTGATCATAGAACTCCAATAGAAGAGCTACAAAGGCCTAGTAGAATATCCTCTCTAGGAATCTCTAGGTCCTCCAGGGCAACTCTGTGGCCAACATCCAGAACTGCCCATATTACACTGGTACTAAAATCTCTCCACTGGCTGCCTATCAGTTTCCGGGCAAGGTACAAGGTGTTGGTTCTAACCTTTAAAGCCCTCCATGGCTTGGGTCCTACTTCCATACTATCCTCCCTGCACACTTCTGGGAAGAATCTGCTACAACCGAAGAAGGCCAAGCTCTCTGCGGTGACCCAGAGGACCTTCTCATCAGGCTCTGGAACGACCTGCTGGACGGGATCCGCCATATGACCACCTTGGAAGCCTTTTAAACAGCTATAAAGATGGATCTCTTCTGACAGGCCTTTCCAGACTAGGTTGGATCTATTAGATCCATTAGGGTTTATATTTATAAGTGTGTTGTTAGATTATATTTGGTCATGTTGAAGATTTGTCTTTAACGTTCTACATTTTATGGTGCCCTGTCCGCCTTTGCGGTTATGGCATCTGGTCACCCTGGGTGCCACCAGACATTTTTGCTGTGCCGAAACAGACCCATGCAACTATGTCCAGGGAAAACGTGTCCTGAGATTTCCCCAAGGAATGGACTTAGGTGGGATGCCCAGTGTTTTTGTCCTTTGAGGATGACCCCTTGCCCTTCCTTCCTTTTGCATGATGAGGAACACTCACCTCTTTGGCGACTTCGGTCACCGTTTGTTCCTTGAACACCGACTGCACGAAGCTTCGGCCGTGGAAATACTCCAGCACAATGTCCAGCGCCTTTTGCTGGACAGGGGACCGGTTTGCTTGCACCAGAGCCAAAAGGCCCAAGCATAACACCAGGAGAGCCTTCATCCTCCTGTGTCCCAGATGGATCTATTTCCCAGTGACTGGCGCATGCGGACTCCCTTCCGTGCTTGTTGATCTTGGTCGGTCATTAACTTGGGTCCACGCTCGGAGATGCCCCAGGGGTGGTTCCCTCTCTGCCCTCTGCCCTTGCTGGCGGTTGCTGTTTTCATGTGCAGGAGATGAAAGAGAGGGATGAGCAAAGGGCGCCTGGTGTGGCCTCTGAGCAGAGCTGGACCTGGAAAGGCATCAGCTGGGCATGGCCAACGCGGCCATCTCCCCACCTTCACACAAGTCCTGCCCAGAGAGACGAGGTGGCACCAGTCAACAAGCCAGAATCATAGAATCATAGAGGTGAAAGAGACCCCAAGGGCCATCCAGTAAAACCCCTTTCTGCCATGCAGGAACTCTCAATCAAAACAACCCTGATAAATGGCCATCCAGCTTCTGTTTAAAGGTCTCCAAAGAAGGAGACAGCACCAAAATTTCCAAGGGAATGTGTTCCACCGTTGAACAGCTTTTTCTGCCAGGAACTTCTTCTTAATGTCGAGGTGGAATCTCTTTTCCTGTAGTTTGCATCCACTGTTCTGTGTTCTATTCTCCGGAGCAGCAGAAAACAAGCTTGCTGCCTCCTCAACATGACATCCTTTCAAATATTTAAACAGGGCTATCATATCACCTCTTAACCTCCTTTTCTCCAGGCTAAACATCCCCAGCTCCCTAAGTCCTTCCTCACAGGGCTTCATGGTTTCCAGACCTTTCACCATTTTAGTTGCCCTCCTTTGGACACATGGCTCCAGTTTCTCAATGTCCTGTTTGAATTGTTTTGCCCAGAACTGGACACAGGATTATTCCAGGTGAGACCTGACCAAAGCAAAATAGAGTGGGACTATGACTTCCCTTGATCTGGACACTATACTTCTATTGATGTAGCCTAGAATCGCATTGGCCTTTTTAGCTGCCGCATCGCACTGTTGACTCATGTTCAACTTGTGTTCTGCTTGGACTCCCAGATCCCTTTCAGACGTAGTTTCATTCAGTCAGGTGTCCCCCATAATCCTATATCTGTGCATTTCATTTTTTATGCCCAAGTGTAATACCATACATTTCTGGTGTTGAAATTCATTTTGTTAGTTTTGCTAGTAACCATATACTTACTAGTCATAAATAAATAAATAAATATTTTATCTCTATCCCGCTTTTTGCCAGGCAATCAAAGCAGCTTACAACAAGCTAAAATACATCCATATATACATAGTACACCTGTCATAATACATGCCCTTACACAACCCAGTGCCGCAAACCCACCGCAGGGCTTGGGGTGGCAGATGCAGTCAGGTACCTCTCTCCTGGGCGCCCTCCGTTTTCGGTGCCACAAAGACAGTCACAGGGGCCCCATTGGGACCAGGCCCCATCCACTGGAGGGAGAGAGAAAACACTCTGCCAGTTTGTGCCTTCCTGGGAAATAGGACTTGGAAACCTAATTTTGGGGACCACAGTTCCCAGAGTCCCTTGCTGGGATTCTGGGATATCGTGCTCCCCACTCCCCCCAAAAAAATCACAGACTTGAGAACAGCACTTTCATTGGGCCTCAGTTCCTATAATTTAAAGGGATGTTAAAGGAATAGGAAGACTAAAATATTTAGCTTTCATCAGTTACTGCTAATCTTGTCCTATGTACTGAGTTAAGAAGAGGCCAAGCGTTCTCTGCGGCCAGAAAGGGAAACAGGTCTCCGTTCTGCATCTGACCTGGAAGCAAACAGACTTCTCTGACACTCCCTTGTCTTTCAAATGCTACTCTACAAACAGTATCTTACCTTCATATTGTTGGTGGATTATGGCAATACTGAGGTCCCCTCAGAAATACTGATCTCTCTGTCTTATCTGGAAAGAGAAAGGACTGTTGGAAACTGAACATTTTTTAAAACAAATATACTTTTCTTTATTAAATTAATAAAATAGAAGTCGTGTAAAGTGCATGCCTTTCGTCAAACTCAAAAGTGACAGGTGCCCTTTTGGTTCTTAATCCCACCTCCTTGGTTTGTGGGTTCTAGGTTTTGGGGTGTCAACATTTTGGGGGGTGTTACCTTTGGTAGGTTCTAGATTTTGGGGGTGTCGCCTTTTGGAAGGTTCTAGATTTTGGGGGTGCCAACGGAATCTCCCCTGAAACCCAAGAGGTCGGCCAAATCAAGGAGGTGTATACACCTTATGCTACTAATAGAACACTGATATAAAGACAACATCCATAAGACTTCAATACTAAGACATACATCCAAACATATTAAATGTATTAAAAATATAAACCTATTTAAAGGGGAAAAAACAAAAACCCCAAAGCTTCAAAAATATACATTGACAAGGTTCCTTCCCCATGACATTCTTGCAAACAAGCTAGTGAAATGTGGGCTAGACAAGGCAACTGTTGCATGGATTTGGAATTGGTTGACTGACCAAAGCCAAAGGGTGCTCAGCAATGACTCCCTTTCATCCTGGAGAGGAGTGACCAGAGGGGTGTCCAGTGGGGCTCTGTCCTGGGCCCAGTGTTATTCAACATCTTTATCAATGACTTGGATGACAGAATTGGGGGCATACTTATCAAATGTGCAGATGACACCAAATTAGGAGGAATAGCTAATACTCCAGAGGACAGGATCAAAATTCAAAATGACCTGAATAGACTAGAAAGCTGGGCCAAAGCCAACAAAATGAAATTCAAGACAGAGAAATGTAAGGTATTGCACTTAGGGCGGAAAAATAAAATGCACAGATATAGGATGGGTGACACCTGGCTGAATGAAACTACGTGTGAAAGGGATCTAGGAGTCCAAGTAGACCACAAGTTGAACATGAGTCAACAGTGTGATGCGGCAGCTAAAAAGGCCAATGCAATTTTAGGCTGCATCAATAGAAGTATAGATCAAGGGAAGTCATAGTGCCACTGTATTCTGCTCTGGTCAGGCCCCACCTGGAATATTGTGTCCAGTTCTGGGCGCCACAATTAAAAAAATGACATTGAGAAACTGGAGCATGTCCAGAGGAAGGCAACCAAAATGGTGAAGGGTCTGGAAACCATGAAGCCCTATGGGAAAGACTTAGGGAGCTGGGGATGTTTAGCCTGGAGAAGAGACAGTTAAGAGGGGATATAGTCCTGTTTATGCCATATTGAGGAGGGAACAAGCTTGTTTTCTGCTGCTCCACAGAACAGGACCCAATGGAGCAATGGGTGCAAGCTCCAGGAAAAGGGATTCCAGCTCAACATTCGGAGGACCTTCCTGACAGTAAGGGCTGTCCGACAGTGGAATGCACTCCTTCCTTGGAGATTATGGTGGAGTCTCCTTCTTTGGAGGTCTTTAAGCAGAGAGTGGATGTCCATCTGTCAATGAGGATGCTTTGACTGAGAGTTCCTGCATGGCAGAAGAAAGGGGTTGGACTGGATCAGGGCCCTTCTTGGGGTTTCTTTGAACTCTTATGATTCTCTGTTTCTTCCCTTCTCTCCCTTCTTCTCTCTCTTCCTCTTTCTCCCTTCCTTCCTTCCTCCTGACCTTCTGACTATTCTGGGAGAGAGAGAGAGAATTAAGGCAAGGTCCTGTCTGCCTGGATCTTTCTTCCTGCCACCATCTTCTTCTTCTTCCTTCCCTGACCATCTCACGTGACCCGAACGTTTTTCCCCTTGATCAGGACAAACTACCCTAATTCCCAGAATCCCAAAGGAGGTCTGAGAGCAGCAGCAGGAGGCCATTTGTCCTGAGTCAGGCCAAAGGATGGAAGAAAGAGGAGGAGGAGGAGGAGGAGGAGGAGAGTGAAAGGGGACCCCTTGCCTTGGCAGCAATGAGAACGTCCGCTGCCTAACCCTAGAGACGAAAGAAACGCACAGAGTTGGGGATCTGGTTCCTTGGGCCATGCCTGCCTCGCAGGGTTCTTGTCAAGACAGTCAAAGGGATCACATCTGCCCACTTGCCTTCCCTTGCTGCCCCTCTGCTTCCAGAGAGAGCTGTGGAAGACGACGGCAGCAGGGCTAACATGTAATAACAATCACAATGATATTTTTATCCCGCCTTTCCAATTGCGATCGAGGCGGCACACGGCGACAATAACATCCATACAATGCTATAAGGATAAATCCCTCTCTCCCCTCCCCCTCCCCACACAATAACAACATAATCATTCCAATGGAATAATAATAACAATATAATTGAAATCGTTATAATAATAATTAAAACAGGAGAACAGGGCATTTTTAGGGTAAACAGTAGGAAGGCCCAGATCAGCGCAGCGACCGAGTGAATTATTTGGGGAAGGCCTCTATCAAATGTTTTATATTATAGATAGATATGTGTGTGTGTGTGTGTGTGTGTGTGTGTGTATATACACACAGACACATATATATTGTTGTGTGCCTTCAAGTCATTTCTGACTTCCAGCGACCCCAAGGTGACCGTAATAATAATAATAATAATAATAATAATAGTAAATGTTTATTTATATCCCACCTCTTCCCATAGGATCAAGGCAGCTTACAATCATAGTAAAGCATGATACAACAGTACAATAATAAAACCCATGACACCAAGATCACAGGGTTTTCTCTTGGCAAGTTTCTCCAGAGGAGGGTTGCCCTTGCCACTGTCCTCTGAGGCTGAGAAAGCGGGACTCGCCCAAAGGCCAAACCATGGGTTGACGCAGCTGAACCGGGATTTGAACCCTGGTCTCCAGAGTTGTAGTCCAGCACTCAAACCACTATGCCACGCTGCCTCTCACATATGTGTGTGTATAGGCTTGCCATATCCCGCCAGGGGGCGGAACTTTCCCGGGACACACACCACCCACACGACGGACACCAGGCAGGGAAAGGAGCCTCGCCTCCGTTCCCTGCTTGGCCTCCTCTGCCGGCGAGGGAGGCGGCCTGGCTCTGCTCCCTCCTTCCCGGCCCCTATGGAGGCCCAAGCTTCCTCAGAGGCCGGGAAAGGGAGTGGGGGCCGCCCGCGATCGCGCCGATCGCGGGTGCTCTCCTCCCTCCTTCCCAGCCTCTATGGAGGCCCAAGCCTTCACAGAGGCTGGGAAAGGGAGTGGGGGCCGGGAGGAGGCTGCTTCCCACCGCGGTGATCACCGCGATAAGGAGCAGCCCTTGCATCCTTCCCGGCCTGAGAGGAGGCCGAGGCTTCCTCCCAAGCCGGGGAGGGGGAGGAGGACAAGGTTTTAAAATGTAGGGCCTTTAAAAAAAAAAGGTCCTACATTTTTAAGCCTTGTCCTACATTTGTCCCGGTTCGGAGCTCCTCAGTTATGGCAACCCTATGTGTGTATCTATCTATATTTCTGTCTATGTGGGGAAATTTCTGAGAAAGGAAAAAGGAATGGAGGGGATTCTCTCAAAGCGGGATCCTAGAGTTGCCAGACTGAGAACTGGAGAGGGCTCCTGTGTGTTTCAGTGTTGTGTAGAAGAGGGCATTTCAGCACTTGTGCTGCTTGTTGTCTGGTCCCTAAATTTTGACACAGTCATTACAGGCGCCATTTATTTTGTAGTTGTGATTAAAGAGATCTGGATCTCGGGGGGAGTTTGCATTTTGTTTTGCTTAAATACACACAATTCTTTTAATTCATTTTCTTCTTCCGGTCTCATATTTTTCGTTATCATATTTGTCTTTTATCTATTTATTTTTTAATCCAGATTTCCCCCCCCCCCCAAATCTTTTTAATTGCCTTCTGTTGTTTAAGGGATCTTCTATAGTCAATACCATATACTCGACAAACGCTCTCACGACTTATCGATCTCCATTGATTTTCACTAACATTTGAGTCTTTTCTAAGGTTATTCAACAATATTTCAGAACTGAAGAATAGCGGAGGGAGAGGGAGCCCTGCCCAGGCCCTGTCTTTATTTTAACTCTCTTGGTTCTCTCTCCATTTATTGTAATTATTGCAGTGTGTTCTTGGGATGTTGATTTTATCCAGTTGTTCATTCTTGGACCCATTTGCATTCTGTTTATTATTTCCCACATTCATGTCCAGTTCATGTTGTCAAACGCTTTCTCTGCGTCCGGCAAAATCGGGTCTAATGGGTTTTTTTTTTATTATGAAAATCAAAATGTTCCCTAATACATCTACACTTGTCCCTCCACATTCGCTGGGGTCAGGGGCACAAGACCCCCACTGTGAATATGGAAAACCCGCCAATGACAAAAGCACCCTGTTTTTACCAGAGAGGACGCCTCTCTAGGAGTCTCCAGGAGGTCTTTCAGTGCAACTCTCTGGTCAACGTCCAACAGACACTGACCATAGAGTTGCACCGGAGGAGCTACAAAGCAGGCCTAGTGGAGTGTCCTCTCTAGGAATCTCTAGGTCTCTCAGTGTGACTTTTAGTTAACGTTGACCATAGAGTTGCTCTGGAGGACCCAGATATTCCTAGAGAGGACATATGAATCAAATCCTCAAATATCAAAGCCACAAGTATGGAGGGACGACGAGTGCATAATATCTCCCAGGCAGGGCGGCTATCCTTCAGATGCCCACCTGGCAAGGAGCCACATTGTTCTTCAATAATTATATCATTTGTTAAAATTAAATTTTATTAGTTTAAAAAGAAAAATACAGTGTATTAATTGCCAGTTATACGTTCATTTTGTATAGGCCTCAGTCAGCCTTGAGGCCGGGACTACGTTTCCCATGGCACCCTGCGAGAGGGCGGGGCAAGAGGCCCTTCTTGCGACTCGCGAGAGTGAGATGGTGGCGTCGGCGGGGAGATTTGGGAAGCCATCGCGAGAACTGTTCCCTCTCGCGCCGACAAAATGGCGGCGACGGAACTGGGTGGAGTAAAAAAACTCAGTTTCCCATGATGCAGCGCGCAAGAGAGGGATCGCGCGAGAGATCAGCAACCATCCTCCTGAGATGAAAAAGCAAGCGCGACGGAAGTACGTCTGCGTAAGGGGAGGGGTGAATCGAGAAGAGCTTCCGGTTCCGGTTCCTCCATCCGGGTCCTTTCCTTAGTAAAATAAATAAATAAATAATTAGCAAGAAAAGTGTGGAAGGAAGAGGGAGGGAGGAAGGAAGGAGGGCGGCGTCTCCCTTCCCTTCCGCGGCGTGACGTCATCGCGTGAGGTCACGGGGCCCGGCGGTGATGCGTCGGTGACGCGTCTCCCGCGCGTCCTCCTCGGCCGGGACCGTCACGGCGTTGCTATGGCAACAGGGCCTCCGTCGGGTCAAGGGGTCGCCGCCGCCGCCGCCGCCGCCGGGCCTCTTCTTGGTGAGCGCGGAACCGGAAAGAGGGAGGGGGCCTCCCCGGGAAGGAGAAGGGGCTGCCCTCTGGGCCCCTCCGCTTGGCTTGCCCTTCCTTCCCTGCCAGGGAGGGACCGGGAGGAAGGACAGGCCCCTGAGCCGGGCTTGTGCGCCCCAGAGAAGGCCCCCAAAGGCTAATCAGGGCGAGGGGGCCAAGGCCCTTGCAGAGCCAGAGGGGAATCCCCCCCCGACGGGGGAAGGCTCGCCCCTCCCGAAGGAAGAGGATGGCTTGCTCGCCCGCCATGCAAGACCCCCTGCCCCCCTCTGCCCCCGTCTCTCTCCGGACAAGCAGCAGCATTCTTGGCCACCACCAGGCCCTCTCCTCTGGAAAGTGCCCCCCACTAAAGCCGCCCCAAGGGCCCCCCTCAAGAGCAGCCCTTTTCGGACGGAGCAGAAGGTGGCCCCGATTTCGGGGAGGAGACCCTCCGCCTCAGAGAAGCCCAGAAGCCATTGGACTTACAAACATCGAAGGCTTAACATAGCCGCCCTCTGCGTGGCCTCAAGAAGGGTTTGGGGCCCTTTCAGGCCTCTGGATGGAAGCCTTTTGTCGGGAAGCGAAAGAGCCACTTTGGGGCTCTTCGTATCCAGGTTTGAGTCTCCCAAACCAACCCCCAAATCTGAACTCATCCAAATGGTCCGCAGGGCTGGCTGCAAAAACAGTCCATCTTGAGGCCACTCTAACTGCCTTAATTCAGTGCTAGAGGATCCTGGGAACTGTAGTTTATTGTGCCCCAGAGCTCTCTGACAGAGAAGGCTGAATGTCTCACAAAACTACAGTTCCCAGAATTCCCTCGCATTGAGCCAGGGCAGACTGCATTCTGGGGCCTAGTGGCCCTTCTGCTTCACACACAAACTCAGATGATGACAAATGCAGAGTGTGAGGCATAGAGGAAACCTATAGGAGCTTCCTCTTTGGAGCTGGGTCTTTGGCCCCATACAGGCTGCCAAAAGAAAGCCGCTTGGGGTCTCTTTGGGGGTATGCTGTTTAAAGGATGCCTGCATCCTAAGAGTCCAGAAGCCCTGCCAAAGCCACCATCCAGTCCTAAGGCCTGGAGCACAGCTTTGGAGCAGCTTCCGGACTCTTGGGACGCATGCACCTCCAAGCTTTCTTTTGGCCGTCCGTATGGGGCTCCCCCGTTGGCTGAGAGAGTGGCCCCTTTGCTGCCTGGTGGACGCAAGCCTTGTTCAGATCAGTTTTCAAAAGGTGTGTCAGATCACTTTCAGGTCTGTGAGGCGTACATGAAAGGTATAGGAGTTTCGTGCTTAGGCTTCGGTACCATCTCCAGGATCGTTCATGTTCTTTGTACATGGCAGTGTGGCGCAGTGGTTTGAGTGCTGGATTAGGTCTGTCTCTGGAGACCAGGGTTGGATTCTCAGCTCAGCCATGGGCAGGTCTCACTTTCTCAGCCCCAAGGGAAGGCAATGGCAAACCTCCTTGGACCAAATCATGCCAAGAAAACCCCATGATAGGGTTGCCTTAGGGTCGCCATAAGTTGGAAACAACATGAAAGCCTGCATCAACAACAACATGCATCCCAAAATCCCCCCCCCCCCCAAAAAAAAAAACAAAACCCTGAAGTCCCAAACCCTTCTGGTCCCAAGCATTTCAGATCAGGGAGGCTCCTCAGCCTGCGGCCAAAGGTACGTCATTATGTCTATGCAAATGTTCCCAAATGGGAAATCCAAAACACGTCTGGTCTCAAGCATTTTGGAGAAGGGAGACTCCACTTGCACTTGGAGAATGAGGGCAGCTCCGGAGCCATGAACTGGGCCCCCAGTGATCCCCAAACTCTGGCTTCTGGGTGCTCTGGACTTCCGTTCCCAGAATCCCAGACTCTTGGTGGGCTGTGAATGGGGCCAGTATTTTGTTTGGTTGTCTTGGAGGCAAGGCTTACTTGATATAAATCTAGCCCAAGTCTTATAGGCTGAAGGGGCATCTGCACTGTAGAAATAACACACCACTTTAATTGTCTTGGGATTTGTAGTTTGTTGAGGCACCAGTACTCTGTGGGCAGAGAAAGCTAATGGCCTTGTGAAACTACAAACCCTAGGATTGTATTAGATGGAGCAACAGCACTTAAAAGTGGTCTTGAACTGCTTTATTTCTGCAGTGTAGATGCACTTTCTGGCTTCAGCCTACTCATAAGTCAGTTCATTGCAGTCAACAGAGCTTGCTCCTTGCAACTATAAGGTTGCAGTCGTTCAGATACTACATACCTGAAAGTGGAGAGTCTGAAACAATGCAGTGGCTCTCAGAGATCTGGGGCATTCAAAAATCATATTGATCACAACCAGCTGAATATTTGGAGGTAAATCCCGTTTTGTCCTGTAGCGTTTACCGCATATATTTGACTATAAGGCAACCTTGTGAATAGGTTGAGGGCAGCTTTGGGGGCTAAAATGATGTATTTTGATGTGACCCATGTATAAGTCAAGGGTAAAATTTAGGGCCATGTGACAAAGGATCTATAGGATGAAGTAAAGGGAAATGATGCCAAAGGGCTTAACAAAATTCCAGCAGGCATAACTGTTTATGCTCCACTAAAGGCTGGCTGGCTGGGAGAGCAGAGCGGGGTCGGGACAGATGATACTTTTGCCTTTCACCAAGAGATGGTTCCCTTTTTATAAGAGTACGGTACTTACATGGACCCTTGGATAAGTCAAGTTTTGGGGGTGAATTTTTTGACTAACATTTCTATACCTGAGTGTATAGAGTAGATCCTGGTCATGGTGCCGAGGGTTTCAGCGTTAAATGGCCTCAGCTCCTCATGACCCAGCATTCCAAATCTCTGTCCCTTGCATTGTATTTTTTAGGCATCTTGATTCAGATGCCTAAAAGCCAGCCTGGCGCTTTGGTAATGCTTTGTTAATGCTGAAGAGGCTGCGGTGAAACAGTAGGAGACCTTTGCAGTGGCTGGAAGGAGGAAGAGGCAGCAGAAGGGCTTTTGCCTTGGCGAAACCTGGCCCTCTTGGAGTGGGTTGGATCGAGTGCAGAATTGAAACCAGCTGGATGGCAGCAGAGATCAAAAAGGGATTTGCAGCCTCTGGGGACACATGAAGGAATGGCTGCTGTGTTTCTGAGTCTGCTCCTAAAAGTGGCTTGTTTTGGCTCATGGCTTTTGGCTTTTGCAACATGGCTTGCTGTTGGGTGCGGTGTAGATGCTGAGTCGAAAGGGCTTGTGATACAAAGGCTCAAACCTTTTATCTTCCCCTTCCTTCTCCTGGTTCTTGTTGTTCTTCCCTTCGATCCGTAATGGCTTTGTAGCTTCTCCAGGGTTCTTGGGGAGGCGCTTAAGTCAACTGAGCGTATAGTTGGCAAAGTTCTGGGGCTAGAAACAATTTGTACGAATTGCATTTTGCACAAATTACTTTTTTTAAGGCTCAGTCTTTAAGAGCTTTTGTCTGAAAGAGCTTTTCCTAAGTGGAATACGGTTTGTATGAATTCTGGTTTCCAGCAGATTGTGCTTCAGCAGCCTTTCTTGCCTGCTTTCCCCAAAGAAGGCTGCCTTGAAAGGAGGTCTCCAGAAGCTGAAAGGAACAGACCATGAAGTAGGCTGTGCAGCTGCTTCTTGGCTGTGACTGCTAGGAGAGCTGGAAGTGCCTGGGGACAGGAGAAGTTTAAAACATGAAGGCTAGAAAGAACCAGGAAATCCGTAGGGATAGCTATTGAGGCCTTGGTTTACTGCTTCTCCACAGGGCCCTTGAGGCTGTGAACAATCCATGAAAACATTCAAGGCCTGACATAACGTGGATAAAATCATTTTAAAACGGACAGGGAAAGAAGTGCCTCCATATCCCTGAATGTTTCTTATCCATGGATTCAACCATCCACATCTTGAAAATAATTTAAAAATATGTAAATGCCAATGAGCAAACTTTGATTTTGCATTTTATATCTTATGTTGTTGTTATCCACCCTCAAGTCGCTCTGGAGCCATGGTGACCCTGTCAATGAGACATCTCCAAGACTCCCAATGCTCCACTGCTCTGGTCCTGCAAATCCATACCCACCATCTCCCTCTGGCATGTGGCCTCCCTCTCTTTCTGCTTCCCTCCACCTTTCCTGGCATGATTGGTTTTTCCCTCCTCATGCTGTGGCCTCACTTTGGTCATTTTGCCTTCCAGAGAGATTTCTGGCTTGATCTGCTCTGGGGCCCATTTGTTTGACTCCTTGGCTGTCCATGGGAACCTCTTCTCCAGCACCACATCTCAAATGAATTAATTCTCTTCTTACCCACTTTTTTAACTCTCCAGCTCTCAACATCCATGGTCATAGGGAATTTTATATAAGGAACACCATTTTACTATGCTATTATATATAATGGGACTTGAGCACCCATGGATTTTGGTATCCAGAGAGGGTCCTGGAACTAAACCACAGCAGATGCTAAGGGCCCACTGTAGTTTTGCAAGTTAAAACTACCAGAGCGGGACCAAAGGCCAGCCGCAATAGCACAGCACACCTTTAATTCCATCCAAAGGGATGGAGCCAGGGTGGCTTCCTCTGGGAGGGAATTCCACCATCGGAGAGCTGCTGCAGAGAATGCCCCATGCGGTGTACCAGCCGATCTGGTCTTGCGGAGCGGATGGAAATGCCACAGTGTCTCTTAGATTCTGAGCAGGCTCACATGAGAGGAGGTGATCTTTCAGATAGCCTGGCCACACGCTGTTACTCCTACCACAGATGTCCACATACCTGGGCAGGTGGCTTATCAGGCTAGTAATTTGAATTCAGTCTGTGGGTCCCTGGGCAACTTCAGGCATTTCATGTGTGTGGCCTTCCATGTCTGATTGCTGTTTGGTCTCAGCCTCCTCTTGAGTGCCCAGTTCTTTGCTCTTTCTGTGCCCACAGCTGGAGATGTAGGCTCTTCTGACTTCACCTGGCAGAACTAGGACTATCCTGGACATTTTCATGTAGCTCCAGGCACAGTTGTGTCTGTTGAGATGGACAGGATAAGACATTATTACAAAATCAGACTGGTGGGTGAGAAGAAGGGTTGGAGAGCTTTCATAGAATCCCAGGATTGGAAGGAGGGCCCCCCGGAGTCCAGCCCTGCTCTCGGAGCAGGGTCTCCAGCTGGACTGGAGCATCCCCAGCAGGTCAGTGTCCAGCCTCTTTTGGAAGATGTTCTGAGGAGGAGGAGGCTCCAGTTCTTCTCTTGGCAGTTGATCCCATTGTCAAACCGCTCTCACTTCTAATGTTCAGTCAAAATTTACCTTATACCTTCAAACCATTTAGACCTATTTGAACCTCCTGAGGCAGCAGAGGGCAAGCCTGCCACCTCCACTCTACTTTTGAGGTATTTAAAGAACGCAGTCATGTCATCACTTAGTCTCCTCTTCTCCAAGCTAAACCTGCCCAGTTCCCTCAACCTTTCCTCATAGGTTTTGTTCTCCATACTTCTTATCATCCTCATTGCCCATCTCTGAATTTGCTCTAACTTGTTTATATCCTTTTTAAAAGGAGGTGCCCAGAAAACTCTGGACTCCAGATGCAGCCTGACCAGCACAGAATATAGTGGGACTATTACTTCTTTTGTCATGGAAACTACAGTTCTATTAATTCAGGCTTTGCTGTTGTGTACTTTCAAGTAGTCTCTGACTTTTGGTCATCTTAAGGTGACCCTATAATAGGATTTTCTGGGGCTGAGAGTGTGTGACTCGTCCAAAGTCACCCAGTGGGTTTCCATGACCAAGTGGGGAATTAAGCCCCAATCTCCAGAGTCCTATTCCTACTATGCTCAAACCACTACACCACATTGGCTCTCTTAATGGAGGCTAAGATAGCATTTTTCTCCCTGGTTTCCTTCTCTTCCCAGTGGTTAGGTGGAGTGTTGAGTTAAAGAGGGAGGCCCAGATTCTGATCTCTCCCTGGGGTCTTAGGGTCACCTGGACCCTCTTAGGCATGATGCCTCACAAGCTGTGCTAAAGGATTCCTTGTTGCAAGCGAACAGACCTCAGCATTCAGGATGCTGGGTTTTGTACAGAGGGCCTCAACTGTGTTTCCACCACCACATTCTCCCACATCGCCCTGAATTAATTGGATCCCACCCTGAGATTGTGGTCTAAGGAAGCAGGAGGAAACAGGGTTGGCATTGGGAAAGACACACAGGAGTCTTTTGGTCAGTCAGTTAAAGGAAAGAAATGTCTGCAGAGGCTGAGAATGGCCCAGATTTATAGGAATATGAAAGGAGTCCTGCAGTGCTGTCTCCAAAGTATGTTTAATCCACCCTGCGCAGCCCAGACTGGACATGAAGGGAGTGACCCCTTCTGTCAGGAAATGGCATCCAGTTACCCCTGACGGCTGAAGAAGGAGCTTCCAGGTAGCCATAATGACCAGTAGCCACAGGCAGCTTCCTCAGTAAAAATTGTGTTTCCTCTCTTAAAGTGTGTGGCCCTTCAGTGAATTGAGCCCTGCCAGAAGAGAAGAAGACCACTTCCTTTGGTCAGTTTCAGTGGACAGCCATCCCTTCTGTGATTTATTATACTCACTTGTATCTTGGCTTGAATGGCACAAGTCCAGAGTGGTTTACAAAACCTGAATTAAACTGTTAAAAGCTCATCAAGATCCAGCAATAAAGGGGGGGGGGGGGTTTAGTTGGTGATGGCTGATCTGACAGGAGCAGGTAAGAAAAGCCTTGGCCTTGGCTTTCCTCCTTTTCCTTTCAGCAAGAGCAGGCCTCTGGCATTTACTTTGCCTTCTTTGCCTCCCTCTGTCTTCTGAATGCTGGATTTGTTGTGAGAGGGGAAATCTCTGCCTTGCCCAGGTTCTTCTCACTTCCTTCTATGAATCTTTTCTGAATCATCTTTTTTTAAAAACTAACTCAGGACAGACTGCTATTCTGGCAGCTTTGCTTGCCATTTCTTTTGCCCCATTTCCAACTTTACACTGTACCGCCATTGCCACCAGGACACCCTTTGAAGCTGTGTGGCTGGATCCGTCTTCCTCATCCTCCTTTGGACCTGCAGGCCTTCCCCTGGGTAGCGCTACCAGGTGTAGTGCATCTCTTTCAGTTGGATCCCAACAGAGGATGGAAGGTGAGAGGAGGCCTCCCTGGGATCCTTGCCCTGGTGTGAGACAGAACAAGTGAAGGGAGGTCTTTATTGGGCCTGTCTGCCTCTGGAAAACCAAAGCACGTGGGCTTTTGATGGGGATGTTTTTGGAAAGCATCTGGGTTCAGCATACAAATGAAAAGTGCTCTCAGGGTAGCTGGGTGTGGTGATCTTTGGGACCAAGCAGCAGTAGGGTTTTCAAAGAGGGGAGGAGGAGAATTGCAGAGAGCCCAGGAGCCTTTCTCAGAGAGGGCTTAGATTGCACTGGCCCCCAGGACTCCCAAGCGCTCACTGTTTTGGTGTCTTCTTTTTCCCCCTGACTGATGCAGGGGCTTCCAGAAAGTGCAGCCAAAGTGAACAGGCAGAAGGAGATTCCAACTGACCAGACTTGCAAGACAAATCCCACTGGACTTTCTGTCGCTGAGGCGAAACATGACTTTCCCACCCTGGAGGATTGTCCCAGGAGATGCCTGCGGAGGGTGTTGCCCAGGTAGGGCCAGCTGGACCGTGGGGCTGAGGTTCTCTTTGTCACCATGCTTGCTCCCTGTGTTCAGAAGTGCTCAGGGCTGCTGGAGGAGACATCTGGGCAGTGCGCTTGCCATTTCCTGTCTCTGGTGAAGGCTAGCAGTGCTGGGCGAAAGGGCTTGACCCATAGAGCTGATCAGTGGGGCACAGGCAGATGGACTGAGCTTCCTGTCTCTGTCTAAACCCTGGCAGCTGGCTTTCAGCTGGGAATGGGAATGGGAAGTGAAGACTCTTCTTCACTCTTAAGTGTACCATTATTGTTATTATTATTATTAAGCTTTATTTATATAATGCTGTAAATTTACACAGTGCTGTACATACAATCAATTAAAATAATTAAAATACCTTTGTTTTGTACTGCACTTGCTTTTTCTTTGTTGCTATTATTATTATTATTAGTAGTAGTAGTAGTATTATATTTTTCCCAGTTCAGGAGTCAGGATGCCTTAAAAACTTAAAACAGATACAGCTAAAATATTAACTGCATACAGAAGCTAAACTTTCAGTAGCATTAAAAGTGTGACCATTGAAAAGAAAAACAACAAATAGCATAGTACCTTCTGAAAGGCCCTTTCCCTTGAGCAATCCGCCCTCAAAGGCCTGTCTTCTGTCTATTGAAGGATAGCAAGGAGGTTGCCATTCTGACCCTCTGAGAGGAGTTCCAGAGCCTGGGGTAGCTGCCACAAAGGCTCTGTCCTGTATTCCTTCCAGATGTTCTTGTGAGGATGGTGGGACTGAGGGAAGAGCCTTCCCAGAGGATCTCAAAACAGGGTTCATACAGGAGAATACTATCCATCAGATACAAAGCTGTGGAGACCTGGTCTTACATTGTACCAGCCTTAGTCTATAGAAGTCAGTTGAGGGCTGTTTCTGAATGGCAGAACACACACTTTGCATGCAGAACATTGGGGGCTAAGCCCCCACCAACATCTCCAAGTAAGCCTGGGGAAGACATCCCTGATTGTAAAACCTAGAGAGCTGCTGCAGAGCGAAGACCTGACCTTAGCATAAGGCAGTTTCTTGGTCACTCCAAGTGAAGCAGTGCTGACCAGCCTGGCTTTGCTATTACAGGTGACCTTTGAACCTCCCCTCGTCTGCATCCCACCGGAGGAGCTCACGGAGGATCCGCAAGGAGCTTGTGGAAGTGGTGATGGAGAACTACGAGCTGGTCACTTCTCTGGGTAAGACACCCTCAGCTTTGGTTTCAGAGAACCACTTAGCTAGTATAAGGGTAACCTGAAATGAGTGGGATGGGGCGCTTCATTAGCCTGCATGTACTGGATCTAAGAAAGAAAGCTTGCCGCTGTTTGTATTTCAGGGAGGAAGCTGAGGAAGAAAAAGCCCATAGGGACCCATAAGCATTTTAATCAGGGAGTCAGAGCACTCCACAGCCTCTGTGAAGTAGTTGGAGTTTCTTTGTCAAATCCTAGGCAAATCCCTGAATGGTCATCTGTCAGGGATGCTTTGATTGTGAATTCCTGCAAGGCAGGAGGTTGGACTGGATGGTCCCTGTGGTCTCTTCCAACTTTATGATTCTATTATTCTAAATAGTCCCTCAACTTATTCATGACATAAATGGCAGGTAAGACACTGTACAGTTAAAAAAAAGAAAGGACAAGAATTCTGGACCAGAGAAAGCGCCCCTGGAGTGAGTCCGCTCCCTGATACAAGAAAATAGAAGAGTTGCATTGAAATTAAAGAGGGACGTTATGGGGACACACCTTTAGAAACTAGGTCTTCTACCAGAATGAAAAACCCCTCTCCCTTTGCAGAGTGCGGTGGGGTGGGTGTGTAAATGTGACCAAGGCACAGAGGGGGGTGTCAGCTATCAAAAATTCAAGAGAAGTGTTCATGTCTCTTGACTGTTGGCTTCTATAAAGCTATCTATGCCTTGGTGTTCTTCTTTATCAGGCTACCCAGTTCTCAAACCTGATCTCCTGTCTCGGATTGAGCGTGTTGGAGAGCAGTGTGTTGGTGACCAACTGGATTCGAGCAGAGGGATTCCAGCAGATCCCTGCCCAGGTAAGCCAGTTAGCTCCATCCCACCCATGGTTGCATTGCAGTCCTCTTACATTTTGGAGCACAATATTGTTCTTTATCTGATGTCTTTGGAAAGAGAATGCATGCTACCTATGGCACCATTTCCATAGACTTGGTCTTCTTTGAAGGTTGACTGAGACAGTTCCCTCTTGTCTTGTAGTTTTTGGCACCTCTTTGTCTCTTTGCCAGAACTCTGTTGGAGCCACATGTGAATGAGCAAGTCTGCATTTTTCCATAACTTTTCATGCCCTGAAGACATGTGCATCATCATAGAGGACAGCCTACACCTTTTTCCTTAGCATTTTGCTAACTAAATGAAACATTGCATTGCTTTAAAAATGCTGCAACTGTTTTACAAGATTGGTTTCAGTAGAATTTCATATCAGGTAAATGCATTTAGGGCAAAAATATATAAGCCTCGCCACAGTTGTTCTTCCACAGTTTTCTGGCACTATTGATTTTAGCTGGAATCCCACACCCCCATTCACACAGACATTTTCCTGTCTAGTGTCGACTTGAAGCCAAATAATAGCACATAGACGTTGTGGCCAATCTTTACAAACAGCCAAAGGCCACTGGCCAGCTCTGTCCTTCCTAGTTCTCTTGCAGCAAGTTTAGATGAATCTGTTGTAAGACTGATGTGTGGTGAAATATGACCTAGCTGCCATTGTGTTATAAAGCCTGTTTATAAACAGGTAGAGACAAAGGCCTTGTTAGGGACACCTGGAAGTACTAAGGGCACAGAACCTGTGGGTTCAAACACCCCACAGCTTCCTTCCCAGAGCCTCTACTAGCCAAAGAAGCAGTTGCTGAGCCCATTGGGAGCTAACCAATGGTTCTTTTCCAGGTTACCGTTTTTTCAAACCCGAGAGTTTATCGTGGATCGAGCGGTGGGAAGAGCTTGGCGTTACGGACCGCCAGAAGCTGGAGGAAGGCAAACTGTGCACTGGCTCCTGTCAAGGTGAGGGGTTGGGGCCAACCAACAGGACATGGAGCTGTAATAGAAGTTGCACTAATAAGCAGTGAAAATTAAAAGTAGAAATAATGCTTGCATCTTTCTCAGCCTTGGTGCCTTGACAAGCTATGAACCTTTAGGCTTCCTTTTTCATCACAAGGATTCCTGGTGCATTAAGACACATGCCTTCTGTCCTGTCCCTTTCTGGAGCAGAAACCACAAGCCTCTTGTCTCCATGGGTTAGAATCTGTTAAGAGGAAGAGCCACTTGCCAGAGCTCTCCTTAACCCTCATGATTGAGGACAGAAGAGATCTTAGGATTCTTCATGTCTAACCACCACACCATTATCCAAACTCCTCCTCAATATGTTTTAAGCCACAACTATTGTGGAGCTTTCTGTACTTAACTTCACAGCATCTTTTACCCTGAATGGCTAACAGAACTTTTAAAATCCTATTCAAATCAAACAACTACTTTTTAAAAGCTTTTAAAAACTTCTTTACGTGCAGCTATGATCAAAGTTATGTATACTTAGTTTTATTTCTGACACGGTGGTTCAGTGGTTAAGATGCTGACTCAGTGCAAGTCAGCAGTTTGAGGCCCAAGTGCCACCTGACACAGTTTTCTGCTCCCTGATCTAGAGGCACGTGTCGGATCTTAAACATGTTTTAGCTTTTAGCTCACTCTTTCTTTAGACTTTTTCCATTGCTCAAGAAAGTGGTCAGTTTTTCACCCCTTGAGAAGAACCAAGAGTGGCAGAATCCTTCCTTGCATGAACAGCTCTGGGAAGAGTGGGGAGAGTGAGAATTTGACTTTATTCCACCCCACCGCACTCTCTTTTTCTTCCTTTAAAAAAGGCAAATATGTGGAGAAAGGACAATCAGACTTAGAATCTAAACAATGAGACAGTGCTTTTGGAGGTGAAGTACTTCAACCCTCTGCTCTGTGCAGGATACACTCCCAGCCTCCCTGCGATATGGGGCTTCAGTACTTCCAGTGAAGGAGACCCCCTCATCTCCAGAGGCAGTCCATCTACTGTTGAACAATCCCTGCTGCCAGAAAATGTCTCCTAATGTTTGTCTGAAATCTCTTTCTCAGCAATTCCTGCCTGTGAGTTGCAGGCCTGCTCTCCAGAACAAAAGATGAGACACCAACCCCATTTATTTGTGGCATGAAAGCCCTTAAGATATTTGAATACTTCTGCCACACCTCTGCTTAATTTTATTTCCTCTGAGCTAACCTTGCCTCACTCTTTCATTGGTTCTTTAAATGTAGCTTACAGAACTGGGCAGGGGTGTGCGTCTGCAGGTCTATTCCCTTGCTTTTAGTTGCTGAGAAAGGTGCAGTTGAGTGTTGGCCAGGGACAAGGTCAGCTGCTCCCTCCCTGCCTGGCTACAGTGCTCCCACAGAAGCCACCAACCAGTTGGTGTGGCAGCAGGGGATGCTGCTCTGGCTGAGTCTTGGGTCTCAGCCCAGCCTTCAGGCCTCTTCTGACACCCGTCTTTTCTTTCTCAACTCCCTTCTCCCTTGTTTAGGAGCAGCAGCGGCAGCCGGACGTGGCAAAGCAATCAAGGAAGAGGAAGGTGGCCAGAAGGGCTTTGTGGCCAGCTTGGAACGCTACCAGCTCTTCCCCGATAGCTCCCGGGCCGGGCTCTTCTTGGCCCCCAATAGTGCCCAGCTGCGGAACCAGCCCCGAGTCAAGAAGGAAGAAGCCGCCTCCTGTGAGCCCAGCCTCTGTGGCCCCGGGCGCCCTTCCCAGGGTCTGGGCTCAGGCCCCTTCACCTGTGTGGTGTGTGGGAAGTGTTTCCGGCAGAAGCAGGGCCTCATCACGCATGGGCGAATCCACACTGGTGAGAAACCATACCCGTGCCTGGAGTGTGGGAAGCGCTTCCGCCAGCGCCCCAACCTGCTGACCCACCAGCGGGTGCACACGGGCGAGCGCCCCTTCCCCTGCCTACGCTGCGGGAAGCGCTTCAGCCAGAAGGCCAACCTGGCGGCCCACCAGCGCACCCATGCGGTCCAGGAAGGGCTCATCACCCCAGAGCCCAAGGTGCCCGTCCCCCGAGGGAGCCGTCAGACAGAGAAGCCCTTCCCCTGCAGTGTCTGTGGGAAGAGCTTCAGCCAGCGGCCCAACCTTATCACTCACCAGCGCATCCACACGGGGGAGAAGCCCTTTGCCTGCACTGAGTGCGGGAAGCGGTTCAACCAGCGAGCCAACCTCATCACCCACCGCCGGATCCACTCGGGTGAGCGCCCCTTCCCCTGTGCCACCTGCGGCCGGCGCTTCAGCCAGAAGGGCAACCTTGCCGCCCACCAACGCACCCACTCCCAGCAGCGGCCCCATGCTTGCTCCTGCTGCCCTAAGCGATTTAAGGGTGAGTCAGCCCTGCGGGCCCATCAGAGAACCCACCGGCAGGTCTTGGGGACCGACCCCCTGACAGGAGCCCTTCTGGCCGTCCCCACCTTGCAACAGCAGCAGCAGCAGCAACAGCAGCAACAGCAGCAGCAACAGCAGCAGCAGCAACAGCAACAAGCTGCCTTGGCTGGTGATGCCTCTGCTACGGCACAGCGAGCCACACCAGCCCCCCACCAGGATCTCTCCAGCGACCCCACTCCCGGTGTCCACCGGGCAGCTCCCTCTGGGCAGCATGGGGCCCCTCATGGGGGACAGAATCTCCCCACTGACCCTACTCCACCTGGTGGCTCCCACACTGCAGGCCCGGCTGGGCACCTACAGGGAGTGGGGGCCCCAAGCTCTGAGCAGGGGCCCAAGCTGAGCATCCCCCCTGCCGTGATGGATCCCCATATAGAGATGCTCCACTGCCAGCGCCGGCTGAGTCTGCCTACTCTGCCCACCTCCAGTGCCCATTCCGTGATCCCCATGGGGCAACCCCAGCCGATCACCTCCAAGCCAAAAGCAATTGCTGGCTCTCGGCCTGCCACTGTGGATGCCCCGCCAAGTGAGATGCTCCACTGTCTCTGCCATGCCAGCAGGGCCTCCTTGGTCATTCCTCACCCACCACATTTGGGGCAGCTCCAGGCAGGTGGTAGAGACGCCCCCGGTCGGGCCTGGCTGGGCATCCCTTGCCCGGCCCGCACCCTCCAGCTCCCACAAGGGGGCCAGGGTCATCCATCGGCCCCCAACCCCAGATTGTGCTCCATCCCGGACTCCCTGCGATAGCTTCCCACCTCCCTAAAGGAAGGACGGGCACTGTGCAAGCACAGACTGTGGGGCCGCCCACCATTCTTGGTTTTCCTGGCAACTCTGCCCTTTGTGGGGGCTCGGCAGTGGAGCTCATGCATGTATCGTGGACAGGAGAGCCCTCCACTTCCACAAGCCCCCTCTAAGGACACATATGTACGGACCCTATCTGTTCCTGCTTCTGCTGGCTTAGGACTTGTGGCTCTTGGGAGGCAGGGAGCTGATGGAAAAGATCTAATTCTTGTTTTTGGCAGAAGCACCAAGTGCGGATGCTGCCCCTCAGAAGCTTGCACACAAGGAAGAGCCCAGAGCCCATGGAGTTGGGTATATTGTGCCAAGTATATTTCTTCATCCCAACGCCTCTTCATCTCTTCTGCCCCTTTCCCAAGGACTCGCAGAACCCCTTTACTACTCAGCCATGTGGCGGAAACCTCTTTTCACCAGGAGAGGAAGGGAGGCTCAGAACCCAACACCATCAGCCTCCAAACTGCAAGGTCCACACCTTCAGAAGCCTTTTCCTTCCAGATCCTCTTTGTTTCCTTGGGAAAGGTGACTTTGGAAGACCTGCTTTCCTCCCCACCCATTTAATGTGCCTGCCACTCTCCATTCAACGTGGAAAACTGCAGCCAAAAGCATGTGTTATGGTGGCTGCAGAAGACTTAGCGCTGGCACCTGACTTAAGAGAGCACCCTCTATGAACTCTTGGTGGACACCTGAGTTGCTTGGTGTTTGAGTGATGCCCCTCTGGGGCAGCTGAGAATGCCACCGCCCTCAAACATATTCTGTGTTTCGCAAGCATTTAGGTAACTTGGATGATCCCTTTTCTAACAAGCCCCTGCCCCCTTTTTCCCATGTTGATAGAAATGGCACAGTGAAAAGAAAGGTGCAGTTTGGACCCACAACTGCCCTGTTCTCATTGTGTAACCTTTCTATAGGAAAGGAAACTGGGAAGGTAGGGGAGAGTGGCAGAGAGAGAAAAGAGCATGGATAAGCACCAAGGTATAAATGGCAAAAAAAGACCACCACCCACTGCATATATGTCATCCCCTTGGAGCTTTGCTGGAGGCAAAGAAGACTCCGGTGTGTTGAGAAGAGAGCAGTAAGGCCTACTGACGGGCAGACTCTGCCTTTGTATCACTTTGGGGGTTGGGAGTGGTTTTTAGAAGCCTTCTTTTCCCAGGACAAGTGTTTGTGGGGTGAGGGGAACAGGGACAATCTTACGCTTCAAAAGCAGTGGTGTTCCTGGAGGTTTGTTCAAATCCTGCCCTGGGCTCCCAACTCCCAAGAGCTGGTGAGGATTACAAGAAGCCAGGCTTCCTCCGCGAGACAAGGAGAGCGGAGTTCTCCTTTCCTTTTTCTAACCGAAAGTGCCCAGCCTGCCAGCTCTGGGCCAAGGCAAAGTGGCATATGGGGAGGGGGTGCCCCATGGGGTGGAAGGTAGTCGGTGAGCGATGTATGCTGTGTACAGCAATGCAAAAGCTTTCCTCTCGCTCACCTTCCTCCAAAGCTGGAATCCAACAGCTGGCCTAGATGTGACTTTGAAGGTGCTCCAGGGAAGGTGAGGGAGGGAAGCCTTGACCAAAGAGGAGGATGGGCAGAGGGAAGTGGGAAGCCAGGGCTGGAGGCAGAGCTCCCAGGCCAAGGGGAGTGGGAGCGGGGTGGGATGGGATGGGATGGGATGGGCAGGAAAAGAAGCAGCAGAAGCACTTTACAGATGATTCCCACCCCTCCTTATAAGTTGTAGGCCCCTTGGCAACCCCTATGCTGGCCACTTGGCCGGCTCGATTCCCCGTGGGGACTTTGCCGCTTCCCCATAATCTCTGCACCAGGAGGTCACCTTGGTTTCTGTGGCTGCAACACTGCCACTGCCCTCTGGCTGGCAGAGCAGCTGCCCTTCCTGCTCTGAGAGGTTCCCTCCCGGGGTCCGTGAGGGGGGTCTGTGCCTTAAGCTCTTAGTTCTGTGGGGGTGGTAGCTGGGATGCTTGTTTCTGGAGTGAGAAGTGGTGGGGAGTAGCTGCACATGCACAAATCGGGGCGGTCTGATTAGCTGCACGGAGGGGGTAAACCGTATTGGGAGGGCCCCGTCCTGCCCCAGAGGAGAAAGAAGAGGGCATCAGATTCTTGTGGAAGATTCCCCCAGATACACACACACAGTGGGGTTTTCTCTCTTGTGGGGCTTTGGTACCAAGGGGCATCCAGTTTCTCAAGTGTCATGAGGAGAGGTGGGGGAAGAGATTCTTCTGCCAGAGGAAGGGGCATGGTGCAGGCGAGGGGAAAGCAGTTTCTGAAAGACCCATGTTGAAGTGTTTGGAGTGGAGTGAGGGTCAGCTTGTGCCTGCATCCCCCCCCCCCCAATGTGCAAGACCATTACATTAGGAAAACGGTGTGAAAGAGAAAGAATAACCTAAGGAGGGCGATTGAATTGGAAGCTCCTTGCAGCCGTGTTGGAGGGAAGTGGGGGAGATCAGAAAATGTGCTGGTGGGTGTCTTTTGGTGCAGGGTGTCTCCTGCAAATGGGGTGGTGGTGGTGGTTTGGGACAAAATTCATTCTTTAATATTTTGCAATGGTGTGCCCTTCGTTCCCCCCTGGGAATGTCTCCGGGCTTCTAGCTGCTTTTCTGTATATCACAGTGGGAGTGATGCAGCCCTCCAGATATTTGACTCCAACCCCCAAAATTCCTTACTACCGACTGAGGGAGGTCTGTGACATTCCCACCCTGGGTCTGCACCATGTTCCTGCTTTTGGAAAGGGTGCTGCTTCAGAGGAGGAAAGCACTGGATGCCAAAGCCTTTGGGGTGCCATGAGGCAACTGGGGAAGGCTAGGCCCCAGTTTATGGCATGTACACAAGCACACTGGGTTTCCAGAATTGTTATGGCACTGACTAGAAGGAAAGAAGGGAGAGCAGTTTCCCAGTACCTCCTTTGTGCTTGCTGGCCGTAGGCAGGAGATTTGCAGACACAATTGCCACAATAGACCTTTCTTTTCAGGTGCTTTCAGACCTGGTACGCTCTGCAGCTGGGAGACCCACATTTAGTGCTGCTGCTGGTGTAAAAATAGCAGGTGGTGTGTGTTTGTGCTGGATGTGCACCTTCCTGACAGCCTGCATTTGAAGAAACAGGAGTGGTGGTCTTTAGACAATGGCTGTGAGTGTGAGAAAGAGGAGCATGGCCAGTCTCCAAGGGGCCCAGGAAGAAGGCCTTCCTGCCCTGGGGAGGGAGGTGCCAATGCCCTCTCACCCCCTAAGTCCACCCTGGCCCTTCAAAAGTGGGGCATGCCCACAAGGCAGCAGCTTTTCACATGGAACTGGCAAGCATGAAAAGTGCCAAGATAGGAGAAGGTACTGACCAGCCTCACCACACTGCTTAGTGTCTGGTGTGAGGCTCAGGGACTCTGCAATGCCTACCAGGCTGCTTGACCATTCTTAGGCAATGACTCGAGTGTAGCCACAAGCCCAGCAGGCGCCTGACTGGATGGCCTGGCATTCTTCCCCCTCCTTGGGGTGGTTGTTCATGAACCCATGTGGCACGATGGAGGGCTCAGGTGCCGTAATAGGACTCCCTTGGATGGGGAGCCTGCCTGTCTCTTGCTTTAGGGGAGGGGATCCCTTCCCTGCTGAGGGGGATGCTCGATGTCTGCCCCGCATGTATCTTGCTTGCCTCTGCTTGCTTGAGTTAAACCTACGGAGATGACTGCTCTGTTGGTGGCTTCCCAAAGTGCACTTGCTCTTTCGCTTGTAGTCCAACTTTGGTAGGTGGTGATAGGTAGGTCTTGGGGGTGGACAGTCCTGGACCTGGACACCTGCGTTTCCTGGGGTCCTTCCAGCCTTGCAGTTCTCCCATTTCCGCCAGAAGCAGCCAGGCCCCTAGGAAACCTGAGTGCCAGGCGCTGCGGCCCTAATCCAACTTAACCCCATTGCAACAGTGCCCCAATGAAAGCAAGGGAGCTTTCTCTCTGCTGAGTTCATTCCATTAGTTTCAGCAGCACTCAACCCTGGCAAAAGTTACTTAGCGCTTGCTGTTCCAGGAAGGGGGAAGGTTTCTTAAAAGAATGATTCTTAGCATCCCCACAAAACCAAGGGAAAGAAGCCACAGTGGCTGAGAACCACCTTGAAATCTGTAGCACAAACACCTGGTCTTCAAGGGTGGCTTCAGTTCAGAGCCAGCTTGCTCCCTTCCAGTTGTGGCTGGCATTTTTTATTATTGGCGAGGATGTTAAAAAGGTTGGAGGTGCATCTTCTGGGGGAGTGCATGCTCTGCATCCTTCCGTAACTTAGGCGAGGACTGAGAGGAAGAAACCCACCAAGGTGCCTGGAGTGTTTTGGGGAAGGAGTTGTGTGTGTGGCGTATATACAGTCCAGACATGGCAGGGATGGCTTCTGACCTCTTTATTGCCACACAGCCAAAATGGGATTTAAGGACGTAGCCACCACCTTGTTGGGCCAAAGCGCAGTCCAGCGCTCCCCTTCCCGAGCGTGAATGGCCGGGAAGTTACTTACAATCTGGGCGCAATGGTGATGGCTGTTTCTTGTTTGCGCCCCTCTTCCTCCTCTGGCATTGCCTCTTCACAGAGTGGTTCTGTTGAGCCAAATCTCTCCATTGCCTAGTGGGCCGGGGAGAGACACCTGCGTTAGTGGCCATTGCAGGGTCCTATGCCACAACAACGAAACAAACCAGTGAGTAATCCATTGCGTGCTGAAACAATCTTTTGTTCATTTGGGATCCTCCGGCTGCCGCCAACCTGCTTCCATTGGAATTGTGCAATTTCAGCTGGATAAATGGGGTTCAGGAGACCTCTGCCCCACTCTTTGTGCCCATTTGCGGCCTGGAGGTTTCCTTTGCTGAGGGGGGGGGGGTTATATCTGGCGAAAGTCCAACGCCTCCCAAATGCAGAGTCACCTGCTCAGTTGCTGGTGTAACATGGCTGTCGCAAGGTCACCATCCAGCCCAGAGAGACTGCTGGACCCACAATCCACCCTTGGCAGGCGACTCTTTGCATCGCATTTCCCAGGAGGTCGCCAAACCCTGCCCTGTGCCTGCCGCCTCGCCCTGCCCTTTCCCTCGGAGCTTCCTCCTCCTCCTCAAGAGACACCAGTAACGTCATCCCCATTAACCCAGACTGGCCCCTTAGGGCTATTCCAGATGTATTATGATAATTATTATGTTTTATTATTATTTTCTGAGCTATGTTTGTTTGCAATAAAGGCTTTCTTACAGTTGGTGGAGGGTGCTTTCTGCTTCCAGAACCTCAGTAAAGAGTTGGAAAGGTTGCTTTGTCCAACTCTTTGCTGCTGCTGAAGAACTCCTGAGAGATGCCCATCAAAACCTCTTTAAAAACCTCCAGTGAACAAGTGTCTGCCATCTTCTGAAGCTGCTCTTACCTTCTGGGCACTCTTCCTGATATTTAGGTAGAATTGCCTTTTCTGCAATTTGAATCTTGTGTCTGGGTGCTTCCCATGGGAAGATAACATTTATTATTTAAAGATGGGTTTATCCTAGCTCCTCCCAGTCTATTCTCCAATGCTGAGCTCTTTCAGCTGATTGCTTAGTAATTGGTTTCAAAATACTCTGGCCATTTGGTCACCCTCTTGTAGACCCACGGTCCACCATCTTGTTGCTGTTCTCCTTGCACTGCGGTGCCCAGAGCGATGCACAGGACTCTGGATGGGGCCTGAGCAACGCAGGGCAGAGGAGGGACCGCTGTGTCCCTGGATTTGACCCTTGAATGCATGGGAACTGGCTGGCTTCATGGGCCTGGGAGGCTGGTAGAAACCATCGCTCTTCAGTACAGAAGGCTCAGCTTCAGGGGGTCCGCTACACAGTTATAGCAGCTCAATCCCACTGTAGTATTGGTGCCGTCCTAAGAAATCCTGGGATTGGAAGCTCCAGTATTGTGGTTTGGGTGCTGGGCCCCTGGCCAGCCATGGAAACCCTCTGGGTGTCCTTGGGCAAGTCACACTCTCTCAGCTTCAGAGGAGAAGATCACCATGGCAAACCTTTCCAAATAAAACCTTGCCAGGGAAGCCCTGGGAGAGGGTCGCCATAGAGAGCCAGCGTGGTCTGAATGCTGGATCTACTTAATAAAAGAGATTTCCCATTGACCTGGACAAAGGCTGAGAGAGAGTGAGACCCTCAGAATGGCCCACTCCCTCAGTTCTGTAAAGCAGCCTTCTGTGCCGTCAAAAAGTGAGCAGCCTGACTCCTGCAGACAGAACTACATTTGGCCCTCCGTATCCATGGATTCTTCATCCTTGGATTCAACCATCCATGGCTTGAAATGTTTTTTAAATAAAGAATCCTAGAGTTGGAAGAGACCCCAAGAAGGGCCCTGATCCAGTCCAGCCCCATTTGTCTGCCATGCAGGAACTCTCAATTAAAGCGACCCTGACTGATGGAATCCTTTCCTGGAGCTTGCATCCATTGCTCCATTGGGTCCCATTCTCTGGAGCAGCGGAAAACAAGCTTGCTCCCTCCTCAGTATGGCATCCCTTCAGATCTTTAAACAGGGCTCTCATATCACCATTTCTTTTCCAGGCTAAACATAGTTATACATTTATAAATTAAAAAAACCCCTAGCCTTGATTCTGCCATCTTCTATACGGGATGCCATTTTACTGCCCCACTGTATTTTATGGGACTTGAGCATCTGTGGATTTTGGTATCCCTGGGAGTCTGTTTGCGTCATGCAACCAGTTCCCAGCAGATACCAAGGACCCACTATACCATCATCCCCAGTTGCAAGCATATCATTGGAAGAGACCACAAGAGCCATCCAGATAGAAAGTGAAACGTCCTCTCATAAGTTTGCCTGGTTTTTTTCCCATTCGCTCCTTCTCCAAAACACTGGCACATCTCCTCTTGCTGCTGACCCTCTTCTGGCCTCCAGCTTCTTCCCGTGAGAGTGGCCTTGGCGAATGGCCCTCCGGCCGGGGCTCTTCCCCCAGACAGCTGCTCATTACGCCGGCAGGCCATTGGAAAACACCACCTGTGCCATCTCACACAACAGCCAAACCCAGCCTCAGGTCCAGCCTTGTGTATATGCTGGACCAGGCCAAAGCCCAGCCTGACCCACCAAGAAGGAGCATCTCCCCCAAGCCTTGGATGCTCACATCTTCAAGGAGCCCCTTTTCTCAGCCCCACAGGTTCCGTAATCCTGCCTAGATGTAGTCAAAAGCAGCAATTCTACTAAGAACAGGAGCATAAATGGTTGCAGGACAGGAGAAAGGAAGGAACAGCAAAGCCCTTTTATGCCAGGATCGGCCAGAATCCTGCCAAGGAAGGGGTCAGCCCAGGGCTCTCCTTGGCCAACTCTCCCGGAGTCCAGGTGAACCGGAAAGGAGGACAAAGCACCGCAAATGTAGGGCATGCCCAAATAAAAGCTAAAAACACTCATATAAATGGAAATGCATGCTTCCTAGGAGTTTATCACACTGAGGCTAATTTTGGCATGAAAGAGAGATTAAAGCGCATTTAAAGCATCCTGCAAACAAAAATGGCACCCACCAAGAAGGCCCTTGCCCTTCTTCCCAGCTACTTTGGGGAAGAGAGAAGGGTCTCCCTGGAGCTCCAGGGGAAGGGGAGATGGTCCTTCTTATATGGAATCATAGAGTTGGAAGAGACTCCAAGGGCCCTCCAGCCCAGCCCTAGTCTTCTGCCGTGTAGGAATGCACAATCTGCACCAATTCTACAGTGCGGATGCGTCCTGGTTGCAAACGCAGTGCACAAAATTACACTTGTCCCTCCACATTCGCTGGGGTCCGGGGCACAAGACCCCCACAAATAACAAAAAACCATGTAAATATGGAGGGATGAGTGTATCTTTCTTTTTTGTGACCTCTGCGAATGCACACAAATGGTCGTTCTGCGCCTGCGCAGTAAGCTCTGGAACCTTCTTAGCGCCATGAGAGGCATTTTGGCGGGAGCCCCGCCCACTCCCACTTTGGGGCCTTTTCCCTCCGTTCCCTTTTTTGGCACTTAGGAACTCTTCAGAGATCCATTTCCCTGTCAGACTTTAAGATTCTTTTTGACAGGACCCATCCGCCTTTTGGTGTAATTCTTTACCATCCTTGTTCCTATTTCAATAAGTGCCGGGGTTCCTTAGAGAATTGCGCACTCAAATGTGAATTTAAATGCTGAGGTAAAGTTGCTTTAACGGCCGGCGGCTTTCCTGGCCTCAATGGCACGGCCCTTTCCTTTCTGAGGAAACGGTTTCTTTAAAACAGCCGCTCGCCTCAATTGGCCGCTTGGCAGAATTCCTTTGTTCTCCGTAAGAAATGTTCTTTTTAATATGCCTGCCCCCTTCGCTGGCACTTGGCAAAGGCCCTTTTATTCCTGAGGAGAGTTTGTTTAAAAAATGGCGCCCGCCTCACTGGCGCATTTCGCAAAGTCCCTTTGCAACCTTAAGGAGACAAAATCAAAATGGCGCCCGCCTCACTGGCGCGCTTTGTGCCTCTTATCTCTGGGGGAAGGTTATAAAAGGACCCCTAGCCTTGCTTCCTCGCTTGGCTAGAGCCGCTCTCCTTGCTGGGGAGAACCAGTGTCATGGCTGCTCGCCTCGCTCTCGTGCCTCACTGAGGGCCATGGTGCTCCTGAGGAGGAGTTATTGTATGGCTTGGAGGGATCATTCGACCTCGTTCCCAGCCCCTGACTCTCCAGGGTCACACCAATTGCCTTGCTGCCCAACACTGACCCTGTTCGGTCCCTGACTCTCCGGGGTCAAACCGATCGATGGGAGCCTGAAATCGATCCCCGTTGGTCCCTGACTCCTCAGAGTCACACCAATTGGCTTGAAGCCCAACTTCGACCCTCATCGGCCCCTGACTCTCCAGAGTCATACTGAATGGCTTCCGGCCTGACTTTGGTCCCTGTCAGTGCTGCCCAACGTTGCTCCTCGTCGTCCCTGACTCTCCGGGGTCAAACCTATTGCCTTGCATCCCTGCTCCGATGGTTGCCGGCCCTGACTCTCTGGGGTCTGCCAGATTGGCCCTCAGGCAGCCTTACATGGCTCCTTCCCCAAGTATCGGGGGGGGGGGAGTACTAGGGATTTGATGTGCGTTGTATTTTTAACTTGTTAGCTGCCCCAATTGCTCTCAGAGGGGCAGGATACCAATAAATATTATTATTATTATTATTATTATTATCATTATTATCGGGTGCCATCATGGTATGGCTGCATTCTGTCCTGACGCCCCTTTGGGAGAACAAATATTAAGACCCCAATGTTGGTACCATTCTAAGCTGCGCAAGAGGATTCGAAAGCAGCTGGCCTTTCAGTTTCTGGGGGCCATGACTGGTACCAAGGCATGCTCCTCGCCACCACTGGGTTGATTTCAAGCCACCACTGATTGTGCTCAAGAGCCGATGCGGCTGATGCTGGTTTGGGTTTGAGCCCATAGTTGCTCCTTTTCCAGCGATGGAGGTGGAAACATCCTATAACGTGGGTTGATTCCATCTCTTGCTCCGAAATAGGCAGGAAAAACAGACTTGAAGGAGGTACCGAGGTCAACTACCAGCGAGCGCTCTGTCAATTTGCAGCCATGATTTTCCCCTCCAGATATCATGCCTTCCTGATTCAGGGCCATGCTGTTTCCTCAGTACTGAGGGCCACTACCTGCAAGCGCTCTGCCAAATCCAGGGCCATGCTTTTCTCCTCCTTTCAAGGCCTGTTGCGGCTCTTACAGTTCTCCCCTTGTTTGGCTCTGAGCCGTGATCCCCCTGGCCCTCATTTCAGGCACAGTTACAGGTTAAGCAACCTGTCCTCCTCTTCCTGCCCTGGATGGACCGCTCCCCTCCATGGCACCCCAAACCTTGCAAACCCCCCTCAACAGGGGCACCATGAAGGGCTGGCTTGGCTCCAGGGGGCTGTGAGATGCCTAGGGTCACACAGTAAATAAGTAAGAACAATAAATGGGCTTAACGATAAGTAAACAATGCAATGTCACCCCACTTCAAGTGCTGTAGCTCCATCCTATGGAACCCTGGGATTTCCAGTTTCACAAGGTCTTTAGCCCTGAAGATAGCCATCCAGCCTCTGCTTAAAAACAGCCTCCAATGGAGACTCCACCAGACTCCAAGGCAGCAGCGTCCTCCATTGTCAAACGGCTCTTACTCTCAGGAAGTTCCTCTGAATGTCGAGGTGGAATCTCTTTTCCTGGAGCTTGCATCCATTGTTCCAGGTCTTGTTCTCTGGAGCAGCAGAAAACAAGCTTGCTCCCTCCTCAATATGACATCCCTTCAAGTATTTAAACAGGGCTATCATATCACCTCTTAACCTTCTCTTCTCCAGGCTAAACATCCCCAGCTCCCTAAGTCTCTCCTCATAGGGCTTCATGGTTTCTAGATGTAGAAGTTCCTCCTAATGTTGAACTGGTGTCTCTTTTCCTGTGGCTTGAATCCATTGCTCCATTGCAGCAGCAGAAAATAAGTTTGCTTCCTCCTCAAATATTTAAACAGGGCTAACTGTCTCTTCTCCAGGCTAAACATGCCCAGCTCTCTCCTCAAAGGGCTGTATGGTTCCCAGACCCTTCATCATATTGGTTGCCATCCTCTGGACACGCTCCATGTCGTCGAAGGCTTTCATGGCCGGCATCCACGTCCTTTTTGAATTGTGGTGCTCAGAACTGGACACAGTGTTATCCAGGTGAATATTCAGTGTTGTTCCCGTCCAAAGGCCTTGGTGGGTCAGACTGGGCTTTGGTCCAGCATGGAGCATCTTATGTCCCCACAAGGAACCTGAGCAGCGGTCTTTGCAGGGCTCCTGCATTTGTGGTTGTGAGAGCTGTGCCTTCCTCCAAATTCCTCCCCAGATCATGGAGGGTGCTGAGGCGCAACTCTCTTCCTGTGTTGCTAGCAGTGTGATAGTTGCAAGTCCCTTTGCACATTTTGAGATTCCAGCACAACATGGCAGTGTCTTTTAATGTTAACCCGGCATCAATGCACATCTTATGCACAGAGCCCCACGGAAACTTTGTTGGCTATAAATTTCAGTAACAAAAGCCAGCGTGGGTCTTATTCTCAAAACAAGATGGTTCCCCTTCCAAAATCATTTAGGAAGGCAGAAGGAATCATAGAATCCTAGAGTTGGAAGAGACCCCAAGAAGGGCCCTGATCCAGTCCAGACCCCTTCTTCTTCTGCCATGCAGGAACTCTCCATCAAAGCATCTCCTTTGACAGATGGCCCGCCAGCCTCTGCTGAAAGACAGTCTCCAAGGAAGGAGATTCCACCGAAATAAAAACTCATTATACAAATTATAATGGCAAAACAGAAACCCAAAATACAATATTAGCGATAGTCTTCTGTGTATGGAAAGGGGAGAATTTCAGTTGTGTTTTGCTCAAAGTCTTGCTGTTATGTTGAAATAGTTTTTGTCCATCTGGGAATATGGCCTTTCCCCAGAAGCCTTATCGTTTCTTAAAAGAAAGAGAGAAGGAAAAGATAAAGAAATGGAAATACCTCCAAAGAGAGACTCCATCACCTTCCAAGGTAAACTATCCCACGGACAAATAGGTCTATCATCATCATCATCATCATCATCGATTAATAATAATAGTGATAATATTTATTTATAGCCCACCTTTTCCCCAAAATTGAAACTCAGAGTGGCTTGCAATTTATTATTATTATTAAATAATAATTTAAAAGAATGCAATTAAAAACATACAGAACTGAACATTAAAACATAATTAGATGGTCACGGTATGAAAAGACATCCCTCGTTCTTATAAGAATAAAATGCAGTTTCAGAAAAGATAAAGGCACTGAAAAAGAATTACGATTAACAGTCAAGATAGAAGGCCCTCCTGGCCTTTAGCTGGGGCCTCTTTCCTTGCCATTTGCCATTCATAGCACTACTATTAGTTGTTTTCTTGCTATTCTTGGGATTTAAATTATTGCTTTTGCAATGCAATAATAATAATAGCAATATCTGAATTGTGGCCTCATGGTTGTTGTTTTCTTGCTTTTTTGGGGACTGCAATTGTCATGGCTTATATGATTGCTTTTGCAATGCAACAACCACAACGAGCTGCTATTATTATTGTGGCCTTATTGTTGTTGTTTTCTTGCTATTCTCGGGATTGCAATTGCTGTTACTTATATGTCTGCTTTTGCAATGCAATAACAACAACAACAATAAATAGCAACTTAATTGTGGCCTTATAGTTGTTGCCTTCTTGCGACTGCAAGGGTCATTGCTCTTGCAACGGTTGCTGCTGCTGACTATTGTGTTATCCTTCTTCTCCTTTCAAAGATGGGCTGCATTTGTGGACTCTCTCTCTCTCTCTCTCTCTCTCTCTCTCTCTCTCTCTCTCTATATATATATATATATATATATATATATATATATATATAGCATGGTTTTCCTTGTTTTTGGAAGGCAGAGGGAGGGAAGAAAGGAGGAAGGCTCCTCCTCCCAGGGCCTGCCTCCTCATCTTCCTGCTGCTGAACTACAACTCCCAGGGTGCATTGGGGCCGAGGCTGGGGCAGGGAGGCCACCCAGGAGCGTAAATCTTCAAAGGCTAACAAAAGAGCAGCCGGCTGCCCTGACAGACAGACAGGAAGGGGAAGGAGGGCTGGCTTTTGGGGGGCTGCCTCTTGCACCCCTTCTCTCCTCCCCCCTCTTTGCAAAGGGCCCTGTGGGGGGGTTGCAAAAAGGGGGGTGCCTGCCCCCCAAGAGACCCCCCTCGCAGCCCTTTCCAGCCGCAGAGATGGCAGGAGGAGGAGGAGGAGGAGGAGGAGGAGCACACCTGGACCAGGTGAGGAAGGGGGGGGAAGGGAGGGACACCCCCAATACAAACGACCACAACAATAACATCTGGGTTGGGGGGGCTGGGGGGGTCTTTGGTTCCTAGCCCCCACCCCACCCTTTTGGGGATGAAGAAGGGGGATGCTCTTTTGCAAAGGTCCAAAAGGGAAAAGAGGAGCAAGAGGAGGGATGCTTGCCTCAGGACCCCTTGGCATCCCTCTGAGCAGATCCCCTGGAATGGGGTCCCCCAGTCCCTGCCCCAGAGGCCCCTTTGGGGGGCTTTTTTGCAAGGAGAAGGGGCCAAACAACGACAACAAGCCTCTCCTTCCTTCCTTCCTTCCTTCCTTCCTTCCTTCCTTCCTTCCTTCTTTCCTTCCTTCCTGCTTCCAGCCTGCTTTTCTTTCAGCTTTCTTCTCCTTCCTTCCTCTGCCCTGAGATGGATGCCCTGCCAGAGGCTTAGGAAGCCCTTCTCTGGGGCAAAGCCAGACTTTGAGGGGGGCTGGCCTGGCAGGGTTTGGGGCCCTGGAAGGGACCCCAGGAAGAGGAGGAACAGGGTCTCCGTCTGCCCAGAGCAGGGCTTTTTGCATGGCTTTTGCAGCCAGGCTGCATCTGCACTGCAGAGTTAATGCAGTTTGGCCCCACTTTAACCAGGGCAACTCCATCCTGCAGATCCTGGGATCTGGAGTTTGCTGTGGCACCAGCTGTCTCATGGTAAGGGCCTTGTAAAACTGGAAATCCCAGGGTTGCATAGGATGGAGCTGCAGCTCTTGAAGGGGCTCAGGTTGCATTATTGACTTGCCATTAAATTCATTTACTGTTCTTACTTATTTACTGTGTGATCCTAGCAATCTCACAGCCTCCTCCTGGAGCAAAACCACCTCTTCGTTGTCTCTGCAAAGGTAGAATTAATGCAGTTTGACCCCATTTTAACCACCACAACTGGGATCTGGAGTTTGCTGTGTCACCAGCACTAGTGTCAAGCCTAAAGACCTTGCAAAACTGGAGATCCCAGGATTCCGTGCAATGACACAACAGAACTTAAAGTGGAGTCAGATTGCATTATTCACTTATTATTAAATTAATACTTTATCATGATTTATGGAGGGACCCTGGGATCAGGAACAGGGCCCTGATCCACCCGGAACAAGGGGAGAAAAACACATTTCTCTGCATTGTTTTTGCAGTAAGGCTAAAAGCAGACTCCGACGCAGTCCTTTGGGGAGACATCCACACCGAACAACACTCAGCTGGGGAACAGGCGCACTCCTCCCGCCACCTGCACTTCCCAAGTGATCCCAGAAGCGGGATTAATAATACTGATAACACTATGGTTATTTTGAGCAGGGCCTTAAAGGCGTTGGCACCTGAACCGGGCCTAAGATGGGGCAGGAACTGATAAAGCAGAAATCCAATTTTGCATGAGCCCAACTTCTCCCAGAGGAGATGAGGATGATGATGATGATCATCATCATCATTATATTAGTAGTATATTTGTTTGTATCCTGCCATTTTCTCAAAACTGGGACTCAGAGTGACTTACAATATATATAGAGAGAGAGAGAAAGAGAGAGAGAGAAAACCCACAGTATATTTAAACATATGCAAAACCGATACGTTAAAATATCAGTTTTTATTTGAAGTAAACTACTATTTTATTTCCCCGGTTTATGTTTCAAGGGAGCTGCTGGGGCTGGATAGTTAGTAGGAAAACATGGGTAAGAATGAACACAAATGCTTCCTTCTGCAGCCCTTTGTGGAGGATGCAACCTAGTCTTTTGCAGCAAAAGAGAAGAAAACAGGAAAAGCAAAGAGTCTTGTGGGACTTTTAAGACTTATAGGTTTATTTATTCCTTTTCCAACCCCAAACAGGGCTGTGTTTCCCTTTTCACTCAATAACCGACTCCACAGACTGACTCCAGTTATGCACGCCATCCATACTCTTGACCAGGAATTTATCTTAGGACCTGGATCAGCATCCGTGATAAATTGGGTTGTCGGAAATCAGGTCATCTTCAAGGTTTCACAGGGCTCTGGTGTCCCTCTGTTCTGGTTTGGGTCTCTTTTGCAGCTGCCATTTGCTAAAGAAAGTGAGCAGACTGCTTGCCGGCGTCTGACCCTTGGAGAAGCTCTTCTGATGGGAAGGAATTATTATTATTATTATTATTATTATTATTATTATTATTTTATATTTATATCCTGCATCATCATCATCATCATCATCATCATCATCATCATCATCATCATTTTAATTACTTATATCTTGCCTTTCTCCCAATATAGGGACACAAAGCAGCTTACAACAATTTAAAACACAATTTAAAACCATACAAAAGCATTAAAATGTTCAAATATAAATTATTATTACTATTATTTACTTATATTTTGCCTTTCTCCCAATATAGGGACTCGAAGTGGCGCACAGCGATTTAGAACAACACAATTTAAAACCATACAAAAGCATTAAAAATGTTGCAATATATATATATATATTTAAAAAAACAAAACCAATCAAACAATTTAAAAGGTTAAACCAATTATGCTTTAAAAATTTAAAATGTATTAAAAGCTCTCTAGGTTGCAGAGTTCGGCTGCTAGGCCAAGGAAGGTCCAGAAGGCTGGCCATCCCAGGCTGGATGGACTACTGGTCACACTCACTCCAAGGCCAAGAGGCCTAGTGGAATGGGGATGCTGGGACTGGCTGTCCGGCAAAGTGATGTTTCCAAGCTCTGATCAAAGGCAGCTTTCTATACATTCCAGAAGATGCCTCTTGAGATATAGAATCATAGAATCATAGAATCGTAGAGTTGGAAGAGACCGCAAGGGCCATCCAGTCCAACCCCATTCTGCCATGCAGGAAATCCAAATCAAAGCATCCCTGACAGATGGCCATCCAGCCTCTGTTTAAAGACCTCCAAGGAAGGAGACTCTATCACCCTCCGAGGAAGGAGTGCATTCAACTGTCGAATAGCCCTTACTGTCAGGAAGTTCCTCCTAATGTTCAGGTGGAATCTCTTTTCCTGTAGCTTGCATCCATTGTTCCGGGTCCTGTTCTCTGGAGCAGCAGAAAACAAGCTTGCTCCCTCCTCAATATGACATCCTTTCAAATATTTAAACAGGGCTATCATATCACCTCTTAACCTTCTTTTCTCCAGGCTAAACATCCCCAGCTCCCTCAGTTCTTCATACGGCAAGGTTTCCAGACCGTTCACCATTTTAGTCGCTCTCCTTTGGACACATGGCTCCAGTTTCTCAATGTCCTTTTTGAATTGTGGCGCCCAGAACTGGACACAATATTCTAGGTGGGGCCTGACCAGAGCAGAATACAGTGGCACTATGACTTCTCTTGATCTAGACACTAGACTTCTATTGATGCAGCCTAAAATCACATTGGCCTTTTTAGCTGCCGCATCACACTGTTGACTCATGTTCAACTTGTGGTCTACTTGAACTCCCAGATCCCTTTCACATGTAGTTTCATTCAGCCAGATGTCCCCCATAATCCTATATCTGTGCATTTTATTTTTCCGCCCTAAGTGCAATACCTTACATTTCTCTGTGTTGAATTTCATTTTGTTAGCTTTGGCCCAGCTTTCTAGTCTATTCAGGTCATTTTGAATCTTGATCCTGTCCTCTGGGGTATTAGCTATTCCTCCTAATTTGGTGTCATCTGCAAATTTGATAAGTATTCCCCCAATTCTGTCATCCAGGTCATTGATAAAGATGTGGAATAGCCCTGGGCCCAAGACAGAGCCCCACTGGACACCCCTCTGGTCACTTCTCTCCAGGATGAAAAGGAGCCATTGTTGAGCACCCTTTGGGTTCGGCCGGTCAACCAATTACAGATCCATTTAACAGTTCCTTTGTCTAGCCCACATTTTACAAGCTTGTTTGCAAGAATGTCATGGGAAACCTTGTCAAAGGCCTTACTGAAATCAAGATATACTATATCCACAGCATTCCCTTCATCTACCAAGATGGTCATTTTGTCAAAGAAAGAGATTAGGTTTGTCTGGCATGACTTGTTTCTCTGAAACCCATGTTGACTCTTTGTGATGATGGCATTGCCTTCTAGATGTTCACAGACTCTCTGTTTAATGATCTGCTCCAGAATCTTTCCTAGAACTGATGTCAGACTAATATATAACCTGTCCTGCAATGGCAGCTACCTTCCTGAAGCTTAGCAGTCCATTCTCTGGCCTCAACAGTTTACAGCCTGCTTTTAAATATTTACCACTCTCTTAAGACTTATGGCTTGCACTGCAATATGCTTTGAATCTCCCTTATCCAAATTGCTTGAGACCAGAAGTGTTTGGGATTTTTGTGTTTGGGATTCTGGAATATTTGCATGGACGTAAAGAGAGATTTTGGAGATGGGACCCAAGTCTAAACATGAAATTCATTCATGTTTTGTATACTCCTTCTACACATAGCCTGAAGGTCATTTTAGAGACAATCGTTTTTAATAATGTTGTGCATGAAACAAAGTCTGTGTACACTGAACTACCAGAAAGCAAAAGTGTCACTGTCTCAGCCACCCCTGTGGAGAGTTTTGGGTTTTGGAGTATTTCAGAATTCTGGATAAGGAAGACTCAACCTATATGTGGGTCACTCCACAATTTATGGCCCACTTTGCAATTTAGGGCCTGGAATATATGCCCCCAGCTATGATTTGTGCACTATAATTTATGGCCACCTCTGCAATACATGGAGCAATATACAGTTTGTATATTGTACAGTATACAGTATATGGAGCCTGCGTGGTGCAGTGGTTTGAGTGCTGGACTACAACTCTGGAGACCAGGGTTCAGTTCCCAGGTCAGCCATGAAACCCACTGGGTGACCCTGAGCAAGCCATACTTTCTTAGCCTCAGAGGAAGGCAATGGCAAAGTCACCCCTGGGCAAATATTTCCAAGAAAACCCCAGAATAGGGTTGCCCTAGGGTCTCCATAAGTCAGAAATGACTTGAAGGCAGACAGCAATGTATGGCCCCCTTGGCAATTTGTGGCTCACTTTGCAATTTGTGCAAAGACATAAAGAGAAATTTTGGAGAGGGGACCCAAGTCTAAACATGCCATGTTTATGTCATGCTTAATTTGTGGCCCATTTTGCAATTTGTGTCCCCCGTCACTGTTATTGGTCCATTTAGTAATTTGTGGCTCACCTTGCAATGTCCACTCCCCAGCTGCCCCCACCCGCATCTTTGTCCAGGAGGTGACCAGGAGGAGAAGGCAGAGGTGGCCACCCTTCTCCCAGGGCTTTCCCCCCACATGGGGGTTTGTGGTTGCCGCCTTCGGGGTCTCGGCGCTCATCGAGGTCTGCTCCTCGTTGCAGGTTCCTGTGGCCTTTGCAGACGTGGCGGTCTACTTCTCGGCCGAGGAGTGGGCAGAGCTGGCGGAGTGGCAGAAGGAGCTCTACCAAGACGTAATGGCGGAGAATTTTGAGCTGGTCTCCTCTCTGGGTAACGTCTCCCCCGGCTTCTGATTTCCCGTTGGTGCCGACCTGAGCAAGGAACCCTCGGAGGCCCTTAAACCTTTGGTGGTTTGGTGTTGTGGGGACCCACCCTGCGTCCGAAGGAAGGGGCAGGTTAGGAATCCAAAGACAAAAGGCATAAAACAAAACGGCAGCTACGTCCCTCCCAAAGCTGGAGAGGGCAACTTCTGGCCCTTCGGGTGCTGTTGGCCTACAACTCCCTTCAGCCCTAGGCAGGAGGCTTAATGATGAGGAGTTATGAGAGCTACAGTCCAGAACACATACCTCTCCATCTGCTCACCAGCAAGATGTTCACACAACACCATTGTAGCACATTTATCCCACTTTAGCTGCCACAGCTGCATCCTCTGGAATGCTGGGGTCCATAGTTCTAGCCCTCTCTGCCTGAGGATTTGAAACAGCCTTCCCTAAACTACAAATCCCAGGATTCCATAGGATGATATTGCCCTGACATTTAAACCGCATCCGTAGTGCTATCGTTGTGCAGTGTGAACGGGTCATAATACAGTTTGTTCCCCTGCTCCAACCAATATTCCTGGGAGTGACAGATCCTTTCTCTTTCCCCAAATTAATGCATCTCTAATCAAAAGCTAATTGGCTAAAGTCAGAGTCTGGGGGACATTTCCAGTACAGCCCACCTCCTCCCCTCAAAGTGGCTATTTGCTAGAACAGCTTAAACATAATATTTGGCTGAATCAAATGAATCAAAGCGCAGGATATTTGGGGACTGGAAACTGAAACTGTGTGTGTGTGTATGCAAACAAGCCTGCGCATACATAACAGGAAAGGCCACAGTGCAAGGCCAGCCTGGAAAGAGTTTGCTTTGGATCCAAAACAGAGCAAGGAGAGTTAATTTCATGCAATTGTTGATGATTAGGAAGCTAATTTTTCTTCTGGGTTACAGCTCCCAGAATCCACTCTCAGCTAGCATGGCCAGTGGCCACAATGGTCAAAGGATTCTGGGAGTTGTCATTCCAAGGATCTCCCCTTCCCCCCATTCTGCAACCTATTTCCCTAGAATGTTTTGGGATTCTGTCTATTTGCGCAGTCCTTTTAGCTGTGGGGCTTAATTTTGGACTTGTAGCGCATTGCTCCCGGAGGCTGCTGGAAGAGCAGTCCTCCTCTTGCTCCTCCTCTTCAGGGCTGGCGTTTGCTGCCCAGGCGTCCCATTATGTCCCTGTCCGTCTCTTCTCCTCACAGAGTGTCTGCTCTCCATCCCTGAGCTGCTCTCTCGGCTGCTGCGAGGGGAAGCGCCGTGTGCTGCAGAGACCCACAATCCTGGAGGGACAAGTGAACTCTTAAAGAAGGGTGACTCCCCAGGTAAGGATGCTGGGACCTCCACTGAAATCGAGGCAGGCTGGCCTTGCCCTTGGCCTGAAGGTCTAGGGCAGGGGTTCCCAACTTGGGGTGCAAGATGGGATTTCAGGGGGTGCGACAAAGAGTGGACTGTCTTCCCGAATGACGAGTCACAAGTCATCACTCTATAGTTTTCTCTGAATGAATTAGAGTCTAATTGCTCAGTTTAGATTTGCATTTCATGCCCTGAGTTAAAAGTGTGCTTTTTAAAGCTGAGCCTGTCCACCTGCAGCATTGTACGTGGTTCAGTTTGTGGTTCCAAAATTAGAAATTGGACTTCTTCATCTTCAAATGTGGATACTACTTTTATATGGGATGAAAACCTTAATCAAGCATTTCCTAGGATTGTGGGACATAGAAAAGGCTGGGAACGACTAGTTTAGGAGATGGATGGCCAGTGGAGACAAAGCTCAGAGGGTCAGCGCCCCAGGACACTCTCATGGCAAGGACTATGACATAGAAGAGTGCCCCAGTTTTTCACATGTTTTTATTTGTTTATTATGATAAAACTATAGGTTGAGTCTCTCTTATCAGGAAATCTGAAATAACCCAGAATTGTCCACATACTGTAGGTGGCTGAGATAGTGACCCCTTTGCTTTCAGATGTGCCAAAACTTTGTTTCACGCGCCAAATAATTAAAACTATTATGTATAAAATTACCTTCAGGCTATGCTGTATAAGGGGTATATGAGACATAAATGAATTTGATGCTTGGACTTGGGTCCCATCTCCAAGACCATCTCATGATGTATATGCAAGTACTCCAGAATCTAAAACTTGTTTCATGGGGGGATGAGATTTTTTGTTTTTTAATGGTTCAGTGTACACAAATTTTGTTGCATTCACAAAATTGTTTAAAATGTTGTGCATAAAATTAACTTTAGGCTGTATGCATAAGGTATATACAAAACATAAATGAATAGACTTGGGTCTCCTCTCCAAGGCAGCTCATTATACATATGCAAATATTCCAAAAATCCAAAACACTTCTGGTCCCAAGCATTTTGCACAAGAGAGACTCAATCTGTAAAGATAGTACTGATAATATTATATTACTGATCCATAACAGTTAGCTTGTGATGTATCACGCATGATTAATAAGCACGGTATACAGTTCTTTTTCATCCCAATGTTTACCATTTAAATATTTATATAGAGGGAATAAAGTATAGGGTGTCAGCATGGCAGTGGCTTGAGTGTTGGGCCAGGTCTCCAGAAATCAGGGTTTGAACCCTCATTCAGAGAGAGGAAAGGAGGCTGGAAGGGCTAGTGCTGAGTGCTGAGAAAGTTGGCTTTTGGGACTGCATTCCCCAAATATCCAAGTTTCCTGGGCTGTGAAGATTCTGGAAATTGCAACCTAATATTTACAAAAATGTTAGTCCCCAAAGAGAAACTTTCCCAAGCTCTGTGCTAGTTAAATGGAACGCAGGCATCTTGTTGTCTGCTGAGGAGAGGGTCTTTGAATTGAATGAGGTCAAAAACTGTCTCCCACCCCCATCTTTTCACAGCTGCAGATGAATCTGTGAGTGAGAAGAAGAACGAAAGTGGGGAGCCCGACACTCCAAAGTCTCCCGAATCCGAATCCAAGGTCTTAAAAAGGGCGCGCCCTCGCCGGTCCAGGCCTGCAGGGAAGGCGCCTGAGAAGAGCCTGACTTCAAGGGGGCCGCCTGGTACCGGCGAAGGATCCCTTGACAGCACTCAAAGGCAGCAACCCCAGAAGAGGGAGAAGCCTTACAAGTGCCCCAAGTGCCAACGGAGGTTCTTGGGACGGGTGGCCCTGACCGCCCACCGGCGCCTCCACGTGCGGAAGTGGCCCCGGCTGAGCCCCCAGAGCCCAGGGCGGTCCTCCTCCCACCCGCCACCTGACCTGGCAGTGCCTCAGGAGGGCCACCCGGGCACCGGCGCCAGCAGCCCCTTCCCCTGCGCGCCGGGCGAGGGGCCAATCCCTTTCTGGTCCGAGATGGCTTTGCACCAGCAGGGTCCAGCCGCTGCCACACATGGCTTCAACCCTTGGGCCCTTGGTTACGGGCCGCAGCCCCTACCCGGCCACCAGGCCCCGGGGCTCCACAGCAACGGTGAGTTCATCTGTGACCAATGTGGCTGGAGCTTCCACGGCTGGGAGGAACTGGTCACCCACCAGATGGCCCACATGGCGGCTGAAGGCATTGCCGGCTCTGTGCCCAAGGCTGGAGCCCTGGCTCAGCTAGCTGCTGACCGCCCATATTCCTGCAACCAATGTGGGAAGAGCTTCCGGCACAAACCCAACTTGCTTGCCCACCGGCAAGTACACACGGGCGAGCGGCGTTACCAGTGCCAGGAGTGCGGCAAGTCCTTTGGCAGTAAGGCCTACCTGGCCTCCCACCAGCACATCCACACCGGAGAGAAGCCGTACGTCTGCGGTCAGTGCGGGAAGAGCTTCCGCCACAAGCCCAACCTCATCTCCCACCAGAAGATCCATGCCAGAGAGCCCCTGCCGGCCCACCACCACCCGCTGGACACCTTCAACGGGGAAGCCTTTCCCAGACCCCGGCCCACTGCGGACCACCTTGGGGCAGAGGCCTTCCAGACCCCACCGCGCCCCCCTGTGCCTGCCGTCCACCTGCCTTGCACACAAGGGGACTCTCCACTCCCCTCGCAGCTGCCCGGCCTCCTGCACCCTCCGCCGCCACCACAGCCCATGCTGGCTGTTGACCGTCCCTTTGTATGCCCAGTCTGTGCCAAGCAATTCCGCTGCAAGCCATACCTGGTGGCGCACATCCGCATCCATACGGGGGAGAAACCCTACGCCTGCAGCCGTTGCCCAAAGCGTTTCTCCCAGAAGTCCAACCTGGTCTCCCACGAGCGCCTCCACACGGGCGAGAAGCCCTACGCCTGCCCGCTCTGCCCCCGCGTCTTCAGCCAAGGCTCCAACATGCGCGCCCACCAGCGCAGCCACCGGAACGTCACCCCAGCCGAGGCGGAGGGCGCCCTCCGACAGGGGTACGCTGCCCCTGCCCGACAGACTCAGCCGCAGCCCAACTAGTGTCCAGCGGGCCCTTCCTGAAATGGCAGCCTGTCCGTCTGTCCACTGGCCTTCCCTTCCACACCACTTGCCTCTTTCCACCCTTTGCAACGGCCAGCGCTCCTCCTGGCTGCTTCCTTCAGCTTTGGACAGTGCATACTTGGCACAGCATCTTGGTCCCCGCAAGTGACCTTTGTCTCCCTGCTCCACATGACCTTCCCCAAATCATCTCAAAATGGTCTACGATGCTCCTTGACATTTCTGCTGCAAATCTTCCAACAGAACAAGGGACACAAACACATTGCGATTCCACATCTTTGGACTTTTGCTTCGATAAATTCAATGCTCTTGTAAAGAAAACAAAGGCAGCAGCTTGGAAGGACCCAGGAGGGAGACCCCTCCCCAGCAGGCCAAGCTCAAAACAATGTTCGGTTTGGTAAAGAAGCATGACCAGAACTCGGGTCTTCTAGCCCCTATGCTCTGCAATGGTATGGGGAAGAGCTGTGGGCACACAACAAGTGAAGGAAACACGTAGTACACATATTTGGAAGGATTTTCCTTTGTGATGTTGCGCATTTTAACTGTGGCATGATGACAGGTTCTGGGGCTTAGCCTGATCCTCAGGGCAAGTAGGAGCGCATCACTAAAAGAGGGTGAGAGGCCATATCCCACCTGCTTTGCATTGAAATTGCCCCAGGTTCACACTATGGCGCCTCTGATTGGACTGAGACAGAATTGGGCTGGATGGACCAGTGGTTACATGAAGTGGATTCCCGCAGTTTCCAGTCGACTGAATGAACCATGCTGAAAATGGTTCTCTGCTCTCTGATCCTTGCAGGGGGGCTGGGAGGATTTGGGGCAACCAGTGCGAGAGGAGGACTCCACAGATGACGAAGTGTGGTAGATGCTTACCACCAGAGAAGGTCACGGTTGACATGGACTTTCATCTACGGATGAATTCCACTTAGACGTTACTTTTAAAATTGAGAGCTGCAGCTTTAATTTAAGGAAACATGCAAGCGCACTGCTAGTCCTCATTGCTGCGGAGACAGATTTGCAAGGGTCTCTGCACAATGTCCAGATGCGGGCGAGGAGCTTGTGGGTCTTGCATGGTGACCCGTGCTGGCCGCTCTGGCCTCCCAGTCCGACTCTCCTACCTCTGCCTCCTCCTCCTCCTCCACTTTCCTACTAATGCAGCACTACTGCATGCAGACAGAGCAAACTGTTTGGCACGCTTGTTCGGTTTGGCATTATTTGTATCTGAAGTAGAAAAATGGATCTGGGATTGTTTTGGGGCGGATGACGTGCAGAAAAGAGGTCAGATCTCAGGCTCCCAATTTGCTAAAGTTGAAGTTTAATGGCAAGGAAAGCACACTCTCCTTCCTAGATTCCCAGTTTTTGGACCCTAACAAGTTTCAGTTTTCACTTAGGTCAGTTTTTCCTAATTGTACACTCTTTTAAACAAATAAAGACGTAGATGTTAATTTTGAAAGAAACAAACCAACCCACGTCAGGTTCTTCAGATTGCTGTTGTGTCTGACCCTGTCTCACTGTTTGGCATTTGGTGAAATAGGGATGCTGCGGGAAATGAGTTGAACTTAACCCCCAAACTCCGTAAATCAGGCTTCTGGGGACGATCAGCAAGCTTTATTTCTGACGCTGGGGGGATGAAGCTAGTAAGATGTCTGTGGACAGAACTAAAGATTTTGCACACATACATCAAATAGAAGCATTTGAGTGGCATAGCCCCTCCTTCCCAAATTTGGCAGACAAAAGGTTTTGGTTCTTGTAAGGCAGCTGAACAATATATAAAACAGCAAAGTTACTTTCCAGGGTGTTTTTCCTCCACATTCTTAAGTCCTCAGTGTCCGTTAGAGTTGCTGACATTAGGAGCCATAAAGCAAGTGAGTCCTCCCCACAAGATGGATGGCCATCTGTCAATGGGGATGCTCTGATTGAGATTTCCTGCATGGCAGAAGAAGGCAGTTGGACTGGACCAGGGCCCTTCTTGGGGTCTCTTCCAACTCGAGGGTTCTATAAGCTGCCATTGAAGCCCAGGCGGCAAAACAAGCCTTTCCCTGGAATGCCGGACACTTTGCCATATTAAACACATGTGCCATCGGCCCTCCACATTTGCAGCTTTGGCTTTTGCAGATCTGATTATTCACGGATTTGATCAATATGTTCTCTCTAGGAATCTCTAGGTCCTCCAGTGCGACTCTGTAGTCAACTTCTCCAAAAGTCACACTGGAGGACTTAGAAATTACTAGGGATTTTTTATAATTATAAAATAATTAGCATATCATAAAATAATAAACACTTCTCATGGCTTTTGCAGGTCTTCCAGCGTAATTGTGTGGTCAACCTCTGGCAGATGCTGACCATAGAGTTGCCCTGGAGGACCCAGAGCTTCCTAGAGAGGTATTCTTTCAAGTTAAAACTAGTTGTTATTAATTGCTGTTTTCCCACTTTCATGGGGTCCTGCAGCCCTAAACCCAGTGGATATGGAGGGTCCACTGTATTTTGTATCTAAAAGACCTTAGCAATTTCCCTATTGATCATTTTTATACAGCGCAGTGGTCCCCAAACTGTGCTCTTCAAGGGATTTTGGACTTTGGCTCCCAGAATCGCAGACTATAATTAGCGTCGCTGAGGCTTCTGGGAGATGAAGTCCAACCTCTCTTAAAGGGCAGAGTTTGGGGGCCACTGGCCTCAAGGATACCAACTTGTTGTTCTGTTTCCTAACCATGTGTCTCACCAACATGCCCTCGTTGTGTGAATTGCACGACAGATCCCATATACCATACCAGCTAATAAGAACATTAAATCATGAAGAACAAGAGATAAGTATAAGCAACCAATTAACTACCAAAAGCATATTACATAGGGCTCCCCGTTACAATGCACACAAAGGCTTTTCATATCACTGTATAGCTATATGAAGCACAGCGCAGGCATAACCCATAGCTTATCATTATATGCAATGTAGCATATTATGCAGGATGGAAGCAGGATATTATATCCATCAGGACAGACTCATGGCAAGATTAACGCCATGATCCAGACAGACACTCATTGTTGAGATATACTACTAATAGGAAGGCCCCTTTGAGCAAAGGCTTGACCCAGTGTGAGCTTTTGAGTTACACAGAGCATTTAATCAGGTCAAGAGTCCAGATGTCCCTCACTCAGGCCGTTCTGTCTGCCAGGACAGGGTCAAGGTGGCCTCTACTGTCTGGTCAGCCCTATTGGCTTTTTGGGCCACCCTCATGCCCTTGGAGGGACAGGTCCCAATACAGATAGACCTTGCTCAGCAAAGCCAGTGTGTTCCTGGGCACGGCTTCTTCAACACAAAGCTTGATACCAAAAAATTTGGGAGACGTCCTAAGGCCACAAAAGCAGAAACTGGAGGTCAACCTGTTTGATCCAACAAACAATCCGCTTGCCTGAAGCAAAGCCACCAAGTCAACACCAGCGTTTCGAACCTCCTACCGAACTCCTTGAAGACCTTTTCCAAAACGTGTTCGCTTTCTCCAGGCTCCACTTTTCTTAGGATTTCTATTGGTGGCCAAACTTACAAATCTATGCTTATTTGCTGGGGGGTTGTTGTTGTTGTTATTATCATTATTAATTCTGCTTTCCCCCCAAAACCACAACTCAGAGCAGCTGTTTTGTTGTTGTTTTGTGGCTTGCGCATGCAGCTGCTGTGCGCCTTGACTGTGCAGAAAAACCCCGTTCTTTCCTAGACCATGCTTTATGGCACTGAACTGAAGGTGTGTGTTTCCCCAGCCCTCCTTCCCATCCTCCTGAGGCTGAGGATGCTGCCAGAAAGAAACTGCTTTCAGATGGACAGAGGGGGAAAGGGGGAGCTGGGGAGGAATAAGAAGCCTTTATAAAGGGGGGCTTCACTCTCAGAAGGTTGGCGATGCCCCATAATTTCCATTAAGGGGCCGAAGCCAAAGGGTGGTCAGCCATGGCTCCTCTTCTTCTTCGTCGTCCTGGAGAGGAGTGACCAGTGGGGTGTCCTGTGGGGCTCTGTCCTGGGCCCATTGCTATTCAACATCTTTATCAATGACTTGGATGACAGAATTGGGAGCAGACTTATCAGATTTGCAGATGACACCAAATTAGGGGGAATAGCTAATACTGCAGAGGACAGGATCAACATTCAAAATGACCCGAATAGACTAGAAAGCTGGGCCAAAGCTAACAAAATGAAATTCAAGACAGAGAAATGGAACACACATCATAAATAATATTTAAATAATTAAGATGGTTTAATTTAATTTATTAATATATGGTTAGTCATTTATTTAATGAATAAATAAAAATAATAAATAAATTATTAATTTAATATAAAAAGTAAATATAAAATTTATTAATTTAACAAAATAAATTAAATTAATATATTATCGTTATATAAATTAATTTAATTTACTTTATATTAAATTAAAGCATTTTATATTTAATTTTGTTTTAGATAAATTATTTTATTTATAATAATAATAATTTATCTAATTTAAAATGAAATATAAAATGTATTGATTTAATATAAATATTAATAATTTAATAACAACAACAACAACAATAATAATAGTGATCCGTCTCCCCGCATTTCTCCTCTTTGGAAGCTCAAGGGTTAACTGAGCCTTTTTGTCTAAGGGAGGGGGGAGAAAAAAGGAGGAGGGGGCGTGGTTCCATCCTGGCCTCCTGATTGGTTCCCCTTGGCTCAATGAGGGCCGCCCAGCGGTGCACCGCAGCCAATAGCAGGCGCCTCTTCCTCCCTGGCTGCCCCCACCTTTTCTCCTTTCTCTTCTCAAAGCCCTCCCTCCCTGGTTCCGCCCCCGGCTCTAGATTGGCAGGCCTTTCAGCCAATGGTTGCAGCAGACCTGTGCCAAAGGTAAATCCTTCATTCCCTTCCATGCAAAAGGAGCCAGGTGGGTGCAGGGGGAGGGGCTTTGGGCAGGGAGCCGGTGATGGATGCTGCAAGGTGGGCATCTGGGGTCCTGCAAAGGGGGAGGGATTCCCAATGGCCCCCCCCAGACCCCTCCTTTGCATTGCCTGCAAGAGCCCTCCAAGCCACAGCCACCAGGACCATCTTTTTGGGGGTCCCCCATCTCTCCCCCTCCAGCCCTTGGAAAAACGTTTCAGCCTGGGAGGGGGGTTTCCCTAGCCCCACCTTCATCATCATTCATCATCATCATCCCTAATAGTAGAGAGAGAGATTTGGCTGGGGAGGGAAATTATTGTTGTTATTATAATTATCTTAATCATCATCATCATCATTGAGAGAGAGAGAGAGAGTTCCTGCATGGCAGAATGGGGTTGGACTGGATGGTCCTTGGGGTCTCTTCCAACTCTACAATTCTGTGATCATCACTAGCAGCAGAGAGAGAGATTTAACTGGGGAGGCTTATTATTATTATCTTCATCATCATCATCATCACTAGCAAAGTCAGAGAGAGGTTTGGTTTGGGTGGAACATTATTATTTATCAGCAGCAGCAGCTTTAGTGATAGAAATCATTATGACAGTTGAGAGTGCATCCACTCAGCAGACATAATGCAGTTTGACACCATCAAAAACCCCGGGATTTGTAGTTTTATGAAGTCTTGAACCTTTTTTGGGGTTCATCCACACTATAGAAATGATGCACTTGGACACTGCTTTAATTGCCATGGCTCTATCCAACATAAATCCTGGGATTTGTAGTTTGGTGAAGCACCAACACTCATAAGACATGCTTTCGGGCCCCTTCCATTAAAGAGACCCTTCTCTGTTTTTCAGGCTTTGCTGAGCTGCGAAGGATGGAGCTGGCGGAGGCGGAGGCGGCATCGGGAGATTCGGGAGAAACCAAACCTTCGTAGACGGTTGGCGCGGGTCTGTGTGGTGCCCACCCTCCAACATTAATTCTTTGATAAAGCTTTAGTTGACCTTTGGGAGATGACCTTTTGCAACATGGAAAGGGCCATAGAATCATAGAGTCATAGAATTGGAAGAGACCCCAAAAGGGCCATCTAGTCCGACCCCTTCTTCTGCCATGCAGGAACTCTCCATCAAAGCACCCCACTGAGAGATGGCCATCCAATCTCAGTTTAAAAACCTCAGGGTCTGCAAGTGAGGGGAAGAGCAAAAGCAGGTGTTTGGTTTTGAAAAGTGGGCAAACTGGTGAGATTTCAATGTCAAGCTGGGATCTGGCCAGATCTTGGGAAGAGTTAACTTTTTTTGGACTGAAAGTCCCAGAATTTGGGAGTTGCAAAGGCTAAATCTGGTCTGGTTTTGCAGGGCTGCGCTCTCCTGGTAAACTGGGAACAGCCATGAGCATTTGGGTTGGAAAGACTGGTCACTTAGGAGTCTATCACACTGGGGCTAATTTGGCATTAAAGAGCGATTAAAGCGCATTTAAAGCAAAGAAAGCGGAAATAGTGAGTCCTTGTGCAACTGATTATCACACACAATTGCGCAAACAAAGCAATACCAGAAATGCGTTGTCACTGAAATCCCTAACATAAAAAGATGCCTCTTAATGCTTGTTTGTGACCGCTTTAATGGCGGGTTTTGTGTGACATCGTGTGAAATCGTTTTGCACAATTACGCAATTTTTCTGGGATATTCACATTATAAAGGCCCAATCTCCTTCATATGACGAACACCTTAGGCTCTGCTCCATTCACTACAGTTCCCAGAATTCCATACCATTGAGCCCAGGCAGTTAAAGCAGTGTCAAACTGGATTAGTTCTGCAATGTGGATCCAGCCCTAGTGTGCTCCAGGCTGGCGTCTGCACAGCAGAGGTATAGCACTTTGATACCACTTTTAATTATCTTGGCCTCTGTGATCCTGAGATTTGTAGTTTGGTGAGGGCCTTAGAATTCTCTACTAGAAAGAGCTCTAGTCTGGTCTCTTGAACTACAGTTCCCAGAGTACCTTGAGAAGAGAGACTGAAGACGAAATTGTGTCTGGGTGTCCACTCCACACTTATAGGGTTTCGATGCCTATTTGACTGCCGTGGCTCCATTTTATGGGATCCTGGTATTTGGGAAATGTTCCATTCAAAAAACAGTCTGCTCCCCTGAATTGCAGTTTCTTAAATTGCCCTGAAAAAGGAGGGATTGAGGACTATATCTGGGTCCCCAGGATCTGCAATTCAAGGAGTGCATGCTGCGCATTGTGAGAAAGGTGAGATATACATTAAATAACTATACAAATAAATACCCTCCTTTTGATCCTACAGATATCTTACCTTTGGTGGAAACCAACCAGGGAAATTCTACAGAAGAAAAGGTAATCCATTCAAATGGGGCCATGGAAAAGTGCGCAGGACGAAACGGCTCTTTCCAACGGTCTGAAAAGAAGGTATATTTCCCTCGACAGCGAAAAATGACTCAGGCCCAGAAAATGCCAGCAAGGGCTGCACTGGAGGAACAGGTTTCCTCTCAGAAAAGTGGTTTTTACTGTAACGGCGATGCAGGCGGGGACAAGATGGACGGTGAACCGTATGGCAACGTGGTGCCCATCCGCCCAGCCAAAGGCGAGCCAGTGGGCAAAGTGGGCCGGCGGCTCTGTGGGTCAGAGGGTGACTTTTCATGCAAAGAATGCGGGAAGCGTTTTGCCTGGCGGTCGTCTATGAACATCCACCGGCGCATCCACACAGGGGAGAAGCCCTTCAAGTGCAAGACCTGTGGGAGGCGCTTCACCCAGAAGCCCAACCTGCTTTGCCACCTGCGCAACCACACGGGCGAGCGCCCTTTTGCCTGCCCCAAGTGCAAGCAGCGGTTCCGGCAGAAGCAGCACCTGGTCAAGCACCAGCGGACCCACCTCCGGACCCGAATGATGCCCCACACCTGCCCCGAGAGCCAGCGCGGCTTCGCCAACAAGGCCGTCTTGCGTCTCCACCGCCAAACTCCCACTCGGCACCGGCAGCTGGTCTTCAGCGAACTCAAGTGGGCCTACAAAGAGACGGAGGCCCGGCAGCAGGAGGAGGCCCGTTTCGGACTGACTTGGGTAGTGCGGCCCAAGAGGCAGAGGCGAGGGGTCAAGAAGTTCATCTGCAGTGAGTGCGGGAAGGGCTTCACTTGGTGGTCCTCCCTCAGCATCCATCAGCGGATTCACACGGGGGAGAAGCCGTTCCTGTGCCCTGAGTGCGGGAAGAGTTTCACCCAGAAGCCCAACCTCCTGCGCCACCTGCGCTACCACAGCGGTGAGCGGCCCCACTCCTGCCCCAAGTGCGGGAAAGGGTTCACACAGAAGCAGCACCTGCTCAAGCACCAGCGCACCCACGCAGCGGAGAAGGGGTTCTGGTGCCACGCATGCGGACAGACCTTCCCCAACAAGGGGGACCTCACTGTCCACCAGAGGTCTGGCCACACAGCCACAGAGCTCTCGACGCTGGGCACGACAGAGGAGGAGAAGGGGTTCCTCTCGTTTGGTGAAGTGGAAAGCCTGGAGGAGGTGGCAGAGTCCCTGATGGCGAACGGCCTGGACCTTCTCCAGCAAACGGATCTCCTGAACCCACAGAACGATTCGGATGGGCAGCCGGTCCTGATTGTGGAACCGGGGACCCGTCCCCAGGCTCTGTCCCAGACTAAGAAGGGGGTCTTCTGGAAGCCGGAGGCCCCCAAACCTCCCGCCCCGGAGCAGAAGCAGTACATCTGCAACGAGTGCGGGAAGGGCTTGGTGTCCTGGTCAGCGCTCACCATCCACCAGCGGATCCACACAGGAGAGAGGCCCTACCGATGCAGCGACTGCGGGAAGAGCTTCAGCCAGAAGCCCAACCTGGTCCGGCACAGGCGCTACCACACGGGCGAGAAGCCATACCCCTGCGCTGAGTGCGGGAGACGCTTCATCCAGAAGCACCATCTCACGAAGCATCAGTGGGTGCACCGGAAAGAGGGGAGCCCAGGCTCTGAACTAGCTGGGAAAACGGGGGCACTGTAGGGGAAACTGGGACGAGAATGGCTCAAGAAAACATATCCAGGGGTAGCCGCATTGGCTGTACAGGAAAGTGCAATATCATCCCAAATCCTCCAAACAGGGATACCTTCATTGGGGCAACCAAACTGGACAATTACATGTTGCAAGTTGTCAAAGCTCCAGTGCCTTCTTCATCAGGAAAGGTTTTAAAATGGTGCAGGAGGGGAACAAATTGAGGCTGTGAGTCCTAGCCCTGCCTTTGGTCCAGATGTTATGGTTGTTGTCCTCACTGCAGATGATATGGATTGGAGGGGTATTCGTGCAGGTGGCCACCTCATCCTTCTGGCCCTGTGGATGCTGGGAGATTCAGCCCAGGAAATAAATGGTTCAATCCCATTAGCAAGACAGAAAGCAAGTGTGGGGTGGTTTTATGGGGTCAGCTGCATTGGGGGCAATGGGAGGATTGTTCCAGGGCATTTGCCCACTTTGCAACTCTTGCCCACTCCAGATTAGGTCAAATTTAGCATTTCTTTTGTATGCAGACTCTCCGTCACAAACCTAAGATAGCGGTTCTTCTCAAATTTGGCCCCTTCTTTCTCTGTCCCCAGCTGGCATTGGTTTGGGGTGCCTCCTTTGGGGCACAATCCAAACTTCGCCTCCTCCTTTTGTTTCTAGCAGGCCCTACTCCGAGGAGACCTGGTTCCATAATAAACAATCGGTCCGCATATTTCGTATGAACCTTAGATGGGATCTTTAAGAACTGGATGTGTTGACCAGGCTGCCCCTATTGTCCCCCTCCAGATGTTGTGGAACTACAACTCCCAGCATCCCTCACCATTGCTTAAGCTGGCTAGGGCTGCTGGGAGTTCAATTTTAGCAACATTTGGGGGCAAGGGGTATAGCTATTGCTGCCTAAATATGAATGACGGCCCCTAGACCAATAAACTTTGACTTCTGTCCCCAAATTTCTGGCATTGTAGAGCCAGAAAATTGAAAATGCTTTCAATATTCTATTTATGTATTTATGTTTGGATGTAGACCCTGCCTTTCTCCCAAATTGGGATTCAATCCCTCTCTTTGCTGGGGTTTTGCCGGTCTCTTTTCTCAGCTTACCTAAACTCTTCCGTCTCGATGCTCACAGGAAATTTTACATTTTAAGCTGGACATTTGGGGGCTGAAGGAAAATTTCAGGGGGGGGTCCGAATTAATGTTTAGGGGCATCCTCCCGGCCCCCCAGCGGCATTCCCATGTTGGGGTGTGTATGCATTCCTTTTTGTGGAGGACAGCCTTTCTTTCAAGGAAGGGTGCACTTGCAGAGGCAGCTTGAATTGTAGCCCCTCGCTTTGTTAACACCTGGAGCTGTTCCTAAATAGATTTCAAACAGGAGGTGCCTGTTAGGTGAGCGAGAGAGAGGCCTTGCTTTGAAATCCCAGCTGTGCGCAGGGCTGGGAGGGAAGGGGACGTCCCTTAAAGCGTCCGTGGATTGTGCCTGGATTGCTTTCTCTTATTTCTGTAGCAGTGGGTCCATGTCCTTCTAGACCCATGGTTCTCAACCTTCCTAAAGCCATGACCCTTTAATGCAGTTCCTCACGTTGTGGTGACCCCCAACCATGAAATTGCAGGGTCTCAGTTGCTAAGACCATCATAAATATGTGTTTTCCGATGGTCTTAGGTGACCCCGTGAAAGGGTCATTTGACCCCCCAAAGGTTGAGAACTGCTGCTCTAGCCCCATAGAGGCGGAAGGGGTCCCAAGGGCCAGCTAGTCCAGACCCCTGTCATTCATCTCTAAAGCACCCTTGGAAGGCAACTGTCTAAACATTTCCAGCAGGAAAGGTGTGACCTGCCAGATGTTTCTGGACTATAGCTCCCATCAGCTATACTGGCCAGCAAAGCCAATGAGGAGGAATGCTGGGAGCTGCAGTCCAGCACCATCCTTAGGGCCTTAAGGCATGCAACAACAACAACAACAACAAAGTCTTCCTTGCCTTGCGCTCCTCCCTCCAAGATTGCAAGCCCTTTCCAAGCGCAGCGGCCAGTTGCCTCTCCATGGCACACTTTGGGTGGCACAAGGGTGGTCTGCTGCAAATGGCATCCCCATTACGCTAACGCAGCACACACTTTTATAGCTTTTAATTAGCGCTGCGTTATTGTATGTTTGATAGCTCCGTGCGCAAGCTCCCTGGGCCAGAAAGGCAAGCTGCAAGGTTTGAAATTATGAATCAGCCAAGAAGGCCTGTCAGAGAACCGTTTGCGATCATTGCAGCAGCAAAGGAATACCAAAAATATAGCAAAATATGGCCATAAAGCAAAGTACATCACCATCCAAAATCCACAAAACAGCAATACCTTTCTTGGACCGAATAAAATGCACAAAATGCATGATACAGGCTTTCAAAGCTCCACTGAATGGCAAAGTGCAATAACATCCCAAACCCACAAAACACTGACAGGTTCATTGGGACAAACAAAATGCACAAAACACATGCGGCAAGCTTTTGAAACTCCACTGGTTTCTTCCTCAGGAAAAGGTGTTAAAACCATCCAGGAGAAACTTAAATAAGTTCCTTTTGCAGGATAAAAGCCTGCTGCCTTTGAGATCCAGATGGAGGACCCCCTTTTGGTCCCCCCCCCCTTATGATCGCCTTTTGCGTTTTGTGCATGTTGGTCAGCCCAAATTCTGGTTTGGGGATGTGGGACGTTACTATACTTTATTCCACAGCCAACACAACTACCCCTGGATATATTATCCCTTTTTTGTGGTGTACAGTAGTCCCAGAAAGAACCCTCTTTTCCATCTACCAAAAAATCCCCCCATTTTTGGTGCAGAAGAGTCATTCCAAAATTTCCTAGATCTGCAAAAATCCCAGACTTTGGACTTTTTAAGCCAGAAAACCCCGTTTCATTGGAGTAAAAAGCTTTTGGAGACTTGTTTCTGTCGGGGCTTTTCCAGGGCTTGTGGCGGCCTTAACCCTAGTCCTGTGGGGAAGTGGGCCGCTTGTGGCCCCGCTGGGCTTGTGGCCGCATCCAGGGCCAGCTTCTGCTTATCCAGGAGAGGCCTTTCCATGGCAGCCGCCCGGTTGATCCAGCCGTTGGTGAGTCAGGCCTTGCTTGCAACATCCCTGGATCAGTCGGGCAAGAAGGGGCTCATTCTTTGGAAAGCAAGCAAGGAGTGCCTTTGCCCTCGGCTGGAAAGGCGCAGCAGCCAAAACCCATAAACATCTCAACGCTGCTGGAATGACAGTCGGGGAGAGATACAGCTGGACCGGTTCAGCCATCCATAGGGGATGGAAGAGAGATATATATATGTATGTATGTATGTATGTTCCAAAAAGCAAACCTTGCTCTTGCCATTCGATATCAGGGGTGCCATACTATGACTGTATTGTCTATAATGGGACTTGAGCATTGACACATTTTGATCTCCACAGTGGGTCCTGGAAGATACCAAGAGCCTAGCACATTATTGTTATTATTATTATTATTATTATTATTGGGCAAAATATACCCCATTGTGTAATAATAATAACAACAACAATAATATACCCCATGATATATATCCGGTTGGTAAATGCAACCCATTATATATAAAGGGTCTTGAGCATCCATGGCTTTTGTTCTCCATGGGGGTCCTGGAGCCAAACCTCAGCAGAAACCAAGGGCCCACGCTAAATAATCATGAGACCCATTCCCCATTGTCTATAATGGGACTTGAGCATCCATGGATTTGGGTATTTGGGGGGGGGGGGTCCTGAGGATACCAAGGGCCCCCACTGCAATAATATGATGCAGAAGCATCCTCCTCCTCCTCATCCAAAGCATCCCCTTGAACAAGAATGGCATTTCGGCCGCAGTGGGCCGGATGGGGCCCTTCTTTTTTGTGGCCAGTCCCTTGAGTTCAGGTTATTCCTGCCCTTTGGCTCTTCCTGGGTGCATCTACACTGCAGAAATCATGCCCTTGGACCCCTTTTAACTGCCCTGTTCCCTCCGGCAGAATCCCGGGATTTGGGGTTTGGGGGGGCAGAGAAGGCTTTTGCAAATCTGCAGCCCTGAAGGTGGTTCCCAAGTGCATGCTTTCCAGAGGGCCCTTGGGGCTCCCTGGGCCCCCATTTTGCCGGCCAAGAGTGTGGAGGGACTCTCCTGGATGGTGGGTTGCAGGTGGTCTGTGTGCCGGAGGAGGATCCCCCTTCGCCCCTGAAAGCCCGCTGGGTGACTTTGGGCAAGGACAAGTCACACTCTCTCAGCCTGAGAGGAAGGCAATGGCAAAAGCCTCCTCTGGAGAAACCTGGCCCAGGAAAGGCCAGAAGGGACCGGGAGGCAGGCCAGGCCCAAGGCCAGGCTCCAGGGGCCAGGCTCCCAGGCAGCCCTGCTTGAAAGCCTGGAGGCCCACAGAATCCCCGGGGCTTTCTTTGCACTGCAGCCCCTGGAAGCAGCTCTTCCTTGGGGCCAGGCGGCCTCCCCGGCCTGGGAGAGAGGAGACTGGGCCAGGGCCTTCCGCAAGCCCCCAAAGCCCCGCCTGGCCTCTGGCTCCGGAGCAGCCCCGGGCGCTGGCCCTCTCTTTCTTCCTGATGCTGCTGCTGCTGCTGCTGCGGCTGACGAACTGCAGCAAGGAAGGAAGGAGGGCGGGCGGGCGGCAGGCTCCTCCTCCTGCTGCTGCTGCTGCTGCAGGAAGTGGGCCTACCTGGCCGGGCTGCCTGCCTGCCTCTCGCATCCGCCTGGCGCCTGGCTGCATTGCAACAAACCCAGCGGCAGAGGCAGAGGCAGAGGCAGAGGGAGCCAGCTGCCCATTGCCCTTCCTTCCTTCCTTCCTCGGCAGGGCTGCTGGCAGCAACTGAGCTGCAAGAGGTGAGTCGGGAGGAGGAGGAGGAGGAGGAAGAGAGGGGCGCCAGCCTCGGGAGCCAGATTTCGGGGCAGAGCCATGCAGGGCTGGGCCCCCCTTTCCTTCCTAAGGATTGCAGCCAAGGGCAGAAAGGGCCCCGGGGAAGGAAGGAAGGAGCAGGGCCCGCAGGCCTTGGCAGCCCGGGCCCTCTCCTCCAGGCCTGGCCCCGGGGCCCCCCGCTTGGCAGCCCCCGTGTTGGCCTTTGCACGTCAGCATGCGCCACGCGCCACAGGCCGAGCGGGCCAGGAGGCCTAGTGGCGCCTGCAGGCAGCCGGACTCCCTCCAGCGGAGCCAGGACTGCAAGGCCCAGCAACCCAGGCGGGGCTCCCTGGGCCGCGGGGCATGCTGGGGCTTGCAGTCCTCCTCTCCTCTCCTCGCCTGCAGCCCCGGGGAGGCGGGCCCGTGACGTCACCAGGCCCCGCCCTCTTCGCCCAGGTGGGTCCCGCCCCCAAAGGCCCAGGAGAGGCAGCAGCTGCAGCGACTGCATTCCCTTCACTCATTTGCTTTAGTTCCTTCCAAAATGGGGCCAAAGGGGCTTCCAATATATATCTATATCTATTTAAAGAAAGTCATGCAACGGAATTAATTAGTGGCAGAAGCCAATCATTTGTTATAAAACCATTCAACCCAATTAATTAATTGCAAATGGCTTTTTAAAAAAGCATGCAACAGAACCAATTAATTGCAAAAACGAATTGCAAGGATTAAAAATAGTAATTAAATTTGTATTGATATTTAAATGTTTAAAGGGCACATTCCACAATCTTAACAATGTTTTAAAAGGCCGACAGAATGGAAAAACCCATTGCGAAAAGGGACTTGAGTCTCGGGGGGAACGGAGAAGTTGGATCCCCCAAATTGGCCCAGAGGCTCCCAGGAGCATTTGCAAGGCCTCCTCCTCCTTTGAGGGCAGTTAAAACAAAGAGGGAGCAGATAATACTTTGGTTTACTAATTACTCTGGCTGCGTGCGCACTGCAGAATTAATCCAGTTTGACACCACTTTAATTCTGGGATTCACAGTTTGTTGGCTATTCCAGAAGCCTTTGGCAACGGCCAGAATCCCATTGTATTGAGCCAGAATTCTGGAAGCATGGCAAGTTCTCCATTTCTTTTTGGCTTTGACTAGATTGGCACATCCATGGATTGCACCCCTTTCTTGAATCATAATAATAGCAACAACAACAACAATAATATCTTCCCAGAACTGGGACGCAGAGCGGCTTCACAGCATTAGAAAACAGTACATTACAAAGAATTAAATCATTACAATATTAAAGCAGAGCACTGAGCGCATGCCACTCCCAATGCCAACGTCTCAGATTTCCCCGTGTATTTAGTCATTGTTTATTGGATTTACATCCCACCGTTCTCCCAAAATGGGGTTTCAGGCGTCTTTTCCTGGACACGGAGGACCGACTGTATTATTTCTTAGCAGCTTAATATGAGGCCTAGCTATGCATCTGCTTTTTTCATACCGTGGGCCCTTTGCATTCGCTGGTTTAGGGGCGCAGGAGCGCCATGAAAGTGGAAAACCCACAAATAAACAAGCCATTCCACAGTCGTAGCTGCAAGGGATCCGTTCTGTCCATGGAGATCAAAATCCGCAGATGCTCAAATCCGCATTGTGCCCAATGGTGGTTCGACCGTGTGGCTGTGTCACTGCAGCTGGAACTTCAATGGCGGTGCATGGACTTGGCGCCTCGCCATTAGCGACAGCCCTTGTTGTTCCCTGTGGTGTCCTGCGCACGAGGCTGCGCCACCATTAAGGTCAACAGAACTTGGCCCTTATGGCGGCGTGGCTGTGTGCATGGGTCACAACTGGGAACACCAAGGTCTGTCCCTAATGCAACATGGCCTTACGCATGCGCTGCCATTGGGGACAAGGCAGGTTTGCCATCTCTAGAGGGTTGAATGCGCAGATACAGAGAGTGGGCTGGATCTTTTTACCGGAATGAATGAATATATTTTATTTGGCCAATGGCCAGCAACATTTAAAAAGATGCAAAGCATCCCACAAAGTGTAACAATGAACCTCAAGTGATACACAATAAAACAAAACAAAATGGAGTAAGATAAAAATAATACACTCTGCTGTGATTTTATAGCGGAGGGAACCATAGAGTTGGAAGAGACTGCAAGGGCCATCCAGTCCAACCTTATTCTGCCATGTAGGAATGCGCAATCTGTTTAGAAATCTCCAGTGCAACTCTATGGTTAGTGTCCTCTGGAAGTTGAGCATAGAATTGCACTACAAATGCCTAAAGATGTGTTTTCTCTAGGAGTCTCTAGGTCCTCAAGTGCAACTCTATGGTCAACGTTTGCCAGAAGGTGAGCGCAGAATCACGCTGGAGGACCTACAAAAGCCTAAAGACGTGTTTTCGCTATGGATCTCTAGGTCCTCCATCACAACTCTGTGGCCAACCTCTGACAGAGTTGCCCTGGAGGAACTGGAACCTATTACTCAAAACCACGGAGAATCAAACCCTCAAAAGCCAAAGCCACAAATGTGAGGCACAGCTACATCTTTCCCATCTAGGCTGTGTTTATTATCAATGCCTATCTGTCACTTTCCTTCTTTTTCTTTTAAAGTCCATGCTAATATTTCCCGGACAAAATGCATTGTTGATCCGGCTTCTTGTGCCCCAAAAAGGTGTCCGTTGCACAACCGAGGGTCCGCCACGGAGAAGACCTCCTTCCTTCCTCTGCCCCTTGGCACCGGTTTGACCGTCTTCTTCCTCCTCAAGTCTTTGCGCATGGCGGGGTCCCCACAGAAGGTCCCTTTGGTCACCTCCAATGGCTGTTTTTTCAATGACCGCTGCATGGGAAATTATTTGTACCTCGCATCTTTTATGCTTGCAGTTATTTAATTGCCTTAGAATCAGAGTTGGAAGAGACCCCAAGGGCCATCCTTCCTTCTGGTCCCTGATTTCTATGACAAGCGTCCCTTGCGGCTTTGACTTTTGCGGATTTGATTATAGAAGGGTTGGATATAGGCATTTGTAGGTCCTCCAGGACAATTCTGTGGTCAACGTCTGGCAGAAGTGTTTATTACCTTTTAATTGATGTGCATGGTGCTTTACAACAGAATAATGACTATTTCAATATAAAATACTAAAATACAATACTAGAGTACAGTACTAAAAAGGAATAATAAACAGAATGATTTGGATCTTTTTGGTCTTTTGGGAGAACGTTGTGCCTTCCAAGGAGAGTCACTTTTTGCAGCTGTGCTTTTTGGGGTCCTCTCTATGGCGATTTAGTGCAAAAGCTTTGGCCATTTGGCATGGCTTCCAGGGCACCGATCTCCTCCGAAACACACTTTGTTCCTTTTCCCTGCGGTGCTGAATCTGCATTTGTTGATTTCACAATTTCTTGATATTGCGTCATCTTAACTACAGTTGAGAAAAGGAAAGTTTGGTTTGTAGATGTGGTGCAATCCCAGGAACAGCGGGATTGAAAACAAAGAGGAATCAAAGACGGTGAAATATTCAGACCACCTCCTTTAATTTCCTTGTCTGTACAAGATCCAGAGTCGTGGCTTGAGTCTTGGACTATGGCTCTGGAGACCAGGGTTTGAATCCCAGCTTGGCCATGAAAGGCTTGTACATAAAATTACTTCCAGGGAACTTGTATAAGTTGTATATGAAACATAAATGAATTTCAGACTTGGGGCCCCATCTCCAAGGCCTCGCCTGATGTATACGCAAATACTCCAAAATCTATTTTCATGGCTGCTTGGGATAGTGACACCTTTGCTTTCTGCTGTTTTAGTTTACACAAACTTTGATTCGTGCACAAAATTGTGTAAACTACTGTGCATAAAATTATCTTCAGGCTATATGTCTATAAGGTGCCTATGAAACATAAATGAATTTCATATTTAGACTCGGGTCCAATCTCCGAAATACCTCTCTCTTTATGCAAACACTCCAAAATCCAAAACTTCTTTTCATGGGTGGTTGGCATAGAGACCCCTTTGCTTTCTGGTGGGTCAGTGGGCACACACTTTGCTTCATGCACAAAATTATAAAGAGTATTGCGTAAAATTGTCTTCAGGCTCTGTGTATCAGGTTTATACTCAACAAATGTATTACATGTTTAGACTTGGGTCTCATCTTAAAGATGCCTCATGATATACAGCCGGCCCTCTGCATCCACAGATTTCTAATCCGTGGATTTAACCATTCATGGCTTGAAAATATTTTTTAAACATAAACTCCAGTCCACAAACCTTCATTTTGCCATTTTATTACAAGGGAAACCATTTTACTGTGCCATTGTAGTTAAGGGGACTTAGTTATTCACGGATTTTGGTATCCATGGTGGTCCTGAAACCAAAACTTAGTGGATATTAAATGCCCACTGTATATGTCAATATTCCAGGATCTGAAAGCCAAAATACTTTTGGTCCCAAGCATTTTGGAAAAGGGAGACTCAACCTGTAGCCCTCTACGTTTGTGGCTTTGAGTTTTGCAGGTGTGATTATTTGTGGATTTAATGCACAAATCAGGAGCGCTACAGACTGCTATTCTCTGTAGGAATCTCTAGGTCCTCCAGCGCATCTCTGCCAGAACTTGACCACAGACTTGCAGTGGAGAACCTAGATGTGCCTAGAAAAAACACTTCTCTAGGCATTTGTAGGTCCTCATATCTATGGTCATCTTTTGGCAGACGTTGACCATAGAGGTCCACTGGAGGATCTAGATATTCCTAGAGAGGTGATCTCTCAGTTGAAAAAGTAGTAGTTTTTTTGTGGTTTTTCTACATTCATGGGGTCCTGTGCCCCTAACTCCAGCGAATGCGGGGGGCCTACTGTTTACCAACATCCAAACCCCTTCTGGTCCCAAGCATTTCAGATAAGGGAGACTCTACCTATCCAGTCTTCCAGATAACCCCCCCCCCCGCCCCAATTGTGTCTCCTGTCCAGAAGCATCAATGGTCCAGTGCTCAGGTGGTCTTAACGCCTTGCTCTCTTGCTTTCTCTCACCCCTCCAGGACCTGACGGCCCCTTGATGGAGGGAGAAGAGGACTCGGGTGCTGCCCGGCCCCCGCAGGGCTCCCCACGGCCGGCGGGCGAGAGACCCTTCCTCTTCCCGGCCTGGGAGGAGGGTTCAGGGGACGAGAACGCGCTGGTGATCCATAGCCAGGTGGAGGAAGAGGAGGAGCGCCACAAGTGTCTGGCGTGCGGGGAGAGCTTTCCGCAGCCGCTCGGCCTCCTGCGCCACCAGAAGCAGCAGCACGCGGGCGAGCGGGCCTTCGTGTGCCCCGAGTGCGGCCGGGGCTTCGGCCTCAAGCACAACCTCATCATCCACCAGCGGATCCACACCGGGGAGAAGCCCTTCGCCTGCAGCATCTGTGGGAAGCGCTTCAGCCTCAAGCAGAACCTCTTGACACACCAGCGGGTCCACGGCGGAGGTGGCACCGAGCGGCGGCCCTTCTCCTGTGCAGCCTGTGGGAAGAGCTTCCGGGAACAGCGGCTGCTCCTTGCCCACCAGAAAGGAGGTGCCTGCAGACCGTCCGTTCCAGAGAAAACGGGGATGCCAACACGAGGGAGGCCCTGCCCGTCAAGCGAGGGCGGCGAAGACGTAGGGCAGCGGCCACTGAGGGTTAAGCACCAAGAGAAGTCCCACCCAAACGGCGGGGCGGCTGCCGCCTTCACCTGCCACCAGTGTGGGGAAGGCTTCAGCTGCCGAAGCAGCCTGGTCAGCCACCAGCGGACCCACCGGGCAGAGAAGCCCCTCCCGAGCGAGGAGGGCAGGAGGCGTTTCAGCCCCAAGGAGACCCCAAGGAGCCCGGGGAAGAGACGCCACCCAGGAGAGGCCCCCTTCCAGTGCCTGACCTGCGGGAAGAGCTTTGCCCAGAAGAGCAACCTGGCTGCGCACCGGAGGAGCCACCTGGGCCAGGAGATGCTCAGCTGAGGAGGCTGCCCCCGCCAGAGGAAAGCCTTTCAACGATCGGAGTTCCTGGAGAAAGGGAGGTGTTGGTGGAGAATGGGGTACCCACGGTGCCCATGGCAAGAATTGGATGGGAAGAGGGGATGATGGGATCTGTCCTGGGCAGCCTTGCGGTGGGGTAGGGGGCACCCCTCTGGGGGTCTTGACCGTGGACCACTGGATGTCTAAAAAGGACTCGGAAACCCATCGCTTGCAATTCCCAAGTGTCACTTGGGAAGTGTCTTGGAGATGAACCTCTTCAGTCCCATTTTCCATGAACTGACCCTCTTTGTCCCATTTCAGCCCAGGAGGTCCTGCTTGTCTTCACAGATGAATCTGGCCCTCCGTTGTCTCGCTTCTGGTCTCCTTTTTCAGTCAGGAAAGCGGTGTGTGCAACACCCATTTTATTTTATATTTTAAAAACTTACTCAGCTTTATCTGATTTCCTTTCCTTTCTGGGTGACTGACACAGACGTCCCAAGGTTTTCCAACTTCTGTTCATTCGGGCCAATTTCACCCCCAAGGTCTGCGCTATGAGTTTTTGGGATCAGAGCGAAAGATGTTATTTTTCTTTGCAGGGAGAGAGAGGCGAAGGGTCCAGAATTGTGCCAAAGAGATCCAGCGTTCCCTCGGTGGGGGGCTCAGGTATTTGGGGGATCGGGGGGGGGATCGTTGGATCGGTTAAAGCGGAAGAATTACGTCAGAACTTTGCAGTGGGTTTTCCTGTAAAGGGGACACTCTCTCCTAACCTCTCCCATGCCTGTTTCTTCTGGATTTGAATTGGGAAGTGGATGTGCGTGGAAAGGGACTCATTGCTTGTGGACAGAAACCTTTGGATGATGGAAAGAGAATGAGAGATTCTCCGAAGAGGTTCGCGTGATTTATCTTTCCTTAAAGGCCTTCTTCTCCTTGGGAAGTGGGGTATCCAAAGTAAAAGGAAAGAGAGGGTGGGACCGGTTTGAGGGAGGAAAAATATCAAACAAATGGGCCAAATCCTATTCTGAGGCTGCATCTGCACTGCAGAAATAATGCAGCTTGATACCGCCTTTAAGTGTCTTTGCTCAATGTTACTGGAATCAGTCCTGGGAATTGTAGTTTGTTGAAGCACCAGAGCTCTCTGGCAGAGAAGGCTAAACGTCTCAACTGCAAATCTCAGGATTCCAAGGCATTGGAGCCATGGCAGTTAAAGCAGTGTCAAACTGCATTATTTTTGCAGTGCAGATGCAGCCGTAGACCTGGATAGTGTAGACCCAAAAATAGTGGGACTTTGTGTTGACTCACTATTCAAGAACTGATTTCTGTGGGTTCTCTAGGAACTAAGCAATAGGATTGAGGCCATTAATATCCAGGACCCTATTTTGGGAAAGGTTTTGAACAGGGGAAGAATTTCCTATCAGACATCGGAAAAATCCACTTTTTCTTTAAAGTCCAAATTGCTTGTTATTGGCTTGGAGAGGAGTCCCCTTCAGAGCCAAATCTTTACAAATAGGGCAGGGCCAAATTTGGGAGGGCTTCCTGGATTTCTCCAGCCCTGAATTAATTCAGTCTTCAGCCTCTTGGGTCCAGTTTATGGAGCTTTCCACCTGCTTTCTTCTCCCTTTTTGCTCTCAGCCTCGTCCGCTGCTCTGTGGGTTTGTCCTTGCCTTTTGTTTTCTCGGTTTTTAACAGCTCTTCCGCTTGACCAATTAATCCACGTTGAGTATCTTAAAAGGCATTTTTTAAGCTGCACATGATTAAGCTGCTCACAGATCTTCCTGGAAACACTTCTGCAGCCTCTGTCCAAATAAAGTGTTTCCCGAAGTCGCTTCCCTGGCTTGTCCAGGTGGGCATACAGGTGTGCTGTGCCAAGTGTTGGCAATCCAAAGCTGCAGATTGCTGATTGAATGAACGGTTGTGCAAGGAAGAGCTCTGCTCCGGGTTGCACTCCAGACTTTAAAGGGTCCTGGATCTGTTTAGGGTTTATCACGTAGGATGGCACCTTTAATGTGTGGATTAAGACCCAGAGCGGATTGTCACCCATTGGCTTCAGGCACATCGTCTGCCCCTGGATCGGTCAGTGAGCTCCTCTTCTGGCCAATTATAAAGTCCCATTTGCAAATGATCACCAAGCGTGGTGCGCACTTCCAGGTTGCACCAGGACTACGGTTGCAAATATTCAGTGGTCAAATAAAAGAGGAGTGGACGATGGGCTATGTTCCGCTTTAGTGCAAGTCTGGGGATCATGGGCCTACAGGCCACACATGGCACAAATGCACTCCCAGTCATGCACCCTAAATAATCTTTCCCAGTCAGAGATAATGGAAGAATTAGACACGCTTTCCATTGCAGAGTTGCACTACTCCATGGCAGAATCTTCACAAATGGCTCCTCAAGTGATGCTGCCGAAAGCGGCTGGCATGTGCCTGTTGTTCCTTTGTGTCCATCTGTGGCCAGTTTCCATGTGCCCCATCCCCAAAACTGTCCCACCGAAGGGAATAATATATGGCTGTTCCTAGGGTGAGTTCACTGGTGATGTGACAAGCAGGTTTTGCCAAGCATGGCTGCTCAGATACAGGGGCCGTGTTGGTACCTTCATGAAGCCAGATGTGGAATGCAAGCAATTGGGTTGCAGAAAAGGTTGAAAAAGACGCCTTGTGCTTCCTTTTCCAACTCAGTGACTTTGTGAAGCAGATGTTGAAAGTAAAGCATTGAATTCAGGCTGCTGGAGAGAAAGATTGTCTTCTGTTTTAGGGATGGGGGAAATGGAGTCCCAGGTTCTGGCTGCTTTCCTGAAATGGTTCCTTTCCTCTGCCATGCTCCATGGGAGAAATCCTGCTTCAGCATCCAGTACTTGCTGGGGGTCCATGGAGGGGGTCCCCTGGATATATCAACCCCCCCCCCCGAATATATACTCACAGAGAGACACAAAGGAGGCAATTTCAATGGTCCAAGGGCCAGCAGAAACTGGATAAACTTGGGCAAGCGCCAGGGTTGCCCTGCTTTGCAAGGACTCAAAGGGTCTCGGTGGAAGAGACTCGATACCCACTGTACTTTGTGGATGATGATGATGATGCACCTTATTCTTCCTGTCCCCTTTGCTTGGACCTCTTTCTTTGTTCAATAAAATGTCCATTCGCCTTTGCCTCTGCTCCCTTTTGTGATGCTTTCTGCCAAAGGGCTGGGAGGTGGATTTTAGTATCGGCTAGATTTTTAAGCAGATGGGGTCCCTCTGACTGAAGTCAAGGCAGATGTCACTGGATCATTGTTTCTGATCCAAATGTAGGCACTGATGCAGACGCTTGTGGCCCTGGGACGTCTTTCTACGATTGAGATCTGCAGGGTTGACGCAGCCAAGATCCATCTCCCAGTCTCTCCCCTCAAAACCCACCTTAAAACCCAGGCTGCAAATAAATATTATTACTGTTTGTGTGGTGTTGGTGAAAGGGGTTTAAGCCACTTTTGGGAAGGGGGTGAATGTGCCATCCTTCAGCGTCCCGCTCTTCAGGGCTGCAGAATTCCTTTATTTAGTGCAACCATTTGGCATTTAAGGTGGGTATGCAGATGGGGCATTTGCCATGAACCACAACTAGAAATGAACAAGAGCAAAAAGTTATGGGGTTGTGAGGCTAGCTCATATTGTTGGAGATGGGCCAGCCTAGATTAACGCCACAGTTATTTAAAAATGCAATTGAAAGAAGATTCAATGCATTGGTTTTGCAACTGCTTGCAATTATCCGGATGATCCGACAGCAGCTCATAGTGAGGCAGGTAATTGCAAAACCAATGAATCAAATCTTTTATCAAATTGGGGGGGGGGGGGGGGGCGACAATTGTGCCAAAAAAGAAGTGATTACAAAGGGATAATGAAAAGATCTGCTTTCATAGTGGGAACGATAGACCCTTTGGAATCGATTAACCAACACAGAGTAAAGGCAAATCCCAAACCAGTTTAAAAGTGGGAATGGGGCCTTAGGAGGAGAAATGCAGCCGTGAAATTGCTTTGCCACCTTCTCCCTGCGTCTGCTTTGCAGAGAGTTATTGCATCCTTTTAATGCACGCACATTCTCTGCAGTTCCTCCCTTTGGCCTCTCTGGGAATGGGAGATCCCCCGTTTTCATAACCCTTAGAGTGGTGGCCCCCAAACTGCCCTTTAAGAGATTTTGGGCTTCATCTCCCAGAAGCCCCAGCCGTGTTGGCCAATAGCCAGGGATTCTGGGAGCTGACGTCCAAAATCCCTTAAAGAGCACAGTTTAGGGGCCACTGCCTTAGAAAAACCCAAGGACCCTATTTGGGGGGTTAGGGCACCCTCTGGTGGCTGCGCTGCAAACTGCAGGCCCTTTATTTTTTAAAGCAAACACAGTCCTCCGTTTTTGCGGACTTGGAATCCGCGTCCTTCGCTCATTCGCGGGTGGCAAACGGAGGGGGACAAAATGGGGCACGTGCTGCCATTGAAGTCAATGGGGCTTGAATACCGGCGATTTTCCATTTTTGGGGAGGGAGGTTCTGGAGCAGATCCCTGAAAAAATGCAAGAGTGCCTGCATTTGCATGAAACCATAGACTGGAAGGGAGCGCAAGGGCCATTGAATCCAGGCCCTTCTGCCGTGCGGGAGATGCGCCATAAATTTAGTCCATTTCTGTTTTCAACAGAAACAAAATATTTGCTTGAAACTGATTAATTAAACATTTCTATACTTTTAAAAACAATATCTGCTCGAAAGAAATCTTAGTAAATTTCTATATTTTTTAACCATAAAATGTACTGTGATACCATGCGCTATCATTTTCACTGTTTTAATAGCTTTTTTTGTTTTGCATTTTAATGGTATTATTTTAAATCAGTGTGTGAATTATTTGAGCATTGAAAAAAGTTTAATATCATTTTAAGATGCACTTTTTGCAAATTTTAAATGGTATTCTTCTTTTATTTAAATCATGGGCTGCTCTGAGGCCCAAAGACTGGTATTGTGGGACTCTGGGCCCCGCATCCCATTCCTTACTGGTTTCTCTTATTTTAAGTCGGAGAATCCTAGAGTTGGAAGGAGGCCCCGGAGGCCATGAATTCGAACCCTTTGCTGAATGCAGGACCTCAGTCTTCTCTTCCCCAAGCAGGACATCCCCAGCTCCTAAAACCTTTCCTTGTCGGCTTTGTTCTCCATGCCTCTTTATCATCATCCTTCTGGCCTCTCCAAAAAATTCACCCCAATATCCTTCTTAAAATGAGGCACCCAGAACCAAACACAGGGCTCCAGGTGAGGCCTGACCAGTGCCAAATATAAGGGGACTATTTCCTTCCCTTTTCCCCACCCATCCATTCTGCTAAATAAATACCTCCCCCCCCCCCCAAAAAAAAGTTCCTCTTCTTATATATTAAAAGCCTGCTTGAGCAAAAGGGCCTTTTCCTGCCAGCAAGGAAAGCAGGGAAGGGACCGAGAGGAAGCTTTGCTCTGTATGGCCCTGAGCCATATAGGGCTTTATAGGGTATATTAGCTGTTTCTATTTCTGCATTGTCTGGGCTGAACTGGTGAAGGCCCTCGGCGGTTATTATTTTGGTTCTCTTTATGTTCAACATTAAGCCTGAAGCCTAAATATCTAAATACTGGCTCTCAGCTGATGCAGTGCCAGACATTTCTGGACATTGGGACAGACACAATTCTTTGTGTGCATGGAGGGCAATGCTCTCATTTCGCGCATACATCCCCAGCTGTGCACCTGGAAGTGCCTGGGACCTGTGCCCTGTTACAGCCAGCCGTTCTGCAAGATGCCTTCTGTGGGGTGGGGGCATCTATTGCTTGTGCCCAGGTTTGCTTCTCTGCAGGGTCCAGCAGGGCTTTGCTGGAAGGCAGTTCCTGCTCTCAGGCAGGAAAGCACTGGAAAGCGTTACTGCCTTCCCTTTCTCAGAAGCGCTGTGGCTATGCAGAAAGCGAAAGCACTGAAATAAATCAGCGGTCTGTACTGGGCCTGTCTCTGTTGCAGCAAAAACGAATCAAAAGATCACACGATGCATTTCATGCTCTCATTGGGCAGTTTAGTCATTCCCTTTTTCCACTTTTGGATTACATTTGGATAGAAATGTTACAGACCTCCTGTTTCTCTTTTGGATTCATGACCTTCTACACCTTGTTCAGTCCCCTCCCAACCATATTTGTATCAGCATTTAATGATAATGCTTCATCCACTTCGGAAAGAGCTACTAGGCTTTCAAAAATGTTGTGGAACAAATTCCGGTTTTTGAGACAGATGCATGTTAGGACATCATTTTGTGACAACATTTAGGATGTAGTCCAAAGTGTCAGAGCACAACATGGAGAGGTAAGCTTTGTTTTTATTGTTTTAAGTGAAGCTGAAGGCACAAATGCAGCTCTACAAAAGATGGATAGAAAACGGGGGATCTCAGAAGCTTCTTTGGGAAGTGTCCATCGGAAGCACTCTTCCCCAGCACTTCTTCCTCTAACAAAAGAGCCACGTGGTACATTTCCTCCAACCCGAATCCTTCTCTTTAGGCTTTCCGATTTTACTAAATCTGCCAGAGGAAGGGGCACTCTTTCTAACAAATGTAATGGTTCAAAATTAATCGCTCACTAAAGTGTGGGAGTCACATCAGTCAGGAAGCCTAATACATGAGGCCTCTTTTCTAAAAAAAAACCAGTTAATTATGTTTCATCAGTTGATCGTAATAAATCTATATATATAAGAAAGGCCTAGTTAATTAACAAGTCAATGAGTTGATTAAGTAGTTAGGCATAAGCAAAAACCGCAAGAGAAAATTTCAGCAGAAAGAAAGCAGGAGAGGATGCTGTCCTCCCAACATGCAAAGGGCTTTTCATGCTTGGAAAAAGACCACAGCCGCGTATCCTGGGTCTCAGCACTTAGACTTCAGTCCCTTTCTTCTTTGCGTTGTGTGGCTTCTGTCCTTCCCTCTCTGCTTTTCTTTTCTTTAGTTGTGATTTTACATTTGAATCTGGTTTTGGAATACAGTAGGGCTTGCCTTTATTCTTCAGTACCATCTTCTCAATCGTAAAAAGCAGCTCCTCTGCTTGCTTTTCCTGCTCCTCTCCCACTTCGTTGTTGTTGAAGCCGCAGTATCTGTCGCCACAGGCCTTGATCAGATCCCGAAAATGCTTGTTATCTGTGTCAGAGATGTAGTTTTCCAGGCTTACCCTCCGCAAGTCTTCGCTGTGCGTAAGCACAACGACGGTGTGGTTTTGTGCCTCGGGGCCAAATATCTTCTTGACCCACTTTGCTGCTTGGTGGTCTTCTTCTGTGAAGCGGCCCAGTTGGGACACCAGCACCAGCGCATGGGGCCCTGGCCTGGAGAGACGGAGGCAGCGCTCGATCTCATCGAAAGTTTGGGATTCCTCGGAGTCAAAAATGGCAGGCGTGTCCATCACTGTAACCCGTTTCCCCTTCCACTCCTTGATTCTCAGCTGGCAAAATTTGGTTACAGGGCTGAGTTCAAGTCTGGAGTCAAACCACTCTTTCCCGAGGATGGTGTTCCCTGTCGCACTTTTCCCGGCTCCCGTCTTCCCTACAAGGACGATACGCAGCTCCGGTTCCTCAGAAATCTGGTGGCGGCTTCCTGGCTCTGCTGGAATAGTAGACAAATAATAATAATAATAATAATAATAATAATAATTTGTTTTATTTATATACCGCTATTCCAAAGATCATAGCGGTGAACAGCAAGTAAGCTAATTAGCAAGTAAGCTAATTTGCCCCCAACAGTCTGGGTACTCATTTTAGCTCCCTCCTCGGAAGGATGCAAGCCTGAGTCGAGCTTGGGCCCTTTTGCTGGTCTTGAACTCTCAACCTTGTGGTTTTGAGTGAATGGCTGCAGTGCAGGCATTGAACCACTGCGCCACCAGGGCTCCAAGAAACTCAAATACAGTCCTGAAAGGCCCCGTAAGAGTCAGGGTCCCGCCAGAGACACCCCCCAAAATGTTTAATTCCCTGCAGTTCTCCTAATAGAAAGCCGCAGACCAAGACCTCATGCAAGGAGACAACTTAACCAACTCCCAGTGATAGTTCAAATTGCTTGTGTTGAACCATTGCACCGAAATAACCATGGAACATCCCCCATGATGGAAACTTCCTTGCATGGCAGAAGGGGGTTGCTCTGGAGGGCCCTTTTTGGGGTCTCTTCTGACTCTGTATTTCTATTAATATAAGTTTCAGAAAAGTACTACATTTGTGCAGAAGAATGGCAAGTTCTTCATAATCGCTCCTATCACTGTGGTACAGGGCTTGTTTTGGTAGCCAGTACCCAAGGACTGATAAGAAAGAGACGGTGGATGGATGGGGGGGGGGGGGACCCACAAGGAAATCCCAAAAAGGAACCTCCCAGAAAGTTGGATGGCTACCTCTGACCTTCCTGCCTAGCACTGAGAAGAGCCAACTTTTCTCTACTTCAATGAATAGGCAATGAAGTGGGCATGAATAGGTAGGTGGGAGAAATGTTTTCACCCTTCTGTCCTCCTCCCAGTCTGGCAGAGGAAGAAAGAGGGAAGGAAGCTTGTTTTCTGCTGCTCCAGAGACTAGAACCTAGAATATGGAACAATGGATGCAAACTACAGGAAAAGAGATTCCACCTCAACATTAGGAAGAACATCCAGGTCTGGGAACCAAGTCCTATGAGAAGCAACTCAGGGAGAAGACACGGTTAAGAGGGGACATGATAGCCCTGTTCAAATATTTGAAGGGATGTCATATTGAGGAGGGAACAAGCTTGTTTTCTGCTGCTCCAGAGAATAGGACGCAATGGAGCAATGGATGCAAGCCACAGGAAAAGAAATTCCACCTCAATGTTAGGAGGAACTTTCTGGACACTGGAAGATGCTGCTGCCTTGGAAAATGGTGGAGTCTCTTTCTTTGAAGGTTTTTAAACAGAGACTGGATGGCCATCTATTGCAGGGAGGGCTTGGATGGTGTCTTCCTGCAGGACACCCTAAAAGCAACCGCATATGGGTTTAACTTTGGCAAGGCAAAATCAGATTAAAAAAACCACAACACCCAACATTTCACAGATGAAATCAGGACTCATGTGGCCAAGCATGGCAAAAGTTATTTATGTGGAAGAACACACTGGCTTTTGCGTGACCTGACTGGGAAGGGTAGGATTGCAGTCCCTCCTCTCCTCTTCCCCTCCTAAGTTAATCATGTAAAAAGGACTTTTGCACATTGATCTCAGTTTACAGCAGGGGTAGGCAACCTTTTGGAGCCGGGGGCCGGGTTGCTGTCCCTAAGACGAGTCGGGGGGCCGAAGCCAAGGGGTGGAGCTTCCACCCTCCGGGGGCGGGGCTGCATGCTGGGGGGCGGAGCCTCCACCCTCCAGGGGCGGAGCCTCCTCTGAAGCCCCGCAAGGAGGAGGAGGCGTGTGCCCACCCTCTCCTCCTCGGTCCCTTTCTGGACAAACACCCCCAACCTGCATTCCAAAACACACACAACAGCACATTTGTGCATTTCACACTTTGGAAGGTGACACTCTCTCGGCTTCAGAAACAGTAGTTGCATGACTCTCAAGCTCACTCATCATCATCACCATCACCACACTATCATTGTCAAAGCAAGGGAGACTTGTTAGCATTAAAAGCACCCAAAACACACTTTGGAAGGTGACACTTTCTCAGCTTCAGAAACAGTAGTTGCCTGCCTCTCAAGCTCACTCATCATCATCACCATCACCACACTATCATTGTCAAAGCAAGGGAGACTTGTTAGCATTAAAAGCACCCAAAACACACTTTGGAAGGTGACACTTTCTCAGCTTCAGAAACAGTAGTTGCCTGCCTCTCAAGCTCACTCATCATCATCACCATCACCACACTATCATTGTCAAAGCAAGGGAGACTTGTTAGCATTAAAAGCACCCAAAACACACTTTGGAAGGTGACACTTTCTCAGCTTCAGAAACAGTAGTTGCCTGGCTCTCAAGCTCACTCATCATCATCACCATCACCACACTATCATTGTCAAAGCAAGGGAGACTTGTTAGCATTAAAAGCACCCAAAACACACTTTGGAAGGTGACACTTTCTCAGCTTCAGAAACAGTAGTTGCCTGCCTCTCAAGCTCACTCATCATCATCACCATCACCACACTATCATTGTCAAAGCAAGGGAGACTTGTTAGCATTAAAAGCACCCAAAACACACTTTGGAAGGTGACACTTTCTCAGCTTCAGAAACAGTAGTTGCCTGCCTCTCAAGCTCACTCATCATCATCACCATCACCACACTATCATTGTCAAAGCAAGGGAGACTTGTTAGCATTAAAAGCACCCAAAACACACTTTGGAAGGTGACACTTTCTCAGCTTCAGAAACAGTAGTTGCCTGCCTCTCAAGCTCACTCATCATCATCACCATCACCACACTATCATTGTCAAAGCAAGGGAGACTTGTTAGCATTAAAAGCACCCAAAACACACTTTGGAAGGTGACACTTTCTCAGCTTCAGAAACAGTAGTTGCATGGCTCTCAAGCTCACTCATCATCATCACCATCACCACGACCACCACCACCCCTATCATTGTTACAGCAGACCTTTTAGCATTAAATGCACTGAAAATACACAGAATGCACTCCTCCTCCTTCCTTCCTCCCTCCCTCCCCTTTCTTCCTCCTTCCTCCTCTTCTTCCTCCCTGCTTCTCTTCCTCCTACTTCTTTCCTTCCTCTTCCTCCCTCCTCTTCCTTCTTCCTCCCCTTCCTCCTCCTCCTCCCTCCTCTTCCTTCTTCCTCCCCTTCCTCCTCCTCCCTCCTCTTCCTCTTTCCTTCCTCCCTCCTCCTCCTCTTCCTCCTCCCCCCCCCGCCCCTTCCTTCCCTGCCTGGAGAGAGCCAGCCAGGGCCAAGGAGACCTTGCGGCAGAGGGGCTCCTTGGCTCTGACAGCCCTCCTGCCGGCGGAGAGAGCCAGCCAGGGTCAAGGAGACCTTGCGGCAGAGGGGCTCCTTGGCTCTGATAGCCCTCCTGCCGGCGGAGAGAGCCAGCCAGGGTCAAGGAGACCTTGCGGCAGAGGGGCTCCTTGGCTCTGATAGCCCTCCTGCCGGCGGAGAGAGCCAGCCAGGGTCAAGGAGACCTTGCGGCAGAGGGGCTCCTTGGCTCTGACAGCCCTCCTGCCGGCGGAGAGAGCCAGCCAGGGCCAAGGAGACCTTGCGGCAGAGGGGCTCCTTGGCTCTGACAGCCCTCCTGCCGGCGGAGAGAGCCAGCCAGGGCCAAGGAGACCTTGCGGCAGAGGGGCTCCTTGGCTCTGATAGCCCTCCTGCCGGCGGAGAGAGCCAGCCAGGCCCAAGGAGACCTCCCTGCAGAGGGGCTCCTTGGCTCTGACAGCCCTCCTGCCGGCGGAGAGAGCCAGCCAGGGCCAAGGAGACCTTGCGGCAGAGGGGCTCCTTGGCTCTGACAGCCCTCCTGCCGGCGGAGAGAGCCAGCCAGGGCCAAGGAGACCTTGCGGCAGAGGGGCTCCTTGGCTCTGACAGCCCTCCTGCCGGCGGAGAGAGCCAGCCAGGGCCAAGGAGACCTTGCGGCAGAGGGGCTCCTTGGCTCTGACAGCCCTCCTGCCGGCGGAGAGAGCCAGCCAGGGCCAAGGAGACCTCCCTGCAGAGGGGCTCCTTGGCTCTGACAGCCCTCCTGCCGGCGGAGAGAGCCAGCCAGGCCCAAGGAGACCTCCCTGCAGAGGGGCTCCTTGGCTCTGACAGCCCTCCTGCCGGCGGAGAGAGCCAGCCAGGGCCAAGGAGACCTTGCGGCAGAGGGGCTCCTTGGCTCTGACAGCCCTCCTGCCGGCGGAGAGAGCCAGCCAGGGCCAAGGAGACCTTGCGGCAGAGGGGCTCCTTGGCTCTGACAGCCCTCCTGCCGGCGGAGAGAGCCAGCCAGGCCCAAGGAGACCTCCCTGCAGAGGGGCTCCTTGGCTCTGACAGCCCTCCTGCCGGCGGAGAGAGCCAGCCAGGGTCAAGGAGACCTTGCGGCAGAGGGGCTCCCTGGCTCTGACAGCCCTCCTGCCGGCGGAGAGAGCCAGCCAGGGCCAAGGAGACCTCCCTGCAGAGGGGCTCCTTGGCTCTGACAGCCCTCCTGCCGGCGGAGAGAGCCAGCCAGGCCCAAGGAGACCTCCCTGCAGAGGGGCTCCTTGGCTCTGACAGCCCTCCTGCCGGCGGAGAGAGCCAGCCAGGGCCAAGGAGACCTTGCGGCAGAGGGGCTCCTTGGCTCTGACAGCCCTCCTGCCGGCGGAGAGAGCCAGCCAGGGCCAAGGAGACCTTGCGGCAGAGGGGCTCCTTGGCTCTGATAGCCCTCCTGCCGGCGGAGAGAGCCAGCCAGGGCCAAGGAGACCTTGCGGCAGAGGGGCTCCTTGGCTCTGACAGCCCTCCTGCCGGCGGAGAGAGCCAGCCAGGGCCAAGGAGACCTTGCGGCAGAGGGGCTCCTTGGCTCTGACAGCCCTCCTGCCGGCGGAGAGAGCCAGCCAGGGCCAAGGAGACCTTGCGGCAGAGGGGCTCCTTGGCTCTGACAGCCCTCCTGCCGGCGGAGAGAGCCAGCCAGGCCCAAGGAGACCTCCCTGCAGAGGGGCTCCTTGGCTCTGACAGCCCTCCTGCCGGCGGAGAGAGCCAGCCAGGGCCAAGGAGACCTTGCGGCAGAGGGGCTCCTTGGCTCTGACAGCCCTCCTGCCGGCGGAGAGAGCCAGCCAGGCCCAAGGAGACCTCCCTGCAGAGGGGCTCCTTGGCTCTGACAGCCCTCCTGCCGGCGGAGAGAGCCAGCCAGGGCCAAGGAGACCTTGCGGCAGAGGGGCTCCTTGGCTCTGACAGCCCTCCTGCCGGCGGAGAGAGCCAGCCAGGCCCAAGGAGACCTCCCTGCAGAGGGGCTCCTTGGCTCTGACAGCCCTCCTGCCGGCGGAGAGAGCCAGCCAGGGCCAAGGAGACCTTGCGGCAGAGGGGCTCCTTGGCTCTGACAGCCCTCCTGCCGGCGGAGAGAGCCAGCCAGGGCCAAGGAGACCTCCCTGCAGAGGGGCTCCTTGGCTCTGACAGCCCTCCTGCCGGCGGAGAGAGCCAGCCAGGCCCAAGGAGACCTCCCTGCAGAGGGGCTCCTTGGCTCTGACAGCCCTCCTGCCGGCGGAGAGAGCCAGCCAGGGCCAAGGAGACCTTGCGGCAGAGGGGCTCCTTGGCTCTGACAGCCCTCCTGCCGGCGGAGAGAGCCAGCCAGGCCCAAGGAGACCTCCCTGCAGAGGGGCTCCTTGGCTCTGACAGCCCTCCTGCCGGCGGAGAGAGCCAGCCAGGGCCAAGGAGACCTTGCGGCAGAGGGGCTCCTTGGCTCTGACAGCCCTCCTGCCGGCGGAGAGAGCCAGCCAGGGCCAAGGAGACCTCCCTGCAGAGGGGCTCCTTGGCTCTGACAGCCCTCCTGCCGGCGGAGAGAGCCAGCCAGGCCCAAGGAGACCTCCCTGCAGAGGGGCTCCTTGGCTCTGACAGCCCTCCTGCCGGCGGAGAGAGCCAGCCAGGGCCAAGGAGACCTCCCTGCAGAGGGGCTCCTTGGCTCTGACAGCCCTCCTGCCGGCGGAGAGAGCCAGCCAGGCCCAAGGAGACCTCCCTGCAGAGGGGCTCCTTGGCTCTGACAGCCCTCCTGCCGGCGGAGAGAGCCAGCCAGGGTCAAGGAGACCTTGCGGCAGAGGGGCTCCCTGGCTCTGACAGCCCTCCTGCCGGCGGAGAGAGCCAGCCAGGGCCAAGGAGACCTCCCTGCAGAGGGGCTCCTTGGCTCTGACAGCCCTCCTGCCGGCGGAGAGAGCCAGCCAGGGCCAAGGAGACCTTGCGGCAGAGGGGCTCCTTGGCTCTGACAGCCCTCCTGCCGGCGGAGAGAGCCAGCCAGGGCCAAGGAGACCTCCCTGCAGAGGGGCTCCTTGGCTCTGACAGCCCTCCTGCCGGCGGAGAGAGCCAGCCAGGGCCAAGGAGACCTCCCTGCAGAGGGGCTCCTTGGCTCTGATAGCCCTCCTGCCGGCGGAGAGAGCCAGCCAGGGCCAAGGAGACCTTGCGGCAGAGGGGCTCCTTGGCTCTGACAGCCCTCCTGCCGGCGGAGAGAGCCAGCCAGGGTCAAGGAGACCTTGCGGCAGAGGGGCTCCTTGGCTCTGACAGCCCTCCTGCCGGCGGAGAGAGCCAGCCAGGCCCAAGGAGACCTTGCGGCAGAGGGGCTCCTTGGCTCTGACAGCCCTCCTGCCGGCGGAGAGAGCCAGCCAGGGCCAAGGAGACCTTGCGGCAGAGGGGCTCCTTGGCTCTGACAGCCCTCCTGCCGGCGGAGAGAGCCAGCCAGGGCCAAGGAGACCTTGCGGCAGAGGGGCTCCTTGGCTCTGACAGCCCTCCTGCCGGCGGAGAGAGCCAGCCAGGCCCAAGGAGACCTCCCTGCAGAGGGGCTCCTTGGCTCTGACAGCCCTCCTGCCGGCGGAGAGAGCCAGCCAGGGCCAAGGAGACCTTGCGGCAGAGGGGCTCCCTGGCTCTGACAGCCCTCCTGCCGGCGGAGAGAGCCAGCCAGGGCCAAGGAGACCTTGCGGCAGAGGGGCTCCTTGGCTCTGATAGCCCTCCTGCCGGCGGAGAGAGCCAGCCAGGGCCAAGGAGACCTTGCGGCAGAGGGGCTCCTTGGCTCTGACAGCCCTCCTGCCGGCGGAGAGAGCCAGCCAGGGCCAAGGAGACCTTGCGGCAGAGGGGCTCCTTGGCTCTGATAGCCCTCCTGCCGGCGGAGAGAGCCAGCCAGGGCCAAGGAGACCTTGCGGCAGAGGGGCTCCTTGGCTCTGACAGCCCTCCTGCCGGCGGAGAGAGCCAGCCAGGGCCAAGGAGACCTTGCGGCAGAGGGGCTCCCTGGCTCTGATAGCCCTCCTGCCGGCGGAGAGAGCCAGCCAGGGCCAAGGAGACCTCCCTGCAGAGGGGCTCCTTGGCTCTGACAGCCCTCCTGCCGGCGGAGAGAGCCAGCCAGGGCCAAGGAGACCTTGCGGCAGAGGGGCTCCCTGGCTCTGACAGCCCTCCTGCCGGCGGAGAGAGCCAGCCAGGGCCAGGAGACCTTGCGGCAGAGGGGCTCCTTGGCTCTGATAGCCCTCCTGCCGGCGGAGAGAGCCAGCCAGGGCCAAGGAGACCTTGCGGCAGAGGGGCTCCTTGGCTCTGACAGCCCTCCTGCCGGCGGAGAGAGCCAGCCAGGGCCAAGGAGACCTTGCGGCAGAGGGGCTCCTTGGCTCTGACAGCCCTCCTGCCGGCGGAGAGAGCCAGCCAGGGCCAAGGAGACCTTGCGGCAGAGGGGCTCCTTGGCTCTGATAGCCCTCCTGCCGGGCGGAGAGAGCCAGCCAGGGCCAAGGAGACCTCCCTGCAGAGGGGCTCCTTGGCTCTGATAGCCCTCCTGCCGGCGGAGAGAGCCAGCCAGGGCCAAGGAGACCTCCCTGCAGAGGGGCTCCTTGGCTCTGATAGCCCTCCTGCCGGCGGAGAGAGCCAGCCAGGGCCAAGGAGACCTTGCGGCAGAGGGGCTCCTTGGCTCTGACAGCCCTCCTGCCGGCGGAGAGAGCCAGCCAGGGCCAAGGAGACCTTGCGGCAGAGGGGCTCCTTGGCTCTGACAGCCCTCCTGCCGGCGGAGAGAGCCAGCCAGGGCCAAGGAGACCTTGCGGCAGAGGGGCTCCTTGGCTCTGACAGCCCTCCTGCCGGCGGAGAGAGCCAGCCAGGGCCAAGGAGACCTTGCGGCAGAGGGGCTCCTTGGCTCTGACAGCCCTTCTGCCGGCGGAGAGAGCCAGCCAGGGCCAAGGAGACCTTGCGGCAGAGGGGCTCCTTGGCTCTGACAGCCCTCCTGCCGGCGGAGAGAGCCAGCCAGGGCCAAGGAGACCTCCCTGCAGAGGGGCTCCTTGGCTCTGATAGCCCTCCTGCCGGCGGAGAGAGCCAGCCAGGGCCAAGGAGACCTCGCTGCAGAGGGGCTCCTTGGCTCTGATAGCCCTCCTGCCGGCGGAGAGAGCCAGCCAGGGCCAAGGAGACCTTGCGGCAGAGGGGCTCCTTGGCTCTGACAGCCCTCCTGCCGGCGGAGAGAGCCAGCCAGGGCCAAGGAGACCTCCCTGCAGAGGGGCTCCTTGGCTCTGATAGCCCTCCTGCCGGCGGAGAGAGCCAGCCAGGGCCAAGGAGACCTTGCGGCAGAGGGGCTCCTTGGCTCTGACAGCCCTCCTGCCGGCGGAGAGAGCCAGCCAGGGCCAAGGAGACCTTGCGGCAGAGGGGCTCCTTGGCTCTGACAGCCCTCCTGCCGGCGGAGAGAGCCAGCCAGGGCCAAGGAGACCTTGCGGCAGAGGGGCTCCTTGGCTCTGACAGCCCTCCTGCCGGCGGAGAGAGCCAGCCAGGGCCAAGGAGACCTTGCGGCAGAGGGGCTCCTTGGCTCTGACAGCCCTCCTGCCGGCGGAGAGAGCCAGCCAGGGCCAAGGAGACCTCCCTGCAGAGGGGCTCCTTGGCTCTGACAGCCCTCCTGCCGGCGGAGAGAGCCAGCCAGGGCCAAGGAGACCTCCCTGCAGAGGGGCTCCTTGGCTCTGATAGCCCTCCTGCCGGCGGAGAGAGCCAGCCAGGGCCAAGGAGACCTTGCGGCAGAGGGGCTCCTTGGCTCTGACAGCCCTCCTGCCGGCGGAGAGAGCCAGCCAGGGCCAAGGAGACCTTGCGGCAGAGGGGCTCCTTGGCTCTGACAGCCCTCCTGCCGGCGGAGAGAGCCAGCCAGGGCCAAGGAGACCTTGCGGCAGAGGGGCTCCTTGGCTCTGACAGCCCTCCTGCCGGCGGAGAGAGCCAGCCAGGGCCAAGGAGACCTTGCGGCAGAGGGGCTCCTTGGCTCTGACAGCCCTCCTGCCGGCGGAGAGAGCCAGCCAGGGCCAAGGAGACCTCCCTGCAGAGGGGCTCCTTGGCTCTGATAGCCCTCCTGCCGGCGGAGAGAGCCAGCCAGGGCCAAGGAGACCTTGCGGCAGAGGGGCTCCTTGGCTCTGACAGCCCTCCTGCCGGCGGAGAGAGCCAGCCAGGGCCAAGGAGACCTTGCGGCAGAGGGGCTCCTTGGCTCTGACAGCCCTCCTGCCGGCGGAGAGAGCCAGCCAGGGCCAAGGAGACCTTGCGGCAGAGGGGCTCCTTGGCTCTGACAGCCCTCCTGCCGGCGGAGAGAGCCAGCCAGGGCCAAGGAGACCTTGCGGCAGAGGGGCTCCTTGGCTCTGACAGCCCTCCTGCCGGCGGAGAGAGCCAGCCAGGGCCAAGGAGACCTCCCTGCAGAGGGGCTCCTTGGCTCTGACAGCCCTCCTGCCGGCGGAGAGAGCCAGCCAGGGCCAAGGAGACCTCCCTGCAGAGGGGCTCCTTGGCTCTGATAGCCCTCCTGCCGGCGGAGAGAGCCAGCCAGGGCCAAGGAGACCTTGCGGCAGAGGGGCTCCTTGGCTCTGACAGCCCTCCTGCCGGCGGAGAGAGCCAGCCAGGGCCAAGGAGACCTTGCGGCAGAGGGGCTCCTTGGCTCTGACAGCCCTCCTGCCGGCGGAGAGAGCCAGCCAGGGCCAAGGAGACCTTGCGGCAGAGGGGCTCCTTGGCTCTGATAGCCCTCCTGCCGGCGGAGAGAGCCAGCCAGGGCCAAGGAGACCTCCCTGCAGAGGGGCTCCTTGGCTCTGACAGCCCTCCTGCCGGCGGAGAGAGCCAGCCAGGGCCAAGGAGACCTTGCGGCAGAGGGGCTCCTTGGCTCTGACAGCCCTCCTGCCGGCGGAGAGAGCCAGCCAGGGCCAAGGAGACCTTGCGGCAGAGGGGCTCCTTGGCTCTGACAGCCCTCCTGCCGGCGGAGAGAGCCAGCCAGGGCCAAGGAGACCTCCCTGCAGAGGGGCTCCTTGGCTCTGACAGCCCTCCTGCCGGCGGAGAGAGCCAGCCAGGCCCAAGGAGACCTCCCTGCAGAGGGGCTCCTTGGCTCTGACAGCCCTCCTGCCGGCGGAGAGAGCCAGCCAGGGCCAAGGAGACCTCCCTGCAGAGGGGCTCCTTGGCTCTGACAGCCCTCCTGCCGGCGGAGAGAGCCAGCCAGGCCCAAGGAGACCTCCCTGCAGAGGGGCTCCTTGGCTCTGACAGCCCTCCTGCCGGCGGAGAGAGCCAGCCAGGGCCAAGGAGACCTTGCGGCAGAGGGGCTCCTTGGCTCTGACAGCCCTCCTGCCGGCGGAGAGAGCCAGCCAGGGCCAAGGAGACCTTGCGGCAGAGGGGCTCCTTGGCTCTGACAGCCCTCCTGCCGGCGGAGAGAGCCAGCCAGGGCCAAGGAGACCTTGCGGCAGAGGGGCTCCTTGGCTCTGACAGCCCTCCTGCCGGCGGAGAGAGCCAGCCAGGCCCAAGGAGACCTCCCTGCAGAGGGGCTCCTTGGCTCTGACAGCCCTCCTGCCGGCGGAGAGAGCCAGCCAGGGCCAAGGAGACCTTGCGGCAGAGGGGCTCCTTGGCTCTGACAGCCCTCCTGCCGGCGGAGAGAGCCAGCCAGGGCCAAGGAGACCTTGCGGCAGAGGGGCTCCTTGGCTCTGACAGCCCTCCTGCCGGCGGAGAGAGCCAGCCAGGGCCAAGGAGACCTTGCGGCAGAGGGGCTCCTTGGCTCTGACAGCCCTCCTGCCGGCGGAGAGAGCCAGCCAGGGCCAAGGAGACCTTGCGGCAGAGGGGCTCCTTGGCTCTGACAGCCCTCCTGCCGGCGGAGAGAGCCAGCCAGGGCCAAGGAGACCTTGCGGCAGAGGGGCTCCTTGGCTCTGACAGCCCTCCTGCCGGCGGAGAGAGCCAGCCAGGGCCAAGGAGACCTTGCGGCAGAGGGGCTCCTTGGCTCTGACAGCCCTCCTGCCGGCGGAGAGAGCCAGCCAGGGCCAAGGAGACCTCCCTGCAGAGGGGCTCCTTGGCTCTGATAGCCCTCCTGCCGGCGGAGAGAGCCAGCCAGGGCCAAGGAGACCTCGCTGCAGAGGGGCTCCTTGGCTCTGATAGCCCTCCTGCCGGCGGAGAGAGCCAGCCAGGGCCAAGGAGACCTTGCGGCAGAGGGGCTCCTTGGCTCTGACAGCCCTCCTGCCGGCGGAGAGAGCCAGCCAGGGCCAAGGAGACCTTGCGGCAGAGGGGCTCCTTGGCTCTGACAGCCCTCCTGCCGGCGGAGAGAGCCAGCCAGGCCCAAGGAGACCTCCCTGCAGAGGGGCTCCTTGGCTCTGACAGCCCTCCTGCCGGCGGAGAGAGCCAGCCAGGCCCAAGGAGACCTCCCTGCAGAGGGGCTCCTTGGCTCTGACAGCCCTCCTGCCGGCGGAGAGAGCCAGCCAGGCCCAAGGAGACCTCCCTGCAGAGGGGCTCCTTGGCTCTGACAGCCCTCCTGCCGGCGGAGAGAGCCAGCCAGGGCCAAGGAGACCTTGCGGCAGAGGGGCTCCTTGGCTCTGACAGCCCTCCTGCCGGCGGAGAGAGCCAGCCAGGCCCAAGGAGACCTCCCTGCAGAGGGGCTCCTTGGCTCTGACAGCCCTCCTGCCGGCGGAGAGAGCCAGCCAGGCCCAAGGAGACCTCCCTGCAGAGGGGCTCCTTGGCTCTGACAGCCCTCCTGCCGGCGGAGAGAGCCAGCCAGGGTCAAGGAGACCTTGCGGCAGAGGGGCTCCCTGGCTCTGACAGCCCTCCTGCCGGCGGAGAGAGCCAGCCAGGGCCAAGGAGACCTCCCTGCAGAGGGGCTCCTTGGCTCTGACAGCCCTCCTGCCGGCGGAGAGAGCCAGCCAGGCCCAAGGAGACCTCCCTGCAGAGGGGCTCCTTGGCTCTGACAGCCCTCCTGCCGGCGGAGAGAGCCAGCCAGGGCCAAGGAGACCTTGCGGCAGAGGGGCTCCCTGGCTCTGACAGCCCTCCTGCCGGCGGAGAGAGCCAGCCAGGGCCAAGGAGACCTTGCGGCAGAGGGGCTCCTTGGCTCTGACAGCCCTCCTGCCGGCGGAGAGAGCCAGCCAGGCCCAAGGAGACCTCCCTGCAGAGGGGCTCCTTGGCTCTGACAGCCCTCCTGCCGGCGGAGAGAGCCAGCCAGGGCCAAGGAGACCTTGCGGCAGAGGGGCTCCCTGGCTCTGACAGCCCTCCTGCCGGCGGAGAGAGCCAGCCAGGGCCAAGGAGACCTTGCGGCAGAGGGGCTCCTTGGCTCTGACAGCCCTCCTGCCGGCGGAGAGAGCCAGCCAGGGCCAAGGAGACCTTGCGGCAGAGGGGCTCCCTGGCTCTGACAGCCCTCCTGCCGGCGGAGAGAGCCAGCCAGGGCCAAGGAGACCTTGCGGCAGAGGGGCTCCTTGGCTCTGACAGCCCTCCTGCCGGCGGAGAGAGCCAGCCAGGGCCAAGGAGACCTTGCGGCAGAGGGGCTCCCTGGCTCTGACAGCCCTCCTGCCGGCGGAGAGAGCCAGCCAGGGCCAAGGAGACCTTGCGGCAGAGGGGCTCCTTGGCTCTGACAGCCCTCCTGCCGGCGGAGAGAGCCAGCCAGGGCCAAGGAGACCTTGCGGCAGAGGGGCTCCTTGGCTCTGATAGCCCTCCTGCCGGCGGAGAGAGCCAGCCAGGGCCAAGGAGACCTTGCGGCAGAGGGGCTCCTTGGCTCTGACAGCCCTCCTGCCGGCGGAGAGAGCCAGCCAGGCCCAAGGAGACCTCCCTGCAGAGGGGCTCCTTGGCTCTGACAGCCCTCCTGCCGGCGGAGAGAGCCAGCCAGGGCCAAGGAGACCTTGCGGCAGAGGGGCTCCTTGGCTCTGACAGCCCTCCTGCCGGCGGAGAGAGCCAGCCAGGCCCAAGGAGACCTCCCTGCAGAGGGGCTCCTTGGCTCTGACAGCCCTCCTGCCGGCGGAGAGAGCCAGCCAGGCCCAAGGAGACCTCCCTGCAGAGGGGCTCCTTGGCTCTGACAGCCCTCCTGCCGGCGGAGAGAGCCAGCCAGGGCCAAGGAGACCTTGCGGCAGAGGGGCTCCTTGGCTCTGACAGCCCTCCTGCCGGCGGAGAGAGCCAGCCAGGCCCAAGGAGACCTCCCTGCAGAGGGGCTCCTTGGCTCTGACAGCCCTCCTGCCGGCGGAGAGAGCCAGCCAGGCCCAAGGAGACCTCCCTGCAGAGGGGCTCCTTGGCTCTGACAGCCCTCCTGCCGGCGGAGAGAGCCAGCCAGGGCCAAGGAGACCTTGCGGCAGAGGGGCTCCTTGGCTCTGACAGCCCTCCTGCCGGCGGAGAGAGCCAGCCAGGCCCAAGGAGACCTCCCTGCAGAGGGGCTCCTTGGCTCTGACAGCCCTCCTGCCGGCGGAGAGAGCCAGCCAGGGCCAAGGAGACCTTGCGGCAGAGGGGCTCCTTGGCTCTGACAGCCCTCCTGCCGGCGGAGAGAGCCAGCCAGGCCCAAGGAGACCTCCCTGCAGAGGGGCTCCTTGGCTCTGACAGCCCTCCTGCCGGCGGAGAGAGCCAGCCAGGCCCAAGGAGACCTCCCTGCAGAGGGGCTCCTTGGCTCTGACAGCCCTCCTGCCGGCGGAGAGAGCCAGCCAGGCCCAAGGAGACCTCCCTGCAGAGGGGCTCCTTGGCTCTGACAGCCCTCCTGCCGGCGGAGAGAGCCAGCCAGGCCCAAGGAGACCTCCCTGCAGAGGGGCTCCTTGGCTCTGACAGCCCTCCTGCCGGCGGAGAGAGCCAGCCAGGGCCAAGGAGGCCTCGCTACAGCGAAGCCTCCGTGGCTCTGGCAGCCCTTTTTGAGGGCTCCGGCAGCTGCAGCAGGCCTCCCGGAGGCCGAAGTCTCGCGCGACCTTTTCTGTGGTCGCACGAGACTTCACCTCTGGGCGCTGCCATTTTTTTGCCCAAAATGGCGGCGCCCAGAGCTGCAAAAAGCAGCGGCCGCCGCCGGTGGTGGCGGCGGGGGCGGCAGCAGCAGTCGGGGGCCACTCCAACGGCCTCCGCGGGCCGCATCCGGCCCGCGGGCCGGAGGTTGCCGACCCCTGGTTTACAGCAACTGAAGTAAGCTGAGGACAAAAGGGGGAAAGTGGGAGGAGGAGAGAGAAACTGGGACATTTTAAAAGTAGGTGGAGAAGTTGGAAGACAGAAGATTAATCGAGACTGTCTCTGCCAAATTGGGATGCTTGGAGAGCATGGGAATCACAAGTGGACTGAAACCACCTCTTAAAACTTCTAGTGATCTCTTACCCTCATCTTGGTAGCCTTCTTTCCCCATTCCTTGAACCTCCATTGCGTCCTGCGCCTTTTCCACATCGCTGTCTGTTTGCACACCTTCTTCCCATCTAGTTTTCCTTTCTTTTAGGCTTTCATCCATGCTAGTGATGCAGAGACAGCTGCCTGGGTTCTTCTCCACAATTTCCTCAACCTTTGCCAGTAGCTCCTCCGCCGCCTGGCTTTTTCCTGGCTCTTCTTCACTGTCAAATATAGAGTAATGGCTGTAATGCTCCTGGATCATTTGTTTAAGGTTTGAACATGATAAATCACCCTCCATGCTTCTTCTAGTGTCTTTCCCAGTGAAGACAGGGATGGTGCTCTTCAAGGCTTCCTGGCCAAAGGCTCCCTGGATCCATGGTCTTGCTGCCTGGTCTGCTTCATTAAACTGCTCCGGCCGGGTCACCAAGAGCAGAGCATGAGGGCCTGGTCTGGAGAGAAGGAGATCTGTAGGGGAGATCTTGGCTTTGTTGAGCTGAGAAATATCTGGCGCGTCAATGAGGACAACTTTCCTTTCCTTCCACTCCCTGATTCCCAACAGTTGAGGCTTTCTTGCAGGGCTGGCTTCCAATGTTTCTGGGCCGAGGATGATGTTCCAAGCCCGTTTCTTATCTTCTGGGTTCCCTAAAAGGACAATTCGGATCTCTGGGTCCTCTGGCTCTGGCTCTGCTGGGAAGACATGAGACTGTGTAGTTAGTGCACATGCACAATTCGGTCTAGATAGTGGGAAAGGTGGCTTCTGAAAGGAGCAAGAGGACAGGAGGACTCCTAGTCCTTGTGATGAGTGGCGATACAGAACTTTGGAGACTTCATTCTCAAAAGCTGCCATTGGGACCAAACAGACAAGCCAAAACAAAGCTGCTTCGGTTCACTTTGGGGGTATGCTGTTTAAATGACACATGCATCTTAAGAGGCCAGAAGCTGTGCCAAAGCCGTGCTCCAGTCCTTAGGACTGGAGCACAGCTTTGGCGTGGCTTCCAGCCTCTTAGTACACCTCCAACACCTTAAACAGCAAACCTCCAATGTGACCCAAAGCAGCCTTATTTTGGCCTGCCTGTTCAGGCCCATGAATACTTTTGCTATTCCTGACCCTAGAAATTGAGAAGATAATAAAAAACTGTATACTGTTCTAGGAATGCTCACTTTGGGGCATACTCTGCAACGCCCCTAAAACTCTGCCTGGGGTTTTTGCTCAGAAAACCCCATTTTTTGTGCTGGAATGTTGTTTCTGCAGAAACCCAAGTTTTCTGCAGAGGAAGCCTTCTTTCAGTGTGCAAAAGTCTCATTGGATATGAAAGAACTCCATGGCTTTTTTTTTTTGGGGGGGGAGGTTTTTTGACACAAAATTAATGCCAAACTGTAAAGATCCTTGGGAAAACCCATTTTCATTTGTAACTTGAATGTTTGCAAATATTCCATCTTGGAAAATTCTCTCTCTCTCTGTCTCTCATTCCCTTTCCTATTGCTACTTCTATCTGTCTTTCTTGAGAGGAAAAAATGCCAGGTAAAGAAATACAGCTGCATAGCCGCACAATGTTATTTTAATTTATTTTAAAAAGTATTGTGCAAGGGCTCCTCTCTTTGGAAGCCAGCCAACACTTTTCTTGAAGGAAGGCTATTACTCATATGCAGACAGATTGAAGGATCTCTTAGGCCAGGGGTAGGCAACCTGCGGCCTTGGGACCGGCCCCAGCCCAGTCCTGCCGCCGATTGCCGCCGGAGCCTTTGGCCTATCAGGAGGAGGCGGGCAAGGGGGGGCAAGGGGCAGGCAAAGGGAGCAAGTGGCGGGCAAGGGGGGCAATTGTCTATAGAAGCCTCTGAAACATGCATTTATATTAACTTTTTTTAAAAATCAGCAAATTTTTTAGCGTGTCCTCCATATTTTAAAAAAGTGTCCTCCATTTGAAATTTTTGTCCTGGTTTATTTATTTATTTTAAAAATTATTTAATTATTTATTTTTTGGCTTCGGCCCCCCAGTTGTCTGAGGGACAGCAACCTGGCCCCCGGCTCAAAAAGGTTGCCTACCCCTGTCTTAGGCCTTTATCACACAAGCAAAATGGAACGTTAGACTTACCTGAGATACGTCCCTTTCCATCAGAGAAGGTCCGAGCATCCTGACTCTGGGTGGCTCCGCCCACTTCAGCTCCTGATAGGCAGAGAAGACAAGAGACCCGGGCCTGGCCCCGCCCTCATGGGCGGAGCCACCCGAGGAACCTCAGTCGATGACTAGCCATGAACAACCTCGCCCACCCGCGCCAGTAGGCGTAATAACACCGGGTGGGGAGGATGCTCGGACCTTCTCTGATGGAAAGGGACGTATCTCAGGTAAGTCCAGCGTTCCATTTCCCATCAGAGAAGGGGCCGAGCATCCTGACTCTGGGATTTAGAAAAGCCACCAAATTCCAGGGAGGGCCGGCTGGCGTGGAAGGCGAACTGGAGACAATCTGTTGTAATACCCTCCGGCCAAAGGCCGCCTCTGCTGATTGGAAACGATCCAGTTTATAATGTCTGACAAACGTGGATGGCGACTTCCAAGTGGCTGCTCTGCAAATTTTGGCCAGTGGGCCGTTAGTGGTTAAGGCTGCTGACGTCGCCGCGCTCCTAGTTGAATGGGCAGTGATGCCTTGAGGCGGGCCGAGGTTGAGAGCTCTGTAACACGTGATGATGCATTGTCTAATCCCCCTCGCCAGAGTGGAAATTGACACCTTCTTTCCTTTGGAGTTCGGCCGAAAAGATAGGAAGAGAGCTGCCGACTTTCTGAATGCCAAAGTCCTCTTGAGATAAATCTTGATGGCTCTATGAACGTCAAGGGTGTGCCAAACCTTTTCCAGGTCTTTGGAAGGCCGTGGGCAGAAAGAAGGCAGCATGATGTCTTGAGAGGAATGGAACACCAAGTTTACCTTGGGAATGAAAGTTGGATCAGGTCTGAGTAGGATTGAGTCAGGTCTGATCATGCACAATTCTTTACGAACAGATAAGGCGCTGATCTCTGAGACACGTCGAGCCGATGTGAGAGCTGTGAGGATCAGCGCCTTCCAAGTGAGGAACTTGAGAGGGACCTCTCTCAGTGGTTCAAAAGGATGTATAGTTAGGGCCTTGAGGACCTCGTGAAGATCCCATGACGGGAAACTATGTTTGGTTGGTGGAGACCTGTTAGACACTCCCTTGAGCAGTCTGCGAATGTGAGGATGATGAGAGATCTTGGCTGCCTCATCGTGGGGAAGAACCGAAGTTATAGCCGCGACCTGTCTTTTGACGGTGTTCGGGCGAAGTCCCTGATCTATCCCATCCTGGAGGAAATGGAGGAGTGTAGGCACTGATACCTGAATGAAATCTTTTTTCTTGAGTTTACACCACCTCTTGAAGGCCCTGAATGTATATTCGTAGATTTTGATCGTTGACTGGCGACGGGAGGCCAGGATGGACTCGATCACCTCTGGCGAGTATCCATAGCTGGATAGCATGTGGCGCTCAATTTCCAGGCGTGTAGCTGAAGCCAGGCTGGATCGGGGTGGTGAATCTGGCCTTGAGACAGTAGGTCTTGTCTGATGGGCAAGGGAAAACTCTGAGTCGATAGATTCAGAATCTCTGAGAACCAAGGACCTCTGGGCCACACTGGGGCCACCAGGATGACCTCTGACCTGGTCGCTCGTACCTTGGAGAGGAACTTCGAAAGAAGCGGTATCGGTGGAAAGGCGTATAGAAGGCCCTTCGGCCAGTGGCATTTGAGGGCGCCTATGTCTTCTGCTCCCTTCATCCGGAACCTGGAGAAGAACCTTGGAGTTTTGGAGTTGGATGGAAATGCGAACAGGTCTAATATCGGGAGTCCCCACTCCGTCGTGATGTAGCTGAACACGTCCGGGTGTAGGCTCCATTCTGACTGATCTATGTCCGTTCGACTTAGCCAGTCTGCTTTTGAATTTAGCTTTCCTTGGAGATGTTCTGCGTCTAGGCATAGCAGGTTGGCTTTGGGCCACGTCAGGAGAGATTGGGCCTCCATCATCAGAGACCTGGATCTGGTTCCGCCCTGTCGGTTGACATGGGCCTTTGCTGTAATGTTGTCCGTCCTTATCAGGACCACCTTGTGACGGATCAAGTGATGAAAGGCTTGAAGCGCCAGATGGATAGCTCTTAACTCCAGCCAATTGATGCTGTGTGTTAGTTCTGTTGGGCTCCACTTATCCTGAGCTATGTGAGGTCCGCAAAAAGCTCCCCAGTCCCTGAGGCTGGTGTCTGTGGTGATTTGAATCCATTGCGGCTTCCAAATGGGCCTTCCCTTGGAGATTGCCTCTGAGTTCCACCAGCGAAGCGACTGTTGCACCTCGTTGTCAAGGAGGATCTTTTTGGGCTTCTTCAGTGTGACGGCTCGTTGGTGAGGTAGGAGAAGCCATTGCAGGGGTCTGGCATGGAACCTCACCCAAGGCAGGCACTCAATGGCTGCTATCATGAGGCCTTGTAGATGAGCCAGAAGTTGGAGGCTGGCCCTCGATGAGTCCAAGACCTTGAGGACAGTCTTCTGGATGGATCTGGTCCGGTCTTGGGGGAGACGCACTATGCCCGCTTGGGTGTCTTATCAGGGCTCCCAGGTGATGGATCTTTTGATTGGGACTCCATGAGGACCTTGGAGGTGTCCTGTAATGACTGATCTCTGGATGGAGCACGGATCAGCAGGTTGTCCAAATAAGGGTTAACGTGGAGACGTCTTGTTCTTAAGTGGGCCACCAAGGCCACCATGACCTTGGTGAAAACCCTCGGGGCTGACGCCAAACCAAATGGGAGCGACCTGCATTGGAAGTGGAGATTGCCATATTTGAAACAGAGAAAACGCTGTGAAGATGGATGGATAAGAATGTGAAGATTAGCATCTTGTAGATCCAGCGAAGACAGAAAGTCTCCGGGTTGGAGGCTGTCTAGAATGGACTTGAGCATCTCTATTCTGAACTTTTTCTTGAGGATGAACCGGTTGACAGCTCTCAGGTTGAGGATGGCTCTCCAAGTCCTGTTTTTCTTTGGGACTAGGAAGAAGGTTGAATAGCATCCTCTTCCCCTTTCGCCTGATGGAACTGGCTCGATGGCCTGAATGGCGAGAAGATGTTCGATGGCTTCCAGCAGGAGGCAGTGTTTGGCGGGATCGCTTGACTTGGGTGAAGGTATGAACATATCACGAGGTAGTCGATGGAACTCTAACTTGTAGCCTCGCCAAACAGTGTCCAAGACCCACTTGTCGGTGGTGGACCTTTCCCAAGCCTAGCTGAATTTCTGAAGCCTTCCTCCTACTGGATGAATCCCGTCATTGTTGGGTTTTCTGCAATGATTTCTGGCCTCCAGCATCCTTGGTGGGGAAAGAGGATCTGTTTTGTTGGAAAACTTGGAATCTCCCCAATGCGACTTGTTAGACCTGGACTCTCTGGCTCGAAAGGAGTTGGAGTTAGAGTTGGAAGGGAAGAATGAATGGGAAGAACGAAAGGAGGAGCGGTTCTTAAACTGTCTCCTATCCTCTCTCTTTTTTACCTAAAGGCAGGGCCTTCTTTTTGTCTTTATCCTCGACAAGAACTGGTTCTAGGGATTCTCCAAACAGATTAGTGCCAAGGTAGGGAGTGAAGGCCAAATTTTGTTTGGACTTGAAGTCCACATTCCAATTCTTTAACCACAGCTGGCGCCTGACCGTTATGGATGCTGCTTGGGCCCTGGCACATTGCTGAACAGTGTCGAGAGTAGCATCTGCCGCAAAGGCAGAAGCCTTGGTAATTTTGTTTATGGTCTGTCTGACCTTAATGTCTGTGTTGGGGAGGAGTTCGAGAAGCTCGCAGGACCACTGGAGGTTGGCACGCATTACCATAGAAACAGCAGTTGCCACCCTAATGGCTATGGACATGGCTTCATGGGCCTTTTTGAGAGCTCCTTCAGCTCTCCTGTCCTCCAGGTTTCTGAGGGTGTCCTCCCCATCCCGACTGAAGACCGCCGAGGACACCAGGGCTGACACGGGGGCAACAACCAGGGGGACCTTAAGCTTGTCCATGACTGCTGACTGGAGGATATAGTGTTTGCAAGTAACACTGTGATTGGGCCTATAAGCAGCCAGCCTATTCCATTCATCCCTAATTATCTGCATGATGTTGAATGGACAGGGAACCTCTTGGACTGAGGGTGTTGTGACTGGGAACAAATTCTCGCCCACCTTGGGGAGGTCTGAGTCCAACGGATCAGACTGGGCTGAAGGTAAGACAATGCCCAGGGTTTTTGTAGTCTTTTTTACTAGAGGGACATAATCTTCAGGTCTGAATAGATGGGAGGACAGAGGGGCATCCCTGGCCGACTCTCCCTCATCTTGTGACAACTCTCCCTCCTCAGTCTCTGAATGGGAAGACTCGTCTCCATCTATCTCAGAGAGGTCCTCATCTGAGGAATGGATGGAGTGGGAGCGCCTGCGTTTTGAGGACTTTTTGATGTATCTAGCTCTTTTCGTGGGGGCTGATAAGAGTACTCAGACTCTGAGTCTGATGATGAATGTCTCCCATCATCCCCTTTGGAGTCACCAGAAGACTGAATAGGGTTGGAGGAAGGGGGGGTCTGTCCGCCCGGCAGAGGCATCACTAGACCCTCCTGTCCCAGAGTGACTGCCGAGACCTGTGGGATCTCTAGTGTCCCTCTTCTCAGTAGAGGATTGGGGCCGCGCCACTGTCTCATGCGCCATGTTGGGACCTGAGCTGGGTGCTTGTGAGTTAGCCCTGCTCAGAGCGGCCTGACTGTCGGGGTCAGAAGGGCCAAGATGGTGCACTACCGGAGTGGGGTCAAGATGGCGGCCCCCATCCTGGGCCATGCGGCCAAGATGGCCACCCCCATAGGCAGCTGTGTGACCAAGATGGCCACCCCCATGGGCAGGGGCATGGCCAAGATGGCTGCCGCCTGCAGCTGGCATCATCGCGTTGCCCCCTGATGGTGGTGGGAAGCTGTGGTTCACCTCCACGAATGATGGCGAACCTCATGCGGCCGCAGCAGCAGCGTCCCGTTTGCCCGATGGGAAAGGAGCCTGGCCCGAAAAGAACGGGCCCGGCCACATGACCTTGGGGGGTCCCGCTGGGGCGCTAAAGGGCCCACCCTCCCCAGTTGAACGGGTTGGGTCCAAGGGGGTGAGGCCCAGGAGACTCGCCCTCGGCCCGGACGGCCCTTAGCAGCGCTGGAGCCTCATTAGTTAGAAAGGCTTTAAACCAGCGCAGCATCTCGGTGATCATCCGCTGTGATCGCTGGAATAGCGGTATAGAAATAAAATTTTATTATTATATATTATTATATCTCGGGGGGGGGGGCATTACTCATGGACTCTCCTTTGGTCTCGGGAGTTTCCACTGTGGACGCTCTCTCTTGCGCTCCTGACCGGGACAGCTGGGAGGCCCTGGCTTCTGCAGCAAGAGGGAAGGGAAACCCTTCCGTCAGCTGCGGCCATGCTTCCGCTGCTTGTTCAGGCAGTGCTGTGAGAGCCTCAGGGCATGCAGCCGGCAAAGCCGGGGCTGGCCAGGGCTGGGCGGAAGTGCGCTCCCCTTGAGCTCTGGCTTCCTCCTCGGAGTCCATGGAGGAGAAGAAGAAAGAGGAGAAGGGAAAAGACAAGCGACCGAACCAGGCAGGTCACGGGAGCTGGTTGGATCCCAAACAAAGGGGGGAACAGCGAAGAAAAGACTCTGCAGAAGAGAAGTATGTCCTATCGGGACCAAGGCAGGAAGGAGACTGAGGTTCCTCGGGCGGCTCCGCCCATGAGGGCGGGGCCAGGCCCCGGGTCTCATGTCTTTCTTTTCTGCCTATCAGGATCTGAAGTGGGCGGAGCCACCCATAGTCAGGATGCTTGGCCCCTTCTCTGATGGGAAATACAGTGTGAAGGCAATGTGAAGGCAATGCAGGGGCAATCATGGGGTTTCAAGTTTGTTTATCACACAACGCCAAACGCAATCAGGAGCCATCTTAAACACAATCAGGGGGCATTCCAGGGTCATTCCAGGGTTAGGTAAATTCGGGGGGGAAAGAGGATTTACTTAACCCTGGAATGACCCCTGATTGTGTTTAGGATGGCTCCTGATTGAAACCCCATGATTGCCCCTGCATTGCCTTCACATTGACCCTGGGATAACTTCATTAAAGAGCAAAGCCTTGATATCAGGAGTGGGCAACTGCAGCAGGTCAGTGCCAGCCACCCAGGTCCTATCTTGGGCCCCTCCGAATTAAGGGCCACTCACAGATAGGAAGGCAGGGAAACGAGCAGCCCTTCTGGTTTGCTAAAGCCCAGCTTTGTTGCGAGAGGGCTCCGGTGGAGCAGGACAATCATTTCTGTTTTGGAAGGGAAGCAACCGTCACGTGGAACTGGGAGCCAGAGCGCATGGTGTTACCGAGTATGGATTTATATAAAATTGGGGTGCCCTGCGGTCTGGAGCCATGAGCCCTGAGTGACCCCATCGCTAGCCGCCATTATCCCCAAAGCCATCAGACCACGGAGCCAGCCGCCTTGCTAGTAGGCATGGTCCCAGGAACAAAGGTAGATTTAAACCTTTCAGCAGCAGTTTGGGAGTTGCAAAACCAGATTCGCAAGGGCCAGCAAGAGGAAGACAATAGATGTGGCTTCCTTCTTAATGAGCCAGTGATTAGATTAACGGCTCGACCATCAAGGTATTTGCTCCCCCTGAAAAAGTGCCAGACCTATGCTTTGTGTATCCATTGTGTAAGTTTCAGCTTAGACAAAGATAAGTCATCAAGCCTTTTGTCCGCCAGGCTGCCATAGCCTGAGGTTATCTTTAGGGCTATATAAGGACCTCGTTTCCAGCCCTTCCTTGGGCTTGTCGAGCTTCCAGTTCCGAGCCTGAGTTCCTAGAGCATCTTGCTCTGCTGGAATCACTGAGCGAAGCCAAGCTCACTGTCTTTCAGGTCTCTAGTTAGCTTTGCCCACCGGAACTCAGCTCCAAAGCCACCGCAGCCGCTCTTTCCTTTCCCGTTCCCGCGGCCGTGTCCCATCATCCATCCTACATGACATCCGACTTCTTGGAGAAGCCATCAAAGGTAAATATCCCAACGGTGCCTCTCTCTTCCTTCCTTGACTTCCTGAACTCACCCCTCCCTTGCTATAGCATTGAATGTCTGTGTGCATTTGTGATCCCTTTTGTTGTGTGGCTTTAATAAATGTTCATAGTTTAATTGCACCTCATTGATATTAGAGTCTCTTTCCCTTGGGGGTGGACTAGGCGACCTCTGGTATACATATAGGGACAAGATCCCGTGTGTGCGTTGTTAGGACATGCCTCTCGTTATACTTGAGCTAATTAAAATTCCCCTAATTGGATCCTTCCTAACAATGGCCAGACAGTGCAATTGCCGCAAGCCAAGGCAGAAAGGCAGGAAACTCCCCAAAGCACATGCTCAGCCCCTGGCGCACTCCCATGAGCCTGTATCCCTAGGTTTTGCATAACACCTCAGTCCCTGCAGCATACACACACACACACACACACACACACACACACACAATCGCCAAATGCTTCTTGTGGACATCTTACCGTTACTTCTGCTACAAAAGGATGACAACGATGGAAATGAATTGAACATGGTTCAGAATATCTAAATTAAAGAGAGCGTAGTAAGTTTAAAAACCAGACCACTTATAATGAAACACAGTAAAACAATATACAACATTCTGGAACAACTGTAACCACAAACTTATTCCTGGTTTATCCCATGGGTTCTGGTTTGGACACAGCCCTAAATGCCTTCTGGCATGTCCAGATATCTGGAAAGCCGCATCCGGCCCTAGAGGCCAATCGCCCATAATGCGCCGCCTTCCTCAGAAGCCCCCTGTGCCCCCAACTCCAAAGGAAGCAATGTTGGGGGGCACAGGGTCTTCTCTGTGGCAGCAGACAAGATGGAGGGGCTCTCTTCCGAAGGAGGTCAGGCCGGCTCTGTCCCTACCTAGCGTTGCACCGAGAGTCAACCACAGGTGTTTCCTTCCCATAGAGCTGGGAAGAAAAATTAATTAATCGCAGCACCAATATTAATGTAATGGTTGCGATCATGACCAATTAAGGAACAAGTAAATTTGAATTTTGTGCATGAACCTAAGCTAACCCCTGATTTCCTGAAGCCGTGAATGAATGAGTGTGTGATAGTGAATTGGTGTGTGATTTTCCCTTTCAAATAAAAATAATACTTTAATTGGAGACTTCTGCCTCTGCATCATTTCTTGGATCCAGCAGCCTCTCGGTAGACAGGCGAGAGACGTTCTCCCAGGGTCCTTGTGGCGACCCCCTCTCAATTTGAGCTAAGAAAATTTCCCCCATACTAGACTTTGGGCTACAAGATCCAGCTAAGAATTGATTATATATCCAGCATTGATAGCTGGGTTGCAGATATCTTTCTGCAATGCTGATGTGCCATTCAGTATTTTATCACAAAATCCTCCCAGGACTTACACAAGGCCAGTAACTATGAGCTAATTGAAAGAGTAGCATACCCTGCCCTTCAGGTTATAATCCTTGGGAAGAAAGCACAGCCTGCCAGCAACTCAGGGTTAAAATATACAGATATGTGCACAATATTATGAAAAACATGGGGTTTGGGGTGAAAAGCTGTTGGACTTCACTCTCCAGGAACATGGGGGAAGAACCAAGGTGGACAGAAGGGACCTGAAGGCACACAGCCACAAGGCAGAGATCTGTGCTTGCATTTTGCATTTGTGCAATAATGTCTATTATTTCCCCCTTTCCCCAGGAGCTTGGATTACCCTGAATTCTGAATTCTGAGACTCATTCTTGGTGTGGCGTTATGGCTGGAGCAACGCAAGGTAAAGATCCTACCAGCCAAAGCTCCCTCAGCTCAGTTCTGACTATAGCAAGCAGAAGCAAGCAGCTTTGGCCTGGGATTATGTAAAGTTTTACCCAAGGCACTTGATATTATCTCGGTCCAGATCAACAGGTTTTCCATATTGCCCGAAATCAGTTTCAGTTGACTGCCATTTTGTAATTTTTGTCAATTACACTTCTAAAATACTGGGCCTGCACTGACTAATTGACAGTGTGGGGATTCCAAGTGCGGTTTTTGTGCTGCTCATTTTATGGCATTTTCTGATGACAACGTCCTCCACTCACAATCCTGCCATCACCTCCATTGCTTTTCCATCCTTTTTTCTTTCCAGGAAAAATCCCTGAAGGAGAAGAACAGAGATGTTCTATGTAAGTGCTAGCATGAAGAGCTCTGTCTCTGGAAATGTAGCTGTTAAAATAGTTAGGAAAGGGGTCGAGGCTAGAAACCTTGGGCTACTGCCCAAGTAGACCCTCCAGAGAAGAGGTGCATAGTGCTACGCAAAGAGGTTGGCGGCAAAGGTGAAGCTACCATCAGAATGGCATGGGCATTGCCCTGGGCCTCCCCCCATTCATAGAATCATAGAATCATAGAAGAGTTGGAAGACACCCCAAGGACCATCCAGTCTGACCCCTTTCTGCCATGCAGGGACTCACAATCAAATTCCCCAGACAGAGAAGATGGCAGCTAACTGACCCTCAAGCACTAAGCAATGCCCTGGGTTGGTGAGGCTGGTCCTCCAACTGTTGAGAAGGGGCAAAGTACAGGCACCTTCCAGGTCCTGCTGGAACTGCTTTGGGCATTAAAAACAACTGGTTCCCTAACTCACAAGAGAACCAAGGCATCCAAGTGTGTGTATTTCCACTATCTCAGTCTCCAGAGTCAGGATCCTTCTCTCTCTCAAACAGCAGGCTTGTAAACCAATAATTCAAAGGAGAATGTATCTGACGGGATCTTTCTTATATGCTTTGAGGATACCTTTTACCTCTTGACACTGCCCTGCTTTCACCCTTTATACACTTTCCCTAAATGTACAAGGGCTGGGATCCCAAGTGTCTTCCTCTTATAAGTGTAATATCTTTTGGTAGCATGTCTTTATGTCTGTGTATGGTTTAGAATTCATTCAGGCAGGGGCTTCTCTTATAACCAATAAACATTGTCTTTACTGAATAACATTTAGCAAGAATGTAATTTAGGCAGAAATGACCCAAAGTGGTACAGTTACATAAACATTGCAGTTGCAGGCATTTCGCAGTTTCCTCTTTACAATCTCCAATACACTTTCTCTCCCATTCAATATCCTTCTCTCAATTCACTTCCCTTCAACTCCTTTCAACTCTCTTAAACTCCTGCTCAGCTGCTCTGCACTGAACTCTCTTGAGCAGACCTCAGCTTGGCTGAACTAACTTAACTCAGCTTAACTGACTTCCCAGACACTCACTCCTCCCTTTGTATCTATTCCTTCCCTCACAGTCAGCCCAAACCTTGCCAGGAACCCAAGTCCACCCAGTGACTCCGTTGCAATGTGTGCCTGCAGCAACCAGCAATTCTGGTTCAGGAGTAAAGACACTAGTAGCTAACAAGAAAATCTATGGCTTTAGAGTAGTGTCACTGGAGGGGTGCAGAATGCACCGGGTGACATCCCAGAACAGGGGTGACACCTGGTCAGCCCCCCCACACACACACCATGCCTCCTGGGCATGCATATGTCTTCCCCGCACGTGCATGTGCACCTCTGCCCCATGTGCGAGTATATTTTCCTCTGTACATGCGCACGTCTCTTCTTGCCCCCATGCGCCTGTCTCTGCATGTGCAAGTGGCCCTCCATCTGCATGTGCATATGTGCACCACCCTAACCCTAACTCTCTTGTTGCCGCTCTCAAGGCATCTCAAGCCCTTTTCAGTTTAAAGAGTTACCACTGCTGAATTTCCAATATCATTTCCATGGGTGCATACCACTCCCTTCTCCTTCTGTGTCATGTCTTTTTAGATTGTAAGCCTGAGGGCAGGGAACCGTCTAACTAAAAAGATTGCATGTACAGCGCTGTGTAAATTTACAGCGCTTCATAAATAAAGGTTAATAATAATAATAATAGCATCCGAGTCGGTCTGCTGTAACATTGCCTTCTTATTCCAACAGCTTCTGAGCTGAGGATGATTCTCCTTGGAAAGACCGGATCAGGGAAAAGTGCAACTGGGAACACCATTTTGGGGGAAGAGAAGTTTGTGTCCTGCCTCTCGGCAGGAGGTGTGACACGGATATGCGAAAAGGAGGAAGCACTTGTCAAAGGAAGGAACGTGGTAGTTGTGGACACACCTGGATTTTTTGACCCGAATCGCAATAACAGGGAGATTTCCAACAACATCAAGAGCTCCACCAAAGTCCTCAGTCCAGGGTTTCATGCTATTATTCTGGTTGTGAAGCTGGGCCGTCTGACTCAAGAAGAAAAGGATGCTGTTGGAGAGGTAAAGAAGTTGCTGCATGACAAAGCAAGGGAATTCATGATCCTCCTGTTCACTGGGAAAGATGCCTTAAAAGGCAGACCTCTGAAAGGTTTCTTAGCCACAGGAGACCAGGAACTGCAAGATTTGATTCACTACTGTGGAAACAGGTACCTTGCTTTCAACAATAATGCCGGTGAAAAAGAAAGGGAGGATCAAGTAGCTGAGCTGATCGCAATGATTGACACCCAGGCTGGACACTTGTGCTCTACGGAAATGTTTAAATCGTGGTTAGACCGTTGTACAATCTTATAAGCTCATGTCTGTCTAAAATCATAGCAAATATGCCCCAAGCTGCAGCCCTTCTGTTCTTGCTTTCCAGCAGAGACAGCAGGATGCCACCTTCCTTCCCAGAGTAGAAGAGAGAGAGAGACTGGCATTTAGACAATCCCCACCTTTTTCTGAAGCTGCTTCTCAAAGTACTCAATCTCCATTAGTTGCTTGTTTCAATAAAAATGTGAATTAACCATTGCCAAAGTGTGTGCAGTCTGTGTTTGCATCCGGTAGCAGCTGCCCATGAACTAAAACAAAAGCCTCTTTGGTCCAAAAGGCAGTTCTGTGCAGTTTTTACCCTTACAGTAATGGGCCCTAAAGCCCATGTTTTGAACCCACTTGATTACTATTGCGTACACTGCGCTCTATGCCCCCATGCGCAAAACACACACTACAAAAGAAATGTTGACTCACCAACACTTGAAAGGAGGAGGACTGGGAGCACTAGAAATCCCTTGTAGGTGGTCCCAGGCTCCTTCCCCACCTTAAAGGCTACCAGGCTGAGCCACGTCAGCTGTGGCACTTTGGCATGTGCCCAGGTGTGCTGTGCGCCAGCAGCCGATTGGGGGGGGGGCACCCTGTGCATTTCTTTGTTATTGGTATCTCATACCAGGATTCACTCAAGAATCCTGGAATGCCACAGTGGAGTCCAGAGAGATCTTGCAGAGTCGTGGCCTCTAACCTTTCTGCCCCTTGAGCAGACTTCACTGCCATTTCACCACTTCAGTGCTAGGAAGCTTCAACAAGGGCCACTCTGGCAGAGTTTCTGGCTAGAAGCTTTGGCCTAGATCCTGCCTGGTACAAGCAGCACATAAAGCTCTGCTAGCTGTAACGCGACTCCTTCCATCTTTCCATGGTGGACAACCCACAGGTGCCCCCTGCCACTCTCCCCATTGGTCACTAGTGGTCAGTATAGTGGTGTCACTAAGGGGGATGAGGTGTGTCTGGATCACACCAGGTGACACCCTAAGAAGGGGTGACCCCACTGCTCCTCAAACATCTGCCAATGGGCAGAAACAGACTGTGGCATTCACCTGTGGCCCATTGCAAGGCTGAGGAGATGGCATGAGGCTCAGTGGAAGGACAAATGAGATGCCCCAGGTTTGTTTGTTTGTTTGTTTGTTTAAACTGAAATTTCAAATAATGTCCAAAAAATCTTTCCATGGGTGGACAACCAACAGCCACCACCTGCCACTCTCCCTTTCGGTTGGTGGCTGGGGAAGGATGGGGAGCATTTCTGCAGCTGGATGCACCCCACTGCCCCTGCCAGCAATGCCACCCCACAGCCAGCCCCCCAGCCTCCACGCCACAATGGAGATGCAACCGCTGGGCATCATGACCCATGGCTTCCTGATCATCATGCTCACCTCTCTGCCTGCCTTGAGCAATATGCCAACCCACCTCCTCCGGGGGTGTGTGTGTGTGCAGTGGAGTCTCCCTCCTTGGAGCTCTTTAAACAGAGGCTGGATGGCCATCTGTCAATGGGGATGCTTTGATTGAAAGTTCCTGCATGGCAGAAGAATGGGGTGGGACTGGATCAGGGCCCTTCTTGGGGTCTCTTCCAACTCTATGATTCTATGACAATTGGGGGGGGGGGGCACTTGAATCTCCATGAGTGTACCATTGCAATGTTTTAATTGTACCTTGTTGCATTTATGTTTTTAATTGTATTTTTTTTAATTGTAAGCTTCTTAGCATTCCAACCTTGGAAAAAGCAGGATGTAAATATAATAATAATAATAATAATAATAATAATAATAATAATAATAATATATTAAATATATAATAATAATTATTATTTCCTTCTCCATCTGTCCTGGATTAAAAAGCCAACCCCCCTCTTTCCTCTGGTGTGTGTGTGTGTATGCAGAGAAAACCCTTTACATTAAATAATAATAATAATAATAATAATAATAATCATTATAATAATTATTATTATTTATATCCCGCCTCTCCAACAAGATCAAACAGGATTGAAGCGGCTAACAACAGTAGTAAAATACAATATGAAATACAACATACAATGCAAAAATGCATCCCATTTTCCCCTCCCTCCTAAAGTGACACATGAAAATCCCTTAAATCATAAAAACAACCAGAGAGCAGGAGATGGGTAAGGCTGTCAGGAAGACATGTCCTACATTTCAGGCTTCTGTCCAGGAAGAACTCTAAAAGGTCCTCCATTTTGAGCACCACTAAGAAACACAAATGCCTATTCAGGGACGTAGCAAGGATTTTAGGAAGGGGGGGGTCCAGACTAAGTGCCACCATTATAATGGGGCTTGGGTGCGGTGGCGCAGCAGCACACACCATTCATTTTTATAATGGAAGGTGGGGTCTGGACCCCAAGAACCCCCCTCCCCCTGGCTACCTCCCTGGCCTATTTATATTTGTGTTTTCAGCTTTTGTAATGTCATACCATTTACCCTACATTTTGTCGTGTCTTCTCTTCCTTTGTGGTCATGACACCTGGTCACCTTAACTTGTTGTTGCTGTTGGTGCTGTGTGCCTATTTCCAACTTTTAATGACCATAAGTCAAATCTGTTGTGGGCAAGTTTATTCAGAGTGGGTTTGCCATTGTCTTCCTCTGAGGCTGAGAGAGTGTGACTTGCCCAAGGTCACTTACCAGTGAGTATCCATGGCTGAGCTGGGATTCGAACTCTGTTCCCTGGAGTCCTAGTCCAACACTCAAACCACTTTGCCACGCTGGCTCTCACCCTGCCTTTAGGTTTACCATAAGTGGGAAACAACTTGGAGGCACACAACAACAACAACAACAACAGCTCAAGAGAGGCAAAGGCCCACAGGGTGCCATGTTGCTTTCATGATACTTTAAGCAAATGGTCAATAATAAGCTGTGTTGAGATTTTCTGCTTCACAGGAAACGCTCAGACCAATACACCACACTGCCTTTCAGCATATAAGGGACACCACTTCACTATGTGCCACTGTACAACGTATAATGGTCTTGAGCATCCATGGATTTTGGTATCTGCAGAGGCGTTCTGGAATCAAACCCCAGTGGGCCCACTGCAAATAACAATAACAATAACAATAATACCACATTGTGTATGATGGGACTTGGGATCTTGGAACCAAACCCTAGCAGACATCAAAGGTGCACTAACTGTCAACCAAACTCTGCTTATGCTCATGTGTAGCTGATTCCCATGAGCTCATATTCACCTGAAGGTGTGAAACCTTTGCTGGAATCAGCAAAGTGGTCCCTCTTGTAAATGACAAAATCCGGTGTGACCATGTGCTTCTCTCCGATCAAAGTTATGGTATTCTTTGTGGACCTGAAGTAGTCAAATGCTTATAGCCATAAAAATGCATTTTAAAATGATTGTCTATAGACTGCTTTTCAGGGTCAGACTAGATAGCTACTTGAGACGCTATAGAAGCAATAATGATGATGTTAAGTTCCTTTTTGCCCGTCTTTTGTCAATGCTTATGAACATTCAGCTTTCTAACTGCCTGTTCTATAAACATTATGCTATGTTCCATAACATTTCTTGTACAGTAAACAACTTGCTTGCTGAACATTTTGCAACAGTGGCGTGTTACAGACCGCTGGATTGCGGCGGTCTGCCGCCGCCGCCGCTTGCACCGTCCGGGAGCTGCAGCCTTTAAACGGCACGGCTCCCGGACGCTGCCGAGAAGGAGTGCAGAAATCACGCTCCTTCTCAGGCCCTGGAAGAGGCGCCGCAAAGCGCAAGGGGCGCATTTGCAGCGTCATTTCCGGGGCAACACATGCGGACGCAACGTGTCCAGCACGTAAATATGGCAGCGCCCGTGTGTATAGGGCGCCGCCATCTTTACGCCCCCATCACGTGCTAGGGGTGAGGCCGGTATGGACTCTAGGTCCTCGGCCAACCCCTAGCACGTGACGGGGGCGTATTAAAGGCCCATTTATAACGCGCCCCAGTTAGCTAAGAGGGGAGGGGGGAAACTGATCTATGTATTTGTGTGTTGATACATAGGAACACCGTATCCCTCACTAGGAACCACATAAGACAGACGTCCTATATCGAGTGTATTTACCTGACCCTTAAAGCTAGGGACAGTCTAGGGATTCTGTTGGTGTATCGGCCACCCCGTGCGCTAACGGACTCCCTTAACGAGCTGACACAGCTGGTCGCTGAGCTGATGTTGGAGACGCCCAGGCTACTTGTCCTGGGCGACTTCAACATCTCCCTCACGGCCAGCTATGTTCCACCCGGTGCGGCTCGCGAATTCATGGACACCATGGCTGCCATGGGCCTGTCCCAGCTAATTCAGGGTCCTACGCATTGTGCGGGTAATACTCTCGATTTGGTCTTCTGTTCGGATGTGGAAAATCCGTGGGCGGAAATATTTGATATTTCCCCCTTGCCATGGACGGATCACTTCCTGGTTGAGGTGAAAATCAAGGTCTCTACCCAGATCCCTCCCGGGGGTGGTGGACCTATTAGGATGGTCCACCCTCGAAGGCTGATGGAACCCAATAGGTTCCAGGAAGCCCTAGAGGGACACATGGTTGGAAGTGACGGCGATTCTGTTGATGCCCTGACTGGTATCTGGAATACCGGTCTTTCGAGGGCTATACACAGTATCGCTCCCAAGCGCCCTCTCAGACCCGCTTCCAAACGCAAGCCCTGGTATACGGAAGATCTCCGGGCAAGGAAGCGGGAGCTGCGACGGCTAGAGTACCGTTGGCGGAAACACCTTCGCTTAGACGACAAGACTCTCCTAGCCCAACGGTTAAAGGACTACGGAGAGGCGATACGAGCAGCAAAGAATTCGTTCTATGGTGTTCGTATCGCGTCCGCGGAGTCGCGTCCAGCAGAGTTGTTCAGGGTAGTCAGGGAGCTCACTCAGCTCCCTCCTGCCCTGAACCAGATCCTTGAACCTTCTAAGGCCTGCTGTGACTTATTTAACAACTTTTTCGTGGATAAAACTTCTCGTATAAGCGAAGGTCTTAACGCCGACATTCAGGCAGAACCTAACGTAGAGGTGTCCAGGGCCTCCGTGGACTTAGTTAAGCTGGATCGGTTTGAGTCGGTTAGTACCGAGGATGTGGACAAGATCCTCGGAAGTGTTCGGAAGACAACCTGCTCTCTCGATCCCTGTCCCTCGTGGCTAGCAGCCCAGGGGGGACCGGCTGTAACTTTATTGTTATGCCGGATAATTAATACATCTCTGAGGGAAGGGCAATTTCCATCTGTTCTTAAATTGGCCGTAGTAAAACCTTTATTAAAAAAGCCCTCCCTCGACCCCCTGGTGTATAATAATTATCGGCCTGTTTCACTGCTGCCATTTCTAGGGAAGGTGATCGAGAGGGCGGTTGCAATCCAGCTTCAGGGGGTCTTGGACGAAACGGATTATCTGGACCCATTTCAAACTGGCTTTCGGGCAGGTTACGGGGTTGAGACGGCCATGGTCGCCTTGGTCGATGATCTCCGTCTGGGCATCGACAGGGGAAGCGTGTCCCTGTTGGTGCTCTTGGACATCTCAGCGGCTTTCGATACCATAGACCATGGTATCCTTCTGGGGCGCCTGGCAGAGGTGGGAATCGGGGGCACTGCGCTCTAGTGGTTCCGGTCCTACCTCTCCGGGAGGTCCCAGATGGTGCAGCTGGGAGACGTGTGCTCCGATGAGAGGGCCCTTAAAACTGGGGTCCCTCAAGGAGCCATTCTGTCTCCTATGCTATTTAACATTTACATGAAACCGCTGGGAGAGATTATCCGGAGACATGGGGCGCGGGGTTATCAGTACGCTGATGACACCCAAATAGTCTTCTCTATGTCTCCGACTGATGCAGTGACTGAGGATGGCGTCTCTCCTCTCGTGGCCTGTCTGGAGTCAGTAATGGGCTGGATGAGGGAAAACTGACTCAAGCTGAATCCAGAGAAGACGGAGGTATTTGTGATAGGTTCCCCTGGTCCAGGAATGGCGGTGGTTCCACCTGTCCTGAACGGGGTCACGCTCCCTGTGAAGGACTCCGTGCGCAGTCTGGGGGTGCTTCTTGACTCGTCCCTTCACCTGACTGCTCAGGTGAATGCGACGGTCAAGAGCACCTGCTATCAGCTTCGGCTTCTTCGCCAGCTGCGCCCATACCTGGCCCAGAGGGACCTTGAAACTGTGGTACATGCCCTGGTAACCTCGAGATTGGATTTCTGCAATGGACTCTACATGGGACAGCCCTTGTACCAAACCCGGAAGCTTCAATTGGTGCAGAACATGGCTGCAAGGCTGGTCACTGGCACGTCCAGGGCCAGCCATATAACACCGGTTTTAAAAAACCTCCATTGGCTGCCCATTCGCTTCCGGGCGCAATACAAGGTGCTGGTAATGACCTATAAAGTCCTAAATGGCTTGGGCCCAGGATACCTGAAGGACCGCCTCTCCCCATACATTCCACCTCGCACCCTCAGAACATCTGGGCAGCAACTCCTTAGGGTTCCCGGGGCGAGGTTATCCTCCACTTCTAGGAGGTCTTTCTCCATCGCCGCCCCGGCCCTTTGGAACACGCTGCCCATAGAGCTCCGCTCAGTTACCTCCCTGGCCCAATTCAAACGGGAGTTGAAGACTCACCTGTTTAACATCGCATTCCCCGATTAAGTCCTTATAGGCCCCCCCACCGTAAAGGCCGCACAGGCAATGGTTGGCTAACCCGGGGGCATTTGCTGTTATTTTATTTTTGTATTGTTTTGTAATTTTAATATTGTTTTTTGGAATGTTTTTATGTACTTTTAAATGTTGTGAACCGCCCTGATCTTACGGAAGGGCGGTATACAAATAAAACATTTATTATTATTATTATTTATTTCCTATCAAAATGCTCAGAATGCTTCATTCGGGGCTCTGATATTACTTGAAATGCTGGCGTAACTAGATAAACTCACTTTCCTTGAATCTCCGCGGTCTCTAGTCTCATCGATTCCTGCTCCAGGTTGACCCCTTCCTTGGCTGATTCAGTGCCCACCCCAAATACTGCATCGTCCAGAGGGGACCAGGTGCCAGAACTCGCCCCATCCCTGCCACCTCCCATGTGCAGCCACCTGCATTATGCTCCCACTCTGTGGGATGCGTATGAAGACGTTGTGATTGCAAACTGCACTCTTGTGTATCCTACGCACCATTTCCACGCAGAGAGCCAGCCTGGTGTAGTGGTCTGAGTGCTGGACTCTGGAGACCAGGGTTCGAATCCCCCACCGCTCAGCCATGGAAACCCATTGAGTGACTTTCAACAAGTCACACTCTCTCAGCCTCAGAGGAAGGCAAAGGCAAAGCCCCTCTTGCCAAGAAAACCCCATAAGCCTGAATGATGCAAAACACACACACAGAGAGACCCCATTCTTGCAAAGGGGGTGTTTGCTTGATGGCTGTCCATTTGGGATTTTGAGGAGCGACTGCCCTGTTTGTTCTCTATACGAAAGGATATTAATGCTGGCAGATGTTTCTCGGGTTTAGATGGGGAAAAGTTTAAGAGAAAGGAAGGGAATTCATCCTTATTTTTCTGGGAAATATGGGCCCCATACAGACAGGCCAGAATAAAGCTGCTTTGCGTCACTTTGGAGGGATGCTGTTTAAATGATGCATGCGTCCTAAGAGTCAGGAAACTGCCCCAAAGCTGTGCTCCAGTCCTTAGGACTGGATGGTGGCTTTGGCGTGGCTTCTGGACTCTTAGGACACATGCATCACTTTGGAGACGGACGGGCTGATCTCCAAAGTGGCCCGAAGCAGCTTTATTTTGGCCTGTCTGTATGGGGCCATGGTGACTGTAGGGAAAGCGAAAGCACCGCCGCTTTGTTTTTAAGGGAAGCTTCTCAGGAAATCCTGGATGCTTGGGGTCTCAGTACATTCCCTTCCTGTTTCTGGATTTCTTTTGTGAAGCTAATAAGTGGACTTGTTTGCCTTTAGTGGAATGAAGAATAGCTTTGCTGGTGGACATTAATGTTCAGAAGCAGCTTTCGCTTTCCACACAGTCACAACATTTCCCAGAAAGGGAGAGAATTACTTTCACATCCCTTGTGGTCTTCCTTTGCCCTTTTGGGGCAGCTGATGTTCCATTTTCTGCTGATGGCAATTTCCTTACAGTCATTTCACACTAGTAAAGCAGTGGCCCCCAAAGCTGACTTGGGCCCCACAGAGTGATGGTTTTTTTTTTTGGGGGGGGGTTCTGATCCCGAGGGACGGCTGCTCTTTGGGGAGCTCTGAGGAAAAACACCTCAAAAAGCCCCAGAATGGTTCTGAGGGCCCCCATTTTAGTTTAGTCTGAGGTGGGTTCATTTTCCTCAGGCAAAGAATTTAAATTCAGAGCACTTTCCCCTCAGAAAATGAAGGATCCAGGCACTCCCTGCTGGTCATTTTACTTTATTACTGGGGGGGGGGGGGGCGAGCCTTTGTCCCCTTCTCTGTCTTTGTGTCAAATGAAAGAAATGTAGGACTTCTTCCCCCTCCGAGGAAGAGAGGTTGATTCAGCTGAGAGCTCTCTCTGGACAGAGACCCACTTTAAGTCTCATCATGGCTGCTGGGATCTGTAGTTTTCATCAGCTACTGAGAATTCCCTGACAGAGGGACCTGTTAAAACAGAAGGGGACATTTGCCCTCCTGCTGCCCCCCATTTATTCTTCTCCCCCAAACCCTGAGGGGCCTTGAGGAGGAGTGGGCTTCCCAAGGGTTATCTTTATTTACATCTAAACAGTTATATTCTTGAAGAAGAAATAAGACTGAAGGAAAGCTAAAAGTGTGATTCTTGAGCCTAAGAGCAATGCATAACAACCATCATAAGTGCTGAAGTCTTAAACAGTGTAGACAAGAAATCTGTTTTTACATAGGAAGTTGGTTGTTAAATGTCAGGGCAAGAGATGAAGCGCTGCGGTTAAGCCCAGGAAACATGAGGGGGAGGCACAGGTGCAAGAACTGTCTGTTATTCACTATAAGCTAACTTTGGAAGTGGCTAAAACTAGGTCGCCGACTCACATCAGCCCTATAGCTGAACCGCAAAGCTCCCTACCAAGGCGACTAGACCGCCTTAGCACTAGCAAAGGTTAACATGGGATATTGTCATGCTTCAGAATATAGAGCCAATTAGGATGGTGTGAGGAGCTTGTGCATGGCGTATGTGATCAATCAGTGCCTGACTTGTGATGTTAAATGATAACCAATCGTGTTAAAGTTAATTGTATGCTGTCTGGCAGAGAATGATATAAATCATCTTCAAGTTGTGCCAACGGTGCGTGCGGGCGGCAGTTCTTTGAGAGCCATGTTGGCAGAGTGTCGCCTCAGCTGAAATAAACTGTGTTTTGCTTTGGATTTCTCATCACTTAAGGGCTCCCCTTTCACATGGATCCAATTCCCTAACGTTGCTTGGGGGCTCGTGTCCCTAAGAATGGGCCCCTGAAGCCTTTCGCTTGATGCTGGGCTTGTGGTTCTGGGCATGATCATGAGGCTCAGCCCTAGGCCTTCAGGAGCCATGATGCTTCCTCTTCTTGAAGGGGGGGGTTTCAAGCCTTTCCTGAGGAAGTCCTGGGACTGGCGCCTTCACAGAACACATTTCTCTGAGCATTTGGGGAAGGTTAGCCAAGGCTGATGCGCAAGATGAGCCACAATAAGCCTCCCTGCCTCCCCTCTGGCCATAGATTTGCTCCGACTTCATGCAATGCTGTACTATGGTGGAGTGTATTTATCCAGGAGTGAGGCTTTGTCCTTTTCTTTGAGAGATATCCCTTCTTGCTAAGAGCAAGAGGAGGAAGGCCCTGAGTGAGGAGGCCTTTCTGGGTTCCTTATGGCCTTTTGGTCAGCGGAGTAATTTCCTTTATTGAAGGCTGTCCTCACTCTTCCAACAGAATAAGAAGAACCGATGGATTGAATGACAGGTCCCTTGGATCTCACTTTGGTCCCTGCTTGTCCATTATTAATGAAACCCTTTCGCTTTGTGTAGCCTGAAGATGCGAACAGGATCCTTGGAGAAGCAAAGGCCATGCCTTTCCTGGCGCAAAATAGGAGTGACCAGAGGGGGACCGGACAAGGGGGGAAGGAGTGACCAGAGGGGGAATGGCCAATGGCTCACCGTGACAAGGTCACGTCAAGGGCAGTTAGCAACAAAAAAACCCCCCAAGTATCCATTTAGAGTAGGGATATCATAGAACCCTAGAGTTGGAAGAGACCCCAGGAAGGGCCCTGATCCAGTCCCATCCCCTTCTTCTGCCATGCAGGAACTCTCCGTCAAAGCATCCCCTTTGACAGATGGCCCTCCAGCCTCTGCTTAAAGACCTCCAGGGAAGGAGTGCATTCCACTGTCTAACAGCTCTTGCTGTAGGAATTTCCTCCTAATGTTGAGCTGGAACCTCTTTTCCTACAGCTTGCATCCATTGTGTCTTGTTCTCTGGAGCAGCAGAAAACAAGCTTGCTCCCTCCTCAATGAGACACCCCTTAAAATACTTATACAGGGCTGTCATATCACTCCTTAACCATCTCTTTGCCAGGCTAAACATACCCAGCTCCCTAAGTCTCTCCTCATAGGGCTCCATGGTTTCCAGACCTAAAATGCTTCCTAATATTGAACTGAAATCTCTTTTCCTGTAGCTTCCATCCATAGCTCCATTGTGTCGTATTACTGAGGAGCTGCAGAAAACAAGCTTGCTCCATCTTCAGTGTGCCATCCCTCCAAATATTTAAATAGGGCTATTATCATATCACCTCTAAACCTTCTCTTCGCCAGGCTAAACATCCCCAGCTCCCTAAGCCTCTCATAAGAGTTTCTCGACTCTTCGACCCCTAGGGACATTAGGGAAGTGTTTTGGTGTTGCTGAGCTAAGGGATACCTGCCTCTTTAGCCTGAGTTTGTGGTGAACTGCTGACTTGTGGAAATCCCCATTATCTTCTCCACTTCCCCTCCTTCTGCTGTGATTCTCCTCCTCTCTGCATACTTTCACTTTTGGACAAAGCAAAGGAGGAATGCAAACTCTGCTGTCAGTAGGACAGAGCTGCTTGCAGAGGCACCAGAGAGAGCTCCCCTGGAGAGAACAGCAAGCCAGAGGGAAGCTTCCCAGGGGAAAAGGGGGATCAGCTGAGTTCTACTGCAATCAGGTAAATGCCTTGAGGGTCACAGGTGGGCATGGAGTCAGGAAGCTACTTAGTAATGGCATCATCTAGGACTCCTCTTGTAATGTAGACAACCTTACTGAATGGCAGCACTCTTCCCTGGCTCCCCCTTAATCATTTTCTGGCCATTGTCAAAGGTCCATCTGCTCACGGGGCACCAAAGGGCAAGGCTGTGCCAGGGATGTGGAGGTGGACCAATGCCCTCAAAGGGTGCAAGGCAACTTCCATGACCCATCTTTTCCGGCTAGCCTTGTCCACTCCTTTTGGAATACAATTGCAGCAGGACTGAATGGCAGCACTCTTCCCTGGCTCCCCCTTAATCATTTTCTGGCCATTGTCAAAGGTCCATTTGCTCATGGGGCACCAGAGAGTGCCAAAGGGCAAGGCTGTGCCAGGGATGTGGAGGTGGACCGATGCCCTCAAAGGGCGCAAGGCAACTTCCATGACCCATCTTTTCTGGGTAGCCTTGTCCATTCCTTTTGGAATACAATTGCAGCAGGACTGAATGGCAGCACTCTTCCGTTGCTCCCGCTTAATAACTTTCTGGCTCTTGTACAAGGTCCATTTGCTCATGGGGCACCAGAGACTGCCAAAGGGTAAGGCTGTGACAGGGATGTGGAGGTGGACCATTGCCCTCAAAGGGCGCAAGGCAACTTCCATGACCCATCTTTTCTGGCTAGCCTTGTCCATTCCTTTTGGAATACAATTGCAGCAGGACTGAATGGCAGCACTCTTCCGTTGCTCCCGCTTTATAACTTTCTGGCTCATGTACAAGGTCCATTTGCTCATGGGGCACCAGAGACTGCCAAAGGGTAAGGCTGTGCCAGGGATGTGGAGGTGGACCGATGCCCTCAAAGGGCGCAAGGCAACTTCCATGACCCATCTTTTCTGGCTAGCCTTGTCCATTCCTTTTGGAATACTATTGCAGCAGGACTGAATGGCAGCACTCTTCCGTTGCTCCCGCTTAATAAGTTTCTGGCTCAGGTACAAGGTCCATTTGCTCATGGGGCACCAGAGAGTGCCAAAGGGCAAGGCTGTGCCAGGGATGTGGAGGTGGACCAATGCCCTCAAAGGGCGCAAGGCAACTTCCATGACCCATCTTTTCCGGCTAGCCTTGTCCATTCCTTTTGGAATACAATTGCAGCAGGACTGAATGGCAGCACTCTTCTGTTGCTCCCGCTTAATAATTTTCTGGCTCATGTACAAGGTCCATCTGCTCTTGGGGCACCAGAGAGTGCCAAAGGGCAAGGCTGTGCCAGGGATGTGGAGGTGGACCAATGCCCTCAAAGGGCGCAAGGCAACTTCCATGACCCATCTTTTCCGGCTAGCCTTGTCCATTCCTTTGGAATACAATTGCAGCAGGACTGAATGGCAGCACTCTTCCGTTGCTCCCGCTTAATAACTTTCTGGCCATTGTCAAAGGTCCATTTGCTCATGGGGCACCAGAGAGTGCCAAAGGGCAAGGCTGTGCCAGGGATGTGGAAGTGGACCAATGCCCTCAAAGGGTGCAAGGCAACTTCCATGACCCATCTTTTCCGGCTAGCCTTGTCCACTCCTTTTGGAATACAATTGCAGCAGGACTGAATGGCAGCACTCTTCCGTTGCTCCCGCTTAATAACTTTCTGGCTCATGTACAAGGTCCATTTGCTCTTGGGGCACCAGAGAGTGCCAAAGGGCAAGGCTGTGCCAGGGATGTGGAGGTGGACCATTGCCCTCAAAGGGCGCAAGGCAGCCTCCCAAGGGGCATCATTTCCCCCAGGAGTTTGTCTTTTCCAGCATCTGCCCAGAAGAGAGAGAACTAGCTGTGAAGCAGCTGGGCAACGAGTGCGAATTCACTGAGCTAAATAAGTAGGTTGGCACCATCTGCACTTTCCAGACCTGGGAAAGGAATCGGATGGAGTTTGTGCTGAGCCATCCATACACAAAGGAGGAAAACAGTGTGTATGTGTGTGTGTGTGTCGGGGGGGGGTGTAATTTCACACACATGTGCTTAGAAAATCTTTAAGCATCTCTAAAATGTCCATAAGCATGTCCATGCTTCAGTTAAAGAGTGCATACATCTAGATTTCAGAAATGCGTCCAAGAAATCTTGTGCTTTTCTGTTTTGAAAAATGCTCATGGAAGTATGTACAGTTTTGGTCTCTTTCTCTCTCTTATCTTTCTCTCTTTGGGGTTGAACTTCCATCCAGGAGTCTCTCCCCATCTCTTCTGGAGGACCAGAGCACCATCTTGTGGCTCCCACTTTGGGCAACGGGAAGGGATGCCGCATCACTCCCCATCATATATCTACGTACTGATAATACAGACTAACACAGCTATATCTTTGACTTCTAGGATAAAAGGAAGTGTGCCATAACATTCACACAATTAAATTGCTGAACTAAAGCAAAGGGATTATTTCAGGTTCCCATCCTCACTCAGAGTAAATCTGCAAAGGTTGTGTAAGAGCCCCATTTAGTAGATTCCCAAATGCTTAAAAGAGAGCCCTTGCCTCTTTACCTTTATTAGCCACGTTCATCCTTCCCTCCTGCTCAGACTTTATACATGTCAGTTTATGCTATTAATGTTAGCATTACAATGCAGTTTAAAGACTTTCTGGGAGAAGGGGATTCCTAGTTCACTCTAAACCTTTTCTCTTCCGTTCCCAACGTCCTCCATAGGTTTCATCGTCAGGAGTCTGGATAGTGCCATCCTACATCAGGGGCCCCTGGACTTACCTGTATTTCCATGGAGCGAGGAGTTGCCTTCTATCCTTATCGGCTGTTCTTATGTGCCCTTTTAGCCTCTGATCTTGGTGCTCCTCATACTATCTGACGTGGAGGACAGGCAATTATATTTGCCCCATGTGCCAGGGGCCAACTGTTTCTTTCTCTCTTGGAAACTCACCAAGGACTTGCAGCCAAAGGCCAGGGACCCCCGCTTTGGGTCGCACTTTCCTAAGACATGCAGTCATGCAAAGGCACTTGGCATTGTTTCATGATGCAGCGCCTGGCCTCCCTTTTGCCTTTCTGTCTTTGGCTTTCCTCTCCCCTTCTCCATCACCACGTGCTTCAACATCTTTCCTGCTTCTCTCACATGTCTTGTTTTTGGCAGAGAGGTGGATGGAAGAGTGACCTGGAGGACCTGAGCCATGTCCCGATCAGAAGACGCCTTGGAGATGCCCGCATTGGGCCGCCCCTTCCAGCTGGGGATGCTCTATGACTGCCGGAAAGATGCCCTCATCCCAGGTAGGAGCTGGGCTCTCTCTGTCTCTGTGTGGAGGAATATCTCCTCCTTTGCAGCAATGCCTGAGGTGGGCCATGACTTTTTGGTACACAGACTCAGAGGTAGGGTTGCCATAACTGTCAACCTCCAAACCGGGACAAATGTAAAAAAATGTAGGACAAAATTTAGCCCCAAATGGAGGACACACGAAAAAAATTAATAATTTAAAAAAGCATTCATATAAACGCATGTTTCTTAGGCATGCTCAAAATGGAGGACATTTTGGCATTATTCCTAGACAGATGGCAGAAATGTACTTCCCTTTCTGTCCAACCCCCACACAAGAGCACATTTGGGCATTGAACATGGCTTTATTTAATATGGCTTCTTGCATATTTCAGAGGCTTATTCCATAACCAAACCCTTTGGGTTTAACACTGAACATGGGTTAACATGTCTATGCATATTGAACATGTCAAGGTGGTTTAACAAGAAGTGGATTTGCCCTCGGCTTCAGGTTTCTTACCCCAACTGTACTTCTCAGAAGTGTCTACTTGGTCAAGGTCCTTGGGTTTTTATTCACGGCGCATGAGTTTGTAAAAATCAGAGCAACTTACATTGGCCATGAGATCAATGCTGATATCAATATCACTATCATCATCATCATCATCATCATCATCATCATCATCATCATCATCACCATCATTGTCACAACAAGGCAGGTTAGCATTAAAAGCAGAAAAAACACACAGAAAAGGCACTTTGGAAAGTCACACTGTCTCAGCTTCAGAAAGAGTGAGTGCCAGCCTCAGAAGCTGACTGATATCATTATCATCATCATCATCATTGTCAAAATAAGGCAGACTTGTTAGCATTAAAAGCACCAAAAATACACAGAAAAGGCACTTTGGAAAGTCACACTGTCTCGGCTTCAGAAAGAGTGAGCACAGGCCTCAGAAGCTGACTGATATCATTATCACCATCACCATCATCATCATCATCGCTATCATTGTCAAAAGAAGGCAGACTTGTTAGCATTAAAACAAAAAACACATAGAAAAAGCACTTTAGAAAAAAAACCGAAGGAAATGGCACCCATCTCTATCTCTTCCTCCTCCTCCTCTTCCTCTCCCTCCTCCTCCTGCTACTCTTCCTCCTCTTCCTGCTACTCTTCCTCCCTCTTCCTCTTCCTGATACTCTTCCTCCTCTTCTTCCTCCTGATACTCTTCCTCTTCCTCCTCCTCCTGCTACTCTTCCTCCCTCTTCCTCTTCCTGCTACTCTTCCTAACTCTTCCTCCTCCTGCTACTCTTCCTCTTCCTCCTCCTCCTGCTTCCTCCTCCTGCTCCTCCTCCTCCTCCTCCTCCTCCTCCTCCTCCTCCTCCTGCTACTCTTCCTCCCTCTTCCTCCTCCTGATACTCTTCCTCCTCTTCTTCCTCCTGATAATCTTCCTCTTCCTCCTCCTCCTCCTCCTGCTACTCTTCCTCCCTCTTCCTCTTCCTCCTCCTGCTACTCTTCCTCCTCCTCCTCCTCCTGTTACTCTTCCTCCTCCTCCTGCTACTCTTCCTCCTCCTCCTCCTCCTACTACTCTTCCCCCCTTCCTCCTCCTGCTACTCTTCCTCCTCCTCTTCCTCCTCCTGCTACTCTTCCTCCTCCTCTTCCTCCTCCTCCTCCTGCTACTCTTCCTCCCTCTTCCTCCTCCTGCTACTCTTCCCCCTCTTCCTCCTCCTGCTACTCTTCTTCCCTCTTCCTCCTCCTACTATTCCTCCTCCTCCTCCTGCTACTCTTCCTCCTCCTCCTCCTCCTCCTCCTCCTCCTGCTACTCTTCCTCCCTCTTCCTCCTCCTGATACTCTTCCTCCCCCTTCTTCCTCCTGATACTCTTCCTCTTCCTCCTTCTGCTACTCTCCCTCCTCCTGCTACTCTTCCTCCCTCTTCCTCCTCCTGCTACCTCCTCCTGCTACTCTTCCTCTTCCTCCTCCTCCTCCTCCTGCTACTCTTCCTCCCTCTTCCTTCTCCTGCTACTTTTCCTCCTCCTGCTACTCTTCCCCCCTCTTCCTCTTCCTGCTACTCTTCCTCCCTCTTCCTCCTCCTGCTACTCTTCCTCCTTCTCCTCCTCCTCCTGCTACTCTTCCTCCTTCTCCTCCTCCTCCTGCTACTCTTCCTCCTCCTCCTCTTGCTACTCTTCCTCCCTCTTCCTCCTCCTGCTACTCTTCCTCCCTCTTCCTCCTTCTGCTACTTCCTCCTGCTACTCCTCCTCCTCCTCCTCCAGTCGCTGCTGCCTCGCCGGGTCTGGGCTGGCCCACGTGGGGACCAGAGGAGGAGCTCCTTCTCTTGAGGCTGGCTGACCAATGGGGGCAGACTGGAGCTACAAAAGTCCCACCCCCTGCCAGCAGCCATTGGCCAGCCAGCCTCAGGAGGAGGAGCTCCTCCTGCTTAGCCCTGCACGCGGCCCTGCAGGAGCATGCAGGGCAAGCAAAAGTGCCGACACAGGCGGGAAAGGCCGCATCCATGGTGGTGGCAGCAGCAGTGGGTGGCGCGTGAATCACAGCGCAACGGCCTCAGGAGCAGTCATGCGGAGCGGCAGCCGCAGCAGCCGCCGTAGCCACCCGCAGCGGCAGCTGACCTGGGGGAAACCTGGGTCAGTGAATGAACTGAGACAGGATGACCCCGCCCGGTTCAAAAGTGGGATTGTCCCGCCCCCAGGTGGGACATGGCAACCCTATACAGAGGGGAAACTCCAGGGGGACAACAGCAGCTCCTTCTTAAAAGGGGGGCGCTCCTGCTTGTTTGGCACTTGGGTTCCCTTGGACTGCAGTTCCAGTTCTTCCACAGGCTCCTTTCAGAGCTGAGCTGACCTTATAAGGAGCCCTGGTGGTGCCAGGGTTAAATGCCCATACTGCAGCCACAAGGTTGTGAGTTCGATTCCAAAGGGCTCCAAAGTTGACTCAGTCTTCCATCCTTTTGTTGATCAGTAAAATGAGGACCCAGCTTCTTGGAGGCAATGATCTTACAGATTATAAACTGTTGACATAGAGAGTGCTAGTTCACTGATAAGCAGTACAGAAATGTAAATGCTATTTCTATTTCTATTATAATAATAGAATAATAAAATTTTTATTTCTATCCTGCCTTTCCAGGGATCAAGGCGGCGTACAATAGTGGGATTTATCATCCCAATAACAGATAAAAATACAATAAAAACATTACAATTTCAGCATAAAAACAACAGCAATACATAATAAGACTTCCAAGCTAACAATGGGGGGAGGGGAACATAATAGGGCTATTGGGGGTAAGCCTGTTTGAACAAATACGTTTTCAGCCCTTTTTTAAATTGGGCTAGGGAGGGGGGCGAGCGGAGGTCGTTGGGGATCGAGTTCCAGAGCTTAGGGGCCGCAATTGAGAAGGCCCTTTGCGTGGTGACAGATCATCTCGCATCTGGAACCTTTAAGAGATGTTTATCCCCAGATCTGAGAGTGCGGGGAGGATTATATGGAGAGAGGCGGTCCTCTAAGTACCCTGGGCCCAAGCCATTTAGGGCTTTATAGGTAACAACCAACACCTTGTATTGCGCCCGGAAGCAAATGGGCAGCCAATGAAGATCTTCAAATACCGGTGTTATGTGGCTAGCCCTGGAAGATCCAGTGACCAGCCTTGCTGCCATGTTCTGAACCAGCTGAAGCTTCCGGGTATGGTACAAGGGTTGCCCCATGTAGAGCGCATTGCAGAAATCCAAACAAGAGGTTACCAGAGCGTGTACTACAGTTTCAAGGTCCCCCCGGCCCAGGTAGGGTCGCAGCTGGAGCTGATAACAGGTACTCCTGACCGTCGCATCCACCTGAGATGTAAGGTGGAGTGACGAGTCCAAGAGCACCCCCAGACTGCGAACAGAGTCCTTCAGGGGAAGCGTGACCCCGTCAAGGACAGGTGGACAAATCTCCAAACCTGGACCTGAGGAACCTATCACAAGTACTTCTGTTTTCTCTGGATTCAGACTGAGTCTGTTTTCCCTCATCCATCCCATTACTGACTCCAGACAGGCGTCTAGAGGAGAGATGCCATCCCTGGTCACTGCATCGGTCGGAGGCACAGAGAAGACTATTTGGGTGTCATCAGCTTACTGATAACACCGCGCCCCGTGCCTCCGGATGATCTCTCCCAGCGGTTTCATGTAAATGTTAAATAGCATGGGAAACAGAATGGCTCCCTGAGGGACACCAGATGTAAGTGCCCTCTTATCAGAGCACACGTCTCCCAGCTGCACCATCTGGAGCCTTCCTGAGAGGTAGGATCGGAACCACTGGAGCGCAGTGCCCCCAATTCCTAACTCTCTCAGGCGCTCCAGAAGGATACCATGGTCAATTATAATCCTGGTGTGTGTGTGGCAGAAATAATAGCAATAGCAAGTACATTTCTATAGTGCTGATCACTTAAGCACTCCCAAAATGGTTTGCATTGTGGAAGTTAACTGCCCCCAGCAACCTGGGGACTCCTTTTAGTGACCTGGGAAGGATGCCAGCCTGGTATTGAACTGGCAACCTTTTGGTTTGTGAGTGAGTGGCTGCAAGACAGTCATTTAACCACTGCATCACCAGGACAAGACACTGGCAAAAAATGGAAGAGAAACAGAAGTAATAGTGCCACTCTATTCTGCTCTGGTCAGAACTCACCTGAAAAATTGTGTCCCATTCTGGGCACCACAATTCTGGGCACCACAAAGGATGTGGAAAAGCTTGCTGCTCAGCTTTCTGCATCAGGTGTCAGTGCTGTCTCCTTGCAAACAGCTTCATTTATATGCTACTTCATACTGAACTAACAGTGTCTAAGCAGTTTACAACTGTAAGCTAATTGCCCCCAACAATCTGGGTACTCATTTTAGCGACCTCAGAAGGATGCAAGCTTGAGCCCTTTTGCTGGTCTTGAACTCGCAACCTTATGGTTTTGAGTGAGTGGCTGCAGAACAGGCATTGAACCACTGCGCCACCAGGGCTCCTACAACTCCAGTTGCTGAAACAACAGAATTGTGATTATTTCTTCTTTGTTCAGTTTTTCTCAAAGCAGAATAGGCGAAGAAAGAAGGGAGGAGAAGCAATAGGTGGCCATTTCAAAGTAAATTCTAGGCTGCATCAACAGGAATGCAGTCTAGAGCAAGGGAAGAAACTGTGCCTCTGTATTTTGCTTTGGTCAACCCCAACCCTGACTATTGTGTCTGGAAGAATGTGGACAAGCTGGACCATGTCCAGAGGAGGGATTGTGTCTTCTTGCATGGCAGAATGAGGTTGTACTGGATGGCTCTTGGTGTCTTTTCCAGCTGTAGGATTCTATGATTCTGTGATTTTAAGTGCAGGTATCTCTGAATTTAGGCTATAAGAACAATCCCTCAGATCATTAGAATTACTCTTTCTCTTACTTTTAACCTCCCTTGCAAGCTTCAGCTCATTCTGAGCTTTATTCCTTTTGACATTCTCCCTTCAAAATCTAGCTTCTTGTTTCTACGTTTCCTTTTGTGGTAATTCACTTCATCTTCCAATACTTGTACACTTTCCTATTAAATCTCAGCTCATCCAAAGCCTCTGTTATTTTCAGAGATGGGTATTTCACATGCTTTCATGCTGTATTTTCCCACAAGTGTTGATGAGCTTTGTCTTCTTTCCATTTCTCCATTTCAGGGATCACCCTTTGGGACCTGGACTCGCTTCAGAAGGATGTGAGCATCAGACCCCAGCCAAAAACTGAATTTGAGATCATCGCATCCGACTCCATTGATGACAAGGCCTCTGCCCTCAATGTCTCAGCCTCCCTCAAGGCCAGTTTCCTGGGAGGACTGGTCGAAGTGGGAGGGTCTGCCAAATACTTCCAAGATACCAAGAAGTCCAAGCATCAGGCCAGAGTCACCTTACAGTACAAGACGACCACCAGGTATGAACAGCTGACCATGAGTCATCTGGGAATCCAGAATGTCTCCCATCCGACGGTCTTTGAACATGGGACTGCCACACATGTGGTCACCGCCATCTTGTATGGGGCCCAGGCTTTCTTTGTCTTTGACCGCAAAGTTTCCTCTTCAGAATCTGTGCAAGAGATAGAGGGAAATCTCCAAGTCATGATTGGAAAGATAATATCTATCAAAGGAGAAGCAGAGATCCAGATGGATGAGAGAGAGAAATCCCAGGCTCAAAACTTCAGCTGCAAATTCCACGGAGACTTTTCTCTGGAGAGCAATCCGGTGAGTTTCCAGGATGCCATGCAAGTGTACACTACTCTTCCCAAAATGGTGGGAGAGGACGGCAAGAAGGCCGTGCCCATAATGGTCTGGCTGTACCCACTGACCAAGATGGATTCTAGGGCAGCCAAGATGGTGCGCGAAATCAGCTTAGCACTGATCTTTGATGCCCAAAAGATTCTGGAGGAACTCAGTGAAATTGACATGAGATGCAGTGACTTGGCAAAGAATCCCATTGCCGACACCTTCCCAGAAATCAAGAAGAAAATCCAACACTTCAAGGATCTCTGCAAGCAACACAGGCAGACTTTCCAGAAGGAGCTGGCAGGAATCCTGCCTTCCATCCGCGGAGGAGGAAGAGAGGAAGGAGCGCTTACGGACATCTTGAGGTCTGTAAACCAGTCCCCCTTCAACAGCCGAAAGCTCAATGAGTTTCTGAATGCCAAGGAACAAGAGAACCATTTTGTGAAATCGTACCTTACTATCCTAAGTGGGATAGAAACCATCTCCTCCCAGAGCAAACTGGAAGAAATCGTGCTTGACCCCCAGAATGACTTTGTCCTCTGCTTTGCCTTCACTTCTTTACATGACGAGGAACCATTTTTATCCACTTTACAGCTTTGTCTTCAGAAAGAAGGTTTGGACGAAAAAGCTAATTCCAAATGCAAGGCCTGGCATGAGCACAAAGAGACAAAACAAAAGGCTCGGAAAGCTGCCAGATCCATTTCGGACTTTGCTCGTGTGAATAAACCCAGAGGAAAGACCCGGTTTGTGATGGCCTCTGTGCCAGACCAGGAGAACCCAGGAGCGTCCATTTACCTCTATGAAGACGGGGAGCTGGTCAGCAGCAGCTTCGATCTGCCCCCAAAACCTCTCCCTCTTCTTGTTAGCGGAATTCAACATGACCAGGTGCAGCTGACCTTTCAACCGGCTGAATATGGAAGGGCCAATGTCACCGGCTATCGAGTAGAGTCCAGGATCGCAGGGGAAGAGGCCTGGAAGGCAGTGGATATGGAGGACAGCCAGGAGACATTCATACTGAAAGGCCTTATCCCAAACAGGGAGTACCAGTTCCAGTACGCAGCTAGGTGCAAGCCAGGCCACAGTGAGACCAGTGAGACCAGTAAACCAGTGAAGACCCTTCCCACCAGCCCCCCTGGGAAGCCCGAAGAAGTAACAGTGGGGTCTTCCATGGTTTCTCTTTCCTGGGGGAGTCCCAGTGTCATTGGAGAAGGAGTTGTTATAAAGGAGTACAAAGTGGAGTACAGAGAGGAAGCTCACAAAGAGAAAGACAGATGGAATGAAATAAAGACAAGGAAAAGAGCAGAGTTCTGTGAGATTGATGGACTGAGGCCTCAGACGCTCTACAGACTCCGAGTGACAGCTGTCTGTTCTGATGGGACTCAAAGCGCTCCAAGTGATGAGATGGAAGTCTCTACCTCCCTAAAAGAAGAAGAAGAGAAGGGCCGACTAGCTCTTAAGTACGTTCGAACAAGCAAAGCGGTGGTAGAAGGGCAACCCTCTCTCTATGTTCTTCCGCTGAAGTTGGCATCAGGTGCCATAGCATCCTGCCTGACCTATCACCTGGGAAAGGAGAACCTGGGGGCCCCCAACAAAGTCATCATGGTGATGGGAGCCACGGGGTCCGGGAAGACCACCCTCATAAACGGGATGGTCAACTACATCCTGGGAGTCCGATGGGAAGACCCTTTCCGATTCAAACTCATTCACGAAGAGACCAACAGGAGCCAAGCGGAGAGCCAGACCTCCGAAGTGACGGCTTATGTTGTGAATCATCAGAAGGGATTCAGAGTTCCTTATTCCCTCACCGTTATTGATACGCCTGGATTTGGGGATACCAGGGGCATAGAGCATGATAAGTCGATAACACAGAAGATCCGGAACTTTTTCTCCACTCCAGGAGGCACTGGCCACATAGACGCCATCTGCATTGTAGTCCAGGCCTCCTTGGCTCGCTTAACTCATGCCCAGAAATATGTGTTTGACTCAGTCCTCTCCATTTTTGGGAAAGATATAAAGGACAACATCCAAGTCTTAGTTACCTTTGCAGATGGACAGACCCCTCCTGTCCTGGAGGCCATTAAAACAGCCAGTGTGCCATGTGCTAAAGATGCCAGTGGGACCCCTGTCCACTTCAAGTTCAATAATTCTGCTCTTTTTGCCAACAATCCTGTGCAAAGTGGAGGCAGCTTTAATTTTGATGAGATGTTTTGGGAAATGGGTTGTATGAGCATGAAGACATTCTTTGACTCAACAAACACATTAGAATCTAAAAGTTTGACTTTGACGAAGGAAGTCCTCCAGGAACGGAAACATCTGGAAGCTGCTGTGGAAGGCCTGCAGCCCCAAATCCAAGCAGGTCTGGTCAAACTGGAAGAGCTGAGGAAGACCCAACTAGCTCTGGATCAACACAAGGATGAGATGGCGGCCAACAGGGATTTTGAGTATGAGGTGGAAAAAACTGTCCCAGAGAAGGAGGACATCTCTGGAAGTGGGAATTTCATAACAAATTGTATGAATTGCCATTACACCTGTCACTATCCTTGTGGAATTCCTCAGGATGACCAAAAGTACAATTGTGCAGCTATGACTTCTAATGGAAGGTGCGCTGCATGTCCTGGAAAGTGCGTATGGACTGTCCACTTCAACCAAAAGTACAAGTTTTCCTATAAAGTTGTAAAAGAGAAGCATACCTATGAAGAGCTGAAGCAAAAGTATGAGCGTGCTTCTGGTGAGTTGATGACCACAGAGAAAGTGATTGAAAACCTCAGCCAGGAGTATGAAGCGGTCAAGTATATCTTGGAAGAGCTGATCCAGCGGTCCTCTCAAAGCCTGCGGCGCCTGCAGGAGATCGCCCTGAAGCCCAACCCGCTCTCCACCCCGGAGTACATCGACCTGCTCATCATGGCCGAAAAGGAGGAGCTGAAGCCGGGATACAAGGAGAGGATCCAGTCCCTGAATGAAGTCAGGAGGCAGGCTGAGATCATACAGAAGATTGCTAACAACATGCCCCTTCTGCCCGAAGAAAAGGTTATGTATGAGAAGACTGAGCAAAAGAAGAATTCCAGCCTTGGCAAATTAAAGGAAGGTGTGATGGCTGTCAAAACTTGGTTCTCCTCCTGAGGCAGTAATGCACCCCTTTCCGTTTGCTTCTTTGCTGTCACCAGCACCTCCATATTAGATGGGTTCCATTCAGAGAGGAGGAGGAGGAGGATGTGCCAGCAATGTCTTCAGCCAGTGGCGTCACTTGGGTACGGGACGCACCAGGCGACACCCCAGGAAATGGGTGACCCCTGTTTTGGGCCCTCTTCCCACAAAACAACAACAATAAGGATTGGCTAGCAACACTTTGCAGAAGTTTAATGCCCACCTGGCTCCTAGAAAGGGTTGGCTCCTCTGAGCCAGAGCCAAGGCAGTGGGGGGACGGGGGTGGGTGACATTAGGCCCAAATAATAATGATAATGATAATACTAAAGTTTCTTTATGGTCTGTTATGGGCGAGCTCTTCAAGGAGCCAGCCAAGTCTTTTCGGCTGAACTTGGATGCAGGCTCCAATTCAACAAGGGCACCGGTGAAGGACGCCAGCAGCCCCTCCTTGCCTGCCAGGGAGGTCCAAAGAACTTCAGGCTGCCAAAGCCAGAGGGGGCCCTATGGACCATGTAGCCCAGCCCCATTCTTTCAAGGGGCAAACGAACAGGATGGGCATCCCCTGTGTCTCTCTGTGTGGGGGGAGGATCTCAGATGCCCCCTAAGGGAGCCCTTCCCCAGAGTGGGAGGAGGAGGACAAGGAGGACCCCCCTATAGAGCCCTTGCTCCACGTCCCCTCCCCTCCATCTTTTCTTTTGTTTTGGCTCCAGCACACTTTCTTGGTTCTTGCCAAGGTGCCCCTTTTTTGGAGAGGAGGGGGTGTCTGCTGGATGCTTTCTCTTTGGCTTTGGCCTCAGCTGGGTGCCCCTTCCATGCCTTGAACGGGAACATTCCAGTAGGAGCCCCCCAGAAAGACCAAGCAGCAGCCTCGCAAGACACATCCCCCTCCCCAAAAGAGAGAGGGAGGGAGGGGGCGAAGAGAGGTGCCCTTGCTCCTTTTCCAACGCAAATGTGGGGAGGGGGCAGACTGACTGACTCCCCTGGTTCTTATGTGGCAGTGCTCCACGCAAAGCGGCAAATACCTTAGGGTCACCATAACTTGGAAACAAATTGAAAGATCACAACGACAACAACAACAACAATGTTGTGATACAGGAGGGGGTAAATGTGTGGCACCATGGGTTACTGCCCCGGGTGACGCCAACCCTAGTTGATGCCACTGTCCTCAGCAAGGCCTTCCTCTGTCCATCGCTGCAGAGAAAGCGTTTGTCCACCACCGTGAAGGATATTACATACTCTGGCCTGGTCATTGTCCATCCGTTGCGTTGTGCCTGTGTTATCCTCCACCTCTTTGAAATGACAGCAGAATTGTTATTCTTGCGCTAATCTTTACACGTGTTCATTGTAACAATCAAATCAAATGCTTTGATTTCCCCTTTGTTGGGATATAGCAACTTCGCATGCTAAGACTTTCTAGTAATGCATGTCTATGGTAGTTCATTGCTTACTAACAACCCCCTCCTCACTCCCCCTCCTCAGTTCCTGTTTACCATGAGGACACCTAATTTCCTTTGTCTTGAGTGAAGAAGCAGCAGGATGAATCACCATTAGTACTAACTTGCTTGCAAACTCATCAGCATGTCTATCTCCGGAGCGGAAGCATGCTGAGGGAGCATCTTTCTTAAGATGCATGGAGACTACTTTTTCTTCCTCATTTTTCTTGCAATATGAAGCTAGACCTGTGTATCTCTTCATACACATGATTTTGTAAGTAAACTTGTTTCCTTTTTCACTTTTAACCAAGTGAGTGTGGGTTTTTATTGGGGACACTGGGGGCTGGAAGAGAAAGGAGTGGAGCTAGCTAAATGTTTTCTTGCTTGCCCCATCATTTTTCTGCTGTGTAAGCTCTGCTAGTGAGATTAAACAATCTTGCTTACTTTCCTGAGTTTTCTCAAGAAAGAACTACATTTCCCAACACCCTTTCACTGTGATGAGATGGATGACACTCTATGTCTGTAAACTGATCTACTTGTATCACTGCCTCATTAGCAGTAACACTTGCTTATTAACCCTTTCCCCCTAGAATCCAGATGTTTTTTCCCATTTAGAATATAGAAACCATGTTTTGTAAAGCTGTTTTGCCAGGTGTCCTCCTGTTTTTGATTGCCTGAAGTTTAGCCATTTTAAAGTTGCCATTCCAACTGGAGCACAATTATTTGCTTTCTGAATGAATCGACTTCTCTCTCTCTCTGTTTGCTTGACTTGATTAGAAATAACTGGTTTACTTAAAGAATTATGTTGTGAAGTCACTTTGAATTTCAATAAAGTGCCAAATTACCAATCAGTGTAAAGAGAGCTCCTATTCTGGCAAAGGTTGCCCCACACAAACCTACCTTAAGCACCAGCAGCTGCATCAAGCAGCAGGAGCCTGTTCTTCTGGGGATCTGGGTGCAAGAGGAGGACGTTTCCAGCAAGTGATCTCTGGGGCAACAACCAAAGCAGGGCTCCGTTGCAGCTCCCCATTGCTCCAGAGATCACTGGTGGGAGAGGGCCAAGAATGCCATCCTGATGCGCCCCAAATACCCCCAGAACAGATTTCCAGAGATGGCTGGAAAAGCCATGATCACCCCCAGAACAGACCTCCATTGCTCAGTGCAGCTGCTGGTTGCTAGCTCTTCTCTGATCATTCCCAATATCAGGACTTCCTGCATGGTTAACGGCTGGGTCATACAGTTCCGGATCTCCACCCCAGACACATCATGGGCTATTTTGCCTTTGGAGAAGCCGTCTTTCTCTAATAATGGGAGGACATCTTCAGTTTGTTTTTGTTCAAATGTGGATTCATATTAAGGATCTCTGTTTAAATAGACTATCTGCTTAAAAGGTGCATTGCCACTTTGGGAAGACTCAGGAAAGTGGCAATCTGCTGCGGAGGAACCAACTGCCCCTGAAAGCAGCCTCAGGGGCCATATTTGTGGGGTCCTCATGTGCAGCCAAAGGTGAGGGATAAAATCCACTCTGTGTGCCCTTCATAAATGCAATAAAGCCATTTCATGCCAGGTCTCTTGTTAGGAAAAGAAAGCTTTAGCTCCTCACAACCCAGACATTTAAACTGTTCCAAAATCTGTTCACAAGAGTCATGAAGATCTTGAGAAGCACAAGGGAGAGGCAAAGGGATGGAAATGTAAGCTTGTCCGGGGGATAATAATAATAATAATAATAATAATAATAATAATAATAAACTGCAAGCAGAAGACTTACAGAAACGGAGGTGTGATGAAGAGCTGCAAACCACAGAATCTCCCACCGGCTGCTGTGGGATTTATAGCCGCCTGAACGTGAAATGCCAGGTGCTTCATTGCATGGTCTTCCTTATTTCGGAGGCATTGGCTCTGAGAGACGGCTGCTCCTTGCCTTCTCAATGCACCAATAGCAAGTGTCTCCTCAGGGTCTGCCAGTTCTGACTGGGATAGGGGTCTCCGGCTGAGGTTCTTTGTCAACTACCTCTGGCAATGGCTTTTAGGATTTGGAGCGGGGTGGAGGTGGGGGGAACACAGTGGCGCCATCATCCGGAGCCAGAGGCCTTTCCAGACCTGACTCCTTTCTATCACAATCCTGGACTCTACATGGTGACTTATGGCAAGGGTGATGTCTTCATCCAAGGTAATAGGAGACCTAAGCATTCAATTAAGCATTCCTGAAAGTTTGAAAGAAAATGAGTTAAGTTATGGAACTTAAGAATTGGAAGCTGCTATATCCTTATGGTTATGAAACACAACGTGCAGAAGAAATGTGTGCTGTTCTTCATTTATTAAAATATAGTATCTATTAAAAAAATAAAAATAAACATTAAACCCAATGAGGAACTTGGTTGGGGGAGACGGGTAGGTGTAAGTGACTTAAACCTTGGAGACTGTGGTGGAGCCTCCTTCTAAGGAGGCTGGGTGGCCATCTGGCAATGGGGATGCTTTGAAGGGGAGTTCCTGCATGGCAGAAGAAGGGGGCTGGACTTCATGGGCCTTCTGGAGGTCTCTTCCAACTCTAGGACTGTATGGCTCTATGAATCCCGCCTGAGGCTGCTGTACTCTTGTTTGGGGAAGTTCTCAGGGCCTTATTTTCCCACTGCATCAGATTGAAACCCCCCCCCCTTTGACATTTCAATATGCGCATTGTTCATGCTATATTGACCACCCACACATTTTAAGGAGCACATACCTCTGCTGATTTTTAAAAAATATATGCCTTTTCCAAGCATATTTTCCATTCAGTAACTTGTCCTTTTCCCTTGAATTTTAAGAAAACAATGCATTTTTGTATGCATTATTTTAAATATATACATGTTCATGTGCACTTTCCCAAAAGCATGTCTTTTCCAGCCATTTTCAGAGGGAAAATTCATTTGGGCTGGAGACCACAAAACATAATGCTTGAAATAAGATGGTTACTCTTTTTTTGAAAGGCCAAAAGACTGCTTTTCTCCCTTTTATTCATTCTTTGAGGCAAACTCCAGAGGAAGCTTCCAGAAACGGAGGTTTCCCAGGTTTAAGTGCATTGCAGTATGTACTTTGTTTTCTGGGCCATGTTGGATTTTTGGAGCTCTCTTTTCAATGCCACTTGAATGACTTTCTGGAGCCATTCTCTACTTCTTTGCAAGGGAGCAAGCAGGATAAACTGTCAGCCTCAGGTCAGCAGAGGAGTGAATGGCACACTCTGAAACCTCTATGCATGGCCCTGGCACAAATAAAGGATGCCATCTTGCCAGGGACTCACCTGTGGGTATGTCTGTGCCAAGGATCTCTCTCTGCGCTCAGGGCTACTTCTGTGCCAGCTGCGTTTGAGAGCTCCTCTGGCCGAAGTGACAGAACCAGTCCAATTTACTGAACTTTGACCAGTTTCTTTTTGCCTTGGCAGCTCTCCCTTGGCCAAGAGACGTGCCAAAGTCTGGCTGAGGAACCAATCTCTCTTTCTGGGAGGGTCTCTGACTGCCAGCCAGGTTATTTCAGGAATGAGGAGGTATATATACAGATATATACAGCCGAAGGGACCCTTCCTTTGCCTACTTTGCCCAGAATAAAGGAGAGGCCAGCCCTCCAGGCAGGAGGCGAGAAAGAAGGAGACCCAAAGCCAGATGAAGACCCACCATTGCCAGCAACCAAAGAGAGCAGGTACAGCTGGCTCCCTTGTCCTTCTGCTTCAGGGCCAATGTAACAGTGAACAGTGACCAAATTATCAATGGGGAATTTAATTAGCTCAAGGTCACAAGAGGAGGCCTGTTACTACACCTCAGATGGGATCGCCCCTTCGATCTGGATACCACACAGGCACATACACACATACATTCATACCAGACTCAGGAAATAACGTAGTAAATGTGGGATAGATATTAGGCTTTCTAATGGAAATACTCACCTGATGTGGAGGTTCTGTCTTGGGAAGTCCAATTTTTGTGTGGGTCTGAAGGTCTGCGTAAGATGTAAGGTTTAGCAGACAAGTCAGAGATAGACTCTGACTTCAAACTGACATAGATGTTGGCTGCAAATCTGATGTGGGAGACGAGGGAAGGAAACCAGCCCTCTTCCTAAATAGAAGACAGTTTCAAAGAAGAGGATGATGGGCCAGGAAACAGACAATGTTAACCGGGAAGTAAATGCCCGAGGAAAGAAAAAATGCTTCAGTTGATGACGGAAACATGCAACATCAGCAGACATTGCCCTCTCAATGCAGACATTATTCTCCTCTGCACCAAACAAACCATAGAAAGACCAGGAGAGCTATCCTGAAAATGGCAGACTCTTGGATAATCCAGTCCAGTTCAGCACAGAGCCTTAAAAGTGATAGCCTGCCTTTCTCCCAGTAGCTAACTGGAAACCAGTGCAGAGAGGGGGTTCCTCTGAGCAGCTTAGCTGTTGCTATCTGAGGCCTGTAAACCATCCTCATGGGAACCTCTGACTAGGGATGCCATAACCCTGCTGTAGGCGGGACAATCCCGCTTTTGGCAGTGCTGGCCCGGTCTGGGTCCGGCTTCCTGCCAAAAGTGGGACTGCCCCGCCCGCGGCCACCTCTGCCCCCGTGCGCGCCTTCTTTATGGCCAATGCGGCCATTGCCCCAGCCGGCGGCCAATAATGTGCCGGCCGGCCTGCCGGCTGGCCAACCACCCACCCACCCACCTCCTCCTCTTCCTCCTCCTCCACGCTCTGCCTCCTGGGTGGGCTGTGGCAGCAGCTGCACCGCCCAAGGCAGCTGTGCGGCCTACGGATGGCTGTGGCTTGCGCACGCCATGCATTAGCACGCACGCGCCGTGCTAATTTGCACAGCTCCAGCAGGCCAGCCAGCCAGCCAGCCAGCCAGCCACCTCCTCCTCCTCCTCCTCCTCCTCCTCAATGGGCTGCAGTTGCCCAGGCCGCGGCTGGCTGTAGTTCACATGCACACGCACCCACAATCCTAATTGGCAGCACCTCCTCTCCATCAGGCTGGCTGGCCAATAGGAGAACAGCAGAGGCAGGGCTGTTTCTAGCCCCAGTCTCCTATTGGCCAGCCTCAGGAAGCTTCAGAGGAGGAGGAAGCTTCAGAAGAGGAGGAGCACTGAGAGCCTCTGTCTCTCGGCCAGGGGCAGGAGAAGGGGCCATTTCCTGGCGCAATTTGGCGCCAAGTATGAAGAGGAGGAGGAGGGTGGCTATTTGCACAATTTGTATTTTCCTCATGTGCTTTGATATCCTTGGCTGAAGAGCGGGGTATAAATAAATATTATTATTATTATTATTATTATTATTATTATTATTATTGGTGCTTTTAATGCTAACAGGTCTGCCTTGTTTTAAAAAAGATAGTGATGATGATGGAATGGAGAAGGGTGTTTGGACAGAAAGGGAAGTCCATTTCTGCCATCTGTCTAGGAATAATGCCCAAATGTCCTCCATTTTGATCTTCATCTTTTTCTTCTAACATACAAAGCAACATTGTTTCAGCTCTTAATGTTAATTTAACTCCCAACATATTATCAATTTCAGATGGTATCTCTTTCCAAAACCTTCTTGCCTTATGGCATGTCCACCACAGAAGATGATCGGTCCCTGTCTCTTTTGGCAGTTCCAACACAACGTCTTACCCGTCTTGTACATATTGGCTGTTTTAACTGGTGTTAGTGCCATCTATAGAGAATCTTATAATAGTTCTCTTTTATATATCGTGATCTTGAGTAGCACCTTCTTTTTGTCCATGCTTTCTCCCATTGACACAGATCAATTGATCTGCCACAGTTTTGTGCCCATTTGATCATTGAGTCTTTAACCATTTCCTCTTCCGTAAACCATTCCAAGAGGTTTTTTATACATTTTAGAGATTATTTTCGACTCAGATTCCCAGATGATTTCTTCCATATCATTCTTTGAGTTAGAAAAACCGACCTGTTTCTTATCCTCTTTGTATCTACAGCTAAGTCGCCTATACAAAAACCAGCCTATGTCCCAACCTTCCTGCTTTAGCATTTCTTGAGTTCTAATGGATCCCTTTTTGTTTAACAGATCTTTATACCTGATCCATGTCTGGTTTTTCTTGGGATCAAAGCAATACGGAGCCTGATCTGGTGATAACCTCCCAGGATATTTAGGAGAGATTCGTTTTTTATATTTATTCCAAACACGGATAAAATGATCATTGAAACTTTTGTTAGCTTTTCTTTCCCCATAGAACAGAAACCCTTGCCAGCCAAACCTAATGTTTCAATCATTTGCTCTTTTCTAAAGCCATCCACTCCTTCAGATACATTATGGCACAAGCTTCAAAATATGGCTTTAAGTCTTTCCTTGGCATCGTATCCTATTTTAACTCTAATTCTGGGTTTCTTCCTGCCACACGAATTCCGCCAATTGCTTCTGCCAATCTTGGAAGATTTTCTCATTTTTAATAGTGGGGATGCATTGGAAGAGAAATAATAACTTAGGGACCACCACCATTTTAATTGCAGATATCCTTCCTAGCAATGAGAGATTTAATGATTTCCAGTTTTTCATGTCTTTTTTGATTTCTGCCCATTTACTCATATAATTATTTTTAATAAGATTTGAATTCCTATTAGTCAGAATCACACCCAAATATCTCACTTTTCCAGTTATTTTAAAGCCTGATTTTTCCGTTCATCTATCTTGTTCATATTTATCCATGTTTTTTGTGATCGCTGCAGATTTTTCTAAGTTAATCTTTAACCCGGCTATTCTTTCAAATTCTTTTAGGTGATTTATTAGTTTATCACAGCAAGTTATTGGGTCCTCCAATGCAATCACAATATCATTGGCATACGCCCTTGTTTTCAAACCTCCCCCTTTAAACTCAACCCCTGTAATCTCTTTGTCCTCTTTCAAATTAATTAATAAAGATCCTAACACCAAAATGAACATTAACGGAGACAGAGGGCAACCCTGTCTGGTACCTCTAGACAATGCAATTACATCCGTTCTTTGCTCATTAATAATAACTCTGGCAGTTTGTCTGCAGTAAATGGAGCGGATCCAGTCAATGAATCTCTGACCTGCTTTTATCCGCTTCAGTGTAATGATAATAGATGACCAGTCCAGGGAATCAAAGGCCTTTTCAATATCCAGGAAGATCAAGGCAAGTTTTCTTTCATGATGCCAATCATAGTGTTCAATCACATTTATAATTATCTTAGATTTTCTTTCAGTTGTCTATTAGGAAGAAACCCACATTGATCTTCCTGGACAATTGTCTGTAATACTTTTTTCAATCTGTTTGCCATAATATCAGCAAAAAGCTTATAGTCCACATTTAGGAATGAGATCAGCCTGTAGTTCTTTAAATATTGATGGTCCCTTCCCTCTTTCGGAATCAAGATGATGTTGGCCTCTTCCCAAGTCGGCGGTAGTGGATCTCCTTTGATCGAATTCATAACTTCCGTCAGATGCTGTTCAATTTCCATCTCAAAGGTTTTATAAAGTCTAGCTGTAAAGCCGTCTGGCCCCGGTGCTTTGCCGGGTTTAGCCCGCTGGAGAGCCTGCTTTAGCTCCTTTGAGGCGATGTCGTTATTCAGTTCCACCCCTTCTTCTTCGTTTAATTCCGGAAGTGGGCATCTTTTTATGTAATCCTCCGCTTCTGCTTTGAATGTTGGAATTCTTCTAAACAGATGACTAAAGTAGTCAGATGTTGCCTTCATAATGCCCTTAGTATCTGTGTAAGATTTAACTTCATCACTGATCTTAAAAACTGATTCTTTCTCTTTGGTTTCACAAAGTCTTTGGGCTAGCCATTGACCAGGTTTCTTTGCTTCTTGAAACTGCTTGATTTTAGCATTCTTCATCATGTTAGCCAGATCTTGCGCATTTTGCATATTGTATTGTTTCTGTAGGAGCTTTATCTCCCTTAGAGTCTTAGTATTTTCTGGGTTCTGTTTAAGCTCTACTTCCCTTTTGTTTAGTTGCTCTGTAATTTGCTTTACATTTGATCTTTTTCTACTCGACATCTCCCGATGTTTCTTAATGAAAGAACCCCTAAGAACCGCTTTACATGCCGCCCATAACATACTATTTTTATGTCAGTGCCTTTATTTAAGTTTTCTCTGAAGTAATTGTTGATTATGTCTTTAGCTTCTTATACAACTTTTGGGCATGAGAGCAAATAGTCTTGCGTTTGCCATCTAAATTGCGTAGTCTCTTTCCTTATAGACAACCCAACAGGGTTGTGGTCAGAGTAGGATTTTGTCATGATTTCCACTTTGTTCACTCTTGGGGCTAATGCTTTTGAAACAAAGAACGTATCAATTCTGGAGAAGGTCTTAAATCTATCCGAAAAGAAAGTAAATTCTCGTCTGTCTCCATATTTATATCTCCATATTTATATACATTTCAATTAAAGACGGCGTTAATAAACTTAAAACAAGAAGCCGGCAGCTTGCCTTGATTAACTTTGATTACTTTAGATGAAAGTCTGTCCGTATTTGGCTCCACCAGCCGTTCCAATCTCCACAAATTATAATCTCCTTATAGCAAAATTCTTGTATTCTCTCCGGTAGTTTTTGATAAAATTTCGCCTTCTTGTTGTTCGGTGCATTTATTGCCACCAAAAGAATATTTTTTCCGCTCAACTTAAACTCAGTCCCAACATAATGTCCTTCTTTGTCACAAAACAGCTGCTTGGAACATAATTTATTTGTCACATAAATCACAACCCCTTTCTTTTTTTGTTTATTTGCAGCTATATAGTGCGTCCCCAATTTTTTGTTTCTCAGTCATCTTTCATCCTTTTGTCTAATATGAGTCTCTTGGAGACATAAAATTTCAATTTTTTCTTTCCCTAATAAATGGAAAACTTCCTTCCTTTTAGTTTTGTTGTTCAAACCATTTATGTTCCATGATAGTATTCGTATGTTTTGCCCACCTTGCAACATTTCCCTTTTCCAGTATCAGTTTATTTAGCCTTAGTCTTCTTTCTCTTCCTTTTATTATCTCTAGGCTAAGATCTAGATCCACTGTTTTCTCAGTCTGTTCTTCCACTCTATTGTCTGCTTCTTCTTCTCCATCCAGTTCGCAATTTCCTGAACCATCCTCTTCCTCCTCTTCTCCTTCCTCTGATTCTGACCATCTTTGTTGTTCTTTATCCTCTGCATCCTTTGGATCTTTCAACTCGCCTTTTAATTCTTCCGATGTTCCTTCTTCTCCATAATCTTTATCTGTCTTTTTAGGCCTTTCTATTTCTTTCCCATGTCTCCTCCAGAATTCCTTGGCCTTCAGGGTGGAGTTCAATTTGATCCATCGTTGTTTGAAGAAAACCAATATCCCTTCCAATTTTTCCCATTGATATTGTATCTGATTCGCTGATTTGTTAGAAATGTATATCCATCACGTTTTTGGAGAATCCTTTTGGGGACATCCTTATAAATCTTAAGTGCACAATCTTCTATAATTATTTTTTCTTGGAGTAGTTGTTCTTTCACATTTTGCCTTAGAAAATATATCACAATATCCCTTGGCAAATCGTTATCTCTGGCAATTTTAGAATTAATCCTGTATATTTTGTCCGTGCTCCAACTTAACTCCTGGAGAGAGAGATTCATATATTCGGCCAGGGGAGGTAACAAAACATCATACAGGTTTTCTCCTTTAGATTCCTTTAGCCCTCTTAATTTCAAACCATTCTGTCTAAATCTTTGCTCTTCCAGAGCTCTAGAGTCAAGACATTTTTCTTTGTCTCTATCTTGGTTTATTTTAATATCTTTGACTCGTTCCTCCGTAGAGTTTGTTCTGTCTTCCAACTTTTGGACTCTGGAGCTAACATGTCCAGTTTCTTTTGTGACAGCGTCCAAAGATTGTTTGAATTCTTTCATTTCCGATCTAAAGTCTTTCTTAATATCTGCCCTGAGATTTTTAATCTCCCTTGAAAGATTTTGCTCCATATCTAGCCTCAGTTTTTTAATCTCCTCCAAAATAGAAGGTAGCTCTTTTTCTATTGAGTATCTCCTCTGGGAGTAACTAGAAGGCAGAAGCTGCCATGCAGCTGTTCCTCTTCTAGCAGCTGTAGCCATTTGGCCTCGGCAGCTCAAAGGCTTTCAGCTAATTAAATTTCAGTTGCCAAATGGTTGAAATACTAACTGTTCCCAACACTGGAAACTTTGTTTTAGTTACACTGTTGTTTCTTATTAAACTTGAAATTGTGTCCAATGTCAATATTTGGCAGCTAATCCTTTTAGCCCATTCAAAACCAAGGTTCTTAGATTCAATCCAGAGTTTAGAGCGATGTGAGACTAAGAGTTTGCTTAAGACTGGGGCTTTCCTTCAATATCAAACAATACTGTATTAGCACATTTGTCAGACTTCTTCTGCGATAATACAGTATTAGTTAAGCACAGTCAATACATTATTCCCCTTTTTCCTTTCCTTTCCAGTTTCTCAGGTAATGCAAAGGGGAAAGTCTGGGCAACAAATAAAGAGATGATAAGTACAAACTTCTCCCAGCCAAGAAGAAATGGGGAGTAAAATATGCCTACCCTCTTGTGCTCTGTAGTCTTGGGAGGTTGTAGATTAGTAGCGTCCCCTGTCCCTTTTCTTCATCCCAGTTATGTAGGGACCCACACTTTTGTAGTTGCTTTTAGAGGCTAGAGAGCCTGAAGCTTCAAAGCAAAGGGTTGGTGCTGGCGTTATATGCCTAAAAGGCTGCTGCCGTGCCGCTGGGTTTGTCGCTCAGGCTTCAGTCTGAGCTATCTCCTCGGCTCCTCCTTCTCCTCCTTCTACCGGGGCTGGATGCCTTCCAGAGCCTCTGCAGGCTACCCACCGAGACCCCTATTTCTGGGGGAATTGTAGCTGCTTTGGGGTCCCCAAGCTGTTTCACGGACCCTGTTCTTTACGCAGCACCACCGCATGGAGCGAGTGTTCCCCGGAGCACCGCGGGTGCGCTCCTCTTGCTTCCGCACCAAACCCGGAAGTTCTTAGATTGATTCCATATATTAATTAATTAATCATAAAATCATAGAGTTGGAAGAGACCCCAAGAAGGGCCCTGATCCAGTCCAACCCCATTCTGCCATGCAGGAACTCTCCATCAAAGCACCCCCATTGACATGCTAAAAAGGGGCCAGCTAACTGCATTTTATTCTCTTTGTCTTTTAAAAAAGAGAAGAAACAAGGCTGGAAGGAAGCCTCTTGCTTTTTGCATCACAGACCCTCCTCTTTTTTGTTGTTGCAAAAATCCAGAAATGATTGTTTTTGAAAACCTGAGTTCATTCTCAGGAGAAATGTCCAGAGTAGAGTCTGAGTCTCCTTTCTCTGGACTTCCAAAAGCCCCAAACTGACCCTGAGAGCATCTGGCCTGACCCCAAGAAAAGGATACCTGGGAATCCTGAAGGTTTAGATCAATGACTGAACTATTGAATGATACAAGGCATAGTGGTCTCAGGGTTTTGCTGAAGCTCAGTGTGCAGAAGCACAACATTATTTTGAAAATATTGTGCATTAAATTACCTTCAGTCTATGTCTATGAGATGCATATGAGACATAGATGGACCCATCTCCCAATATAATATCCCATTAGACATATATAAATATACCAAACTCTGAAAAACTCCAAAATCCAAAATACATCTAGTCCCCAGCATTTTGGGTAAGGGATATTATTATTATTATTATTATTATTATTATTATTATTATTTTACTATATTATATATGGATATAACTGCTGAAAGGAAAGTTAAAAGTCACCTATTCTTCCTTTTATATTTCCCTTTAGAAGCTTCCTTCCTTCCTTTTTCTTTCTTCCTTTCTCCCCTTCCTCTTCCAACCTTTCTTTTCCTTCTTTTCTTCAGTTCTCCCTCCCTCCCTCTCATTCTTCCTTCCTTTTTCCCCTTCCTTCCCTTCTTCGAAGACTTTTATTCTGGCAAAAGCAGAAGGGAGGAGGGGGGGAGGAGGCGGAGGAGTGGAAGCCGGACTCCAATGGAAACGAAAGGGAAAGAAATCACAAGGACCCCTCCCTCCCCCTCCTCCCTCCCTCCCTCTCTCTCTCTCTCTCTCTCTCTGAGCTTGCAACTTTTGTCTTTCCCCTCCAAGTTCTCCATAGTTTTGATGGAGGGGGGAGGAAGGAGCTTGAAGGCCCCCAGGGCCTGAAGGGGGGGTCCGGACCCCCAAACCCCCCCCCTCCCTACGTCTCTGGTGTCTAGATCAAGGGAAGTAATAGTGCCACTATATTCTGCTCTGGTCAGGCCCCACCTGGAATATTGTGTCCAGTTCTGGGCACCACAATTCAAAAAGGACATTGAGAAACTGGAGCCATGTGTCCAAAGGAGGGCGACTAAAATGGTGAAGGGTCTGGAAACCATGAAGCCCTATGAGGACAGACTTAGGGAGATGCTGGGGATGTTTAGCCTGGAGAAGAGAAGGTTAAGAGGTGATATGATAGCCCTGTTTAAATATTTGAAAGGATGTCATATTGAGGAGGGAGCTTAATTTTTTAAAGTTTTTCCGTGTCATTTCCAGGATTGCTAAATTTTGGGGAAGATTCTGGGAAATACAACCTTCCTGCCCAAAAAACTCCAAAATACCTTCCCACCCCTCAAAAAACCTCTCCCAATTCCTCCCATTCTGGAAGCCCCGCCCTCTTTAGCCTTCCCATAGTGCCTTGCGCGCGCCCCTGACTCGGAAGCCCCGCCCTTTGACCCTGAAGTCCTGCCCCTATTCTGGGAAATTTGGGGGCATTCCGGGAAACCAATCAGGGAATTTCCTTCAAGGGTGGTTGGCATCACTGCCTTGGAGTCTGTTTCAACTTTATGATTCAATGATAGTAAGGGCAAAGAGGGAGCAAGGAAGAGGAGGAGGAGGAGGAGGACACACCTTCATCCAGGAAGGGGGTGTTTGGGGAGGGGGTGGTTTGGGTCCTCTAAGGAGTCAGGGCACTTCCAATGGAGCAAAACGGTTCCTAGCCCTGGGCCAAATGCCCTGCGTTGCCCTCTTGCTTCCTGGATGGATGCATGGATGGCTCAGAACAATAGAGGTATGGCCACCTTGCTTGGCCACTTCTTATACTGTTCCGCTTCTTTGTGTTAGCACCAGAATGGAGGATTGTCATTTTTGGTAAGACTGGATCTGGGAAGAGCGCCACGCGAAACACCATCCTGGGACAGGAGCGCTTTTTGTCGGCCATATCAGCTGGCTCAGTGACGAAGGAGTGCAAAAAGGGCGAGGCGCTAATCGGTGGCAGGAGAATTGTGGTTGTTGACACCCCTGGGGTTTGTGACACCGAAGAATCACTAGAAGAGATTTGCAAAGAAATGAAAAAGTGTGCGAAGTGGGTTTTCCCAGGTCCACATGTACTTATTCTAGTCATTAAACTGGGACATTTCACTGCAGAGGAAGCAGCAGCTGTTAAGTCAGTCCAAAAGACTTTTAGCGCTAAGACAAAGAAATACATGATCATTTTGTTCAGCCACAAAGATAGACTGGAAGGTAAGTCTTTGGAAGAGTTCTTGGAGGACAGCGATGACCTTCAGGCACTGATTTCCGAATGCGGGGACCGGTGCCTGGCTTTCAACAACAAGGCTCAAGGCGAGGAGAAGGAGGAGCAGGTGGCCAAACTCTTTCGGATGATCAATGCCATGCTGAGAAGGAACAGCAGAGCCTCTTACTGTACTGAAGACATGATGGGAAACGACCAAGAAATATCTGAGATGTACAAATGATTGCAAGAGGAGTACAAACAGCTGTTAGAAAAGGTAGAACAGCTCAAAAAAGAGAAAGAGCAGGCGAGTTCCGGTGGGTGCAGCATCCTCTGAGAGATGCAGGCTTGGCTGTGCTGACCGTTAAACAAAGGGCGCGTTCCCACTCACTTATACACTGGTTTACAAAGAAAATCCAGGCTGTATCGTTCCCACTCAATCCCAAATTAACTCTAGAACAGTTCTAGATTTACCCTCTATTGTTCCCACAGTGATTTGAATTTGATTCGAATCCAAACATTTAAACCAGATCAGAAGCCTATAAACCGGTGCAAAAAAAAATAGTAGGTTTTACCCTGGGTTATCCTTTGTGCCGATATACGAATCGCTGTATTTAAATGGGAACGAAAGGGTGTCTGATTCGGGAACCTGGAGATGGGAGGAGCAGCGCTCAAGGGGCTGGCCTGGGGCTGTCACCCTCTTTGGTCTCTTTCTGCATCGCCAGCGCCATTTCCTTCCATTCCCATAATGGCCTTTCCCCTCTGCTCCTCATTCATAGACTGATGTGGGAGGAGAGCCATTGAGCACCATTTTAACTATCCTTTTTTCTTTTTCACCTCTGCCTGAGCGCCTGAGCAGCAGATGGGCTTTGCAGTACATGGCTGCTGGATTGCCCCCCCGACAGCCCAGGGAGCAGTGGGGCAGGCAAAGGGATTTGGGGGAATGGAGGCTCTTTCCAGAGGAACTATGGGAAGACACAGATGGGCTTTGCAGTACATGCCTGCTTGATCGCTCCCCAGACAGCCCAGAGATCAATGGGGCAGGCAAAGCGAATTTGGGGAGTCAAGGCTCTTTCCAGAGGAACTATGGGATGGCTTTTGCAGGACATATCCCTGCTTCATGGCTCCCAAGACAGCCCTGGGAGCAATCTTCCCCAAAGATTCTCTCCCCAATGAAGCCCTGTGCCTTCTCCTCCTTGATCTGATTTGCTGAAAACACAGGCACACACAATATATAGATAGGTAGGTAGGTAGGTAGGTAGGTAGGTAGGGGTGTGTGTGTGTGTATTTATACACACACATATTTATATATGAATGCTCTCACACACATGCATACACACACACAAACATACAGGTATATACACACATACATATTTGTATGTTTGTGTGAACGCACATATATATACACATATGAATGTATATTTGTGTGTGTGTGTGTGTGCGTGTATTTCTAAAGCAAATGACAAAGTAACAACTTTTTTAATTTACGGGGAAAGAAACCTCATCTGCAGTTCAAAACCCAGTGTAGAAATAATACCGTTTAAGACCCCTTAACCTTCCCTGGCTCAGTACTAAGGAATTATGGGAACTGTTGTGTTTGTGAGACATTTATCCTCCTCTGCCAGAGAGTGCTGGTGCCATAATAAACTACCATTCCCAGGATTCCCTAGCACTGAGTCATGGCAGCAGTTAATATGGGGAGACGCAGAAGAGGACGAATAAGGCTCCTTCTTGTCTGGGGAGACGCAACAGAAGAGCCTTGGATGCAGACGATTTTCATTGGCTGCTGCCCCTCCAAAAACTCTCTCCCCAACTCTCCAAGCCAGAAGGATGACTGCTTCTCTGGGGTCTTTCTTCCAAGGCAGCAGCCAAGCAGAAGTGCTTTGGGGAGGCAGGCAGTTTCCTCTCTCCTTCAGCCATCCTTCCCCACGAACTTCCTTCCAAATCAACCAAACAAGAGTTCTTGGGAGAGGCATCGGTTGCCTAAACCAGCCCTTCCGGCACCTTCCAGGCTCAGAGGCACTTATTCAGCGCCTCCTCATTGGCTCTTTAAAAAAATAACAACCGCGAAATTTAAAAAGAATGAAAAACGGCCAGGTACAGGATACATCGAGGCATGTCACTCCGAAGTATTGTGACGTCATGATGACATCGCTTTGATTGACATGACAGTCATAGCCAAAACAAGTGAATGTGAACGAAAAAGTAACAAAACCAGTTTAAATATACACTGATTCAGCCATGACTGGGAACGATGCTGTGTCCATTACAGCGAATCAAAATAAAACGATAAATGGAAACGATAAAAATAAAGCGATTTAAAAAGCGGGACAACACTCGCGGTATTTTGAGTCGTTTTAAAACGAACCGCTGTATTTAAAATCGTTTTCAATCGCAAGTGGAAACGCCCCCTCTATCCCCAAAACACGTTGGGGTACCTGTATTGGACACCCCCAAAACAAACAAACAAACAACATCCCCCCCAAAAGAAAACCCACTTAGAGACAGTCTCCCTAAAAATGAAGCCCAGTCTGGGCATAAATTGATCTCATGGGTGCTGAGAGTCTACAGTTCGTTCTGCTCCTCTTCGGGGTAAAATATTAATATTACCATGTTTTACATCAAGTTTCTTAATGACTAATAAAGCACCACTTAATAAGTTAGAACAACATTCAGAGACACAAGTTCGGAGGGAAAAAGACATTTTACCTACGTATAGAAGTCCAACTGAACATAAGATCATGTAAATGATGTATTTAGTAAAACTGTTGGGGAAATGATGTACTTTTGTTTACTCCTGGGATGTTCAAAAGTGACGGTTTGTATAGCCAGCCGGCACAATCTGGATCCGAAACGACCCAAAGAGCTAACTATACCTATGCCTATTTTTAATATTTTTAATAATGTAATGTTATATCTATATTATATACCACAAACTTCTTTAAAAAGCATTGTTGTTGTTTTCTTTTGTAAAGCCCATCCAAGGCAGGGCAGAACGCCTTTTCCTTTGGCAATATCCGCATGCCTACATGTGATGCTTCACGGGAATATTCAGAAGAACATGGGGTGCAGGTTCTGCTTCTTTCTGGAAACGGAGGCTGCCCCATCCCCTTTTTAGACCTGTTAAGATATTAGTTGGAAATCTCATGCTTTTTTGTTGTTGATTAAATGCATGTTTTTAAGACTCAGAATCCTGATATTGAGAAGAAGTGCATTTCAGGTTTTCAGACTGTGATGTGAGTGAGGAGAACGAAAAGCCTTCTGCCGAAGGATCATTCCATGGGAGAAGAACGCTGTGGCAGGCCATCAAGGCTCTTTGCGCTCCCTCCTTGGATGGCGCTTTAACTCAGACACAAGACGCCTGAACCTCCGGAGTTAGAGATTCCCTGCAAAGGATTTCTCTCGGACATCAAAATGTTCTTCAGGAACGGGGCCAAGGAGCCGCCTTCACATGCGCTGCCTCCATCCCCATCTGGGCAGAAGAAGATGGACTCCCAGTAAAAAAGCCCAAGGCATCTACTTGCTTCTCTTTCTATTGTAGCCACTCCTCACACTAGTTAACCAAGGATTGGCTGAATTGATTTATGGCAATAGCACTATAACGCTTATTCCTGACATTTGCCAACATCTGGCAGCTGCAGAGAATGCTGGCATGGAAGTGTGTGTGTGTGTGTGTGTGTGTGTGTGTGTGTATAAATATATATATAAAATACTGAGTGACCCTGGGTTGCGAGGAGTGATTTTGACAGGAAAGAAGAAACCCTTAGTTAGCAAAGTTTAGCTATCATGAAATCGTAGAATCATAAGAGTTGGAAGAGACCCCAGGAAGGGCCCTGATCCAGTCCCACCCCCTTCTTCTGCCATGCAGGAACTCTCCGTCAAAGCATCCCCTTTGACAGATGGCCATCCAGTCCTGAAAAACACCAAAATCAAGATCCAGCAAAATGCAAAGGAAACCCTCTCAGGGTCAGGGTTTTTCCCAGCAAACAATGGATCTCCAATTAAAGAGACCCTAATCCTCTTTGCCTATCCTCCCTCCCTGAGGCCTTGCCGTTCAACAACAGAACAAGACACAGGTTAACATGGGCATCCCTCCTCTTACACAAGGCCACACAATGTGTGTGTATCTCCCACTCTCTTCCATGCCAGCGTTTCTCTGAAGATGCCAGACACAGCTGCTGGCGAAACGTCAGGAAGAAACTCTTCTGTGTTTTACGTTTTACATTTACAATTGTTGTTTTAATGTGTTTTATATATGTGTCACTTTCAGAGAACGGTGGGATTAAAATAAAGTGGAATAAATTAATAGAGGATGGCCCCACAGCCCCAAAACCCACCCCAGAAATGTATAAGGTCACCAATCTCTATCTGCACAAGCTGCAGAGGAGTAAGGCAAGTGAGTAACTTAGTCTTTGATGCTGCTTGTATAATTTTAAGGCCTTTAGCAAATATGCACAATTCATTCTTTGAGACAGTTGTGTGCTTTTGTGGGTTTTTAAGAGATGTTAGGTATTTTAGGTAATTTCTGAGCTTCATGGCTTATATTTTTGGCTGCTCCGATCTCCTTTATTAACTGCTCTGAGGTTCTCTTAGGAGGAAACAAAGTCAACCAATAAACAGATTATGTAAGACCTGCAACAGACATTTCAGGAACCTTAAGGTTCTAGGCCTGGCAGAGCAAAGCATTGACAAGAGGACCCAGTAATACGAAGATCCATAAGTTTGTTTCCAATTGTCGACAAAGGAAACGTGAACTCAGTGGAATCAAAGTTCCAAAAAGCGGAGCTTCGAAGAAGACAAGATGGCCTCTTCTTATAGTCAGTGACACCAAGAAAGTTCTCCATCACTTCTCATTGGCCAATTACAGTTTAAACATACAGAACTCTTACAATCAGGACAGAGAGACATGCATATATTAAAACTGTAGCTTCCGCTCTTTACTCCTTCCCCAGGAATCCAGCAGCCTTCAGTAGCCTTCAGTAACCCTTGTAGATGTTTCCTTATCTCAGTTGTGTATGTTGTGTCTGCTTTGCTGGAGCCGGGTCAAGATGTACTCCTTCTTCTTCTATGCTCCAGTTTCAAGCCTCATTTTAAAAACTATTTTTCTTTTAAACAAAGTGACTCCATCTTTCTATAGCCTTCTATTATAACAGGAAAATCCCACCACTTTACACCTTTGAGACTCAATGAAAGAAAGGAATTGGCAGAATAAGCTTTCCTAGACTTCAGTCTACTTCCTCAGATGCATTTACTCATTTACTAAAGGCATTTGGGGAAGTCGACTGAAGTCTAGGAACGCTCCTCACGTTGCCGATTCCTTTCTCTCCCTGAGTCTCAAAGGTGCTAAAGATCTCTCTGACACGGCTATATCTTTGAAATAAATAAACTGTCACTCATGATGGAAGAGAGGCATCTGCTTTATACATCCATCTCAGTGGGGCTAAGCATCAACATAGATGTCCATGTCCTTTACGGAGGTTTCATTCCAGCTCTGCGTCTGGGGAAAACCCCATAGCCTTCTTCATCTCCTTCCTCGGAGGTCTTTAGGCAGAGGCTGGACGGCCATCTGTCAAAATGGGGATGCTTTGATTGAGAGTTCCTGCATGGCAGAAATGGGGCTGGACTGGGTGGCCCTTTTGGGGTCTCTCCCAATGCTACGATTCCATGATTCCCTGATTCTAGGTTTTGGAAAAGGCCGTCCCATGCCTTCAAGGGGGAAGCAGGCTTCCAGTGGCTTCCACTTTGCTTTCTTCAGTCTTTCCCCGACGGAAAGAGGAAGGAGGACGAACAAAGAACCCTCTGCGCAGACAAGGACTTTCCTCTCCAAGTCGGAGAGCTTTTTGCTGCCATTTCTCACTGAATAGGAGAAGCCACAAAAGAAACAAGGGCTGCTTTTCAGGGTTTCCCTCCAAGAAGGGCGACCAGATGCCATAACTGCAAAGGAGGAGGAGGAGGAGGCACCGTGAAATGTAGGACATCCAGGGAACATGTAGGGCAAACAAAACACTCATAGAAATTCATATTACTCAGTCATGCTCAAAATGGAGGACATTTTGAAATTCCTCTTGGGACAGAGGTTTGAAATGTAGGGCATCTCCTGGAAAAGGAGGGTCTCTGGTCACCCTTCCTCCAAGGGTGAGGGCAACTGAGGAACCTATTCTCTCTCTCTGGAGACAGTCTTAGCTTCAGTGCCAGGTACTGTCTCTCAGGGGGTCCCCAAGTGGACCCCATCCCTGGCCGCCCTTAGCTCTCTCCTCAGGAAAGAATGGAAGAGCCCACATTCAAGGCCAGACAGGACCAAAAGGCAGGAAATCTTTCCCTTTCCACCATCTCCTCCTCATCCTGGCCTTCCAGGAGCCCACCATCTTTCCCACAAAGTCTGTCATTGTGAGTCCAGCATGAGGGGGCTGCACCTCATGAGGAGACCAAGATGACCACCTCTTCCTGAGGGGACCAAGATGGCCGCCTCTTCCTGAGGGGACCAAGATGGCCGCCTCTTCCCGAGGGGACCAAGATGGCCGCCTCTTCCTGAGGGGACCAAGATGGCCGCCTCTTCCCGAGGGGACCAAGATGGCCGCCTCTTCCCGAGGGGACCATGATGGCCGCCTCTTCCCGAGGGGACCAAGATGGCCGCCTCTTCCCGAGGGGACCAAGATGGCCACCTCTTCCCGAGGGGACCAAGATGGCCGCCTCTTCCCGAGGGGACCAAGATGGCCGCCTCTTCCCGAGGGGACCAAGATGGCCGCCTCTTCCCGAGGGGACCAAGATGGCCGCCTCTTCCCGACGGGACCAAGATGGCCGCCTCTTCCCGAGGGGACCAAGATGGCCGCCTCTTCCCGAGGGGACCAAGATGGCCGCCTCTTCCCGAGGGGACCAAGATGGCCACCTCTTCCTGAGGGGACCAAGATGGCCACCTCTTCCTGAGGAGACCAAGATGGCCGCCTCTTCCTGACAGGACCAAGATGGCCGCCTCTTCCCGAGGGGACCAAGATGGCCGCCTCTTCCCGAGGGGACCAAGATGGCCGCCTCTTCCCGAGGGGACCAAGATGGCCACCTCTTCCTGAAATAGAATGAGAGGAATGACAGGAGAATAGATGTCGATGTGGCTGAAATGGAAGGGGGCTCTGACTGGGAGGACCCTTTGAATTTGGCTGCCAGGGATGGGAGAATAGAAGGGAGGAAGAAAGGGGAAGCTGTCATTCCTGTGAAAGTGGAGGCAGGCTCCTTTCTTCACCCCAGAAGTGCAAAGGTTCAGGATGCCTTCAGGGCCCCACTGGGCATGCGCAAGGGTCCCAATTCAAATCGTTGAATCCTCATGGTATGCACCGTTGTGGAAATACAATGTGCACTTACTCCGCTTTGCCTGAATCCACACCATGTGACTTCCTTGGATTTGATTCCCTTTCAGTTCGGAAGGGCAACGGAAGGGCAACCAGGTGTGAAAATACATGAACGTTAGAATGTCAATTCGCATTGTTCGACCCGCACTCACCTCTGATCTGCGCTCCAAATATCAACATGTGATAAGGGCCTGAGTCATTTACACACTTTTGGTTGTGCTTTGTGGAGTTTTCCAACAAAAACAGCAGCATCCTGGGAAGCTTTTCCAGTTCTTCTCCCTAGAGGACAGTCACCTTGAAAGTATTCCCTCCTTGAAATGATTGAGAAAGAAAACACAAGCAAAGAAACACAGTGCTGCCTTTAGTCAGTAAATGCAGAGCATGGAAACGTTCCCTTTTGGGGCTGGCTGCATGGCTACCATTTTATGTGGTCCAAAAGGGAGCTTTTCCAAGGGAGTGTGTGCCTTCCTCTTTACGAAAAGTGGTCCCTCCTCTTAATTTACTATTATTAATCTGTTTATTATTTATATCCCGCCTTCCTCCCAGTTACAGGGACTCAAGGCGGCTTTCGTTTCACTTTCACATTTCATGGAAGATAAGAAGCGGCTGGCCCTAGAGATAAGGCTCCGGTGCCTCTTTTACAATCGCTGGGCTGTAAGGGGTTGTTCTCACTTAAGATTTGAAACGATTTAAGATACAACGGTTTTAATAAAATCGATTCAAAATAACACTGTTCTTATCCCGCTATCCGAATCGCTTTGTTCATCGTTCCCATCTGGTTGTTTAAATCGAAGTTTTTACCTGCAAGCGTTCCTACTTGGCATGAAATCGGTGTTTAAATAAAGCAATTCTTCTCCTCCATACCTTATTTGGAGCTGTCAATCAATAGTACGTCAGAATGACATAACGTTAATCCGGAATATTTGGAAGCGATTTATCTTTTGGCATCGTTTCCATTTCATTGAAACCCAAGCTCTTTCCAGAGGAACTATGGGATAGGTTTTCCATGACAGCATCCCAAAAGACAGCCAGGGAGAATCCCTTCGGAGAGCACAGAGATCAATGGGATAGGTTTTCCATGACAGCATCCCAAAAGACAGCCAGGGAGAATCCCTTCAGAGAGCCCAGAGATCAATGAAGGAGGCTGCTGGAAAAGCAGGGAGGGAGCACTCTTCCCAAAGATTCTCTTTCCAGGGTTGGAGGAGAAGGCAGATTCCATTTGAGAAATGGAGGGAGAAAGGCTCTATCCCCCCGCCCCATTGATCAGAGCCCTTCCTTGCCTGGGCGAGATCAGATGCCTCCTCGCGAGGAGCCTTCCCTTCCCTGCCTGGGCGAGATCAGATGCCTCCTCGCGAGGAGCCTTCCCTTCCCTGCCTGGGCGAGATCAGATGCCTCCTCGCGAGGAGCCTTCCCTTCCCTGCCTGGGCGAGATCAGATGCCTCCTCGCGAGGAGCCTTCCCTTCCCTGCCTGGGCGAGATCAGATGCCTCCTCGCGAGGAGCCTTCCCTTCCCTGCCTGGGCGAGATCAGAGCCCAAGCGGACAGGGAATGCCTCTTTGAGAGGAGCCTTCCCTTCCTGCCTCTCCTCCGTTAGAAATGGGCTCTCCCCACACAGAGGGGAGGTTGCAATCCACCTCTTATTGAAAGACCACAGCGGACAAAGGGGTGAGGGAAGCAAAAATGGCGACAGCCATGACAGATGGGGACAGAAAGGGCAACTCCCCCAAAGCCAGCCCCAACGCAGTCCGCTCCTCCCATCCATCTAACACGATTCAAAGGCTGTCGTTCCTATTTAAATGCTCCAGTTCCTAACTCGAATCAAGGGAAAAACGTAGGTCAGACCCTAGTGTTTTTTTAACACGCGTTAAATGAGGAAAGCTCGATTTAAATTTTTATCCCGCTCTACGATTCGATTTGTAGTGGGGACGATTGCGGGTTGCTCTAGAACCGTTCTAGGTTTAAATCGGATCCTAATAGGAACGCCACTCCTTGGATTCGATTCAGAACGCGGGGTTTCACCTAGTGGGAACAACCCCTAAGAGAGGTTTTCCAGGAAACCACCTGCTCTCTCTGTTCTCAAACTCTGTCCCCACCTTCACCTGCCTCTCCTTTCTTATCAAGAAGAACAAACACGACATGCCAGGAGTACAACAAAAGAAGCAAGTGGATTTGTTGGGCCATAAAAGAAGCAGGGCCGCTTCCAACAAAATGCAAAGCCAACTGTCCTGGCATAAGCAGAAGAGATATACATTTGCAGAGCAAGAGTGACTTGCCGATGGGTGCGGAACGTGCCTGGATGCTGCTCTGCAATTCAAACACAGTGTTGTTTGTTTCAGTTTCACAGAAATGGTGTGTTCTTTGCTCAGGAGGAGCTTGCCAGCTGCAGACAGACCTTTGGCCTCATCTCAAACATCGCTGAAGACTCACGTAAAATTAAGGTCTTCTGGGAAGTCAGCTCTTTTCTGTGCCCTCGAAACCATCAGAGAGAGCCTTCCTTCCCTTCCCGCATGGGTTGTCCACCCCTTTTGCTCACCTCCATCTCCAAACATAAATAAAGTGGCCTTATTTAACCCATTTCCTCTGTCTGGCCTTGTTTCATAGTTGATCATCAAAGTCTGGGGATGGACTGCCATTGTGACTGAATAGCCCTCCGTCGAAGGTATGCAACTTCTTCTCGCAAACCAAAATCTGTCATGATCTTTGCTTCCTCATGAGGCTGCAGAACAGAACATCCTATCTGGAAACGGCTCAATATATTTTAGTGCTCGTTTCTTCTGCTGACAGAGCCGGTCCCCACTTCTTTGCCTACTTCCATGGAAAATTCAACCAGCTTACTACACATCTGATTTAAAGAAGCATGCGTTGTTGTTCTTGTTTTTACAATATAGCTACAGTGGGATCTCCCCATTTGCTGGGATTGGGGCTCAGGACCCCCACGAAAGTGGAAAAACCTCTGTTTAACAGTGGAACACACTCACAGAATCATAGAATCATAGAGCTGGAAGAGAACCCTAAAGGTCATGCAGTCCAACCCCCTTCTTCTGCCATGCAGGAACTCCCAATCAAAGCATCCCCATTGACAGATGGCCATCCAGCCTCTGCTTAAAGACAGCCTCCAGAGAAGGAGACTCCACTACAATCTCAGAGGAAGGAGTGTGTTCCACTGTCGGACAGCCCTTACTCTCATGAGGTTCTTCCTAATGTTGAGCTGGAATCTCCTTTCCTGTAGCTTGCATCCATTGTTCCATTGGGTCCTGTTCTCTGGAGCAGCATAAAACAAGCTTGCTCCCTCCAAAATATGACATCCCTTCAAATATTTAAACAAGGCTATCATATCACCTCTTAACCTTCTTTTCTCCAGGCTAAACATCCCCAGCTTTCCTCATGCGGCCTTATGGTTTCCAGACCTAAAAGTTCCTCCTACTGTCGAGGTTTTCTCTTTTCCTGTCCTTTGCATCCATTGCTCCATTGTGTCCTATTTTCTGGAGCAGCAGAAAACAAGCTTGCTTCATCCTCAGTGTGACATCTCTTCAAATACTTAAAGAGGACTATCATAGCCCCTCTTGATACACCAGGATCGCCTTCTGGGTCAGTCCTGCTGTGGCTGGGAGCAGTGATTCCACTTCAGCCGCAAAGTAAGACAAATCCTCTTTGACAAGGAAATAAACTAAAAGGGAGCAGCTCCTTTCTTCTGCTTTCAGTTGGTGAGTAATAGGCAAACTTTGGCTAGCTGTGATTACTCAGAAGGAAGCGACTGCAGAAGCCTCAGAGGCCAGACGGTGGAAGAGGAGGACAGACCCACAGCCAAGCCAGGAGGCAGGGGAACTTCGCCAAGGTAGCAAACCCTTTTTGGGAAAGAAATCTGTGCTTTGTGACATTTGGATCGAACAGAGCAAAGGAAGATGTCTTGTTTAAGGTGGGGAGCTTAAGAGACTGGATGCCAGGCAGTGGTCTCCTCCTCCGAGGCTCTGGAAGAAGGGGGGAGACTATGGAGTGGAGGGGAATTGGTAGCTTAAACAAACATGATCCCATGAAAATCATGCAATCGCAATTAAAACGCAATTAACATTTTTGCACACAAGAGTCATTCTCCCAGGAATAGCCAGGGAAGAAACAGCAACAAATCATTCATAGGAAAATCCCATAAATGATTTGTTGCTCTTTATTGGCTGGTTATTCACAAGATAAAGGCGCTTTAATCACCTTTAATAATAATAATAATAATAATAATAATCACCTTTCAAAGCAACATTGTGTGAAAACCTTTATCACAATAGCACGATTTTCACGAGATATTTTCAGGATAAATGGCACTTTAATCATGACATCGTCTGAAAATCTGAATCCTGCATGTGTGATTTTAAAGGACAATCCCTGTGTCCCTGTGTGATAAAGCCCTTTGTGTGTGTTTTGCATGCGCACAGGTTGCCAACTGGGAGTATGGGCCAGGGAAGCAGTCCTCTTGGCTGCCCCAGAGAGCTTTGCAGAGTTCGCACAAGGATCCCAGGAGGGCTCTGTCCCAAAGATCTCATAAACTGGATCCCAGCCTTACCGGGGTCTCTGTAAACAGTGCCCACCGTCCCTGTTCCTGTTCCATGTCTGCAAAAGCCCTTAAAGGGCCAAGGAGGACACTGTGCAGACGCAATGCTGGCAGAGAAGTATAATTTCTTTGCTGCCTCCATTGCCTTGGCATAGGCCTTCCAATGGCCCCTTGCTTGAATTCGGTCAGTCTGATAGGGCTGCCATAAGTCAGGACCTCCAAACCGGGACAAATGTAGGACAAAGGTAGGATAACATTTTCCAATGTAGGACACATTTTTAAACATGGAGGACACGTGAAAAAAATTGATGATTTTTTTAAAAAATGTTAATATAAATGCATGTTTCTTAGGCATGATCAAAATGGAGGACATTTTGGCATGATTCCTAGACAGAGGCCAGAAACATACTTCCCTTTCTGGCCAAACACCCCTCCCCCCATTCCAAAACACGCACAACATCACATTTGAGCATTGAACATGGTTTACTTAACATGGCAATCTCTTGCATACTTCAGAGGCTTATTCCATAACCAAACCCCTTGGGTTTAACACTTAGCATGGTTTAACATGGCTATGCATATTGAACATGTCCAGGTGGTTTCACAAGAAGTGCATTTGCCGTTTCAGGTTTCTTGAACCAACTGTACTTCTCAGAAGTGTGTACTTGGTCAAGGGAAAGCACAAAAAATACACCAAAACACACTTTGGAAGGTGACAATGTCTCGCCTTCAGAAAGAGCTCGCGCATGCCTCAGAAGCTGATTGATATCAATATCACCATCCTCATCATCATCACTATCATTGCCCAAGCAAGCCAGGCTTGTTAGCATTCAAAGCACCAAAAACACACAGAAAAGGCACTTTGGAAAGTCACACTGTCTCGGCTTCAGAAACAATGAGCGCAGGCCTCAGAAGCCAGCTGATATCAATATCACCATCCTCATCATCGTTATCATTGTTAAAACAATGTTAAAACATTGTTAATTAACAAAAAATAAATAAAAAGAAGGGAAACTTGGATATTTTAAATAACAAAAATTAACCATAACCAAAAATAATAAAAAAATAAATACATTCAAACCACTGACTCTCTGCCCTGAAAACATCCATAAAAATCAAGGGCGACCTGAAATGGCCTCTTAATCCTGCTCCTCTTGCTGTTTGTATTTGGCGCCGATGCCCCTCCCTCCGACCCAGAGTCCTCCTCCGCTCCGCTCCACTCCACCGCCTCCTCCTCCTTCTCCTCCTCTTCTGAGGCTCTGCCTCCTTAAGGGGACCAGCTCCCTTTTTAGGCCAGCGTGCGCCTGGGCAACTGCTTCCGCCGACTGCGCTTGGGCTCGGCGCGGTCGCGGAGGAGGAGGAGGCAGAGGAGGAGGTGGGTGGCCAGCTGGCCCCATGACCAGCCGCGCGCAGCCATACAAAAGGAGTGCGCGGGGCAATGGAGGAGGAGGCAGAGGGCCCGCCAGCCCCATGTGCAGCTGTGCGCGGCCATTCACAGTGAGTGCACGAGGGCGGAGGACAAGGCGGAGGCGGAAGTGTGTGGCCAGCTGGCTGCATGAGCGCCCGCGGCCATGAGGAGGGCACGCGGGGAGCGGAGGAAGAGGAGGAGGAGGGTGGCCGTGGGCGGGACAAATCCCGCTTCTGACAGGAAACCGGACTGGGACTGGGCCAGGACCCCCAAAAGTGGGATTGTCCCACCTGCAGGTGGGACATGGCATCCCTAGGTCTGGAGGGCCCTTGGGGTCCCTCCCAACTCTATGCTTCTATGCTTCTCTCCCCAGTCTCCAGGCCTCGCCTGCTGCTGAACGGAGGACCCAAGTGGATAGAGCTGGGAGAGATTAATCCCTCCAGCTTCATCCAGCTAGGTCTCCAAAATACAAGCCAGGTCAGCATGCTCCTCCAGAATCAGGTCCTGGATCAATGGTGTCTTCCCATTCACCAACATGGCATTGAGCAGCACCATTTTCAGCCTGTTGCCAAGGCTCTCCAGGCTATTTGAAATGTACCCTGTGGCTCCCCCTTCCACCAAAATAATAATGCTGCCTTCCCATATCTCCCGTTGCCCATTGCTGCTGCCACGGCTGCTCCCTGGACTGCTTCCCTCCCATGCTTTTATCTTTAGCAGCAGTATGCAGTTGGTAGGAGACCTTTATCCTGAGGTGTCTGGGGACTCTTCTTCTTGTCTCTCCACTCAATCCCAGCAGGCACCCATTTTGTATCCCTAAGGGGCACAGGTGTTCCTTGCTGACTGCATAGCCAGTACCTGGATGAGCACCTGGGTCCTGGTCCTGACAGGGAGCATTCCCAAACAGCCAGAGATCCCTCGGGATTGTAAATAAGGAGACCTTGGTCTGGGGAATTTATCATTAGCTCAAACAGAGGAGCGGTCTCTATCCTATGTATACGAAGGTAGCCAAGGTAATAGGTCAACAGAGACAAGTTTTATGAAAACTGAATACTGTTTATTATTCATTCACACATAAGACAATCATACACTCACACAATCATCCAAGAACTCAGGAATATAGTAAGTTAGCATTGGATAGATAACATGAGGCTTTCTAATGGTTATATTCACCTGTATTGGCGGTGCTCCAGGTCCAGATTGATGAAGACTCAGCAACACGGAGGGGAAGGAAGGAGGGGGAGTGGATTGGAACTATATCCGAACTCAGACTGACATGAAGCCTGTCTGAATTCTAACATGGAACATAGACAAAAGATTTGAGGGACCTTAAATAGACAAAATCTTGCCTCAGGCGAAGAGTTGTTTCCACATTTCAAAGCAAAGGCAATCTACATATTAAAGATTGCTTGATCTATAGAAGTCTTCAAGGTGAGAATGGTTCTGGCCTGGCAAAGCATCCTGGCCATAAATCTGCCTCAAAGGTGTAAATGACTCTTTTCTGTTGGCAACTCCTATCTGGGCCTCTTTGATCTATGTTTCAATAGCCTACGTGACCTGTCCGTCTTGCAGTGATGGAGAACTCTACGTCAGGTATCCCATCAGGCTCTCTGCATAGGGTCATCAGAAGAAAAGTCATACACATTTAGGATTTTAAGGCACCAATGCTGGTAACAGGATTGAGGCAACTGCTGCAGCATCAATCAGATGGAGGCAGCCTTTGTCCTGTTCTTCTGGCTCTCACAGTTCATCCTTGCAAATGGTAGGCAGCTGCTAGTCTATTAGCTGAACTGGAGACTTGCACCCAGCCTGTTTCCCTTGCCTGCAGCTGACCACCCCCAAAACTCAAGAATGTGTATCCTCCTCATCTCCTCCCTGGAGATGACCCACAAAAACTGGGGACTTGGGGGCAGGTCCTGGCGTCTGGCAAGCCCATTGGTATTCAGCAGATGGTGGTAGCCCAAGACGCATGCTTCTAGGTGACTGTTGTTTACATTACACAGGCATGGAGAAGTTCTCAGCCCAGATGTTCACTTTGCAGGACAAAGCTCTAATCCGCTTGGGAATTGCTCAGGTCCTTCTATCCAGCCTCACCTAGGAAAACTGCAAGGCAACTCGGTGCCTGCCAGGATGGGTTTCTCAGGACCTGCCCTGCCTGCTTGCCTTGTCTTTTGCGCTTTGTCCTCTGAGGTTTTTGTCTCTGATATTCTTCTTCTCAGAAGACCTGTGCCGCGAAGCCATGGCTGCCCCTGAGCAGGTGATCCAGATGGCCTCCCTGGGCCGGCCCTTCCGGCTGGGAATGGTCTACGACTGCCGGAGCGACACCCTCATCCCAGGTAAGGGCTCTCCTTTGGGGCTCTGTTAAGAAATTCTAGGTCTTTCTTGGGCTGTGGGGAAGAATGTTTTTCTAGTCATCTGCAGATTCCCAGTCCAGGTTGCTTTGGCATGTTTGCAACCCTATTTCCGCTCCTCCCCATTTGTCATATCCAGCAGGAACCAAGTTCAGAAACACAGGCTTCAGTAGTTAAGATTCTGCAAACCTTTATTCAGTAACTATAGATCCTGTCCAGAGAGGTTCATTGTCAGACATACTTTAAATAAAGAAATATAATTTCTATATGTCGCAAGAGACAACACTTTATTTTTATAAACCATAGAGTCTTAAGTTTGGGGAAGGGTCCAGAAGGCCATCCAGACTGGCCCCATTCTGCCAGGCAGGAACTCACCATTCAAGCTCTCCCTGAGACAGATGGCCATCCGGACTCTGCTTAATTATAATATTTTTGGTTTGGTTTGGGTTTTGCTATTATCTATTCTGTATATTATGTTTTATGGAAGCTGCTTGGGGAGGGTTTGACTCCAAATGGCAGGCCAAAAAATTCCAGAAAGGAAGAGAGAAAGGTTGAATATGGCACAACAGCATATTTTTCTAAACGTTTGGAGAAATGTCTTAAGGATAAGAGAAATGGCCAACCAGGCTGCCTCAGATTCTCCTTTTCTAGCAGCATTTAAGCAATTGATGGGTATTGTAGCTGCACAACCTCCATGGGAAACAGGAGTCGGACTTCACAACCTCCCTTCCAGGCCTATACCTCCATAGAATCATAGAATCATAGATTTGGAAGAGACCCCAAAACGGGCCCTGATCCAGTCCAACCCCATTCTTCTGCCATACAGGAAATCCAAATCAAAGCATCCCCATTGACAGACGGCCATCCAGCCTCTGCTTAAAGACCTCCAAGGAAGGAGACTCCACTACACTCCGAGGAAGGAGTGCGTTCCACTGTCGAACAGAACTTACTCTCAGGATCCCCAAGATCACCCAGTGAATTTCTATGGTGAAGTGGGAATGAAGATCTGCTAAACTTTTCCCCTTCCCCACCGCCATTCCCTTCTCCTTTTGTCTCTTTAGATTGTAAGCCTGAGGGCAGGGAAATGTCTAATTAACAATTTGTAAGCTGCTCTGATAACCTTTTGGCTGAAGAGCAGGTATAAGTGCTAAAGTAATATTTTGCATGCCTGTCTATGGAGAAATAAAGGGATCCTCAAGGGTCATGCAGTCCAGTCCTCTAATATGTCAAAGCTGTGTGCAAGCGCATAACAGGATTCTTCAGCCCTGGGAAAAGCCATTAAAAATAAGACACCATTCCTGGGGAGGGGAGGGATACAAATAAATAAATAGTGTAAATATTATGTATACATATGAGGGATTAGCTAATAGCTGAGAAGACTTTTGAGACATGATGGCTGAGCTGGGATTAGCACTCTAGCCTCCCAGTTCACCACAGAAATTCACTGGGTGACCTTGGACAAGTCCCTTGCTCTCAGCTTCAACTGCAACTCCTAGGGATTCATACTTGGTAGAAGGGGAGGTGGATGACCTCTCGAAATCCCTTCGAATGCTAGGCTTTATCCCTGGCAGAATTCCTGCCATTGCACCGCACTCCTTCTTGAGGATTCCTGTTTGGCAGAAGAGCATTGCCATTTGGCACCCACCCCACCCCTCCTCATCTGTGAGGGTCACACTGTCTGAGCTTCAGGGGCAGCCCATGGCAAAACTCCTCTTTATGCCAAGAAAACCCTCAGTTTGTCCCATCTTCCCGTGCCATCCTGATGTTGAGGATCCCATGTATTCCTATGTATTCCTTCATAGCAGAAGGGGGTTGGAATGGATGGTCCTTGAGGGTCCCCCCAACTCCACCAGTTCTTGTTGGGGCTTCAAGCAAAGACGGGTTTTTTTCTCTGTGTGTGTGTGCCTTCAGGGTTTTTTAAGCATAGGAATGTTCTTTAAACCTCTGCCAAACTTCCTTTTGAGATGGTAGTTGAGTTTGAAATGCAAAGTAATTAGTGTAATTATTCAACTTGTCTTTTATTGTCATTCGAGAAATCTGTGAAAAATATTTCTCTAGCTGCTGAAAGGGAGAGAAAAATCACCTTTTGGAAGGGGGACTTTTGAAACAAAATTCTCATCAAGTTCTCAATGAACGAGAAGAAAAACCTTGGCTTGTCAAATCACTATAAGCAAATGCTGTTGTTTTGTTTACAGAAAAGGAAGTGTAAATGGCTGTGTACGGTTTCCGCAGTCCCCTCCTTTGTACCTTATCCAATCTCTCTGGCCTTGTGTTTTGTCCTCTTCCACAGGCATCACTCTCTGGGACCCAAAGGAGCTAAAGAAAAACCTCGATGTCCAGCCCCAGCCCTACTTCACCTCGCAGATCATAGCCACCGATTCCACCAGCGAGAAGGCCTCCTTGCTGAACGCCTCCGCCTCGCTCAAGGGCAGTTTCCTGGCAGGGCTGGTTGAGGTGGAAGGGTCAGCCAAGTTCCTGCAGGACACCAAGAAGTCCGCCCGCCAGGCCAGGGTCACCTTCAGCTATGCGGCCACCACCCACTTCCAGCAGCTGACCATGAGCCAGGTTGGGAAGCAGCACATCACCTACCCAGAGGTATTTGGCCAAGGCTTAGCCACCCATGTGGTCACTGGGATTCTCTACGGGGCTCACGCCTTCTTTGTCTTTGACCAAGAGGCCTCCTCCTCAGAGAGCCTTCAGGACATCGAGGGGAATCTCCAGGTCTTGGTGAAGAAGATCCCCAAGTTTTCTTTAGAAGGGAAAGCAGAAGCCCAGATGAGTGAGACAGAGAAAGCAGCCATTCAGAAGTTCAGCTGCACCTTCTATGGGGATTTCAAACTCAAGAAGAACCCAACGAATTACATGGAAGCTGTAGAGTTGTACGCCAGGCTTCCTGAACTCATGGGGGAGAATGGGGAGAACGCCGTCCCTGTCAAGGTCTGGCTCTACCCATTGAGCTACTTGGACTCCACAGCTGCCAAACTTGTGCGGGAGATCAGCTCCAAATCGATCTCAGATGCTGAGAAGGCTCTGGAGCACCTGACGGAAGTGGACATGAGGACCAATGACCTCATGAGGGATCCCATCTGCACGGCCTTTCCGGAAATGGAGAGAAAAATCCATCACTTGAAGGGTCTGTGTCAGCAATACAGGCACGAATTCCAGAAAGACGTGGGAAGACTCCTACCTGCCATCCGTGGAGGAGGACAAGAAGAAGGTGCCCTGGTTAACCATCTAAAGAAGAATGAAGCATCACTGTTCAACGTCTCCCGTCTTCGGGCATTCCTGGATCTGAAACGTCAAGAGATCAGATTTGTGGAATTTTTCCTCAAGTTGTCAAAAGGAGAAGTCTCCTCATATGATGAATTCATGAAAAAGGTGCTCGACCCGAGCGTCGACTCTGTTTTTGCATTAGTTTTCAGCTCACTAGAGGCAAAGGAGCCCTACTTAGAAGAACTGGTCTTTGGCTTACAGGAAGTGGCTGGACATGCTCCAAAGGCTTCCCCAGAGAAGGGCAACATCTCCACTCCGTGGTTTCAGGACAAAGCTGTCTTAGAAAGAGCCCAGAATGCAGCCACGATATTTGCAGATTTGTCTCTTCGTCCCCAAACCAAGGAGAAGGTCCAGTTTGTGGTGACCTCAAGTCCGGATGAGAGCAACCCGGGGGTTTCGATCTTCCGCTACCAAAGGGGGTCCTTGGAGGGAACCAGATTCGAGATTCTGCCCAAACCTCTTCCTCCGCTGGTTGATGAGAAAACACACTGTAGTGTCCAGCTGACCTTTAAACCAGCAGAGCCTGAGAGAAGCCGCATCTCTGGCTATCATGTCCAGTACCGAGTTTCAGGCCAAGAAAACTGGGTCTCTGTGCATGTCAAAGAAGACATATATCCCATAAGAGGACTGAAGGCAAAAACCAGCTATGAGTTCAGATACGCTGTGGAGACCAACTCAGGCTGCAGCATCGCCAGCGATGTGAGTACAGTTCTCCCTTCATGTTTGCTGGGGTCAGGGGCACAGGGTCCCTGTGAAAGTGGGAAAACCAAGAATAACTCTCGGCCCCTCAAACCATATTTAATGTACACCAGAAGTACGAGCTGCAGATTCAACCCACTGCAGATGCCTGTGAGATGGCAAGGTCTCTTGCCAAGGCAGAAGTGGGCAGCTGGTAAGAGACCCCACACCATTTTAAATAGGGACTTGCAAGCCTCGTTCACCGGTCCTTTGCCCTCCCTATTAAAAATGGCAGAGGGCAGCAGCGGAGCTGGAAGCAAGTGATCCTGTTGTTTCCCTCTCCTTTAATTTTTATCCAGATGCTCTCCGCCTGGCTTCCAGGATCGATGTCCTGGATCTCTTCATTGGTGTAAATGTCCCTGACATATAAGGCTATTCCTCCTCCTTTCCTGTTTGGCCTATTTCTCTTAAAGAGGTTATACCCCTCTGTTTCCACATTCCAATTATGAGACTCATCCCACCAGGTTGCAGTGATGCCTATTGTATCGTATTTGCTTTGTTGTACTAGGAGTTTGAGTTCATCTTGCTTATTTGCCATTGGCCACAACCTGAGAAGGCATGGCTTCCTAGAAAAGATGATAATGCTAAGAAAGGTAGAAGGCAGTAGGAAGAGAGGAAAACAGCTGCATGCCAGATGAATAGACTTCATCAAAATGGACACAATTGTGGGTCTGCAGAGCTGCTGAGTTCAGGGGATCTTTTTCACAGGATCGCCAAGAGTCAGGTTCGAATCGAGGGCAATTAACCGTTGTTTCCATAGTTCTTTTATTTCTACTTGGTCACATAATGTGCTCCACTCTTGGTTTAAATTTCCCTTTGAAATATGAAGTTTAATGTGAAATTTGAATTGAGATAGTCCTTAGTCGTTACCACAAACATGAAATGTACATTGGTGCTGAGGCCGATTCATTTTTCTTCCTAGTTCTATGGAGAGTCAACAGCCCTGGTTTACTTTCTGTGTAATGCTAGGTAATGAACAGAGCCAAACTGACCTCCTTCCAGAGAGGGTTCTGCCACAGATAAGGCCCCCTCCTGAACATGCACCAACTTTGCCTCCCTTGGGGTTGGGGGGCAGAGGGGGGCTTCTGAGAAAGACTGTGTGCATTCTGGGCCTCTATGACTGGATGTGGCTTCCAGATATCCAGATACGCCACAAGACATTTAGGGCTGGGTCAAAACCAGAACCCCAGACCGAAGGAGAATATGATTTCCTGCCAAGCGGTGAATGACAAGAGTTAAGTCAGGAATGAGTTTGGAGTTACAATTATTCTACCACTTTGTATATTATTGTACTCTGTTGTACTATAAGTGTTCTGGTATTAAAGTTTACTATGCTCTCTTTCTTTATCATTTAGATATCCCAAGCCATGCTCAATGCATTTCCATCATCACCACCCCCACCATCACCATCGTCATCCTTTTGGGGTAAAAATGTTGGTAAGTTATCCTCAGGAAGCATTTGGCAGTGGTGTGTATGTATGGGGGGGGGGGGGGACTGAGGGGTTCTACAGACCAAAAAGCGGCTCCTTTTTGCACTCTTCAAAGGGTGCCATAGCTATGGTAGCATGGCTGTATGGCTCCCCTTCGCTGCTGTGTCACCTGGATGCAGCACCAGAGGTGCACCATGATGCCACGCTCCATCTGGAATGGCACACAGCCTCATGGCGCCCTGGGGGCACATTGTCAGGATGCTGCGCCCCAACTTTGCCCCCAGGCCAGCCTTTTGGGCTGGTCTGCATAGGATCTGAGGTGTTCCAGAAAACCCGGAGGTCCAGGATAATGGGAGCTTGCGGAGCAGAAATCCCAAGAGAGGAATCCCAGACCAGTCATGGCTGAGCATGTGCTTCAAGGAGTTTCCCGTCTCTCATCCTCCACATGGTTTGATTGCACCGTCTGGCCATGAGCCCCAGTTCCAGCCCCAAGTCAAGGTGATGCTTGCTTCCCTTTCAAAAGGGAAGTTATGGCCCTGGCCCACCAGTGAACCAAACTGGGGCCTGTGGTACTCTTTCAGCAGCCTTTCTGCTGAGGCCCATTGGCCAGAGGCGTCCAGTCTCCCCCATTCCCCCTGTTCTGCCCAAGAGCAAAGAGGGAGCAAGGAGGAGGACCAGTGTCCTGCATTGGTCTGGAGGGGGTCAGTTTGGGAGAGGGCTGCTGGGCCCTTTAAGGAGTCACATTCCTCTCTGGCAGAGTCCCCAGGACTCCTTTCATGGGGCACATTGCTCCTAGCCCTGGGCCAACCAGCCTGCTTGGCTGTCTTGTTCCCTGGGTTTCTGCTAGCACATATGGGTCAGAAAAATGCAGGTGAGTCCAAGGCAGCCTCTTATCTTGTTCCACATACTTGTTTTAGCACCAGAGTCTAACGCATCACCCTACACACAGTGGCACTGAAGTGTGAAAAGGGGGAGGCTGTCTGGAGGCTGGTACCTTGCTTTCAATGCTAAAGGCAAAGAGAAGGAAAAGCAGGCAGCTGAACTCCTTCAGTCTTCCGATGCCATGCTGGGAGAGCTCTGCTCGGCATCAGAGGCTGAACATTTTAATTTTCCCATCATCTGCAGTGAAAACAGTAAATATATTTCCAGGGATGAGAAGGATTTTGACAGCTGTTTGCATCACTAGCTCCCACTTTAGTAGAATCATAGAATCATAGAGTTGGAAGAGACCGCAAAGACCACTTTCCTTGGTCCAAAGTCCCGTGGGTTTACTACTAGCACAAGTAAGTTCTAGGTTTAGTTCTGGTTCTTCCCCTAATGGTTGCTTTTCTCTCTAAGGTTGTGACAGCGATTTTCTGGGAGAGGAGATGGCAGAGCCACCATCCGCGGAAACAGAAAAGAGACTAGCATCCAAATTCCTCAATATAAGTATCCCCATAGTACATGGCGAGCCTTCTGTGTTTGCTCTTCCACTGAAAAAGGAAGCAGATCCATCCTCTCTGCACAAGTGCCACCTGGGAGAAGAGAACCTGGAGGTCCCCAACAAAGCCATCATGGTGATGGGAGCCACAGGGTCCGGGAAGACCACCCTCATCAACGCGATGGTCAACTGCATCCTTGGCGTCCGGTGGGAAGACCGTTTCCGATTCAAACTCATTCACGAAGAGACTGAGAGGAGCCAAGCTGAAAGCCAGACCTCTGAAGTGACAGCTTATGTCCTGAATCACCAACAAGGTTTCCAAATTCCATATTCCCTCACAATTGTTGACACTCCAGGATTTGGTGACGCAAGAGGAATGGAGTGTGACAAACTGATAACAAAGAAGATCCGGAAGCTTTTCACCTCTCCAGGGGGCATCGACCATATTGACTCTGTCTGCTTTGTGGTCAAGGCTCCCTCAGGCCACTTGACCCCAGCCCAGAAATATGTGTTCGAAGCTGTGCTCTCCATTTTTGGCAAAGACATAAAGGGCAATATCTGGGTTCTGGTCACTTTTGCAGATGGACAGAACCCCCCTGTTCTTGAGGCCATTAAGGAGGCTGATGTACCATGTGCTAAAGATGCCAGAGGTGCCCCCGTTTACTTCAAATTCAACAATTCAGCACTCTTTGCCAGCAATGCTGGGGAGTGCGCAGGCAGCTTTAATTTTGATGAAATGTTTTGGAAAATGGGTGAGATGAGCATGAAGACCTTCTTTGACTCAGTCAACAATTTGGAAACTAGAAGTCTAACTCTGACAAAGGAAGTCCTGAGAGAACGGAAGGAACTGGAAACTGTCCTCGCAGGGCTGAAGGAACAACTCAAAATTGTGCGCGTGAAAGTGGAAGAACTGAGGAAGACGCAGGAAGTTCTGGATCTGCACAAGAAAGACGTGGAGGCCAACAAAGACTTTGCGTACGAAGTAGAAGTTGTGGAACCAGTGGAGGAAGACACTGGGTATAATGCAATCAACTGCAGGACATGCAACTTCACCTGTTGCTATCCTGGTTGGAAAACGTGGAACTTTCTGGACCGTTTTTGCACGGCTATAAATTTGTTCTCAGGAAACTGTGAGGTTTGTCCTGGTCACTGTCCGCTGGATGGTCATTTCCAAGAGAAATGTCGATTTTTAAATCAAGTTGTGACAAAGACAAAGACCTTTGAAGGACTGAAAGAAGAGTGCAAGGACGCGTTGCTCCCAGGTCTGTTGTTTGAATATTTGAGGGCAGAGGAGAAAAAGGAAACGGAAACCTTAGCAGAACTTACTGAGAAAGTGCACAAAAGCCGCCAGCGCCTGCGGGAAACCAAACTGAAGCCCACTTTGCTGGAGTCCATTGACCTCCTGATCCAGAAAGAGGAGCAGGAAGCAAAAGTGGGGTTCCAGGAAAGGGTCCAGAAACTGAAGAGCGTGAGGAAAGACCCGAGGCTGATGCAAAGGCTGTCCTTCACTAACATTGTGCTGCCCAAAGAAGTGCACCCGCCCCAGAAAACCGACCAAGAAAACTGACCACAAAGAAAAAGGTAAGGAGACTACTGACCGCTTGCTTCAAAAGCCACACGAGCCACGTAACATCCTGCGGGCCTCAGCCTCTCTTGAGCTGCTGCTGTAGTTGTTGTTTTGTTCCCTCAAGCCATTTCCACCTCCTGGCAACCCTGATTTTGCTATTCCTCAGGACTGGGAGCCAAATTTTGTTCACTTTAAAGGTTTCTTCTTTCCACTTGAAATTATCCAGATGTTTGTGGATTTCAATGGCTTCCCTGTGCCATATCCCTGTGCCAAACACTGAAGTTCTGGACCATGCCAACCACTCCATGTCAGGATGCACAGGGAAGCCATTGAAATCCACAAACAAAATAAGGACTCAGCAAATGCAAATGGGAAACCACTCAGAGTCAGGGGCTTTCCCAGCAGATAATGATCACCAATTGGCAGACATTGATCCTCTTTTGCATTAGCCTCCCAGCCTGAAGTCTGCCACCAGCACAGAATAAGACACATGCAAATCCCTCCTGTATTCCCAGGCTCACACAGTATATATACACCCAACTTTTTCCAGGCAAAGCATCCTCTGAAGATGCCAGCCACAGATGCTGCTGGCGAAACGTCAGGAAGAAATTCTTCTGGAACATGGCCACAGAGCCCAAAAAACCTACAAAAAACCTATGGATGCTGGCCATGAAAGCCTTCGACTTTACACAAGATAATCATAATTGACCTTCCAGCCATTTTTGATGCCAGCGTCCAAGAACCACGGAAGTCCCAGGAGATCCAGAGGTGCCAAGATCTGTCCAGCCCAGGCCCTGACACTCCGGCGTTTGTGACCCAGTTCGGCCGTTTCACCCAGGAAGACATTATGGCTCTTGAGAAAGTGGAGGGGGCCTTTGACCCGGAGGCCACAAAGTACATGGTCATCTTATTCATCCACAAGGAAGACATACCTGCGATGCAGCAGCAAAAAAGGCCAATGCGATGCTAGGCAGCATCAATAGAAATATAGGGTCTAAATCAAGGGGAGTAATGGTGCCACTGTATTCTGCTCTGGTCAGGCCCCACCTGGAATATTGTGTCCAATTCTGGGCACCACAATTCAAAAAGGACATTGAGAAACTGGAGCCATGTGTCCAAAGGAGGGAGACTAAAATGGTGAAGGGTCTGGAAACCATGAAGCCCTTTGAGGAGAGAGTTAGGGAGCTGGGGATATTTAGCCTGGAGAAGAGAAGGTTAAGGGGTGATATGATAGCTATGTTTAGTATTTGAAGGGACGTCATATTGAGGAGGGAGCAGGCTTGTTTTCTGCTTCTCCAGAGACTAGAACATGGAGCAATGGACACAAGCTCCAGGAAAAGAGATTCCAGCTCAACATTAGGAGGAACTTCCTGAGAGTAAGGGCTGTTCAGCAATGGAACAAACTCCTTCCTCAGTTTGGTGGAGTCTCCTTCCTTGGAGGTCTTCAAACAGAGGCTGGATGGCCATCAGCTGGTTTTGCCCTTGCGCACGGGTTGCCAAGTGGGAGCATGGCCCAGGGATGCACACAGTCAGGCCTTCTACAGGTCTTGCTAATCTCCCTTTCCAGAGATCTTTGCAGATTTTTCCCAAGGATCCCAGGAGGGCTCTGTCCCAAAGCTTGTAAAATGTGGGCTAGACAATGCAACTGTGACATGGATTTGAAACTGGTTGACCGGCCGAACCCAAAGGGTGCTCAACAATGGCTCCTTTTCATCCTGGAGGGAAGTGACCAGAGGGGTGTCCAGTGGGGCTCTGTCCTGGGCCCAGGGCTATTCAACATCTTTATCAATGACCTGGATGACAGAATTGGGAGCATACTTATCAAATTTGCAGATGACACCAAATTAGGGGGAATAGCTAATACCCCAGAGGACAGGATCAAGATTCAAAATGACCTGAATAGACTTGAAAGCTGGGCCAAAGGTAACAAAATGAAATTCAACACGGAGAAATGTAAGGTACTGCACTTAGGGCAGAAAAATGAAATGCACAGATATAGGATTATGGGTGACACCTGGCTGAATGAAACTACATGTGAAAGGGATCTGGGAGTTCAAGTAGACCACAAGTTGAACATGAGTCAACAGTGCGATGCAGCAGCTAAAAAGGCCAATGCAATTTTAGGCTGCATCAATAGAAGTATAGTGTCTAGATCAAGAGTAGTAATAGTGCCACTGTATTCTGCTCTGGTCAGGCCCCACCTAGAATATTGTGTCCAGTTCTGGGCGCCACAATTCAAAAAAGGACATTGAGAAACTGGAGCCATGTGTCCAAAGGAGGGCGACTAAAATGGTGAAAGGTCTGGAAACCATGAAGCCCTATGAGGAACGACTCAGGGAGCTGGGGATGTTTAGCCTGGAGAAGAGAAGGTTAAGAGGTGATATGATATCCCTGTTTAAGTATTTGAAGGAATGTCATATTGAGGAGGGAGCAAGGTTGCTTTCTGCTGCTCCAGAGAACAGGACCCAATGGAGCAATGGATGCAAGCTCCAGGAAAAGAGATCCCACCTGAACATTAGGAAGAACTTCTTGACAGTAAGGGCTGTTCGACAGTGGAACACACTCCTTCCTCAGAGTGTGGTGGAGTCTCCTTCCTTGGAGGTCTTTAAGCAGAGGCTAGATGGCCATCTGCTGGGGATGCTTTGATTGTCTTATCCTGCATGGCAGAATGGGGTTGGACTGGATGGCCCTTCCTGGGGTCTCTTCCAACTCTACGATTCTATGATTCTATGATTCTATGATCCCATGAACTGAGACCCAGCCTTATTGGGGTTTTGGTCCCAGAGCCCCTGTGAACAGCAACCCACCGTCCCAGTTTCTGTTCTGTTTTTGCAAAGCCCTTTAAAGGACCAAGGAGTTACTTTTTTGACTATGAAAGATCTGTGGCTCCCAAAGAATGGCCCAGCTACCAAGTCTCAAAGGCTCCATGGGGTGTTATGTTTAACTTCGTTCTGGAAATGAAAGCGGTTGCTGTTGTTTTCGCCTGTTATAACATTAGTTGGAAACTTCCTGCTTTTCAGTTGTTGCTGAAATGCATATTTTTTAGATTCAGAATCCTGATAATGAGAACAATTGCATTCCAGATTTTTAAACTGCTTTTGCCATGGCCCCGCTGTGGCCAGCACAGAGTGCAATGCCTGGCATGTGCGTGTGTGCCTTCCTCCTTCCCAGGGCCTATCCACCTATAGTGCCCCAATGGATCTGATAGGGTCTTGCGGAGGCAATATTACACCGCACTGTCATAGCGCTAGGACTCCACTAACTTTTCCTGCTCTGAGTGCCTCCTGTGGGATTCTGGAGTCTACAGTGAGACCTAAGACTAGCTGCCTATCGTTCTCAACGCCTCTCCTGACTGAGGAGAATGAAAAGGCCTGTTGCAGAAGTCTGCCTTTCCCTTACGGAGAGCCATAGGAGAACGCTGTGGCAGGCCATCAATGCTCTTTGCTCTCCCTCCTTGGATGGCACTTTAACTCAGAGATAAAATGCCTGAACGGAGTTAGAGATTTCCTGCAAAAGATTTCTCTCTGATCAAAATGCTGAATTGATCTTAAGGAAATAATAATAGCTGCATCTGCTCCGCAGAATTAATTTGGGGTCCTAGTCTTTGGGGCAGCAGAAAGCAAGTCCAAGGAAATGGGATTCCAGCCCAAGGCGATGGTGGTACCTACAAAGACAAGGGACACTCTTGCAAGGGCTGCAGTTTGCCTTTTCTCTAAGGAAGCCACACCAGTCTCTGAACATTTCCTGCAGCTGTCAGCCTTTTAGCTAAGATATGCAAAACCATCAGCCACACATCGACTGCAATTCCCACCCCATCCTCCTCCTTCCTGGAAAACCATTTGGCACAGAGCTAATCCATTCAGTCTTTGATTTCTTCCCTTGGGACACATTTTATGGTATAAATGTTAGTGACCGCACAATAGCCTGCTCTTGGTTTGGCTGGGCTCCTCAGTAAACTGACCAACCCATTTGCCAAGGCAGCGATGGAGCCCTTTTCTGTTCCAGACCGCCATTGATTGGGACCAAGCCTCACAAATTGGTAAAGTGACACCATTTGCAAGGTCTTTCACTGTTCATCATTTCCTACCTTTGTTTTGTTAGCTCTTGTGTGTGTGTCTATAATTTATTTCCTTAATAAAATTACAAAACTAATTTGGAAATAGCCTCTGGAGTTCTCTGTGATTTGGAAGCAGTATAAACAGGGTTAATCCCAAGGCCGATGTTGCCTGGGCCACAATATCAGAGCTATTAAAATCACTCTGAAACATAGTAAATTCTGGGTGCCCTCCAAGGACCTCATTGCCATTGTTGTAGGTCCCCCTCCAAGAATTCATTTGGTGCTGAGCACAGAAACACATGAAAAAGAAGCTTTATTTGTGGCAAAACAGGTGCAGCAGGGGTTACACAGTGGAGAAAAGCAAAACAGCTCTATTGCTGATGGGTCCAGATCCCCTCACTGAGGCCCCTAAATAACTAATGCCACGCCTGGCTAACAATGCAACCCCCATGGCTGGCTAAACCAGGAGGATCTGGGCTGGGATTCAGTGCTTGGAAGTGAGGCTAATGGAAGATGGACTCCCAGGGTTCATTCAGGGCAGAAGGAAATAAAGGAAACCACATTTTGCAAGTGTGACCCTTCTTGCCACCCATCATCCCCAGAATTGTGCAAGTAGCTTAGCAACAGGGGAAAATTCACTCTGCAAGGCTGTCCTTAACCTCCGCCTCTTTCTCCACCATCAAACTTCAGAGCAAGTGCAAAGGGTACAAAGGAGACAAAGGCAAATACAAATGATATAAATACCAATACAGCTGTTAATGTTTGGCCATGATGCTGGTGAGGAATCCAAAGCCCATCTGTTTGGTGTCAGAGGCTCAGCTACAGCATGCCCCAGTTTTGCCAAAAACCAGTTGTTGGAATTCCATTTTGCTATTGAAATGGGAAGAGGAGGGAAACTTTGGGGACCCAAAAACAAAGATCTCTGGTAGGCAATTCTAAGTTCATCATGGCATGGTCTCTAGTGCAGCTGTTGGCAGCTGTGGGAGGTTAAAGGTCTGTATTAGCCCCTCAAGAGATCCTGAAGGACTGCAACCCCACCCCCCACTGCCCCCCTAAAATGGTGATTTCTTCCCCTGAAATGTCCCCCAATGGATCCTGAAGGGCCTGGCAGACATGTTAGACATATATGTCTGGCTTTCTCTGGCTCTTTTTCCAAAAGGAAGCGACACACACACACTCCCACAAATGCTACCCAGGGAGTAGGGGAGCCATAGAATGGGATGAGCTGGGATGTGGAAGAAATGGGTCACCATAACTCAGGGATGACTTGAAGGCACACAACAACAACAACGGCCTCCTCTGCACAAGCAGGAGATTGTGAGCCACCAGAATCTGATCAGCCCCAAAGTGTTTTGCATCTGCCTCTTGTAGGACCGACCTGGGCTTGGCAGTCGAGGCTGAAGAGTCGCAGGAAGTTCATCTTGGTTTCCGCACAAGAGAGGAAGCAGTGGTTTACAAGAAACTATAACACCCTCAGTGGCTTTGACACGAAAGACACCTGCGTTCCAAATATGTTTTGCGTTCTCACAGCGTTTCCTTGCATGACAGAGCACAGCTTTCACTTTTGTTGTTATCAGTCTTTCAATGGATGGGGGGTTAAAAGTTTTGGGGGGGCCACATTCTCTGGCTGCAGCTCTCCCTGAATCTTCCACTCTTTGTTGTGTTCTCTGTCACTGACTGGACCTACAGAAGAGTTGGTGGATAAGCCTATTTATTAAGAGGGTCCTTGCATCCCCTCTGAAAGCAATGCTAGTACAGGACTTCTTCAGGGATTTTCCTGTCTCAAAGGAAGAAAGTCGGGAAAGAAGCCTGAGAAAAGTTCTGGAAATCTGGGCCAGGAAAATATCAAGATGGCAAAGAGGGGACCTTCTCTCCGGCCCCAAGAATAATCTAATCCAACTTTTGCAACAGACAGGTCAATCTTCCTTTATAATAATGAATGGCTGATGTTTCCTTTCTGGAAAAGGGCCAGAGCTCAGTGGTGAAGCACAAACTTTGTGCAGACAAGGTCCCAGGCTCAGTTCCAACAGCAACCTTTTTATCTTCAGGGAGGAATAGGAAAGCCCCTGCTCTTAAATCCAGAACTCTGCTACCAGTCAATGTAAAAATGCTGAGATATAAACCTGCCCCATGGTGGCCCCAATCCATCTTTGGGGAAGTGGCTCTGCTCTCTTTTGCCAGAGCCACTCCACTTTTGCAGGGGCAGGTTATGGGAGCTCTCCATGGTGCTGAGGCATATTCCCAAAGCAGGTTCAGCAACATTCTGTGGCTGCATTCACATGGGAGAAATACCCCAGTTTGGCACCGCTTTAACACTTTTCTGGCTCAAGGCTATGGAATTCTGGGAGTTGGAGTTTGTTTTGGCCCAGAGTGTAGCATCCATTGCTCAGTCCATTGCGTCATTTAAGCTCCGCTCTGGGCCCATAACACACTCCTAGAATTCCATAGCCTTGAGCTAAGGCAATTAAAGTGGTGCAAAACCAGGTTATTTCCCCAGTGTGAACACAGCCTTCCTTGGTTAGTTTGAAGCCAGGGCAGGGAACTAATTGCAAATGCAAAAGCTGCAGCCTCCTCTTGTTTTGACATCAAAACCCATCTCTGCCTTGGCATTGGCAAGGCCTGTGATCCCAGGTGGCTGTTCTGGTGGTGGCCTCAGAGGCTCCCCATTGGCCCAAGGGCTCCAGAGAGGAGAAGGGCTCCCCAGAGAAGGAAAGGGGTTGGCACTCCGGGAGATAAGGGACCGGGAGCCGCACCTGTGAAGAGACAAAGGAAAGTAAAGTTAAGGCCAGAGTGGTGGAGGCACAGAGCCACCAGAAACATCAGTCATTGCTACGTTTGGGCCTGGCATTTCCCATCTGCCAGTGTTAAAACAGAAACAAGTCCCTCTTGGTTTTTCACTTTAATTTCAGAAACAAAGCAGAGCAATGGAAGCACAACTTCTCCGATGCTCCATAGACTCACTTTTGGGGTGGGAAACGGCTTGGGGGGCAGTGGGCCAGCCTCATGTCCAGCAGCTGCAGCCCAGACTTGCTGGCATTCCTTGAGCCCATGCCAACTGGCCAAGAGAGAGCTGGCCCACATGGCTATCTCTGGACAGAAGTGGCTGAGAAGAGGCCCCCACTGGCTTCCTTGGCTGACCGGGGCTGACGGCAAGCGTCCCAAGAAAACGGACAGCCCTGGTCTCTCCATGTCACACACAATGCCAGGGAAGCTACTGGCTTTTCAAGAACATTGGGTGGTACTTCTGGGCCGGAGTTAGCTGCCCTGGAACCCAGATTGGGAGAGAGACAGGAGACTAAATAAATAATAGAAGATGGATGGATAGATAGATAGATAGATAGATAGATAGATAGATAGATAGATGCCCAAAGGCCTAAACTGGTTGGGTAGTCACCATAGGGAACAGTTACTTGACTAGAGGTCTCCTGAAAAATAGTCTTGCTTGAAAGTGCTGTTCTTGGTCCCTAAGTGACAGTCCAGACCTAGCAAAAGTTGTGTCCCTCATCCAGCAGTGAAAGAAAGTGGCAGTGAAACACACCAGGACACAAAAAAGCCCTCTCCTTTGATGGCATCTAGGAGGTTCTGTCCATCTAGCATCCGGTCTCCTTCTGTGGCTGGCCAGAGGTCTCCAAGCAACCCACAAAGTGGACATGAAAGTGACCTGCAAGACTGAGTGCTGTTCAAGTATATCCAGATCAGGGGAAGTCATACTGCCACTCTAGATTACAAAGCTTGGCCAAAGCTAACAAAATGAAATTCAACACAGAGAAATGTAAGGTACTGCACTTAGGGCAGAAAAAAGAAATGCACAGATATAGGATTATGGGGGACACCTGGCTGAACAAGAGACTTATTCATGTGAAAGGAATCTAGGAGTTGAACATGAGTCAACAGTGCGATGTGGCAGCTAACAAAGCCAATGTGATCCTAGGCTGCATCAATAGAAGTATAGTGTCTAGATCAAGAGAAGTAATAGAATCATAGAATCATAGAGTTGGAAGAGACCGCAAGGGCCATCCAGTCCAACCCCATTCTGCCATGCAGGAAATCCAGATCAAAGCATCCCCGACAGATGGCCATCCAGCCTCCGTTTGAAGACCTCCAAGGAAGGAGACTCCACCACACTCCGAGGAAGTGCCACTCTATTCTGCTTTGGTCAGGCCCCACCTGGAATATTGTGTCCAGTTCTGGGCAAAACAATTCAAAAAGGACATTGAGACACTGGAGCCATGAGTCCGAAGGAGGGCAACTAAGATGGTGGAAGATCTAGAAACCATGAAGCCCTATGAGGAACAACTGAGGGAGCTGGGGATGTTTAGCCTGGAGAAGAGACGGTTCTCACTATGACCTCCCTTCAACTACTTAAATAGGGTTCTCATATCACCTCTTAATGGTCTCTTCTCCAGGCTTGCATTTTGAGGGTGATCTGGGTTTCAGGGCACCTGGATCGGAGATGGGGCTCGACGGGGGTGTGCGGCTCAATCCCAAGCAAAGTAGACCCATCCTAAGGCTTTGTAAAGCCTCCAGCCCCAGGAGTCATGTTGCGTCTTGGGCTCTTACCATTCTTAGATATACAATTGAAGTTGCTGTGCTTCCCATTGGCCTTTAGCTCAATGTAGGTAGTGCCTTTTTTCTCTCTGACGTCTGCAACTCTGAACGTTTCGTAGGGAGGGATGAGGACCTCCTTTTGCTTTGGAAAAAAGGAGAATCCGGTGATGTTGACTCCGAGGCAGGTCTCAATGATGAAGAAGGTGTCATTGCCAAAGGCCTCTGCAACCGTCCTGTTCATCGACGAAGAAGCAAACTGTCCAAAGCGGACGGGCTGGTTTTGGTCAGAGACGGTGAAGCGTATGCCTTTAATCCCACGATACACAGTATAGCAAGGACTGCTCTGAGCCTTCAAGGTCTGAAGGGCTTTTGTCAGGAGAAAGTGGAAGCGCTTGAAGCGGAAGCTGTCGCAGTATTCGTAGCTGGATTTCCCACCTTCTCTTACGGCTGTGTTGAAGTCTTTGTACAAAGTGCCATTGTCGGTGTACGCTGCGATGGCTGCCCCAAAGTTGTCATTGAAGTTGGGGGGCAGTTTCAGAGCGCTCTTCTTCTGATCCCATTTGGTGACTGACAGTTGCCAGATTCTGGCGTACTTTCGTTCGAAGACAGGGTCACTCTGAGTTGGGCCCCCGTCACAGCCGTTATATTGGTCATCGAAAGAATTTGGGGCCATGTCAAGGGACACGTCTGTGACACAGAAGACCTGAGAAGAAACATAAAACACCGGTCATACAATGCTAGAGTTGGAAGAAGCCCCCAAAGGCCCTCCAGTCCAGCCCCCTTCTTCTGCCATGCAGGAACTCACAATCCAAGCCCTCCTCCCAGGGAAAGATGCCCATCCAGCCTCTGCTTAAAAACAGCCTCCAAGGAGGAGGCTCCACTGTCCTCCATGGAGGCATTCAACATAGCTAGGCCAGGCAGCCTCAGAGTCATCGCAAGGGACTGAAAACAAAACTGATTTGTCCCAGGAAACATTATAATCTATGAAAGGGGAGAGAAGCAGCAGTATGACAACAGGGCTGTCGTTGCCTGGATCTGGAGATACTCCTTTGTGTTACTCCATGATCATCTCTGATCCGGACTTTAAAGGGGTTATGAAAGGTATTGAACCTCATATCCTCCAAATAAGTCCAGCCCTTTGGAAGAGTTCAGAGTAAGAGTTGAGAGTAAAATGCAGAATGGATTCAGCATCCCTCTGACATGGAGGCCTCTCCAGATTCTTCAGCTGAAGAAAAGTAGCCTCCGTTTCCCAAGTAAGACCTGGCCATGTAGTAAGACCCTGGATCTGAAGTGGATGCAGTTCAGACCCATCTTTTTCGTCCCTCCTTCCCTCCCTTTTTGGGAACCCTTTGTACCTGATATTTTCCTCCTGTGAAAAGTCCCATCAGATGGAGCACCAGAAACCCTTGGAGAGGAGGCATCACCATTGTTCACCCCTAAAAACAACCAAGGACAGGTTGGGGAAAAGGTCAATCTCTTTTACTTTGCAGCTGGCAAAGTATTCCCTTGCTGAGTCCCCACAGAGAATGGGTCTGGAGGCTGAGGACGCCTGGGCCTCCCTGGTCTCTAGCAAAGCAGGGCAGAAAGTAGGGAGAAAACGGACAAGACCCAGGTCTAGGTGTCCCTTGCAATCCTTTCTGTTTCTAGGAGTCCACAGTTCAAATTATGATACCCAAAATTGCACTAATTGAATTGACAATGCTGCCTGCGCTATTCTGATCTTTCTCCTCTTACAAAATACTGGAGGTTGACTTGCAGGATCTTTCAGAGTTTCTTTGGGGTCTCATCCTGACATTTCCCATACATTGGCCAGCCAACTGGTTGCTGGAGAAAGAAATAGCACAAGCAGACAGAAATGGTTCCCAAAACCCTATTGTTAGCCCCAGATGAAGGAGACCCATTACATCTGTGAGATTTACACTTGTAGAGACCAAACAATAGGATTCAGGCCACTGATCAGGCCTGAATTTTACCCATTGCTGTGGTCAAAATGATCAGGCGTGTGACGGCCTAAATAAACTCTCTTTAGTTGTCTGCATTTTTAAGGCTAGCAGAGGTTTTTGCTGGAGAGAGTTTGTGCCTCTCTGCAGCAAGTGTTAAGGCTGGCCGTTCTGGATAGAAATGGAACTGACCGGTGATAAGTAATCTCCATCCAATCCCTCCAAGCCTCTCCAGGCCAAGCTCTCCCTGCTAGAAGTGAGGCAGCCTTTGGCCACAAAAAGGGAGTCCATCCCAATCTGCCAGGAAGAGATGTTTGAGAGCGGAAGACGCTGCAGCCTCAACGGAGGCTGGTGGGGTCTCTCTCTTTTGGAGGCTATTTGGTAATTCTAATGATCCTAAGCCAGCCAACCGCTTGGCAAGAGGAGGAGGAAGGCAAGGAAAGGCAATGGGTTCCACAAGAATAGAAGAGGAGCCCCGGCCAATTTCTGGGCTGTTCTAGAGGAACAAGTAAGCGCTCCTGAGCTCCCCAATGTATATGCCTATTCACTGCTTGCCAGTGGGATTTTGTCTCTCCTTGGCCATGGCTGTCCTCTCTCCACTCGTTGGAGGTTCTTGAGAATAATCCTAGCAATGGCATGGATATTTGTATATCTCTGATCGGAGAACGCAGCCCTCTCTCAGCGCTTTCCGGTCTGTAATCTGGGGACTCCTTTGAACAACATCCTACAAAAGGATGGAAGGCTGAGTCAGCCTTGAAGCCCTGCGGCCGCAAGACCAGCATTTAACCATAGAACCACCAGCAATCATTTCATAAATTAAGGACATTAATTTAATCATTAAAAACAAGACCTGCCCAATCTCTGGATCTTACCCCTTCCTGCTGGACTCTCTTACTTTGGCTTCCTGGGGACTCACCGGCCGCAACCAGCGGTCAAGCAGCACAATGACCAGAGTCCACATTGCCTTCAGACACCATTGCCGTGGCTTGAGCCTTTTGGGGGGCCACAGGAAAAGACTGGTCTCCCCAGTTCATGGCTCCTTACCTTTTTCTCCCTTTCTTCACTTTGCTGTTGAGAGTCCTTTGTGTCACAGAAGTGTAGTTCCTTCACAGGCAAAAATAGGCCATCAGTTCACACCCCAAACCTCTGTTGCCGCTGCAAAGCTCAGTGAGCCACAAGAAGAGTTTTATGCAAAAGCGCACACACTTTCAGAAAGGCAAAGACCAAAAAGCAAAAGAGGAAGAGCGTCAGAGAAAAGAAGGTGAGAAGGAAAGAGTTGGCGTCCCTCTGAAACAAAAGTGGAGGCTCAAACAGGCAGAAACGACAGATTAAACCAATGGAAGAACTGACCCATTTCTTGGAGATGCATCCCTGTCTCCATTAAAAGAGCAAAACATAAGGAAGGATGAGATAGGAAGAGCTGTAAAGACATATAATGGAATAGAGGACAGGTTTATCAAATTTGCAGATGACACCAAACTAGGAGGAGTAGCTAATACTCCAGAGGACAGGATCAAAATTCAAATTGACCTCAATAGATTAGACAGCTGGGCCAAAATTAACTTCAACACGGAGAAATGTAAGGTACTGCACTTAGGAAGGAAAAATGAAAAGCACAGATCTAGGATGTTGGGGGACACCTGGCTGAACAAGAGACTTATTCGTGTGAAAGGGATCTAGGGCTCCAATTAGACCACAAGTTGAACATGAGTCAACAGTGTGATGCGGCAGCTAAAAAGGCCAATGAGATTTTAGACTGCATCAATAGAAGTATAATAATAATAATCAATAAAAGTATAGTGTCTAGATCAAGAGAAGTCATAGTGCCACTATATTCTGCTTTAGTCAGGCCTCACTTGGAATATTGTGTCCAGTTCTGGGCCCCACAATTCAAAAAGGACATTGAGAAACTGGAGCCATGAGTCCAAAGGAGGGAGACTAAAATGGTGAAGGGTCTGGAAACCATGGAGTCCTTTGAGGAGAGACATAGGGAGCTGCTAGGGATGTTTAGCCTGGAAAAGAGAAGGTGATAAATATATGAAAGATGTCATTCTGCAGCTTCAAAGAATAGAACGTGGAGCTATGGATGCAAGCTCCAGGAAAAGAGATTCCACTCAACATTAGGAGGAACTTCCTGAGAGTAAGGGCTGTTCGACAGTGGAACAAACTCCCTTGGAGTGTAGTGGAGTCTCCTTCTTTGGAGGTCTTTAAACAGAGGCTGGATGGCCTTCTGTCAATGGGGATGCTTTGAATGAGAGTTCCTGCATGGCAGAAGAAGGGGGTGGGACTGGATCAGGGCTCTTTTTGGGGTCTCTTCCATCTCTAGGATTCTATGACTTTAACAAATGGGTTAGGAAATCAAATATACAGGGTGGATAGCAGTGGGGCCATTGAGGGTGTGCAAAGGGCTCAGACCACACCAAGTGATGCCCCAGAGGAGGGATGACACCCTGCCCTTCAGGGCTCCTCCACAGCCCAGCTTTCTCTTTCAGGAGAGTCTCCAGAGGAGGAGAAGGAAGGTCAAAGAGCCCCATCCCTGACCAAAAGCCTTGTCCCCTGAAACAGGTGACCCCCGGGGCAGGGATGGCACTGGAGGACAGCATGCAGAAAATAAAGGACGTGTCTGAAAAACACGCATGCCCTCCGACTGTCCTGGTTTGGTAAGGATAGTCCTGATCCATCCTTTCCCATCCCAATTCTTCCGCTGCTTTTGAACTGCCTCAGCTTCTCCTTGCACCTTTCCCCTTTATCCACAGCTTCCTTCAATGGCTGCAAACTGAATCCGAAATGCAAAAGCAATTTGTATTCCATTAAATCAGATCAGTATTCCATTAACTCCTCTGGCTTGTGCCTTCTTCCCTATTAACAACTTTTGCCACCTTGCCCACCCTCCGATGGCGCTTCGCCACAGATGTGTCCCAGTGTTATATTTGTGAAATGTTGGTGGGTATGAAATAACGGAGACCCATATGAATATTCAAGCAAATGTTGATGTTAATGAGGAAGTCCGTGAAGATTTTTTGGGACCCAGCATGATGTCTCGGGCTGAGTGTGGGAACAGGGCTCCTGAGACAAGGGTTCAAATCCCCATTTGGCCACCAAACCCACTGGGGAAGGCAATGTCAAAACCCACTCTGAACAAATCTTTCCAAGGAAGCCCTCTCATAGGTTTGCTTTAGGGTCGCCATAAGTTGCAAACAAATTGAAGGCATACAACAACAACAACAAAACAACAACCATGAAAAGGAAGTGGAAGAATGTTGTTGTTTTTAATAAAGGCTTGAAAAGAAGTATTAGATAATATTGCAAGAGTTTGGCTTCCTTTCCTTTAAATGCGTTGGCACAAGTCTTGGTTTTTGCAGAAAAAGCCACGGCGGCAGAGAAGAGCCAAACAGAACTTTTCTGCTGCGGAGCTTTTCTGAGAATCCTTGCGATCGGAAACGGCGCTCAGGAAACAACGCCAGGAAGCCTCTTGCTGGGCCTGAGGTTAAATCAGAGGGGAGCCTCTTTGCCTGACCTCAGTCACACCGAAGACGGACTCTTGTTTTCTGCTGCTCCAGAGAACAGGACCCAGAACAACGGATTCAAGCTCCAAGAAAAGAGATTCCAGCTCAACATTAGGAGGAACTTCCTGAGAGTAAGGGCTGTCCGACAGTGGAACACACTCCTTCCTCAGAGATTGTGGTGGAGTCTCCTTCCTTGGAGGTCTTTAAGCAGAGGCTGGATGGCCATCTGTCAATGGGGATGCTTTGATTGAGGAGAGTTCCTGCATGGCAGAAAGGGGTTGGACTGGAAGGCCCTTGTGGTCTCTTCCAGCTCAATGATTCTATGATTCTATGATTCCATGATGGATCTACTCTGCTCTCCATGGTCTAGATCTCTGGTGCCTCCAACTTTATTTCAGCATGTGAAGAAAGCAACACAGCAATCTTAGATTTCGCACCACAGAGGTGTGCAGGAGGAGCCCATTCCTTCCCTCCATCTCTGTGGTGTCAAATCTAAAAGCCCTGGTATCTACAGTTCTAGATGTTCAGATAACAGCAGCTGAAAGGGAAGAAGTGGAACCCATTCAGTCACTGATACAACAAATGGACAAGAAGAGTAAACCAAAACTAGCCAGCGGGTGATGCGCTCCATTCAGTTCTGCAAACGAAGCTGGGAACTTGGTTAATTTGAAGCTGGGATGGGGAATTAATTGCAAATGCAGAAGCTGCAGCCCCCTCTTCTCTCTACATCAAAACCCCCACCACCTTGCCATTGGCAAGGCCTGCGATCCCAGGTGGCTGTTCTGGTGGCGGCCTCAGAGGCTCCCCATTGACCCAAGGGCTCCAGAGAGGAGAAGGGCTCCCCAGAGAAGGAAAGGGGTTGGTACTCCAGGAGATAAGGGACCGGGAGCCGCACCTGTGGAGAGACAACGGAAAAGCAGAGTTAAGGCTGGAGTGGTGGAGGCACAGAGCCACCAAAATCTCAGTGGTTGCTACGTTTGGGCCTGGCATTCCCCATCTGCCAGTGTTAAAACAGAAACAAGGACGTCCCTCTTGGTTTTTCACTTTCCTTTCAGAAACAAAGCAGAGCGATGGAAGCTCAGCTCCTCCGACGCCCCATAGACTCACTTTTGGGGTGGGAAATGGCTTTGGGGGGCCAGTGGCCAGCCCCCAGTCCAGCAGAAGAGGCAACCACTGGCTTCCCTGACTGACTGGGGCAGATGGCAAGCATCCCAATAAAATGGAGAGGGACACCCCTGGTCTCCCCATGGCACACACAAAACCAGGGAGGCTACTGGCTTTTACAGAAAACAGGGTGGTATTTTTGGCTGGAGTTAGCTGCCCTGGAACCCAGATTGGGAGAGAGGCAGGAGACTAGATAAATAATAGAAGATGAATGGATGGAGAGAGAGAGAGAGAGATGCCCAAAGGCCTAAACTGGTTGGGTAGTCACCATAGGGAACAGTTACTTGACTAGAGGTCTCCTGAAAAATAGTCTTGCTTGAAAGTGCTGTTCTTGGTCCCTAAGTGACAGTCCAGACCTAGCAAAAGTTGTGTCCCTCATCCAGCAGTGAAAGAAAGTGGCAGTGAAACACACCAGGGCATGTAAGAGTTGTCTTCTTTGATGGAAGCTGTCCTCCTAGCATCCGGTCTCCTTCTGCGGCCCGTCGGAGGTTCCCTAGAAACCCACAAAGAAGACATGAAAGTGACCTGCAAGACCAGGCACTGTTCAAGTATATCCAGATCCAGGGAAGCCCTAGTGCCACTCTATTCTGTTTTGGCCAGTCCTCACCAGGAATAATCCTGTGTCCAGTTCTGGGCACCACAGTTTTCCATAATGACATTGACAAGCTGGAGCATATCCAGAGGATGGTAACCAGGATGGTCAAAGGTTTGGAAACCATCCTTGACCAAGAATGACTAGGGATCTGGATAATAATATGTTCAGCTTGGAGATGGGAAAACTGAGAGGTGACATGACAGCCATCTTTAAATATCTGAAGGGATGTCACCATGTAGAAGATGGAGTCAGCTTGTTTTTTGCATCTCCAGAGACTGGAACAAGAACCAATAGATTTGAGTGAAAAGAAAAGAGATTCCACCATCAACATTAGCAACATCAGCACCTAAGAAAATATTCAGGGGCAGCCATGCTGGCCATACAGCAAAGAAAAGCTCTATGATTCTATGGACAACTGAGGACAGATCCATTCCTTGGCCAATCTGTGTTTCCTCAGAGTCATAGAATCCTAGGGTTGGAAGAGACCCCAAGAAGGGCCCTGATCCAGTCCTGCCCCCTTCTTCTGCCATGCAGGAACTCTATGTCAAAGCATCCCCATTTTGACAGATGGCCATCCAGCCTCTTTTAAAAGACCTCCAAGGAAGGAGACTCCATTGCACTCTGAGGAAGGAGTGTGTTGCACTGTTCCTTACCCTCAGGAGGTTCCTCCTAATGTTTAGGTGGAATCTCTTTTCCTGCAGTTTACATCCATTGCTCCATTGCGTCCTATTCTCTGGAGCAGCAGAAAAGAAGTTTGCTCCATCCACAATATGGCACCCCTTCAGATTTTTAAACATGGCTATCATATCACCTCTTAACCTTCTCTTCTCCAGGCTAAATATCCCCAGCATCTCCCTAAGTCTCTCCTTATAGGGCTCCATGGTTTCCAGACCTTTCACCATTTTAGTCTCCCTCCTTTGGACACATGGCTCCAGTTTCTCAATGTCCTTTTCGAATTGTGGTGCCAAGAACTGGACACAGGATTATTCCAGGTGGGGCCTGACCAAAGCAGAATAGAGTGGCACTATTACTTCTCTTGATCTAGACACTATACTTTTATTGATGCAGCCTAAAATTGCATTGGCCTTGTTAGCTGCCACATTGCACTGTTGACTCATGTTCAACTTGTGGTCTACTTGGACTCCCAGATCCCTTTCACATGTAGTTTCATTCATCCAGGTGTCCCCCATAATCCTATATCTGTGCATTTCATTTTTCTGCCCTAAGTGCAGTACCTGACATTTCTCCGTGTTGAATTTCATTTTGTTAGCTTTGCCTCAGCTTTCTAGTCTGTTCAGGTCATTTTGAACGTTAATCCTGTCCTCTGGAGTATTAGCTACTCCTCCTAATTTGGTGTCATCTGCAAATTTGATAAGTATGCCCCCAGTTCTGTTGTCCAGGTCATTGATAAAGATGTTGAATAGCACTGGACCCAGGACAGAGCTCCACTGGACACCCCACTGGTCACTTCCCTCCAGGAGGAAAAGGAGCCATTGTTGAGCACCCTCTGGGTTCCATGTAACAGTTGCCTTGTCTAGTCCACCTTTTACAAGCTTGTTTGCAGGAATGTCATGGGAACCTTGTCAAAGGCCTTACTGAGATCAAGATCTACTATATCCATAGCATTCCCTTCATCTACCAAGATGGTAATTTTGTCAAAGAAAGAGATTAGGTTTGTCTGGCATGACTTCTTTCTCTGAAACCCATGTTGACTTTTTGTGATGATGGCATTGCCTTCTAGATGTTCACAGACTCTCTGTTTAATGATATGCTCCAGAATCTTTCCTGGGATTGATCTCAGACTAACTGGACGATCATTGTTGGCATCCTCTTTCTTCCCCTTTTTGAAGATGGGGACAACGTTTGCCCTCCTCCATCTGCTGGGATTTCTCCTCTTTTCCAGGAGTCCTCAAAGACTATTGCCTATTGAAGTGCTGTCGTTGTGTATTCCTGCATGGCTGAAGGAGGTTGGGTTACATTTCCCTTGGGATCCCTTCTGGCTCTAAGATCCTAATACTTTTTTCTAGGATTCAATAGAGGAGAAAGTTCTGCTTTTTCTGCAAGAGCTCCTGACGTTGTTAGGCTTGCTTTTTTACTGTTATCTGGATTTCAGGGCACCTAAAAAGAAGGTGAGGCTCAACAGGGACGTGTGGATCAGTACCAAGCAGAGAGGACCCATCCTAAGGCCTTGTAAGCCTCCAGCCCCAGGCGTCGCGTTGCGTCTTGGGCTCTTACCGCTCTTAGAGCCACAGTTGAAGTTGCTGTGCTTCCCATTGGCCTTTAGCTCAATGTAGGTACCAGTTCTCTCCTTTCTGACGTCTGCAACTCTGAACGTTTCGTAGGGAGGGATGAGGACCTCCTTTTGATGTGGTAAAAAGGAGAATCCGGTGATGTTGACTCCGAGGCAGGTCTCAATGGTGAAGAAGGTGTCATTGCCAAAGGCCTCTGCAACCGTCCTGTTCATCGACGAAGAAGCAAACTGTCCAAAGCGGACGGGCTGGTTCTGGTCGGAGACGGTGAAGCGTATGTCTTTAATCCCACGATACACGGTGTAGCAAGGACTGCTCCAGGTCTTCACGATCTGAAGGGCTTTTGTCAGGAGAAAGTGGAAGCGCTTGAAGCGGAAGCTGTCGCAGTATTCGTAGCTGGATTTCCCACCTTCTCTTACGGCTGCGTTGAAGTCTTGGTACAAATTGCCACTGTGGCTGTACGCTGTGATGGCAGCCGCAAAGATGTCGTCAATTTTTTGGGACGGTTTCAGCGAGTTCTTCCTCTCATTCCATGTGGAAACTGACAGTTTCCAGATGTGGGCCTACTGTCCTTCGAAAACAGGGTCACTCTGAGTTGAGCTCACCTCACAGCCGTTATATTGGTCATCGAAAGAATTGGGGGCCATGTCAAGGGACACATCCGTAACACCGAAGACCTGAGAAGAAACATAAAACACAGGTCATAGAAGCTTAGAGACGGAAGAGACCCCAAAATGAGACTCCAACCTCCTCCTTCTTCCACGCAGGAAGACCCCATCCAAGTCCTCCTCTCTGGGACAGATGGACATCCATCCTCTGTGTGAAAACAGCCTCCAAAGAAGGAGGTCTTGGAGATGTCTCATCCACAGGACTGCCATGAGTTGAGGTCAGACTCATGCAATCCTACAGTTGGAAGAGACCCCCAAAGGACATCCAGTTCAACCTTCTCCTGCCATGCAGGAACTCACAATCAAAGCCTTCCTCCCTGGGAAAGATGGCCACCCAGCCTCCATTTAAAAACATCCTCCAAAGAATGAGACTCCACAGCTCTCCATCGAGTTAATGTGTTCAGCATAGCTAGACCGGGCAAGGCTTGGGTCCGAAACAGACAGGCCAAAAGGATCACGGCTGGGCCACACTGGTGCCATTTGTGCCACGACCACAGCAACCGCATGCACCCAAAGCCAGTCCAGGCCATCACTGCAGTCCTGAAGTGGGAACTGAATTTTTCCGCTCCTTATGGGCCCAGTTCTTTCCAAATGCCATAGCATTGGCGTGGCTCCCAGCCACGTTTGGGACATGCGTTGTCTAAACGGCACGCCCCAGAAAGCGCAGCATTTGGCTTGTCTGTTTCAAGCCTTAGTGGCCACCAAGTCATCAGATGGGACTGGAAGCCACCCTCCTCCTCCTGTTACCAATGAGCAGATGCTCAGTCAAGAAGACTGGCCTTAAAGGCAGAGTGACCAGTTGTCCTCACTGCAAAATAGGACAAGGCACCACAAAGTGTAGGAAACACAAGAATAATGTAAAGCATTACACAAATAAAAGCTAAAAAGATTAACGTGCAAATAAACTCATTCCATAGGGCTTATTAACAGCTATATTACCTATACTGTGGTTTTTGATGTACTCAGCCATATTTTTCTGATGAACCTACATTTCTTAAAATGCTATGTTGTCTTGCAATAGACTTAATAGAACTCTGAGCACAACAAACGCAACTCTCAGAATCCCATAGGACTGAGCTGTGGCAGTTAAAGTGGTGTCAAACCAGATTATTTCTGCAGTGTGGATGCAGCAAGACCCCAGAGCCGAAGAGGATCCAGCTCCATCAGACCCACCTTTTCCCTCCATCTCTCCCCGTCTCTTTGCGGTCCCTTTGTACCTGATTTTTTGCTTCTATGAAAAGTCCCACCAGATGAAGCGCCAGAAACATTTGGAGAGGAGGCATGGCCATTGTTTGCACCTAAAAAATACAAGAGACAAGTAGGGAATAAGAAGGTCCATATGTTTTTCTTTAGGGGCCATTCAGACTACCTTTTACCCCAGTTCAGGAACCGGATTAAAAGCGGGAAGTTCATACTGGCCCCAATTCTTCTACACCCAAATCTGACACTTGCACACCAGTTCAGGGGCAAATGCCTCTTGGCGTGGGTCTTTTGAAAGCGGAGTTTAACCTGTATCTTTTGAGAAAAAACGGGTCCCGACAAATATGAATTTCGTCCCGTCAAGATCAGGTCAAGTCCAGGGAAAGGAATAGGTCAGAGGGAGGAGGAGGGCAGAACATTCCTTCCCTTCCTCAGGGTAAAGGAGGAGGAGGAGGAGGAGGAGGAGGAGGAAGGAGCCGGAAGAAGGGTGCCATGAAGGGCAGAATCAAGGTAAAGGAGGAGCAGGAGGAAGGGTCAAATTCAGGGGAGGGATTAGGCCAGAGGAGGGCAGAGGGCGGAACATGCCTTCGCTCTCACCGGCAGCTTTCTCTCTCTCTCTCTCTCTCTCTCTCTCTCTTTTGTATTTTTATTTTGACAGACTATGCACATACTTCTAGAAGTAGATACATATATCGATGGAATGTGCGTCTGCTTGTGCTACTTTCCCTTTTTTTTTGCTTTCTCCCGGAACGGCACCTCATTTTGCAAGAGGCTTTTTCCCTAAATTATTGCTTATATCCGAATGTTACAAATGGCCCCATACAGACAGGCCAAAATCAAGCTGCTTCGGGTCACTTTGGAGGTATGCTGTTTAAATGATGCATGCATACTAAGAGTCCAGAAATTGCAGCAAAGTTACGCTCTAGTCCTTAGTACTGGATTATGGCTTTGGTGCAGCTTCTGGACTCTTGGTATGTATGCATCATTTAAACACTATCCCTCCAAAGTGACCCGAAGCAGCTTTATTTCGGCCTGTCTGCATGGGGCCATTTGTTTCTCTTTCGGTTTATCAAATTGATACAGAATGCTTTTGCTACATATGTGCATTGTAAGGCATTTGGGGTGGCAATCGGGGAAATCCGAGGATGCAGAGATGATGAATTATTATTATTATTATTATTATTATTATTATTATTTGTATGTGTATGTGAGACATTCTGGGGTGGCAAAGCAAGAGGATGCAGAGATGGCATTCTGAGGTGAGGATTGATTGCATTTTGGGGTTGAAAACGGAGGCAGGGCAAGGAGATCTAAAGAGGAGGGAAGGATAGATTGCATTTTGGGGTGGCAATCGGAGGGAAAGCAAAGCAAGAGGATGCAGAGATGGCATTCTGAGGTGAGGAATTGTTGTTGTTGTTGTTGTTGTTGTTGTTGTTGTTGTGATGGGAATGGCATGGCATGGGGGGAGGCAAGGGCTGTAGCATTTGGCTAGAAGCGAAGGGGAAGTTAGAGGCTGGAAGGCTGCGGAGACCCAGGACTTTGGGGGAGTCACACTCTCTCAGCCTCAGGGGAAAGGCAGTGGCAAATCTCCTTAGAACCAATCTTGCCAAGAAAACTCCAGGATGGGGTCGTTTTAGGGCTGCCATAATCTGTAATGGCACAAATACACACAACACACACACACACACATGCACACCTTGAGGTTTTTAAATTTGACAGAATATGCACACTCTGCCACCAGGCTTTTTTAACAAAGGAGGGGGGAAAGCACCCATTGGGTTGGCCAATGGCTGTAGGAAACGTCACCTTTGACGAAAGCGGAAGTGAATTTGATGGACAGCAAAGGAGCCTTCATTTGAAACCGGTACCACAAACGTGAACTTCAGAGGGTGAGTTACCCTGATTGAAGTAAAACGCAGTGGGCACTTGTTTCTGGGGAGATTCAAGATGGGGGACCTGGATCTGCCCCGTTCTGTCCAGGGCAAATGGCCCAGTGGGAATGGGGCCTCAGTAGCTTACAAAGCCTTCCCTTGCTGCGTTCCCAGAGAGAATGGGTCTGGAGGCTGAGGACGCCTGGGCCTCCCTGGTCTCTAGCAAAGCAGGGCAGAAAGCAGGGAGAAAACGGACAAGACCCAGGTCTAGGTGTCCCTTTCAGTCGCTTCTGATTCTAGGAGTCCACGAGTCAATATGAGAAAATATCATACGTAGAAGTGGAAATATCATACGTTAGACATGGAGGAAGGAGGAATGGAAAGGGACAGACTTCAGCCATCTAAGATATGTGGATGACACCATACTCTAGCAGAAAACATCATAGACTTGGAGCATTTATTAAGGAAGGTTAAAGAAGAGAGTGCAAAGGCAGGTTTAAATTGAAAATCACATTGGCCTTTTTAGCTGCCGCATCACACTGTTGTCTCCTATTCAACTTGTGGTCTACTTGGACTCCCAGATCCCTTTCACACGAAGAAGTCTCTCATTCATCCAGGTGTCCCCATAATCCTATATCTGTGCATTTCATTTTTCTGCCCTAAGTGCAGCACCTTACATTTCTCCGTGTTTCTAGTCTATTCAGATCGTTTTGAATCTTGATCCTGTCCTCCGGAGTATTAGCTACTCCTCCTAATTTGGTAGAATGCTAGAGCTGGAATCCCAGCAGAGCCATAGAAACCCACTGGGAGGCCCTGGGCAGGGCACACTCTCTCTGCCCCCAAACCCTCCTGGCTGCTTGGCTAGCTTACTTGAGCCAAGTCCCAGCCTCCAGTCACGCTCTCTCAGCCTCAGAGGAAAGCAATGGCACCAAGTCTTGCCAAGAAGACCCAAGCATAACATTGGCCTGAATTTGGGAGGACGTTAAGGCCCCTGAGCATGACAATTTCTCCCAGTTTTCCTCATTAATATGAACATGAATAATTAAATGAGTAAATAATAATTAACAAATTGAAATAAAATAATTTCAATTCATTTTTAATATCCTGTCTTTCTCCCAACAGTAGGCAGCTAACAACATTTTAAACAATGTGGATTTTTTAAAAACCTACAAAGGATACAAAGCTTGCAAAAAACGTTAAATTCACATGCTCTTTGCTTTGGTTTAAATTGTTATCAATGGAAGATGAGAGAAGCTGCTGGGTTGCAATGGATGGCCTTTTAGGACGCCTTCCAGCTCTGGCAAGTTTAACTGTAACTAGTTTATAGTGCTTTCTTTAGATGCAAGCAGCAAAACAGAGGCGGCATTTTGAGTCCGTTGCCATAACAAAGCCATTGCCTTTTGGTAAGACCCAGTCTGAATTGCTCTTTACTTAGGCAAAATAGGCAAATCCTGCCCAGTGAATGGTCATGCCAAAGCTCGCTTCATTTGCAAATGATTAAAAGTGATCATTCTTCCTGCTTGATCGACTAGGCCAAACTTTTTAGAGCAGGGGTAGGCAACCTGCGGCCCGTGGGCCGGATGCGGCCCGGCAAGGCCTTGGGACCGGCCCCAGCCCGGTCCTGCTGCTGATTGCCGCTGGGGCCTTTGGGGGTCAATTGTCAATAGAAGCCTCAGAAACATGCATTTATATTAACATTTTTTAAAAAATCAGCAAATTTTTTCACGTGTCCTCCATTTAAAAACAAAAGTATCTTCCATTTGAAAATTTTGTCCTAAAATTTCCTGGTTTATTTATATATTTAATTTTTTTTTAAATTTTTTAATTATTTATTTTTTGGGTTCGGCCCCCCAGTTGTCTGAGGGCCAGCAACCTGGCCCCCGGCTCAAAAAGATTGCCTACCCCTGTTTTAGAGCATTATAAAGAGATATGAACCCATCGAGAGGCAAATTTGAACAAACAGTGAGATAATTTTTACATCACTAAACAGGAGTGTAGTGTCTCCATCGAGGAGAATTAGTGCGACTCTGTTCTTCTGCTTTGCTCAGGCCCCACCTGGAATAATCCTGTGTCCAGTTCTGGCACCACAATCCAAAAAGGATGTGGAGAAACTGGAGCCTTGTGTCCAAAGGAGGGAGACTAAAATGGTGAAGGGCCTGGAAACCAGGAATCCCTATGAAGAGAGACTTAGGGAGCTGGGGATGTTTAGCCTGGAGAAGAGAAGGTTAAGAGGTGAAATGATGATAGCCCTGTTTAAATACTTGAAGGGAGGCCATATTGAGGAGGGAGCAAGCTTGCTTTCTGCTGCTCCAGAGAACAGGACCCGGAGCAATGGATGCAAGCTACAGGAAAAGAAATTCCACCTCAACATTAGGAAGAACTTCTTGACAGTAAGGGCTGTTCGACAGTGGAACCCACTCCTTCCTTGGAGTGTAGTGGAGTCTCCTTCCTTGGAGGTCTTTAAGCAGAGGCTGGGGATGTTTAGCCTGGAGAAGAGAAGGTTAAGGGGTGATAGGAGAAGTATTTGAAAGGATATCATGTCATGCTGAGGATGGAGCAAGCCTGTTTTCTGATGCTCCAAAGAATAGGGGCTCATTCCCACTTGCAGTATAATCCAATTTCTGATTCAGCTTCACTCTGATTCCAAAATGGATTCCAAAAAGTGCCTCTTTCCCACTATGAAAGTGGATTTTTTCATTATCCAGTGCAATCGCTTCTTTTCTGGCACGATTGTCACTCCATTAGTTTGTGCTGCTTCAAAAAAGACGCCCATCATTGGAGAAGGCTGGGGAAGGCAGGAGCGTCGAGGGACGGAGGCGGCGGCAGTCGGGGAAGGAGGCAGGAGGAGGCGGGGGGCAATGGCTGTTGTTGCTGTTTAATGGAATTGCACACATATTCGGTGGATTGCTTTCGGGGGGAGGGAATTGTGGATCTACCAAAAACTGAGGAGCGATGGTAAGCACCCCTCTGCCATTAGTCTCTCCCCTCCAGAATGCTGCCATTCTGATCCGTCATTCCCATTTATCCAACACGCTTCAGAATCGATTCTTTGCAAAAGAACCACCTTGAAACTACTCTCTGGAAAACTGGGGGGGGGGGGTGTTTTTTGCGTTTGCTCCACTTTATTGCAACAGAATTTGGTTGAATAAAGATTGGAACCAGTTTCAAGTGGGAACGATGGATGTATGAAGCAGGAGATATTGAACAACAGTTGCATTTGCTCAGAGGATGCTGCAGAATGATAATGCATCATGTATAACAAATGGGGGGAATGCACACAGACACACACAGACACAGACACACCTTGTGTGCACCTGAGTGGTATTGCAAGGTTGCAAGTAGACTCTCCATCTCAGGTTCCTCAGCCAAACCAGATGACACAATAGAAGAAAGAGGAGGACAAGGAGAGGAGGACAGCAGCCTCTGGTCTAAGGGGCAGTGGACCAAGCTTTAGATACCTTGATTTTCTCCAGCGGAAGAGTTCTTGGCCAGACCTTCCTCTCCTTCTGCACTTTCACACAACCTTCAGCTCACCCACTCCTTCCTTCCTTCCTTCCTTCCTTCCTTCCTTCCTTCCTTCCTTCCTTCTTCTCCTCTCTGTCTCTCTCTTACAGTAGACTGATTCTGGAGCTGCTTTTATCCCTCTCTCTTTGGCATCCACAGCAATTTTCACTTTCCTCTGCTGGCAAAACTGACAGACCCTTCTCCCCAGGAGCCCTTTGTTACACCCCCTTTGCCTCCTCGCCGGACTCCGCAGCCAAGCCGCGCTTCTGCCGGGCGGCCTCCTCCCGGGGTGTCGGAGGTGCGCATTTGCGCACCGCCCCGGGAGCGCCGCCCACGGACTGAAGGAGCACCGCAGCGGGACTCCGCAATTGCGCAGCTGCGCAGTTTTTACGGGGCTAGGGAGGTTGTGGGTTAGCCTGGGCAGAGGATGCCTGCAGTGGCTAACCTCTGCCCCTTATTTGTTGGTGTAGGGTGGGTGGGGGGAGGTCATGGACGCGGGGGATGCATGGGCTGGGGAGGAAGGGGACGACATCACTCTGAGCGGAGCTCCTATTGAGGTTGTGTGGGGCAGGGGGAGGTATGGCGGTGGGAGGAGGGACTTGCGTTCCAGGGGAAGGCGAGATAGATGCCTCATATCCATCTCTCCTTCCGGTCCCCCTCCCAACCTAAGGGACCTGAGGGTCGCTCCAACCGTGCCACAAACCCTGTCGCTACTCCTGTGCAATGCCAGATCAATTAACAACAAGACCCACATCCTCCACGATTTGTTGGAGGACCGAAGTTGTGATCTGGCTTGCATTACCGAGACCTGGCTGGGGCCTGAAGGGGATGCTGTGTGGGCTCAGGCCCTGCCTGCCGGGTTTTCGGTGAAGGACCAGCCCAGGTTAGGTGGGCGGGGGGGGGAGTGGCCTTGATACATAGGAACACTGTGTCCCTCACTAGGAACGACATCAGACAGACGTCCTATATCGAGTGTATTTACCTGACCCTTAAAGCTAGGGACAGTCTAGGGCAGGGGTCGGCAACCTCCGGCCCCGCGGGCCGGATGCGGCCCGCGGAGGCCGTTGGAGTGGCCCCCGACTGCTGCTGCCGCCGCCGCCGCCTTCTCTGAGGTCGCGCGAGACTTCGCCGCCATTTTGGGCGAAAAAATGGCGGCGCCCAGAGGCGAAGTCTCGTGCGACCACAGAAAAGGTCGCGCGAGACTTCGGCCTCCAGGAGGCCTGCTGCAGCTGCCGGAGCCCTCAAATAGGGCTCAGACGGCGGCAGCGGGCCTCTGGGAGGCCGGGGCCGTCGCTGGCTGCAGTGAGGCCTCCTTGGCCCTGGCCGGCTCTCTCCGCCGGCGGGAGGGCTGCCAGAGCCAAGGAGCCCCTCTGCAGCGAGGCCTCCTTGGCCCTGGCCGGCTCTCTCCGCCGGCGGGAGGGCTGCCAGAGCCAAGGAGCCCCTCTGCAGCGAGGCCTCCTTGGCCCTGGCCGGCTCTCTCCGCCGGCGGGAGGGCTGCCAGAGCCAAGGAGCCCCTCTGCAGCGAGGCCTCCTTGGCCCTGGCCGGCTCTCTCCGCCGGCGGGAGGGCTGCCAGAGCCAAGGAGCCCCTCTGCAGCGAGGCCTCCTTGGCCCTGGCCGGCTCTCTCCAGGCAGGGAAGGAAGGGGCGGGGGGGGAGGAGGAGGAGGGAGGAAGGAAAGAGGAAGAGGAGGGAGGAGGAGGAAGGGGAGGAAGAAGGAAGAGGAGGGAGGAGGAGGAAGGAAAGAAGTAGGAGGAAGAGAAGCAGGGAGGAAGAAGAGGAGGAAGGAGGAAGAAAGGGGAGGGAGGAAGGAAGGAGGAGGAGTGCATTCTGTGTATTTTCAGTGCATTTAATGCTAAAAGGTCTGCTGTAACAATGATAGGGGTGGTGGTGGTCGTGGTGATGGTGATGATGATGAGTGAGCTTGAGAGCCATGCAACTACTGTTTCTGAAGCTGAGAAAGTGTCACCTTCCAAAGTGTGTTTTGGGTGCTTTTAATGCTAACAAGTCTCCCTTGCTTTGACAATGATAGTGTGATGATGGTGATGATGATGAGTGAGCTTGAGAGTCATGCAACTACTGTTTCTGAAGCCGAGAGAGTGTCACATTCCAAAGTGTGAAATGCACAAATGTGCTGTTGTGTGTGTTTTGGAATGCAGGTTGGGGGTGTTTGTCCAGAAAGGGACCGAGGAGGAGAGGGTGGGCACACGCCTCCTCCTCCTTGCGGGGCTTCGGAGGAGGCTCCGCCCCTGGAGGGTGGCTCCACCCCTGGAGGGTGGAAGCTCCGCCCCCAGCATGCAGCCCCGCCCCCGGAGGGTGGAAGCTCCACCCCTTGGCTTCGGCCCCCCGACTCGTCTTAGGGACAGCAACCCGGCCCCTGGCTCCAAAAGGTTGCCTACCCCTGGTCTAGGGATTCTGTTGGTGTATCGGCCACCCCGTGCGCTAACGGACTCCCTTAACGAGCTGACACAGCTGGTTGCTGAACTGATGCTGGAGACGCCCAGGCTACTTGTCCTGGGCGACTTCAATATCTCCCTCACGGCCAGCTATGTTCCACCCGGTGCGGCTCGCGAATTCATGGATACCATGGCTGCCATGGGCCTGTCCCAGCTAATTCAGGGTCCTACGCATTGTGCGGGTAATACTCTCGATTTGGTCTTCTGTTCGGATGCGGAAAATCCGTGGGTGGAAATATCTGATATTTCCCCCTTGCCATGGACGGATCACTTCCTGGTTGAGGTGAAAATCAAGGTCTCTACCCAGATCCCTCCCGGGGGTGGTGGACCAATTAGGATGGTCCACCCTCGAAGGCTAATGGAACCTGACCGGTTCCAGGCAGCCCTAGAGGGACACATGGTTGGAAGCGACGGCGATTCTGTTGATGCCCTGACTGGTATCTGGAATACCGGTCTCTCGAGGGCTATACACAGCATCGCTCCCAAGCGCCCTCTCAGACCCGCTTCCAAACGCAAGCCCTGGTATACGGAAGATCTCCGGGCAAGGAAGCGGGAGCTGCGACGGCTAGAGTACCGTTGGCGGAAACACCTTCGCTTAGACGACAAGACTCTCCTAGCCCAACGGTTAGAGGACTACGGAGAGGCGATACGAGCAGCAAAGAATTCGTTCTATGGTGCTCGTATCGCATCCGCGGAGTCGCGTCCAGCAGAGTTGTTCAGGGTACTCAGGGAGCTCACTCAGCTCCCTTCTGCCCTGAACCAGATCCTTGAACCTTCTAAGGCCTGCTGTGACTTATTTAAAGACTTTTTCGTGGATAAAACTTCTCGGATAAGCGAAGGTCTTAACGCCGACATTCAGGCAGAACCTAGCGTAGAGGCGTCCAGGGCCTCCGTGGACTTAGTTAAGCTGGATCAGTTTGAGTTGGTTAGTACCGAGGATGTGGACAAGATCCTTGGAAGTGTTCGGAAGACAACCTGCTCTCTCGATCCCTGTCCCTCGTGGCTAGCAGCCCAGGGGGGACCGGCCGTAACTTCATTGTTACGCCGGATAATTAATACATCTCTGAGGGAAGGGCAATTTCCATCTGTTCTTAAATTGGCCCTAGTAAGACCTTTATTAAAAAAGCCCTCCCTCGACCCCCTGGTGTATAATAATTATCGGCCAGTTTCACTGCTGCCATTTTTGGGGAAGGTGATCGAGAGGGCGGTTGCAATCCAGCTTCAGGGGGTCTTGGATGAAACAGTTTATCTGGACCCATTTCAAACTGGCTTTCGGGCGGGTTACGGGGTTGAGTCAGCCATGGTCGCCTTGGTCGATGATCTCCGTCTGGGCATCGACAGGGGAAGCGTGTCCCTGCTGGTGCTCTTGGACATCTCAGCGGCTTTCGATACCATAGACCATGGTATCCTTCTGGGGCGCCTGGCAGAGGTGGGAATCGGGGGCACTGCGCTCCAGTGGTTCCGGTCCTACCTCTCCGGGAGGTCCCAGATGGTGCAGCTGGGAGACGTGTGCTCCGATGAGAGGGCCCTTAAAACTGGGGTCCCTCAAGGAGCCATTCTGTCTCCCATGCTATTTAACATTTACATGAAACCGCTGGGAGAGATCATCCGGAGACATGGGGCGCGGGGTTATCAGTACACTGATGACACCCAAATAATCTTCTCTATGTCTCCGACTGATGCAGTGACTGAGGATGGCGTCTCTCCTCTCGTGGCCTGTCTGGAGTCGGTAATGGGCTGGATGAGGGAAAACCGACTCAAGCTGAATCCAGAGAAAACGGAGGTACTTGTGATAGGTTCCCCTGGTCCAGGAATGGCGGTGGTTCCACCTGTCCTGAACGGGGTCATGCTCCCTGTGAAGGACTCCGTGCGCAGTCTGGGGGTGCTTCTTGACTCGTCCCTTCGCCTGACTGCTCAGGTGAATGCGACGGTCAAGAGCACCTGCTATCAGCTTTGGCTTATTCGCCAGCTGCGCCCATTCCTGGCCCAGAGGGACCTTGAAACTGTGGTACATGCCCTGGTAACCTCGAGACTGGATTTCTGCAATGGACTCTACATGGGACAGCCCTTGTACCAAACCCGGAAGCTTCAAATGGTGCAGAACATGGCAGCTAGGCTGGTCACTGGCACGTCCAGAGCCAGCCATATAACACCGGTTTTAAAAAACCTCCATTGGCTGCCCATTCGCTTCCGGGCGCAATACAAGGTGCTGGTGATGACCTATAAAGTCCTAAATGGCTTGGGCCCAGGATACCTGAAGGACCGCCTCTCCCCGTACATTCCGCCTCGCACCCTCAGAACATCTGGGCAGCAACTCCTTAGGGTCCCCGGGGCGAGGTTATCCTCCACCTCTAGGAGGTCCTTTTCCATCGCCGCCCCGGCCCTTTGGAATACGCTGCCCATAGAGCTCCGCTCAGTTACCTCCCTGGCCCAATTCAAACGGGATTTGAAGACCCACCTGTTTCAAACTGCATTCCCCGATTAAGTCCCTATAGGCCCCCCTGCCGCACAGGCCGCACGGGCAATGGTTTGGCTAACCCGGGGGCATTTGTTGTTGTTTTTGTTTTGTTTTTTGTTTTATGTTGTTGTGTATTTATGTAATTTTTGATATGGTTTTAATGGAATTTTGTGTATTTTTAAATGCTGTAAACCGCCCTGATCTTATGGAAGGGCGGTATACAAATAAAACGTTTATTATTATTTATTTATTATGTCAAATAGTTAAAGATTTATGTGAGACCGTAGATCAGGTGTTGGAGTACTAATGCTATAAACTCACTTGCAGCCAGGGAAGACTGAAGGCCCCAAAGTTGAACCTGTAGATGGATCTCAAAACAGATTATGGAATAAATCTGAGAACATGAACATGGCACCATTCTTCCTGACAGTTTCCTTGACTTGTATGAAAACTCACAACTGAGACTCCACTGTAATCAGGCAAATCGTTGATCTGGCCCCTCTCCTGACTTTGAGTGGAGCTAAACAGGGCTGCATTTTTATCCCCGGTCTTGTATTACTCTCACCTCTGTGGTGAAAACGTGAACAGATCCCTCCCATGTTGTCCCTCGGAGTCCTTCATTATGCTGACGATCCAGTACTAGTACAGACTTAACACACGTTTGGAGGACATTTGGCACTTACTGCAACAGGGAGCTACTAACTCTTAACTACTCTAAGACTGGAATCTGATGTGGAGGAATACATTAAAAGCTACCCGTTTTGTGCCACATCTAAACAACTGAGAGGGGGACTCTGTGGGCTGTGCTCCCACAGCCATGGGCAGAAATAAGTATGGGCTTTATTATCAGTATCCATGAAAGCCACTAAAAGACAGTATCCTGGGTGGTAATGGACTTTAACACCCTACATGGCTTGGGCCCAACGTATTTAAGGGTTCGCCTGCTTCCATACAATCCGCCCCAGACACTCAGGTCCTCCGGGAGGAATTTATTACAGCCCTTGAAGACCAGACTGACAGCGACTGCCCAGAGGACTTTCTCCGCAACCGCTCCCAACTTATGGAATGGTCTGCCAGACGATGTCCATCAAATTACTAACTTAGGCAGCTTTAAGATGGATCTCTTCCGGCAGGCCTTCCCGGAATAAAAAACTCAGCCACACAAGACTCCGCCACACGTGTGGTGACCGGGCCCATGGTTATCAGCCATTGGTATTGGTTATCGTTTTGGTTTTTAATTGTTGAATTTTACTCTTATACTGTTTAATCCTTTTTTTAAAGGAGGGGAGAGATTATGTATGTATTGAGGTATTTTAATCTTTGTACATCGCTCTGATTGTCTCGACAAAAAGCGGGATAGAAATTAAAGTTTTATTATTTATTTATTGTGACCAAAGTTCACACACACACACACACACCACTCAAGTTGTCTGAAATGTTTGTCTAACACAGGGGTCGGCAACCCTCGGCCCATGGGCCACATGCTGCCCGGCAAGGCCGGGGGACCAGCCCGAGCCCGGTCCTGCCGCCAATTGCCAAAGGCCCCGCGCCGGCGGCAATCGGCGGCAGGACCAGGCCCCTCGCGTGAGAGGCCAAAGGCCCCGCGCACTCGCGCAAGAGGCCAAAGGTATCTCGCGCGAGCGCGCGGGGCTTTCGGGGGCCGCCTGCCTCCTCCCTCTCACGCGAGACCTTTGGGGGGCCGCCGGCCTCCTTCCTCCTTCTTGAGCTCCGCGGAGGCTGGGAAGGAGCCCGCGGGGCCGGGAAAGAAGGGAAGGCCTCCAGCGCTGGCGGCCCCCGCCGGCTCTTTCCAGGCCTGTAGGAGCCCCGCTGTGGTCACTGGAGCCCTCCAGCAGGGCTCCAGGGGCTGCAGCGGGCCTATAGGAGGCCATGCAGCCCCAGGCCTCCCTCTGGAGAGAGAGGCCTGGGGCTGCAAGGGACGTGGAGGAGCCCAGGAGCAGCAGGAAACAAGCTTGTTCCCTCCTCAATATGACATCCGTTCAGATACTTAAAAAGAGCTATCATATCACCTCTCAGTCTCTTCTGCAGGCTAAACATCCCCAGTTCCCTAAGTTGGTCTTCATAGGGCTTCATGGTTTCTAGACCCTTCACCACTTTGATGGGAACTCTTTTCCTCTCATTTGCATCCATTGCTCTGGGTCCTAGTCTCTGGAGCAGCAGAAAACAAGCTTGCTCCCTCCTCACTGTGACATCCCTTCGAGTATTTAAACAGGGCATTCATATCACCTCTTAAACTTCTTCTCAGTAACTATGAGGAGGGCATGGTTTCAGTTAAATTAAGACTTGGGCTCCAACTGAATGGCTGCAGCCTCACGAAACCCTTCAAAGCAGGTGGAATATAGACCCAGGGTTTTCTTTGGACAAACCTGAGGAGGAGCTACTCTGTGCCCAGCTGTGTTGTTTCTCCCAGTGCTCCTAAAACTATGGCAGCAGCATTAAAGTCAAGGAAGCATGATGCTGCCTTTAGTCAGTAAAGCAGAAAGAACTTGGCCTGGCTACACAGCTGTTAGCGATGCAGCCCAAAAGGAAGAGCAGGAAGAGCAAGTGAATGTGCAACTCTGGCTTTATTAAAACTGGTTTCATGTTCCTTGAATCAGGACCTTATTAATTTCATTTCCAGAGGAGACCGCAAGCAGCTGGCACTAGAAATAGGGTGCTGGGTTGATGGGCCTCAGACCTGACCCACCGCCACAATTGCTGGGCTAGGAAAGACATTTTCCAGAAAGCCACCTGTTCTCTTAATGCTTGAACTATACCGCCTCCAATATCTTATCAAAGAACAAATATTACGTGCCAGCAGTACAGTAACACCGGCAATGGATTTCTTAGGCCATAAAGCCACAGGGGTCAGTTTCAACAAAATGCAAAAGCAGCAGTCCTTGCATGAGAAGATAAGATGCAGGTTTGCAGAGGAAGAGTGACTGGAAGATGGGTGCAGAAATAGATCTGGCATCGAAGCACTGGACCTTGCCTTGTAATTGAGACAGAAACTCTGTTGTTTGCTCAGGATGTGGTTGCTAGCTACAGACAGATCTTTGGTCTCACCTAAAGTAACACTGTTCACACACACACACACACACACACACACACACACACACACACACAAAAGGCTTTCTGGGAAGTCAGCTCTTTTCTGTGCCCTTGAAGCACCTGCGCATGCGCTTGCTTGTGCTTAGATGAGTTTTACAATGAAAACAGCAATATCTTGGGAAGCTTTATTAGGTTTTTTGGCTAGATAACAGTCAGTGTAGTCAATGCTAGTAAAATGTGGACTAGACAATGCAACTGTTAGGTGGATTTGTCATTGGTTGAATGTCATGTCCTCCATGACATTCTTGCAAACAAGCTAATAAAATGTGGGCTAGACAAGGCAACTGTTACATGGATTTATCATTGGTTGACAGGCCGAACCCAAAGGATGGTCAGCAATGGCTCCAATGGAGGAGTTAACTAAACTGTTGAAAGGGGAATCTATAGCCCTATCCCGAAAAATATGGGATCCTCTAATAACTTCTCTAAAGGAACATAAAAATTCTAGTTATACAAACAGAAAACCCTTTGGGGTTTTTGTCCATGTTGTAAAATTAGGATGACGTGGCTAATAGGCGTGACGTGGTCTTGTTGTGATCATGCAGAAAGCATGGATGTTTTACTTTGTGGAGCATCGTTCGGGGAGAACCCATGAGACAAGGAAGTCACTTTTAGTTATACGTTAGTTTTATGTGGTCATTTGGTGTCAGACGTTGTTGTTGTGGTGGTTAATATTATGGTAGTTGTTTGCATGTGAACTGTTATGTTTTTCCCCTCTTCTTTTATAGAATCATAGAATCAGAAGAGACCGCACAGGCCCTGATCCAGTCCAACCCCTTTATTCTGCCATGCAGGAAATCCAAATATAGAATCATAGAATCATAGAGTTGGAAGTTTAAGAGAATGAAAGCAATAAAGATTAATGGGGGGGGGGGGACTTGTGTTAACTTGAACGGAAAGTCAACAGCCACTGCTCCTTTTTACCTTCGGGGTTTTCTCTTTGTTCTACTTTCCCTCCGCTTTCCGTTTGGGTTAACATTAGTTTAAAAATGACATTGTGTGAAAATCTACCCGGGTTTGTGGGTTTTTTTTGCATGTCTTTTCCCCCGTGTGACGAACTCCAGGGAGAGGCACTTGCGCATCTTCCCTTCGCCTTCTTCTCCTCGGAGGAGGCCATCCATGGCGAGAAGCAATAATAAAAGGTCCAGGATTTCACACTGGTTCCCATGAAGTGAACAGCCATCATGTTTCCTCCTTTAATGTAAGGTAATTGAAACGAGACGAGACAGTGTGGCCTAGTGGTTTGAGCTCTGGGCTCTGGTTGGCCAGGGTTCGAATCCCTTTTGCTTGGCAAAGGAAACCCATTGGGTGATCTTGGGCAATGAGTCACACTCTCTGAACCTTAGAGGAACGCAAAAGGCAAACTCCCTCTGAAGAATTCCTGCCAAGAAAACGTGTGATAGGTTTGCTTTTGGGTCTCCATAAGTTTGGAAATGATTCAAAGGTTCACAACAGCAACTGAAACAGGAGAACCAGCTGCCCTGCCTTACAGACGCACATGCAACGCTCACAGCTCAGAGGAGCCTTTTGGCTGAAATCTGGGATACCCTTGCCTTACAAAAAGGGAATTCACTCCGTCACATGAGTCTGCTTTGGGGGGAAGCCAGATTTAATTTTACTGTGACGCTGATGCTGCTAATATCACTAATAGGAGGTGTCACAAGGCACCGCAAGGAACGCAGAACTGGACACGGCACTTTGCTTGGCTGTCCTTTGCCACTGCTCTGAACACAGACAGAAAATGCACGCAAATGCACATCCCTAACGGAAGGCGTTTGCAGATGCAGTCCTACTAGATGGGAGAGAAGTGGGCGCTTGGCTCATGGCTTCCCTGTCTGTCTCTGCTTCTCTGGCTGGCGAAAGTGCAAAAAGGTGCATCCGAAATGTCTGTGGGACGGAAGCAACTCCCCTGGTAGGAAAAGATGTATTGCAGCTACAGGGTTGTCAGTTCGATCCCAGACAAGGCTCCAAGGTTGACTCAACCCTCCATCCTTTCGCAGAGTGGTAAAATATGGACCCAGATTGTTGGGGGAAATTCACCTGCAGATGGTAAACCCTTAGAGAGTGCTGAGAATCGTAGAGTTGGAAAAGACTCCAAAAAGGGACATCCACTCCAACCCTCTCCTTCTGCCATGCAGGAACTCTCCGTCAAAGCATCCCCATTGACAGATGGCCATCCAGCCTCTGCTTAAAGACCTCTAAGGAAGGAGATTCCACTACACTCCGAGGAAGGAGTGGGTTCCACTGTCGAACAGCCCTTACTCTCAGGAAGTTCCTCCTAATGTTTAGGTGGAATCTCTTTTCCTGCAGCTTGCATCCGTTGTTCCATTGTCTCCTATTCACTGGAGCAGCAGAAAACAAGCGTGTTCCCTCCTCAATATGACATCCCTTCAAGTATTTAAACAGGGCTCTCATATCACCTCTTAACCTTCTTTTCTCCAGGCTAAACATCCCCAGCTCCTTCAGTCATTCCTCATAGGGCTGCATAGTTTCCAGACCACCATTTTGGTCACCCTCCTCTGGACACAGTCCAGTTTCTCGATGTCCTTTTTAAATTGTGGTGGCCAGAACTGGACACAATATTCCAGGTGAGGCCTGACCAGAGCAGAATAGAGTGGCACTATGACTTCCCTTGATCTGTACTTCGACTGATGCCACCTAGTAGCAGTATAGACATACAAGTGCTATTGCTATTGCTGTGCAGCATAGGAACAAAGGCGAATAAAGGTTGACAACACTGGGGTCTATAAAATGATGCGAGGGATGGAGGAAGATGAGAAGGGGAAGACCCTCTCCCTCTCTCATAACACTGGAGCCCACCAGAGTCATCATCTGCTGTATCCCACATTAGGAGGACAACCAAGCCCTTCTTCACATAATGGAGTGTAAAAGCATGAAGAAGGAGAAGGGATAACAACACCAAACAGGATAGGGGCATCCAGGACCACTAGGCAGGATGGATGGATGGATGGATGGATGGATGGATGGATGGATGGATGGATATAGAGATAGAGATAGAGATAGGGATAGAGATAGAGGACGGACAGATAGACAACATATCCAGGAGTTGGCCTTATAGCAAAGCACAGTGTCATCCAAAATCCACAAAACAGTGATACCTTTTATTGGACCAACCAAAATGTACATTATACACTTTGCAAGCTTTGGCAACTCCACTGGCTTCCTCATTAGGCAAAGGGGTTAAAAACCATCATCCTGAAGCCATTTCTCTCTTGTCTGTCATATTTAACTCCAGAAACCATACCCAGGCACAAGTGTGTTGGCCATAGAGCAAAGTGGAATAACAACCAAAATGCAGATAACAGGGATACCTTTATTGAGCCAACCAAAAGGCACAATATACACGTTGCAAGCTTTGGAAGCACCACTGGATTCTTCATCAGGGAAAGGTGTTTAAAATCATACAGAAGAAAGAAAGAAAGAAAGAAAGAAAGAAAGAAAGAAAGAAAGAAAGATGATGTTACTCGTAGCCCTGCTTTTGGTCAAGATGTTGTAGTTGTCCTCAGTTTGGATGTTATGGAAGGGTCTTCATGCAGGTGGACCCCTCCTCCTTCTGGACATGTGGATGCTGGGAGGGTCAGTCCAGGGAATAAACTCTAAATTCCATTAGCAGGAGAAAAAGATCCTGCCTTTGAGATCCAGTATGTCTCGAATCCTAGCGACCATCTGGAACAAAATATCTATCTATCTATCTATCTATCTATCTATCTATCTATTATCTCTTTTCTTCTTTCTTTCTGAGCATGGTACACTGGTCTGAGTGTTGAACTGAAAGAACAGAGTTAAAATCCCCGCTTAGCCCTGGAAACCCACTGGTTGACCTAAAGTCAAGGAGAATAGATAACCAGAACAGTAGACCCCAATACTCATTTCTGTGGTTGCTATAGGGTCCTCTCCATACCCACAAGGTTTTGAATTTCAGTTGCCATTCTCCACTCCACCTGATGCATCTGAGGAAGTAGGCTCAAGTCTAGGAAAGCTCATGCTAGCAGTGCCTTTCACTGTGGAAATAATCCAGTTTGAGGCCGCTTTAACTGCCTTGGCGCAATGCAAGAGAATCAAAGTGTGCTGCAAGACCTCTTTGCAGATGAAGAGCAAAGAAGTAGTTTGCTTTGCACTCAGGGATCTCCGAAAGGAGAAAGGAGAAGATGAAGTGGACTCTGGTCCTTCCCAAGAGGCTGAGGCAAAAGCAAACTGCGTCAGCCTCTCCTGGTTTATGTTTTCTTCCTGATGGTTGCCTTTAAATAGCTTTTGCCCTCGGAGGTGCTTTGGCCGCATGTGTCCCTGTCTTTATCCATGAAAAGTTGCAGGGCATGACATTGGATGCACATGTGTGGCTTAATGCTTGAGGGCTGCTACTCCTCCTCTCTCCAAATCATAAGGGGATGAGCAGCCCTTCCCCATCTGTCTCATGATGGCAGCCATTTTGTGATGGCGCTGCCAGGCCTCTCCTACAAGGTTTGGGGCCCTGGGTCGTCCTCAGCACCATTTCTACCATGGAATGTGTCAGTTATAAATCCTCAGTTTTAAAAATCAAAACCTTGTGTTTCAAATGGAAGGAGGACAAAAGGGGCATGGGACATCATCCCTCGTGGCCCACATCAAACACCCTCCTCCTCCTTATTATCTCTGAGGCACAACTATGCCTTCAGTGCCAATTAGGGGCTGATTTGATTTCAGAACATGTGCGTTTCCATTAAGGGACTGGATGCTGCAAATCTATATGATCAGCAGTAATGAAAGGATTTGCACTTCGGCTCTCGCTGGGGAGCAGCCCACTGTTTTGCTCCGGCTCCAGAATTGGTGACCAATCTTTCTCCAAGGGGAGATTTCAGGGGTCTTAGGAGACGGTTCATGCGCCATTTGCCAGCTTTTCCAGAAGACTCAAGGAGAGCCACGTAAGTCTTTGCTTCACCAAACCCAGAGGGATCAGCCCTGGTCCTTATGGACCACTCCTTCCTTATAGATTCCATCCAGCTCCATTGGTTTCATGCTCAGATTGCCACAGGAAGGGGTTTGTTTCCATCTGAGGTAAAAGAAAAAGAGCAGGCAGCACCTCTGAACAAGTGGAGGGTTTACCTGCATGCAGAACAAAGCCTCTTTTCTCATGAAGGCATAGCAAGCTGGAGCCATGTCCAAAGGAGGGCCACCAAAATGGTGAAGGATCTGGAAACCATGAATCCCTATGAGGAAGGACTTAGGGATCTGGGGATGTTTATCCTGGAGAAGAGAAGGTTAAGAGGTTAAATATTTGAAGGGACGTCATGTTGAGGAGGGAGCAGGCTTGTTTTCTGCTGCTCCAGAGACTAGAATAGGACTCAGAGCAATGGATTCAAGCTCCAGGAAAGAGATTCCAGCTCAACATTAGGAGGACCTTCCTGAGAGTAAGGGCTGTTTGACAGTGGAACCCATTCCTTCCTTGGAGATTGTGGTGGAGTCTCCTTCCTTGGAGGTCTTTAAACAGAGGGTGGATGGCCATCTGTCAATGGGGTGCTTTGACTGAGAGTTCCTGCATGGCACTGGATGGCCCTTGGGCTCTCTTCCAACTCTAGGGTTCTAATCTATTCTTTACCCATGGAATAGTGGTTTGACTGTTGGACAACAACCCTGGGAGACCTGGGCTCAAATACCCACTCGGTCATGGAACCCCCACTGGTTTACCTTGGGCAAGTCACATTCTCTCAGCCTTAGAGGAAGAGGCGAAGGCCAACCTCACCTGAACAAATCTTGCCAAGAAAACTCTATGTTTTGGTTCAGTTTAGGGTCGCCTTAATAAGTTGGAATCGACATGGAGGCGCACAGCGACAACAAGAAGAAGAGGGCATTCCAGCGGATGGTGCTTGTGGTTGCATGAGAAGCCCACCTGCCGAACCCCCCTCTTCTGCCCCAGCCTTAAAGGGGCAGGATCCCTCTCCACATGTAATCCTGGGAAACCTAGCAGTATTGCCTTAAAACTTCAGATGAGCATTCAGAGATACACTTCTGGGATCCAAAGGAAAGGCGACGGTTTACAAGGGGATGCCAATGTGGCCAAAAAAATATGGGTGTGAATGGTTTCAATGCCTCCCTTGCTGCAATGGCAGAAATTGGGGGGGGGGGGGGGAGTAAAGGAAAACTTCATTTGGGGAGGACACAACCCTCATTCCCTCCCTCCGTCGCTTGGTACCTGAGGTCTCTTCAGCCAGGGAGATCACATAAGAACCAAACCATGTGCACTTTAAGTCTGGGGCTGCCATGTTCGCTGGTGGGTTCTGACAATGGAAGCCGCCTCTCCTGGCTCTGGCCCTCTGGTCTGACCAAGTGGAGGAAGGGGTTTATCCCATGCAGAAATGGGATTTAGCATGGGGAAATCCCACAAAGCAGGATCGTTTTCACATGACGTCAGGGGCACTGAGCATCAATCTAAGAGTAACCCACACACAAAGTAGACAAAACCAGCCGCTTTTTACTTTGGGGATTCTCCCAAAGCAGCTGGTTTTGTCCGCTTTCAGTGTGGGTTATTTTCATGTTTTAATGCTCAATGACCCCGCTTTTGCAGGATTATTCTGGGATTTAAATGCTGTTTCTGCGTGGGATTTGGCCCTTAGCCTCCCGTGTGATGAGCCCCTCAGTGTCTTCAGGAGCGTCCCTCTGAAATGATCCTTTTTCCTTGGCAGGAGCTTGCGCTTCCAAAGGGGCTTTTCCATTTTCTGCTTGCAAAACACCAAACCAGTTCAGCCAGGGCAAAAGTGTGGCTTTTGTTGTCGCAGTTCTTCTGCAAGAAAACCCCCAAGTTGTGGGGTCCTTTGAATGGTTGTCTAAAAGAGGGGATTCCCGCAGGTGTGGGTTGTGACCTGGTTGTGTGTCAAGCAACGTCTGCTGAAACTCCCTCTTTCACACAGCTATTAAAGGGACAAGGGGCTCTTCCAGTCCTCCCTTTGGGAACTCCATGGGGCTGAGTCTATCCGTCCCCACAAGGCCCTGGATTCTAGGTAGGAAAGGGGCATCTTTCAGCTGCTTCTGCAGACTCTTCCTCTTTGTGGGCCATATTTCGTGTATCCTTGCGGCTGCATGAAGCTAACAGTCGCTTTGAATGGAAAAGGAGGTCATTAAAGGAGTGAAGCAAGTTTAAGGCTTTCATGGCCGGCATCCATAATTATTTGTGGGTTTTTTGGGCTCTGTGGCTATGTTCTAGCAGAGTTCTTCCTGACGTTTTGCCAGCTTCTGTGGCATCTGGCATCTTCAGAGAATGCTTGCCTGGAAAGGACTTGGCTATATATACTGTGTGACCTGGAAAGGCAGGAGGGATTTGCATGTGTCTTGTTGGTTGCTGATGGCAGGCCTCAGGCTGGGAGGGTCTGCAAAAGAAGATGAGCGTCTGCTTGATTTGTGCTCATTGTCTGCTGGGAGATTTATCATTTGCTAACAGTCCTGAAAAATAGCAAAATAAAGACAAAACAAATGCAAATGGGAAATCTCCCAGCAGACAATGAGCATCATCAAGCAGACATTAACCCTCTTTTGCAGCCTGAGGCCTGCCATCAGCAACCAACAATCCACATGCAAATCCCTCTTGCCTTTCCAGGTCACACATTATATAGAGCCAAGTCCTTTCCAGGCAAACATTCTCTGAAGATGCCAGATGCCACAGAAGCTGGCAAAACGTCAGGAAGAAACTCTGCTAGAACATGGCTACTTAGCCCGAAAAACCCACAAAAAACTAGGAAGCCGGTTCCTTTGGACATACAGACAGTCTGTCCATGGGTTGATCTAGTGGGAAGAGCAGCCAGAAAGAGGAGCCAGGCTGCTCCAGTGAGACCTTTCGCTATTTTGCTTCCACATTCCAGGGAGGAGACGGCTCCGCAGGGTTCCCTGGTGTCTCTTATTGTAAGGGATGTCCCCCATTTGAGGGCTGGGAAGCCTGGTCCTTATGTAAACTGCACAAGATGCCAGAAGTCACTATTTGGGGATGCAGGAACGCAGAGAGAGAGCTTGGGTGGCGCATGGCCGAAGGGGGCTGGATGGGGTGGCCCTTGGGGCTCTCCCAGCACTATCATCCTATCATCCCGTGAAATCTTCTATAAAGCTGACCAATTTGAGATTTAACTTTGTTTAAATTAAATTTTCTTTGAAAACATCACATTCTGACCACACTTTCCCTATGTATGTGTAAAGACATTTAGGTTGTGCCTATGATATTGCCGTTTGAAGGTATAATTTTGATTTTGCTAGTTGTTGATGTCACAGCTATTAGCACGACATTCATTGGTATTTATGGGAATTACGATTTACGAGTCACATTCGTGCAAAAAGGCATTGCTAAAGTGGCATGGGAACAGGGTTGCCATTAGTCAGGACCTCTAAACCGGGACAAATGTAGGACAACATTTTCAAATGTAGGACTTTTTTGGGGGGGGCTACATTTGAAAAGGAGCCTCACTAAGGGGAGAATTCCTTCTCCGCCTGGGCTCTGTCCTTGGAGAGAACGGAGCCCAGGCAGAGAAGGAATTCTCCCCTCAGGGAGGCTTTCTTTTCCCCCTGTTCTCCGTTTTTGCCAATGGAGCCCAGGGGGAAAAGAATCCTTGCCTAAGGGAGGATTCCTTCTCCCCCTGGGCTCCGTTCTCTCCAAGGACAGAGCCCAGGCGGAGAAGGAATTCTCCCCTCAGGGAGGCTTCCCCCCCCCCCCGACTGGGCTCCATTTTTGCCCAAGGCCTGGCTGGGGCCTGAGAGACAGCGTCTCCCAAGCCCCAGAGAAGCCTTGGAGGACTCCGCTGCTGTGGAGCCGCCTCCAAGGCCTCGCGGGGGGGCGTCCCGGGGGTGGGGCCAAACCGGGGCGGGACCGTGTGGACCCGCCCCAAACCTGGAAAGTCCCGCCCCCAGGTGGGATATGGCAAGCCTACATGGGAAGAGGTCGGGGGGGGGGGTTGGGGTGCCATGAGTGACCACATCAGGTGACCCCAACCCTAGGGATGCTGCTGACCATAAAGGGGCTTATGGTTGCAGAATGTGGGTAATATGGTAACTTTTACTGAGAAATGCCCAGCTAAGTTAACCGAAGCCATTGCTTTTGTTGCAGATTTAAGTAGAAGCCATTCCTGTTCAAAGCCGCTTCCAGGAGGTCATTCCTGCGTGTCGTGAATTTCGGTTCTCTTGGAAACCAGGCAACCCAGGATGGGGAGGCAGGTGTTCAGAACCTGCCCTTGAAGCTGGCTGCCTGTCGGGGTCCTTTTCCCAGGTTCCCCCATTTGATCCTTCTTAAAACAGACCCAGCAAAATGCTGCAGTATTCATTGTTTTCTGCGTTTGGCAATGCAGTTCTCCAAATGTTTGTTAAAATGGGTTTGCTGGGGAAGAGTGCATCAAGTATGTGGGCAATAATGGGCAGGTGGGAAAATATATGTATTAAGCTGTTTTGTGTGGTTTTGAATTGGCTTTTGTTTTACCTGGCTGGTTGTTATGCTTTTACTCCCTTCGGATTGCTCTTCACTGGTTCAAATGCTGCTTGGTGCAACAAACCTTACCCCACACCTTCCAGCATTTCACAGACAGAGACTAGGAAATGTGTGGCCAAGCAACATCAGAGCAAGAACGCCAAAGTTGTTAATGGCAGAATGGGGTTGGAGTGGATGAGAAAAACAGACAAACTAGGAAAGGCTGCAGCAGTGTCCTTTTGCCTGGGCCTCCTGGGAAGTGCAAGATTCCCTCCATCACAACCCCATTGAGATAAATGGGTGCAAACGACTCTCACCCCTTGAACTCGGTTTTCAGGAATGGAAGTAAGATGAGGACCAAATGGAGGAGGAAGAGAGAAAAACTGGGACATTTTAACAGCAGCTGAAAGCATGTGATGGCCAAGGATTCATCAGGACAGTCCCGGCCGTATCTGGACAGTATTCGACCCTGTTTGACCTAAGTATGAAAAATATGTGCTAAAACCTCCAAAGGAGGCTCTGCCGAGGCAGCAGCCTCTTCCACTATCCAAACAGCTCTTACCCTCAGGAAGTTCTTCCTTAATGTATAGATGGAACCTCTTTTCCTTTACTTTACTTGAATCCATTGCTTTCGGTCTTATTCTCTGGAGCAGAAAAAAACAAGTTTGCTCCATCCTCAATAGGACACCCCTTCAAATATTTAAACAGGGCTATCATATCACTCCTTAATCGTCTGTTCTCCCTAAGTTGCTTCTCATAGGGCTTGGTTTCCAGACCTAGAAATTCCTCTTAATGTTTAGGTGGGATCTCTTTTCCTGGAGCTTGCATCTATTGTTCCTATTCTCTGGAGCAGCAGAAAACAAGCTTGCCCCCTCCTCAATAGGATACCCCTTCAAATCTTTAAACAGGGCTTTGTCATATCACCGCTTATCCTCTCCCCCTCCAGGCTAAATAGACCCATCTCCCTCATCTCCTCTTTCCTTGGCATCCCATTCCCCATCTCCAGGCCCCTATCCCTTCAAGTCTGCCTTCCTCTCTCACCCTCTTTTCTTCCTTGCAGGGAGGTGGAAGCACAAGGGAGAGTAACTCTGAGGAGCTGAGCCATGGCCCATTCAGAGGACGCCATTGAGATGCCCGCCTTGGGCCGCCCCTTCCAGCTGGGGATGCTCTACGATTGCCGAAAAGAGGCCCTCATCCCAGGTAGGGAGTGCAGGAGATGCCCGCTCATGTCTGGGAACGGGGCTGGTGTCACCTGGTGCAGGTGTCCCGAAAGGGCTGCAGGTGATGGAAGTGGACCGCCGCACCCTCCTGCTCTTCCACTGCCTCGCTTGGCTGACCCTCGGCCAAACGGACACTGTCCTGACATTGTCCTAATTACGCAATTTTCCCGGATATTCACGGGATCAACTCCCAATCTCCTTTGTGTGATAAACCCCACAATGTAGCGTTGTGTGAAAGGGCCCTGTAGCTATCATTTTTGAGAATTCGAACACAGGAGCGGCCCCAGCAGACCAAAAGATGATGGATGTTTCCCCCACTTTCAAAATTTAGAGCGGTGGGTGGAATTGGACCAACAACCAACTGGTCAACTTGAGGTCAACACCAGCAAAGGTTCGAGAAGATATCATTAAACAGTCAAACTGTGAGCATTTGGAGAAGAATATTGCCATTACTAAAAGCCAGGATGGGTTGCTCAAAAACAAGTCATGTCAGACTAATCTGATATCCTTTTTCTTAACAGAGTCACAGCCTTCGTAGATCAGGGGAGTGTGCTGGGTGTAGTATATCTTGAATTCACTAAGGCCTTTGACAAAGCCCCCATGAAGTTCTTGCAAACAAGCTGTCAAAATGTGGGCTAGACCAGGCAACTATTAAGCAGCTGTGTTACTGACATATGGACTGAACCCAAAGAGAGCTTCCCAAAGGTCCCTTTTCATCCTGGGGAGAAGTGCCGCATGGGGTCCATCAGGGGTCTGACGGGGGCCCCTTTCATTGTTTATCATCTTTATAAACCACTTGGGTGATAGAACAGAGGGTCTCCTCGTCAGATTAGCAGAGGTCTCAAAACTGGGAATCAGTCCTATGGAAATCTGATGTTTGAATCAAAAACCCACAGCAAAGGAAGCCCTCAGCTGCCCCTGAAGGTGAGCAAGCAGACATGGTTGTCCCACTCTTGGTCAAACAGGGCATTTCAATGATCCTTTGTGGTTATATCATTTCCAGTTCTCTTGCAGCTTTACCAAACTACAACCATGTTTTAATGACAGTGTAACTGGGACAAAAGAAAAGAATGCCACCCTCCAGGCAATGAGGGGGGTTTGTCCCATTGCAAGTCTTTCTAGGTTCTCCTTATCCACCAAGAGACATTTGGTCACTCTTGATCTTTATCTGAATGTTCTAAAGCTGTTCATGTCTCCTTCTTCGCCCATACAGGTATCACCCTTTGGGATGAAGATGTGCTTCAGAAGGACTTAAATATCCAGCCGCTTCCCAACACTGAGCTAGAGATCATTGCATCCGACTCCTTTGAGGACAAGGCCTCTGCCCTCAACATCTCCCCATCCCTCAAGGCCAGTGTCCTGGCAGGCCTGGTGGAGGTCAGAGGGTCAGCCAGATACCTCCAAGACACCAAGACATCTGAGCGCCAGGCCAGAGTCACCCTGCACTGCAAAACTACCTCCAGGTATGAGCAGCTGGCCATGAGTCATTTGGGATCCCAAAACATCTCCCTTCCAGCTGTCTTTGAACATGGGACGGCCACCCATGTGGTCACCGCCATCTTATATGGAGGCCAGGCGTTCTTTGTCTTCGACCGAGAGGTTTCCTCTTCAGAGTCTGTACAAAAGGTAGAAGGAAACCTCAAGGCTATCTTTGAGAAGACTGTGTCTATCCACGGGGAAGCAGAGATCCAGATGGATGAGAGGGAGAAATCCCAAATTGAGACCTTCAGTTGCAAGTTCCATGGAGACTTTTCTCTGGAGACTGATCCACTGAGTTTCCAAGATGCCAGGCAAGTGTACATCACTCTTCCCAAAATGGTGGGAGAGGATGGAGAGAAGGCTGTGCCCATATTGGTCTGGCTGTACCCACTGACCAAGATGGATTCTAGGGCAGCCAAGATGGTGCGCGAAATCAGTTTAGCTGCGCTCTCTGATTGCCAAACATTTATAGAGCAGCTACATGAAATCGGCATGAGATGCAATGACCTGGCAAAGAATCCCATTGCTGACACTTTCTCAGAAATCAAGAGGAAAATCCAGAAATTCCAACATTTGTGTGATCAGCAGAAACACACTTTCCAGAAGAAAATGGCAAGGATCCTTCCTTCTATCCGAGGCGGAAGGAAAGAGGAAGGCGCCCTGGCGGACATCTTGACGTCAATAAGCCAGTCGCTCTTCAACATCCAAAGTCTGAATGAATTCCTGGACATGAAGGAACAAGAGATTAAACTGGTAAAATCTTATCTCGCAATCCTCAAAGGAATAGAAGTTATCTCCTCCCAGAACAGACTGGAAGAAATCGTGCTCGACTCCCAGAATGAGCTTGTTGTCTCTTTTACCTTCACTTCTCTGCATGACGAAGAGCCGTTTTTATCCGATTTTCAGCACTGCCTCCAGAAGCAATTCTTGCAGGGGATGGATGACCCCACGAGAGGCAGGTCTTCGGCGGAAACGTCAAGGGCCTGGTTTGAGCATGAAGAGATCCTCCAGCGCGCCTGGAATGCCGCCAAGTCCGTTTCGGAGTTTTCCCGTGCCAATAAACCAAATAGGGAGGTCCGCTTTGTGGTGGCCTCTGCCCCAAATGAGGACGTCCCAGGAGCCGCCATTTACCTCTACGAAGATGAAGAGCTGGTCAGCTGCAACTATGAGCTGCCCCAAAAACCTCTTCCTCTCGTGGTCAATGAAATAAAGCATGACAGCATGAGGCTGATGTTTCAGCCCACTATGTATGGGAAGGGCTCCATCTCCAGCTATCAGATAGAGTACAGGACCTCAGGAGAGGAAAGCTGGAAGGCCATGAGCACCAAGGACAACCGAGAGGCTGTGATATTGGAAGATCTGTGTCCAAACACGGAATACCAGTTCCGATATGCAGCTAGGTGCAAGCCAGGCTTTAGTGAGACCAGTGAGACCAGTAAACCAGTGAAGACCCTTCCCACCAGCCCCCCTGGGAAGCCTACAGAGATAACTATTGGGTCTTCCACAGTTTCCATTTCTTGGGGGAGTCCCAGTGTCATCGGAGAGGGAGTCCTTATAAAGGAGTACAAAGTGGAGTACAGAGAAGAGTCTGGACAAGAAGACAATGAGAGCAAAGACCAGTGGAATGAAAGAAGGACTGGGAGAAGAGCCGAATTCTGCCAGATTGGTGGACTGAGGCCTCAGACGCTCTACAGACTCCGAGTGACAGCTGTCTGTTCTGATGGGACTCAAAGCACTCCAAGTGAAGAGACAGAGGTTTCTACATCCCTGGAAGAAGAAGGGGAAACCCGATTAGCACTGAAGTACCTCCAAAAGAACACACTGGTTGTAGAAGGGCAGCCCTCAGTCTATGTTCTTCCATTGGAGGTGACATCAACCTCCCATATGACGTATCACCTGGGAGAAGAGAACTTGTGGGTCCCAAACAAAGTCATCATGATGATGGGAGAAACAGGATCCGGGAAGACCACCCTCATCAACGGGATGGTCAACTACATCCTGGGCGTCCAATGGGAAGACCCTTTCCGGTTCAAACTCATTCATGAAGAGGCCAACAGGAGCCAAGCGGAGAGCCAGGCATCTGACGTGAAAGTCTATGTGTTGAATCATCAAATGGGTTTCCAGATTCCCTATTCCCTCACAATCATAGACACCCCGGGATTTGGAGATATGGGAGGAACAGAGCATAGCATCTCATTAACAAGGGAGATCCGGCGCTTTTTGTCCACCTTGCAGGACACTGACCACCTCGATGCCATCTGCATTGTGCTCCAGGCCTCCTTGGCTTGTTTGACCCCTGCCCAGAGATATGTGTTTGACTCGGTCCTCTCCTTGCTGGGGAAGGACATGAAGGACAACATCCAGGTCCTGGTCACCTTTGCGGATGGACAGACCCCTCCTGTCCTGGAGGCCATTAAAACAGCCGATGTGCCGTGTGCTAAAGATGCCAGCGGGACCCCTGTCCATTTCAAGTTCAACAATTCTGCCCTTTTTGCCAGTAATCCTGTACAAGGTGGAGGCAGCTTTAATTTCGATGAGATGTTCTGGAAAATGGGCTGCATGAGCATGAAGACTTTCTTTGACTTCACAAACACATTGGATCCTAAAAGTCTGACTTTGACGAAGGAAGTCCTCCAGGAACGGAAAGGGCTGGAGGCTGCTGTGGAGAATCTGCAGCCCCAGATCAAGGCTGGTCTGGTCATCCGAGAAGAACTGTGGAAGACGCAGGAAGTTCTGAACCAATGCAAGGACAAAATGGCGGCCAACAGACACTTTGAGTACGAAGTGGAAAAAACTGTGCCAGTGAAAGAGGGCATCTCTGGCAGTGACAGTTACGCCATTAACTGCAGAAATTGTCACTTCACCTGTCACTATCCTTGCAAGACGACTAGCGAGGAGGAGAAGCGGAACTGCACCGTATTCAGTCCGAACACGGGGCAATGCAACGTCTGCCCCGGTCAGTGCGTCTGGAGCGTCCACTCCACCCAGAGGCACCGGTTTCAGTACAAAGTGGTCAGAGAGAGAAAGATCTATGAAGAGCTGAAGCAGAAGTACAAGCAGGCCTCTGAGGAAGAGAGAGCCACGGAGAGAGAGCTGCGCCGTCTCATTCGGGAATATGAAGGGGTGAGGGAAGGGCTAGAAGGGCTTCTCCAAAAAGCATCTCGCAGCCTCCGGCACCTGCAGGAGATCACCTTGAGGCCCAACCTGTTGTCCTCCCCGGAGTCCATCGACCTCCTCATCATGGCTGAACATCAGGAGATGAAGCTGGGTCACCAGGAGAGGATCCAGTCCCTGCAGAGAGTCCGGAACATGGCGGAGCTGATCCAGAAGATCGCCCACAAGGAGCCCCTTCTGCCCGGAGAGGGGGGTCTCTACACGAAGACGGAGCCCAAGGGGCCCCCACCCCCAAAGCCAGGGTTTATGAAGGGGATGGCAACCATCACAAGCTGGTTCAAGTGAGAGCAATGCGCAGCCCCAGTTTATACCCCCCTATGCTGTATCTTTGCATTTAAAAATCCATTTGCCTTTTTCTCTGCTCCTAACAGTAGCCATTCTGCTTATATTGAAAGGATCTCAGGATGGGACAAAGGATGGATTGATAAATAACTAGTATAATGGTATACTAATATAAAATATTATAATAGTGCAGTGTGCCTATGCCATATGTGGGCACTCTATACACAGGTTTGAGCTTAAGCTGAAGCTGCGCAACAATTAAAGAAATGGTGCCCGTGCCCATTGTGTGCACGCTACCCATGCCGCAAGCACACAACGCATTATTTGCAATGGGGTGGGAGCAGATGCAGATTTCTCTTTATGTGGAGGGATCCAGAACGGATCCCGAGTGTAAGGGAAGGGCCCGCTGTAATATTATAATACTATAATTATAATTATAATTAATAATAATTGTATTCCCTATTACCATGTATGAATATGAGAGCTGGACAGTTAAGAAAGATGATAGGAAGAAACTGAACTCATTTGAGATGATGTGGGGCTGGCGAAAAGGGCTGAGGATGCTATGGACAGCAGCCAAGAGGACAAACCAAGGGGTCCTAGAGCAGATGAAGCCAGAAATATCTCTGGAAGAATCCAAGATGACCAAACTGAAGCTGTCGTACTTCAGACCCATCATCAGAAGGAAAGACTCATTGGAAAAGACCATAATGCTGGGGAAGGTGGAGGGAAGGCGGAAGAGAGGAAGGCCGCATGGAAGATGGAGGATGGACTCTGTGAAGGAGGTCACTGTGGGTTTTATGAGATTGCAGGAATTAAGCAGAGCAGAGGAGGCTGGGGGGCTTGGAGATGTCTCCTCCAAAGGGTCCCCATGGGTTGGGATCAACTCTAGGAGGAAGGTATTGGGGTCATTTGGGAGCACTTTTTTGTTGTGTGCAATGCAGTTATGGTGGGGAATGGCCCCTCCAAGTCTCCTGCAGTACTAACATGGCCCCATAGCATCCCATGGCCACCCACCCCTGCTCTAAGGGGAAGTCTTCCCCAACCTGGGTGCAATGGCCAAGAAGACCCTGATCCCACATCCCTCCAGCTTCATCCCGTTGTTGTGGGTCCAGACTACAGGATTGGAGTCAATAGGAGTCTCCATTCCACTGCTGAGTGGACGGTCCTGCTCCAGCCGGGACTCCCCCGTTGTATTCCAGCTTCTCTGAAGAGCCCCTTCCACAATTAGCTTTCCTGGCCCTGATGACCAGAAGCCTCCCGGGTTTTTCTGCCTCCCAGCTCCAGCCATGTCACACAGTCACCCAGTTATTTTGCAGCCTCAACTGTGGCCTCCATTCCAGTTTGTGGGAGCCCAGGACCTCCGCTGCCTCCATCTCCTGCCTCCCAAGTCTGGCATGGATGTTTTTGCAAGGACCTCTCACCATTGCCCCCTTGTCCCGTTTCATTTTGTTAGAAGGTTAGGGGCTGTGCAGACCTCCTCTGAAGGAGCGGCCTGTAGCTGCCTCTGTCTTTGCCAGATTGGGGCTAAAGCAACCGCACGCTGTGGCTCTAATTTGGCCTTTCCATGGCGCAAAAAGGAGCTGCAAAAACATGGTTTCTTTTTGCGCCCTGGAAAGGGCACCATGGCCACTGGCGCTGCAACTTTATGGTTCTCCTTTAGCACTGTGTCATCTAGACGCAACACCAGAGGAGCACCGTGATGCCGCGCAACACGTGGTGCAGTATGCAGAGTCCCACTGGTCTGGGGGTGGAGCTGGATGTGCATCATGTGGACCCCATGCCCTAATTCCTCCCCCAGGCCGGCCTTTCCCACTGGGCCACACAGCCCCTTAGTCTCTTCCTGGAGTCCTGGTGATACAAGGGTTAAATGCCAGTCCTGCAGCGCCAAGGTTGTGAGTTCGATGCCAGGCAGGGCTCCAGGGTCCACTCAGCCTTCCATCCTTTTGGAGGTCAGTAACTGCTTAGAGAGTGCTAAGCTCACTATTAAGCAGTATAGAAATGTGACTGCTGTTGCTATTGCTGAGCTTTGCAGATGTGCTTCCAAGGCAAAGGAATGTGCAGATCTGAACCAGAGGGTCAGCATGGTGTGGCCATCAGCGTCCATCAGAAGTGGACATGTACCAAGGTGTCAGAGCTGTTTTTCCTGTTTCCCGACCAGTTCTGGCCAAAAGGGGTGGGGCCTAAAGGTAGGGGTGGGGCCTGTGTGAAAGGGGAGGGGCCTGAGTGGGCTGTGCTTCGCTTAAAAACGGGCTAAAAATAGTAAATAGTAGCTTCAGAAATACTTTACTCACTTAAATACCTTGAAAGATATGCAAAATATGTGTAATGGATAACCGTGTTTTAACAATAGCAAAATATGGGGAAATATGCAAAATAAGCACTGGGGAATAACAGAAGAGTTGCCTTTTCCCTTCCTGTATTGGGTGACCTGCAACAACAACAACGACAACAACAACGAATGACCCTTGTCCATTGCTTGACAATCGCTCGATTTGCCTTTATCCTGTGAGCGCAGCTTTCCCAAATAAAGCTTTCGTTGAGCAAAGAGCCTCCTCTGAAGTCTCTGGTTCTCTTTCCTGGAAGAGCCTTTTCTGCGTCGGTCGGAAAACGCGGCTGATGCTCTTAACCGCTTTCCAAGTTTGTATCCGCTACTAATTCCGCTCTCCTTTTGGGACTAACACTAGGATTTAAACCTCGAAAGACCAGAGGAATCGTAGGATTATTGCCTTGGAGAGGAACCCAAGGGCTTTCCAGTCTGAGGAGGGATGATATAAAACGAACATTTTACCAAAATTAAAAAAAAATAATTTTAATTTTTATTATGTATTTTCAACATAAAATCATGATTCTTAAAACTGTTTCCTGGGTCACAAACTGCGATTCGGAGATAATCCCCTTCCGTGATATTTCTCAAACATCGGCCTTCCTTTTGGCCGCAGCCGCCTTTCGATTCTGGTTCCCTTTCCGTCTGTTTGCATCTATAGCTCAGTTATCTAACATTCATTAATCATGCATCCGAAATCACATTACGGCCTTGAATGTGCTAATTAATTAAATTAGTAAATATATATATAATTCCTTATTACCAAATAGATTCAATTTTCTCCTTTACCCCTTACTTATAACCGTCTCGATTTACGATATGATAGTACTGGATACCAATCTCTTTCGCCTTTAGTTTGTACTCAGTTCCTTTTATTTTTGTTCCGACAATTTCTTTGTTGGATCTAATTTTTGTTACCCAACACTTCCATCGCTGTCATAAAAAGGAGTGGCAACAAGGGCCATCCTTGTCTCGTTCCTATATATATATATATATATATATACACACATACATACAGTGGGGCCTCCGCATAAGCGGACTTTTTTAAAGCGGCTTTGAGCGTACGCGCTCAAGCCGCTGGGCGCATGCAGGGTGGAAGGGCGGCGCGGAAGGGGTGGAAGGGGCGGTGCGTCCCATTCAGTTGAATGGGCGCGCGCCCGTTGCACCCCGCGCACCTCCACGCTGCCGTGCACGAGCCCCATTGTTTACAATGGGGCTTGAGCATAGGCGGAAATCGCCATACGCAGCGGGATCCGGAACGGATCCCCCGCGTATGGCGAGGTTCCACTGTATATATCTCCATGCTTTCTGACGTTTTCCACTTGTTATCAATTGTGCTTTTTGATATGTATAGATTTTTTGGATCCAATTTGGAAAATTTGTTCCTACATTCCCTTTTTTTAGAAGTTCAATCACAGACGGTCGATTAACGCCATCGAACGCTTTCTCGGCGTCTGCGAAGACTATGGCTGGCTTTTTCCATTGTTTTTCTCATAGTATTCAAGAATGTTATCTTTTAAATATCGATCTGGTAGGAATTCGGTCTGATCTAAGTTGATCTATTCTTGAAGAAGGTTCTTTAATCTGTCGGCCAAAATGGATGCTAAGATTTCAGAATCCCTGTTGCGGAGAGGAATCGGCCTGTGATTTGTCATTCCTTGTTCATCTCTGCCTTCTTTTGGAGTTATTGCAGTATTTGCCTTTTTCCAGTTCCAGGGAAGCCGCTGTTCCTGATGTCGTTTCATGTCTTTTGAAGGGCACCTTAAGTTCTTCTTTAAATGTCTTGTAATTAAATGTCTTGAAAATCCCTCTGGACCTGGAGCTTCATCACTTTTTAGTTTTTGTGTCGCTTCTTCAGTTTCTTCTACGGATGAAAAGGCTGCATTCAGAACTACTTTTTGGCCCAAAGACATTTCTTTTATCTCTTGATTTTCTAAATAGCCTGCTATCTCTTGCGCTGGAGCATTCTCTTTTTATATAAGTCCGAGCAGAAGTTGTGAAAGGCTGCCGTTATTCCTTCCTGCGTTTGAGCCTTCAGTCCGTTTGCTTTTATTTCCGCAGCCGTATTGTTTCCTCTCGCTTTCCTCAATCTGTCAGTCAGCCATTTCCCTGATTTGTTGCTGCCTCAAAGTGTTTCTGTTTCAGGGCTTTCGTGTTCTTTGCCGCTTGGATTGTGATGCCCTTTTCCAGTTGTTTCCTCCAAAATTTCAGTTGCTTATCGCCCTGATTGCTTTTTGTAGAGAGGCAGGATATGAATAAATATTATTATTATTATTATTATTATTATTATTATTATTATTATCCAATCTGTGACTAGAGGGATCCGTATCTAGTTTTCCTTCAATTTGCTTGATTTCTTCTTCCATCTTCCTCCTTTCCTGACTCCGTTTGTTTTTTATCTCTGCTCCGTCTTGAATCAAAAGCCTCTCATTACCGCTTTACTTGCATCCCATATTATTTTCATAGATGTTTCTTCATTAAGGTTTCCTTTGAAATAATTTTTTAGAGTCTCTTTGGCTTTTTCTAATTAATTCTTATCAATAGTCCTTTAGTCTCCAGCTAAATTGTGTTTTCCCTTCCTGCCGTAGTCGTTATTATCAAATCATGGTCCGAGAGTAATCTTGGCAGGATCTCCATATTCTTACTCTTTGGAAACAATGGGTCAGAGATCGCCAACATCTCGGTCCTTGAGGTAGTTTTGTGTGTTTCTGAGAAGCAAGTGTGTCCTGGACTTTCTGGGACAGTTTTCTCCAGACGTCCTTAATGCCATTTCCTCCTTTAAGTCAAAAAAGGGACCGGCCGTTTCCCCCGATTCTTCTTCGTTTTTCGTCTTTAAGGGGCTCCATTACTCCGTTCCAATCTCCTACTTTGATCATATTTTCGTAATCCAATTGCCTTAACGATTCATTTAGCTTTTTAAAGAGTTTGTGTTGTTTCCCATTTGGTGCGTAAATATTTATTAAAAGACATTTCGTATCTCCTGTTCTGAGTTCAGTTCCTAAATGATGTCCCTCGTTGTCTCTTCTTTAGCTGATGTGTTATTTTTCACATGCGTTACTCCGCCGCTCTTCCTTTTTTCTTTTGAGGATGTGAAAGTTTGGCCCAGTTTATTATTTTTCAGGGAGCTGGACTCTTTCTGCTGATTTTCGTTTCTTGTAAACAGATAATGTCTAATTTCTTCTTTGTCAAGTAATGAAATGTTTTGCTGCGTTTGAATTTTGAATTTAGTCCTTTGATGTTCCAGGATCCTATTTTTAGATCCCTCTTGATACGCTTTTAATCTCCCTTATTTCAGCCATACTCCATCCAGGCTCCAGGCTCTTCTTCTTGAGGGATGCTCCTCTCCTTCTGTCTCTCCAGAGTCTTTCTCTTCGTGTTTCACGTTCTCTTCTTCTTCCTCTTCTTCCTCCTCTTCTCTTAGTTTGCATTCTAGGCTTCTTCTTAGCATGTGTCTCTCTTCCTGTGAACCTTTTTCTCTGTCTGATCTTATCTTCCTTAGGAAGTCCTTTGCTTTCCGTATTGAATTTATCCTGTGCCTTTTTTGCTTATATAGCACTGGGATTCCTTCTATTCTATCCCAGGAATATGGGATGTTCTTTTTCATCACTTCTTGTCTTAGGAATTTGTAATCCTGTTGTCTTCAGAGATTTTCAACCGGCATGTCTTTACAAATCTTGATCGTGGCGTCGTCAATAATTAATTCCGATGTATACCTCATCTCGCCGTTTCGTTCCAACGAAAGATGTCACCGCGTCACGTGGAAGTTTTTTCTCTCGTGACACAACAGAATTTAGTGTGAACATTTTATCTGTTGCTGTTCCCATTTCCGCTTCGGTTACATCTATAAAATTTGCCGATTCCGAATTTATCCTGTTGTAAAGATCCTCCTTTATTTCTTCTGGCACCTTTCTCAGTTTCAGGCATCTCTCTCTATGACGGGTTTCTTGCGTTATAGAGACACTTTTTGTTTGCCTTTTACTTCTTTGGTAGCAGCTTCGCGTTCCTCTGTTTTGACATTCAGTTTTTGGGTCTCTGTTTGTAACCCAGAAGTATCTTTTGTTATTTTATCTAATTTCCCCCAAAAGAATTGAGTTCTGTCTGAATGCCATCCTCGGTTTCTTTGCTAGATCCTTAAATTCCAGCCGCGTTTCCTCCTTAAATGGCCTGAACTGTTTGATGCTTCCGGAGCAGATGCCTCTGAAGCTCTTCTCTGAGCTGAGACACTTTTTGGCGCCTGAATTAAGTTTTCTATTTGGAATGATACCATTAAAAATATCAGAAGCTGAATTAAATAAGTGGCAACAATTAATAAACGTATATTGTAACGGAGGAAAAAGAACTAGAGTAAATAAGCCGTTTTGGTGCAGATCCCAGGGAAAGGGAGGGTTAGGCCTCCCTAATATAAAGGGATATTATCAGGCTAATCAATTAAGGTATGTAATAGAAGGAGTGTTAAGTATATCAGGTCTAGTTAGAGACGGGAAAAGAAGGAATACACATGAAAACAGGGAGCATTTTCTTTAAAGAATTTAGTAGGAAAGAAATCAAGGAAATTAAGAACCCGCCTATGAAAAATATACTAGAAATAAGGAACAAACATAGAAAAGAATGATTGAATGAAAACTCATTAAGAACACCAATAATAACGGTAAAGTCATTCCCAAAGAACTTAAGGAATCTATTAGATAAAGAATTAAAGGAAAGGAGGATAGATAAATTAGAAAATTGGATAGAATTGAAAATAGGAAGAGAAAAGAAAAACTTAAGGGAATAGAAATGTCATCGTTTCATTACATTCAAATAGAAGAAGGGTTTAAAAATTGGAAGGAAAAGGATATAGAAAAGGGGAAATATACGCAATTTGAACAAACAATTCAGAAAGGAAAAGAATTAAAGGAGAATGAAAATGTGAAAGGAATGACTAGCAAAATTTATAAAATATTAATAGAGAACAAAGGAAAAAATATTAACCAAAATGTCTGGAAAGAGATACAGGAAGAAGGATTGGGATGTGAATTTTATGGAAATGAATGGAATGGGATTTGGGAACAAAGACATTTGAAAAACCTATTGGCACGAATTGAGGAAAATCATTACAAGCTGATCTGGAAATGGTCCTTAATGCCATCGAGATTCAATGACATAGATAAGAGCAATTCAAAATACTGCTGGAGAGGATGCAACGAAGTGGGTCAGATACAGACATAAGCGGCGGCAATGTAAATACGTCAGAAGATTTTGGGAAACAGTAGTATTAGAAATTGGAAATATTATGGATATGAGAATAGATAGGAAACCAAGTATAGCATTGCTATCACTATATAGATGCAAAATGGAAAAAGAAGAAAGAAGTAACAAATTTGCTCAGAGCAGCGAGAAGTTGGAAAACGAAAACGAATGTGGAAATGGAGGGTTGGTATAAAGGAGTCTGGCAAATAGCGATTAATGATGAATTAACATGTGAATAGAAAGCGAAGAAAGGATTATGGAAAAGAAATGATTTTGATGAAATATGGGGGAAATTATTGAAAAAGTATCAAGAAAAGAAGGTGGAAAATTCCCTTCATGAGACGAACTAAAGTTTTGGTCGGAGGATATGGATGGGAACGGCTCCGGGGAAGGAGTTCTGGGCATGAAATAAGCAAAGGGTTAAAGCATATTTGGGTATCAAGAAAAGTGTAATAAAAATATTAATTAAAAGGGTGGGGGGTGACATGATGATAGCCCCGTTTAAATATCCGAAGGGGTGTCATACTGAGGAGGGAGCAAGCTTGTTTCCTGCTGCTCCAGAGAACAGGACGCAATGGAGCATTGGATGCAAGCTCCAGGAAAAGAGGTTCCACCTGAACATTAGGAGGAACTTCCTGAGAGTAAGGGCTGTTCGACAGTGGAATGCACTCCTTCCTCGGAGGGTGATAGAGTCCCCTTCCTTGGAGGTCTTTAAACAGAGGCTGGATGGCCATCTGTCAATGGGGATGCTTTGATTTGGATTTCCTGCATGGCAGAATGGGGTTGGACTGGATGGCCCTTCCTGGGGTCTCTTCCAACTCTACGATTCTATGATTCTATGATTCTATGATATGGATGGGAACGGCTCCGGGGAAGGAGTTCTGGGTATGAAATAAGCAAAGGGTTAAAGCATATTTGGGTATCAAGAAAAGTGTAATAAAAATATTAATTAAAAGGGTGGGGGGTGACATGATGATAGCCCCGTTTAAATATCCGAAGGGGTGTCATACTGAGGAGGGAGCAAGCTTGTTTCCTGCTGCTCCAGAGAACAGGACGCAATGGAGCATTGGATGCAAGCTCCAGGAAAAGAGGTTCCATTTAAACATCAGGAGGAACTTCTTGACAGTAAGGGCCTGACAGTTGGACACATCCTTCCAAGGAGAGTGATGATGGCGTCTCCTTCTTTGGAGGTCCTGAGCGGAGGCTGGAGGGCCAGCAGTTGGAGATGCTTTGACGGAGAGTTCCTGCAGGGCAGAGGAAGGGGCTGGACTGGATCAGGGCCCTTCCTGGGGTCCCTTCCACCTCCAGGATTCTGAGATAGCCCCACATCCAGGCATGGAGGCCTCCTCCTCCTCCTCCTCCTCCTGCAAGGCAGTTCTTTTAAGCTAGGATTTCTTCCTGGGTTACATGTAGGTCCTGTCTTTCCATGACTGAACTCAGAGGGACTTGGAAGGCTTTCCTTTCCGTCTTTTATCCTCAGGACAACAACCCTGCGAGGCAGTCCAGGCCGAGAGAGAGACTGAGGGCAGAGGGGTTTCTTTCCTGGGCAGCTGCTGCCATCTTCAGGGTGCCATTCTGAACTCCCTGGCCTCCTGGATGTCAATGCATTCCTTGCCCTTGGCTCTACTGCCTGGGGCTGATGGGAGTTACAGTCCAACAACCATATGACCCCAGTTTAACAAGCCATCCCTCTCTTTCTTTGTTCCTCGTCTGGTGCAAACCATTGTATTAAGGCTTTTTTAGTCACAAAGGAGATGAACTCATCCGAGGAAAGATTAGGCAGACAATTCGCAAAACAGCTGGCAGTTGAGAGAGAGAGTGCGGTGCAATGGTTGGAGTTAGAAATAGGGAAGAGGCTTCCAGTTTCCAACATCTGGAATAAGTTTTCGTAAGCCTCTTTGAGTCCCAGATTGGGGAAAGGCAGCATATAAATCCATAAGTATAACAACAACATTATCATTATATTCCCTTCCCTAATGAGCTGGAGTTACATCTAAAATATGGAGTAAGGAATACCTTAAGAGCCAGAGACAGCGTGGGGCAGTGCTTTGAATACTGGGCTACAACTCTGGAGACTCTAATATACGCTTCATTCACAGCTATATTACATATATATATATATATATATATATATGTTACACACTCAACCATACATAATACAAATCCGCCAGAGGAGCCCCAAAGAGGTGGACGGTCTCTTTTGTTGTGTTTTGTATATATATCTATATGTGTTTAAAAAAATGACCCACATCCATTTTGAAATGAAGGAAATGTCCTGGGAAAGGAGGACTTCTGGTCTCCCTGGAGGACATTTTGGAGTCCTTCCTGGACAGGAGGTTGACATGAAGGTGACCCTGGGCAGACAACCAGAGCAGCTGGACCTTAAGGTCAGAGGTGAGGATTTTGTCCCCAGGCAGAAGGGGGCGCCCTTGTATGAGAACCGTGAGGTCAGTGGGCGGGGCCTCAGGATGAAATGGGAGGGGCCTCAGGATGCTCCTCCCTCCCCTCCCTCCCTTTGGAATAATCCCAACTGCCATTTGCAGCCTTGGCCAGAGGAGGGTCACTGGGGCTCCTTGACCGCAGCGGTTAGTGGAGTTTGGGGGGGTGTCTCAAGGGCCGATGTGGGCACCTCCAAAGGATGGAGGCCAACAAAACTGTCCCATCCTTGAGAGACAAGCTCAGGAAAAGTCCCTTCCAGCCCACAGCTCCCATAATGGCACAGCTGCTGTTAGAGTGTGGTACTTCCTCTGGACTATAAAGCCCAGAACCCCCTGGCCAACATGGCCATACTGGAAGATATAGTCTCAGGCCTTGGTCCCAAGGGAAGTGGACCCATTGAATTAATAGGATTGGCTTGAGGTCTAGCATGGTGTATTGGCTTGAGCACTGGACCATGACTGGTGACCATGGTCCGAATCTTGGCTCGGCCATAGAAACCCACTGGGTGACCCCTTGGGCAATAGGTCACACTCTCTCAGCCTCAGAGGGAGGCAAAGGCAAAGCCCTTCCGAACACATTTGGCCAAGAAACCCCCCCAGCAGCTTCTCTTTTGGGTCGCTGTGAGTCGGAAACAGCCTAAAGGCACTCAACAAGAACTTCTTTACCTGTTGAGTTACAACTGACAAATTGATTTAATGTCTCTGCTTTAGTCAGGACTAAATCAATAGGATTCCAGGCCACCAAAAAAAGTAACTTCCCCAAGCTTCGATCCCGCTTTTAGGCCAGCGCTTTTGGGATGTATGTCAAGGGATAGTTTAACTGTAAGCAATTTGTGCTCAGATCTCTGCAGGACTCTGGAGATGACCGCCTTGTATCTGGAGGAGAACATCTACAATCTGCTGCCCGACCCAAATTGGAAGAAAGCCATCAACCACCGCAGGTATTTTGGGGGGGCAGCGGGGTCAAGGGTGAGAAAGACCCACCTTTGGGATACGTGGCCACCGTGCCTCTCTCTCCGTGGCATCGCTTCCCACAAAGCACCAAGATCTGGATTGCTCTGAATTGATATGCATTCAGTGCAGTCACCTGTTTCATTGAACACAGTGCAACTCACTTCTGCCATGCAGGAATACATAGAATACTTGAGGTGGAAGGGCCTGCTAAGGGTCCTCCAATCCATCTCACTTCTGCCATGCAGGAATACATAGAATACTTGAGGTGGAAGGGCCTACTAAGGGTCCTCCAATCCATCTCACTTCTGCCATGCAGGAATACATAGAATACTTGAGGTGGAAGGGCCTGCTAAGGGTCCTCCAATCCATCTCACTTCTGCCATGCAGGAATACATAGAATACTTGAGGTGGAAGGGTCTGCTAAGGGTCCTCCAATCCATCTCACTTCTGCCATGCAGGAATACACAGAATACTTGAGGTGGAAGGGTCTGCTAAGGGTCCTCCAATCCATCTCACTTCTGCCATGCAGGAATACATAGAATACTTGAGGTGGAAGGGTCTGCTAAGGGTCCTCCAATCCATCTCACTTCTGCCATGCAGGAATACATAGAATACTTGAGGTGGAAGGGTCTGCTAAGGGTCCTCCAATCCATCTCACTTCTGCCATGCAGGAATACATAGAATACTTGAGGTGGAAGGGTCTGCTAAGGGTCCTCCAATCCATCTCACTTCTGCCATGCAGGAATACATAGAATACTTGAGGTGGAAGGGCCTGCTAAGGGTCCTCCAATCCATCTCACTTCTGCCATGCAGGAATACACAGAATACTTGAGGTGGAAGGGTCTGCTAAGGGTCCTCCAATCCATCTCACTTCTGCCATGCAGGAATACACAGAATACTTGAGGTGGAAGGGTCTGCTAAGGGTCCTCCAATCCATCTCACTTCTGCCATGCAGGAATACACAGAATACTTGAGGTGGAAGGGTCTGCTAAGGGTCCTCCAATCCATCTCACTTCTGCCATGCAGGAATACATAGAATACTTGAGGTGGAAGGGTCTGCTAAGGGTCCTCCAATCCATCTCACTTCTGCCATGCAGGAATACATAGAATACTTGAGGTGGAAGGGTCTACTAAGGGTCCTCCAATCCATCTCACTTCTGCCATGCAGGAATACATAGAATACTTGAGGTGGAAGGGTCTGCTAAGGGTCCTCCAATCCATCTCACTTCTGCCATGCAGGAATACATAGAATACTTGAGGTGGAAGGGCCTGCTAAGGGTCCTCCAATCCATCTCACTTCTGCCATGCAGGAATACATAGAATACTTGAGGTGGAAGGGTCTGCTAAGGGTCCTCCAATCCATCTCACTTCTGCCATGCAGGAATACATAGAATACTTGAGGTGGAAGGGTCTGCTAAGGGTCCTCCAATCCATCTCACTTCTGCCATGTAGGAATACATAGAATACTTGAGGTGGAAGGGTCTGCTAAGGGTCCTCCAATCCATCTCACTTCTGCCATGCAGGAATACATAGAATACTTGAGGTGGAAGGGTCTGCTAAGGGTCCTCCAATCCATCTCACTTCTGCCATGCAGGAATACACAGAATACTTGAGGTGGAAGGGCCTGCTAAGGGTCCTCCAATCCATCTCACTTCTGCCATGCAGGAATACATAGAATACTTGAGGTGGAAGGGCCTGCTAAGGGTCCTCCAATCCATCTCACTTCTGCCATGCAGGAATACATAGAATACTTGAGGTGGAAGGGTCTGCTAAGGGTCCTCCAATCCATCTCACTTCTGCCATGCAGGAATACATAGAATACTTGAGGTGGAAGGGTCTGCTAAGGGTCCTCCAATCCATCTCACTTCTGCCATGCAGGAATACATAGAATACTTGAGGTGGAAGGGTCTGCTAAGGGTCCTCCAATCCATCTCACTTCTGCCATGCAGGAATACATAGAATACTTGAGGTGGAAGGGTCTGCTAAGGGTCCTCCAATCCATCTCACTTCTGCCATGTAGGAATACATAGAATACTTGAGGTGGAAGGGTCTGCTAAGGGTCCTCCAATCCATCTCACTTCTGCCATGCAGGAATACATAGAATACTTGAGGTGGAAGGGTCTGCTAAGGGTCCTCCAATCCATCTCACTTCTGCCATGCAGGAATACACAGAATACTTGAGGTGGAAGGGTCTGCTAAGGGTCCTCCAATCCATCTCACTTCTGCCATGCAGGAATACATAGAATACTTGAGGTGGAAGGGTCTGCTAAGGGTCCTCCAATCCATCTCACTTCTGCCATGCAGGAATACATAGAATACTTGAGGTGGAAGGGTCTACTAAGGGTCCTCCAATCCATCTCACTTCTGCCATGTAGGAATACATAGAATACTTGAGGTGGAAGGGTCTGCTAAGGGTCCTCCAATCCATCTCACTTCTGCCATGCAGGAATACATAGAATACTTGAGGTGGAAGGGTCTGCTAAGGGTCCTCCAATCCATCTCACTTCTGCCATGCAGGAATACATAGAATACTTGAGGTGGAAGGGTCTGCTAAGGGTCCTCCAATCCATCTCACTTCTGCCATGCAGGAATACATAGAATACTTGAGGTGGAAGGGTCTGCTAAGGGTCCTCCAATCCATCTCACTTCTGCCATGCAGGAATACATAGAATACTTGAGGTGGAAGGGTCTGCTAAGGGTCCTCCAATCCATCTCACTTCTGCCATGCAGGAATACATAGAATACTTGAGGTGGAAGGGTCTGCTAAGGGTCCTCCAATCCATCTCACTTCTGCCATGCAGGAATACATAGAATACTTGAGGTGGAAGGGTCTGCTAAGGGTCCTCCAATCCATCTCACTTCTGCCATGCAGGAATACATAGAATACTTGAGGTGGAAGGGTCTGCTAAGGGTCCTCCAATCCATCTCACTTCTGCCATGCAGGAATACATAGAATACTTGAGGTGGAAGGGCCTGCTAAGGGTCCTCCAATCCATCTCACTTCTGCCATGCAGGAATACACAGAATACTTGAGGTGGAAGGGCCTACTAAGGGTCCTCCAATCCATCTCACTTCTGCCATGCAGGAATACATAGAATACTTGAGGTGGAAGGGTCTACTAAGGGTCCTCCAATCCATCTCACTTCTGCCATGCAGGAATACATAGAATACTTGAGGTGGAAGGGTCTACTAAGGGTCCTCCAATCCATCTCACTTCTGCCATGCAGGAATACATAGAATACTTGAGGTGGAAGGGTCTGCTAAGGGTCCTCCAATCCATCTCACTTCTGCCATGCAGGAATACATAGAATACTTGAGGTGGAAGGGTCTGCTAAGGGTCCTCCAATCCATCTCCCTTCTGCCATGCAGGAATACATAGAATACTTGAGGTGGAAGGGCCTGCTAAGGGTCCTCCAATCCATCTCACTTCTGCCATGCAGGAATACATAGAATACTTGAGGTGGAAGGGTCTGCTAAGGGTCCTCCAATCCATCTCCCTTCTGCCATGCAGGAATACATAGAATACTTGAGGTGGAAGGGTCTGCTAAGGGTCCTCCAATCCATCTCCCTTCTGCCATGCAGGAATACATAGAATACTTGAGGTGGAAGGGCCTGCTAAGGGTCCTCCAATCCATCTCACTTCTGCCATGCAGGAATACATAGAATACTTGAGGTGGAAGGGTCTGCTAAGGGTCCTCCAATCCATCTCACTTCTGCCATGTAGGAATACATAGAATACTTGAGGTGGAAGGGTCTGCTAAGGGTCCTCCAATCCATCTCACTTCTGCCATGCAGGAATACATAGAATACTTGAGGTGGAAGGGTCTGCTAAGGGTCCTCCAATCCATCTCACTTCTGCCATGCAGGAATACATAGAATACTTGAGGTGGAAGGGTCTGCTAAGGGTCCTCCAATCCATCTCACTTCTGCCATGCAGGAATACATAGAATACTTGAGGTGGAAGGGTCTGCTAAGGGTCCTCCAATCCATCTCACTTCTGCCATGCAGGAATACATAGAATACTTGAGGTGGAAGGGTCTGCTAAGGGTCCTCCAATCCATCTCACTTCTGCCATGCAGGAATACATAGAATACTTGAGGTGGAAGGGTCTGCTAAGGGTCCTCCAATCCATCTCACTTCTGCCATGTAGGAATACATAGAATACTTGAGGTGGAAGGGTCTGCTAAGGGTCCTCCAATCCATCTCACTTCTGCCATGCAGGAATACATAGAATACTTGAGGTGGAAGGGTCTGCTAAGGGTCCTCCAATCCATCTCACTTCTGCCATGCAGGAATACATAGAATACTTGAGGTGGAAGGGTCTGCTAAGGGTCCTCCAATCCATCTCACTTCTGCCATGCAGGAATACATAGAATACTTGAGGTGGAAGGGCCTGCTAAGGGTCCTCCAATCCATCTCACTTCTGCCATGCAGGAATACATAGAATACTTGAGGTGGAAGGGTCTGCTAAGGGTCCTCCAATCCATCTCACTTCTGCCATGCAGGAATACATAGAATACTTGAGGTGGAAGGGCCTGCTAAGGGTCCTCCAATCCATCTCACTTCTGCCATGCAGGAATACATAGAATACTTGAGGTGGAAGGGTCTGCTAAGGGTCCTCCAATCCATCTCACTTCTGCCATGCAGGAATACATAGAATACTTGAGGTGGAAGGGTCTGCTAAGGGTCCTCCAATCCATCTCACTTCTGCCATGCAGGAATACATAGAATACTTGAGGTGGAAGGGTCTGCTAAGGGTCCTCCAATCCATCTCACTTCTGCCATGCAGGAATACATAGAATACTTGAGGTGGAAGGGTCTGCTAAGGGTCCTCCAATCCATCTCACTTCTGCCATGCAGGAATACATAGAATACTTGAGGTGGAAGGGTCTGCTAAGGGTCCTCCAATCCATCTCACTTCTGCCATGCAGGAATACATAGAATACTTGAGGTGGAAGGGTCTGCTAAGGGTCCTCCAATCCATCTCACTTCTGCCATGTAGGAATACATAGAATACTTGAGGTGGAAGGGTCTGCTAAGGGTCCTCCAATCCATCTCACTTCTGCCATGCAGGAATACATAGAATACTTGAGGTGGAAGGGTCTGCTAAGGGTCCTCCAATCCATCTCACTTCTGCCATGCAGGAATACATAGAATACTTGAGGTGGAAGGGTCTGCTAAGGGTCCTCCAATCCATCTCACTTCTGCCATGCAGGAATACATAGAATACTTGAGGTGGAAGGGCCTGCTAAGGGTCCTCCAATCCATCTCACTTCTGCCATGCAGGAATACATAGAATACTTGAGGTGGAAGGGTCTGCTAAGGGTCCTCCAATCCATCTCACTTCTGCCATGCAGGAATACATAGGATCTTAGAATCGGACGAGACCAACTAGGGCCATCCAGTCCAATTCACTTCTGCCATGCAAGCTCTCCCTGTGACTGACAGCCAACCAGACTCCATTTAAAAGCCTCCAAAGCAGCACTATTACTTCCCTTGATCGAGACACTACACTCCTGTTGATGCCGCCCAGAATCGCATTGGCTTTTTTAGTTGCTGCATCACACTGTTGGCTCATGTTCAGCCTCTGGCCCACTAAGACTCCCAGACCCCTTTCACATGCACCGCCATTAATTCAGGTGCCTTCAAGGGCCGCCCCACACAGAGTGCCTTGCAGCAGTCTAATCCCTGACCCAGACTGTATCAATGGCTTCCTTCTGGGTCTGGAAGGCAGGGCATACCCTCCTTTGGGGAAAGTCACCATTGTTCCCGTTTTCTCCTTGACTTAAAGGTATGTCTCGAAATTCCAACCCTTTGTGAAACGCGAAATACAAGAGAGGAAGACGGGCCTCTGCAGGACGATGGGAATCCCCAAACTCCAGGTCCCCACTCCCAAAGACTTCCTCCAGAAGCAGTCGAAGACGCCCATGCTCCCAAAGCGTGAGTTCTGCGCCAAACGGCGGTTTTTGCGCCATGAACTTCATGCCACGTAAGATAAGGCAGGAGGCAAAAGGGAAATGTAGGGTTTGTCCCGTTACACACAGAAGGCCTCCAAACTGAGCGACAAAACAAGACTAACCCTGAAAGCCAGGTACTTGGGAGTACTTATTTAGCAATACTACGAAAGCTTCTTTAACCCATGGATTGCATGTGTTTACTACAATAATACAATTTTAAGCATCCAGTGGAATGATGAAGCCATATAAATCATCTAGAAAACCATCATACAGTAAACATACTGCAAACTAACCATAATTAGAGATGGGATACTTCACATTATGGTTCCTTTACAATAGGTTTACTGTATGATTGTTTTTGGGATGGTTTATATAGTTTCTTTATTCCTGATCATGCAGTAAACCTATTGCAAGTAGCCATAATGTGAGGCATCCCATCTCTATTTATGGTCCCTTTACAATAGGTTTACTCTATGATTGCTTTCTAGATGGTTGATATAGTTTCATTATTCCACTGGATGCTTAAAACTGTATTGTTGTAGTAAACATGTGCAATTTCTGGTTTAAAGAAGCTTCTGTAGTATTGTTCAATAAGTATTCCTGTAAGTACTGACTTTCCTGGTTAGTCTTTTTTACTTGTTGGACTACTTCTCCCATCATCCTCCCCTTGACTAGGACTGATGGGAAATGTAGTCCAAGAGAATCTGGAGGGTTGCGATGGGACCGTGGCACTTAAAGTGGATCTTGTGCAAGAGGACCCCAGATCCATCAGAAACAAAGCACTGGTGAGTACTGGGAGCAACTGGGAAAAAACAAGGAGGACGTAGAGATGGAGGAGGCAGAAAAATGAGAGGATTTTAAAGGATGTATTTCGGGACAAGATGCCCTTCTTTGGGCCGTCTTCCCAAGATATTGGGATTTACTGGTTGGTTCCAGCTATAGCAGATCCATAGAACCAGCTGTTGAAAGGAGAGCTGATGTAGGTAAACCCCAGGGATCCAGTGGGTCTACTCTGTTTGGGAGAGGAACAGGACATAAGCCTTGGTGTTAATATTGCGGTCGTTGTCCATCAGGAAAAAGAGCCCCTGGCGCCAAGAAGCCGGTGGAGCTTCACGTGCCAAAGAGGACCGACCACCCAGTGATGGGCGTCCGGACCACGAAGGATTTCATCTCCGCCAACATCGCGGAGGCCATCATGGCGGTGGCCAAGAAGCCCCTCCACGCCTGCGTCGACGTCCGGAAGGGAGACAAGTTCCTCATCGAAAACTCCGGACTGGTCATAAAATACCGCAACAAAAAGGTGCCGTACGCGAGACTCATTCCGTGTGGAGAGACCACAGGGTCTGGCGCACAATCGCTAGCAGCCATAGCGCATTATTGAACAAAACCCAGCAGTCAAACAAACAAAAACGCACTGTTTTTCCCTCCCTCTGCATGGCTCTTGTTCTCTTTGAGTCGGAAAATCGTGGGAGAGCGTTGTAAAAGCCTCGTTTTTGCCAAACAGATTATTTCAGCTGAGCAAACAGGACACTTTTATGACTCTCTCCCATGATTTTACATCCAGAAGAGAACAAAAGAGAACGACGTCATGCGGAGGGAGGAAAAAACACCTGCGCCTTTTCATTCGGCTCCTGGCTTTGTTTAATAATGCGCTAAGGCTCTATGAAGAGTGACAACCAACGCAGTCATTTTCTGGTGACTCAAGAGAGATTATTTAATCTACTATTATTCAAATACCAGGCTTATCATCCAGGTCCTTATTCCACAACGGGTTTCAATGCGCTTGGTTTTAAACGTTTAGACCCGCTTTAGCCTCCGAAGCGGTTCAGGATGTTGCGACTGTGCTTAAATTACAGGTACTCTTTTTAAAGAAAATGAATCTTGTACAAGAAGCTTCGATTCCCTGAGGTCCCATTAGACAGAGTAGTATCTGGATATTTTAATTAATTAAACGATAAGTAAAAATAATTAAATGACAAGTAAGCATCTTTCTACGGAATCCAAACCAGAACAACACAGCTTTTTTCATTGTTGAGAGTTAACATAAAATTAAGGCTGTAACAAAAATTCTGGGATTTGTAGTTTAGTGAGATATTAGAGAGTTCTGCTGCTACGATGAACTAAAAATCCCAGAATTCCATAGCACTAATCCATGGCAGTTAAAGTGGCATCAGGCTGCATTATTTCTGCAATACAGATTAAGCCCAAGGATATTTTAAAGCCTCCACCAGTTCCATTCCTAAAGTCAATATAATCAATCAGCAATATTTATTGCATGTACTCTTGATGTGGGTTTTATTGCATTATTTTCTGGACGAGGAAAAGTCATCACAAGTATTGTGTGTTCTTGCATGTCAGAGGATTGGACTCGATGGCCCTTGCGGTCCCTTCCAACTCTGTGATTCTATGATATTTTGCAATATAGTCCTATTGCTATTCCACATTAGAGGCAACCCATTGAAATCAGTGGGATTTCCCCAAGTGTTGACTCCTGGGACCAGCTCTCATCCGGCTGAGACAAACCAAAAGCACTGTAGCCACCCTTTCTTTTCTTGTAGGATTTTGGCACCACACCAAGATACCTTAAAAAGAAGAAGATGGAGGCCCAGCGTGCGCAGGAGAAGAGCGAGGCCTACGTGCGCCAGACCCTGCGCAAGGGAGGCGTGACGCAACTCTCCAAGGAGGAAAGGGAGAGAATGCTGGAGGTACCTGTCTCCATTCAGTCATTCTGCTTTGCTCAGTCCTCACCTGGAATAATCATCGAATCATCAAATCATCGAATCATAGAGTTGGAAGAGAACGCACGGGCCCTGATCCAGTCCAACCCCCTTCTTCTGCCATGCAGGAAATCCAAATCAAAGCATCCCCAGCAGATGGCCATCTAGCCTCTGCTTAAAGACCTCCAAGGAAGGAGACTCCACCACACTCTGAGGAAGGAGTGTGTTCCACTGTCGAACAGCCCTTACTGTCAGGAAGTTCCTCCTAATGTTCAGGTGGAATGTCTTTTCCTGGAGCTTGCATCCATTGCTCCGGGTTCTGTTCTCTGGAGCAGCAGAAAGCAACCTTGCTCCCTCCTCAATATGACATCCCTTCAAATACTTAAACAGGGATATCATATCACCTCTTAACCTTCTCTTCTCCAGGCTAAACATCCCCAGCTCCCTGAGTCGTTCCTTATAGGGCTCCATGGTTTCCAGACCTGTCACCATTTTAGTCTTCCTCCTTTGGACACATGGCTCCAGTTTCTCAATGTCCTTTTTGAATTGTGGTGCCCAGAACTGGACACAATATTCCAGGTGGGGCCTGACCAGAGCAGAATACGGTGGCACTATTACTTCTCTTGATCTAGACACTACACTTTTATTGTTGCAGCCTAAAATTGCATTGGCCTTGTTAGCTGCCACATTGCACTGTTGACTCATGTTCAACTTGTGGTCTACTTGGACTCCTAGATCCCTTTCACACGTAGTTTCATTCAGCCAGATGTCCCCCATAATCCTATATCTGTGCATTTCATTTTTGTGCCCTAAGTGCAATACCTTACATTTCTCTGTGTTGAATTTCATTTTGTTAGCTTTGGTCCAGCTTTCTAGTCTATTCAGGTCATTTTGAATCTTGATCCTGTCCTCTGGAGTATTAGCTATTCCCCCTAATTTGGTGTCATCTGCAAATTTGATAAGTATGCTCCCAATTCTGTCATCCAGGTCATTGATAAAGATGTTGAATAGCACTGGACCCAGGACAGAGCTCCACTGGACACCTCACTGGTCACTTCCCTCCAGGAGGAAAAGGAGCCATTGTTGAGCACCCTTTGGCTTCGGCCGGTCAATCAATTACAAAACCATTTAACAGTTGCCTTTTCTGGCCCACATTTTACAAGCTTGTTTGCAAGAATGTCATGGGAAACTTTGTCAAAGGCCTTACTGAAATCAAGATACACTACATCCACAGCATTCCCCTCATCTACCAATCCTGTGTCCTAATCCTAATCCTGTGTCCAGTTCTGGGCAAAACAATTCAAAAAGGATGTTGGAAACTGGAGCCATGTGTCCAAAGGAGGGCAACTAAATGGTGAAGGACCTGGAGACCATGATGAGGAGAGACTTAGGGATCTGGGGATGTTTAGCCTGGAAAAAAGAAGGTTCACAGGTGATATGATACCCCTATTTAAATATTTGAAGGGAGGTCATATTGAGGAGGGAGCAAGCTTGTTTTCTGCTGCTCCAGAGAATAGGACACAATGGAGCAATGAGATTCCAGCCTAACATTAGGAGGAACCTCCTGAGAGTCAGGGCTGTTTGACAGGGGAACAAACTCCTTCCTCTGAGATTTTGGTGGAATCTCCTTCTTTGGTGGCTGTCTTTAAGCAGAGGCTGGATGGCCATCTGTCAAAGGGGATGTTTTGATTGAGAGTTCCTGCATGTCAGAAGAAAGGGGTTGGACTGGATGGCCCTTCTTGGCATCTCTTCCAACCCTTCTATGATTCTATGATCCTACTACACCACACTGGCTCCCTATCCAGCTAAAAGGGGTGGAGGTGGGGGTTTACATGCAGAAGAGATGCCACCGCACAACAGGCAGGCTGTACATGACCCACAGCGAGCCTCTGCTCAAGCCGAAATGTGGAACTCACAGAGCCCCAAGGCAGAGCATGGACCCAATGCGCAGTGCATTGTGCATTGCGACTACACAATGGGGTGCCAGCCATGCCCATTTCCCATTTTGGCATACTGCAAGTGGAATGTAACTCCAGCGGCAGTTATTTACGGTGATGTGGGACTTCATCCTAGGTCTCCTCATGTGAAGTTATGCTCGGTCATGTTGTGCAATCTGTGAGTTGGATGTCAACATGGGGTGACCGAACCAAGGCACGAGATGCACACTCAAGTATGCATGGGTTTCCACTGTCATGGACAATGGCATACGCAACTCCACTTCTGTGACCTTGAACTGAATGTGGACATTGTGCATCGGCCAAATGTGTCCAAAAATTGTGCAGATACTTTTGTGTGTAATGTTCCTGTGTGCTTCAGAATAATCCATCAACCTCTCTTGAAACCCTTGCAGGGCCTGAAGAAGAACTGGGAGGAGATCAATAACGAATTCCAAAGCCTTTCCGTTGTGGTCGATACGCTTCCGAGGAAACTTCGCAAAGAGAAAATGGAGCTTGAGATGAAGCAGCTGGAGCACGACATCAATGTCCTGGAGAAGCACCAAGTCATCTACATCCTGAGCGAATAGGAGCCCAGGGCCATGTTCCAGGGCCTTATGAGGATCCTTGGCGTCAATGGGAGAGCAGCGCATCTCCTTCATTGACGTCAGTGTGAACCAAAAAGTGTATGGCTTGGAATGGATTTACTTGTTTATTTATCACAGTTTACTTGTTTGTTTTATCGCAATTGTTGGAAAACTAACCACTTTCCATAGCAGTGGTGGGAAGCCTGGGACCCTACAGATAATGTTGGACTCCAACTCCCATCATCCCCAGCCAGCGTGGCCAATGCTTCGGGTTGATGGAAGATGTAGTTCAACAAGGTCTGGAGGGTCCCAGTTCTCCCTCCCCTTCTTCAGGGAAGTATTAATACTCCTTCGTTACACTATGGGGAAGGAAATAGTTCGTTTTAAGAAGTAGGTCAAAGCCTTAGGAATGTTCCAGATGTTAACGCTTCCAAAATGTTTATAAAGAACCCTGTTTTGCTCTGAAAAAAATGTTGGCTCTGTTTACTTTTTACAGTCTAGATGTTTGTATTGTAAGCTTTGCCTTGGCTCAAGGCTATGGAATTCTGGGAGTTGGAGTTTGTTGTGGGCCCAGAGCGGAGCAAAGCTTAAGGAAGGAAAGCCCCACAACAAACTCCAACTCCCAGAATTCCATAGCCTTGAGCCAGGATGTTGAAAACCAGTGCCAAACCTGGTTATACCTCCAATGTGGATCCCATGCAAAAACGGGATCTAGATCCACCAAAAGAAGGATCGTTTTCAGACACGCTGAGCATTAATCCAACATTAACCCGCATAGAAAGTGGACAAAATCGGCCGCTTTGTACTTTCGGGATTTCCCCGAGAGCAAAAAACAAAAAAAAGCAGCCATTTTGTCCGCTTTGTGTGCGGTTTAACGTCAGATTAACACTCAGTGCCCCCGATGTGTCTGAAAACGATCCCGCTTTTGCAGGATATTCCCGAAATCTAAATCCAGTTTCTGCACGAGATTCGGGCACTTTGCCTCCCGTGTGATAAAAGCCTTTGAAAGAACAATTTTCAAGTTGTGCTCAGGTTGGGAAAAATGAACATACAAATGCCTCCTGGGGCCTGAAATGGCCTGGAAGGACTAAAACAAGGCAATGTTAAGGAAGCCTGGGGGGCATTTGGGGCAAAAAGTAAACCCATAGAAAGTTATTAAAATTTGGGAGGTAGGGTAGTGCAGAGGAGAGAGATGTTGCACATTCCTGATTTAGACTGCAAGACCCCTGAGAGAAGAACACCTTCTATCTATCTATCTTCTATCTATCTCCTGCCTTCCCCCACTCCACCACATCCTTTCCTTGTGTCTTCATTGCTTCCAAGGTGTCCGAAAGGAAGTATCAAGGGTTGTTTTCCACTTGTTTCCACTTGTTTGGTGGAGTCTCCTTCCTTGGAGGTCTTTAAGCAGAGGCTGGATGGCCATCAGTCACTGGGGTGCTTTGATGGAGAGTTCCTGCATGGCAGAAGAAGGGGGTTGGATGGGATCAGGGCCCTTTTGGAGGTCTCTTCTACGATTCTACGTTGAAGCCTAGGCATGGGAAGATCAAGACAAAAGGGTTAGGAGAAATTACTTCCGACCTCTTGGTGGGGCATGAGAGGCAGAAAAAGGCTACTGCTATGGATGCAGATGTTGCACATGTTCAGTCGTCTAATGCAGGCTTTTGTCACCTGAGTGCTGGACTAGGGCTGCAGGAGACCAGGGTTCAAATTCCCACTCACTGGGATTAGCTTGGGCAAGTCATACTCTCTTAGGAGTTTACTACACGAAGGAGTTTATCCCGTGAATATCCCAGGAAAATCGTGTAATTACGCGAAACGATTTCACACAATGTTGCACAAAATCCGCTATTAAAGCGGTCACAAAGAAGCATTGACGTGCATCAACAATGCATTTCAGATATCACTTTATTCATGCAACTGCATTTGATAATCGTTTGCGCAATTACTTGTTATTTCCACTTTATTTGCAGGCTGCTTTAAATGTGCTTTAATCTCTCTTTAATGCCAAAATTAGCCCCAGGGTGATAAACGCCTCAGCCTTAGAGGAAGGCAATGGCAAACCTCCTCTGAAGACATATTTTGGGGAGACAGTGTTGTGCAGTGATCTGAATGTTGGAGTGGGACCCGGGGAGACCTGGGTTCAAATCCTGGCTCAGCCATGGAAATGGTGACCTTGGTCGAGTCAAACCCTCTCAGCCCAGAAGGAAGGCAAATGTGGCAAAGCTCCTCGGACTAAATCTAGTGGAGGAAACCCTAAGCTAGGTTCTCTTTAGGGTCACCATAAACTGGGAACAACTTGGAGGCATGGAAAAGACATGATTGTAGGGAGAAACACAAGAGTGCACTTGGCATGAGACTTTTATTTGGAAGACATAATTTCCCCCTACAAGCTCTTTTTGATAATAAAAAAGTCTATCAAGAAGGATTTCACTTCAGAAGGAAGGAAGGAAGGAAGGAAGGAAGGAAGGAAGACCACAAGGTAAGAGAGATAAGACCAGAAATATTAAGAATACAATCCTTTGACATGAATGGTGACCACATTAAAAATCATTTTTCCATGCAAAGAATTTACGTTTCCGCATCAAAAATGGGAGGGAGGTAATTGCAGAAAGTATTTTAGGAAACAGAACAAAATGGAAACACCAGCCAGAGTTCTGCAAGATCAAGATGGCAGCGTAAACTTGACGTCCACCTGCGCCTCTTTGGCCAAGACCATGATCTCCGAGAGCTTCACAGCCATTTTGGCCGCCTGGTCCAGGTCATCGCAGGCCAGGATCTTCAGCCCGCTCTCCGCTATTAATTCTTTGGCATCCTTAACCCGGGTGCCTTGCAGCCGAACAACTATCGGTATTTTCAACTCCAGGTCTTTTGCCGACATGATGATGCCGTGCGCAATGACGTCGCACCTCATCAGTCCACCAAAGATGTTGACTAGGATGGCCTGGACTTTCTCGTTGGAAGTGATGAGTTTGAAGGCCTCGGTCACTTGCTCCACAGTGGCTCCCCCTCCGACGTTGAGGTAGTTGGCCGGCATCCCTCCGTGGAGTTTGATGATGTCCATGGTGGCCATGGCCAGGCCAGCCCCGTTGACCAGGCACCCAATGTTCCCATCCATGCCAATGTAGTTCAGCTCTGCGTTGGCAGCCTCCCGGTCTCTTTCATCCAGCTGGGTCCAGTCCTGCAGCTCGAAGATCTTCTGCTGGCGAAAGGCTGAATTGCTATCAAAAATGATCTTTGCGTCTATACACATCACCCTTCCTTCAGAGTCTTCAACCAAAGGGTTAATTTCCAGCACGATGGCGTCGTATTTGATGAAGAAGTTGTAGATCTTGATCATGTTGTCAGCTGCTTCGTAGACCAGGCGGGAAGGGAACCCCATCTTCTGGGCCAGCTGCACCGCTTGCTTTTCGGTGATCCCGTCCATGATGTCCACCGGCTCCTTGATGATGGCCTCGGGGGTCTCTGCGGCCACGTCTTCAATCTGCACCCCTCCCTGGGAGCTGCCAATGAGCACCGGGCCCTGGAAGGACCTCTCCATCATGATGGCAAAGTAGTACTCCTTCCGCAGGTATTTGCGCTCGCAGATGAAGACCTGGTTGCAAATCCGGCCCCTTTCCCCCGTCTGCTTGGTGAAGAGCCTCTTCCCAATCATCCTGGAGGCCATCTCCCTGGCTTCTTCTGGGGAGCAGACCATCTGCACCCCACCTTTCAGGCCCCCTTCGAAGACGCCTTTTTGCCGGCCGCCGGTCAGCACCTGCGCTTTGACCACCAGGTCTTCGGTGCCTATCCTTTTGGCCACTTGGTAGGCCTCCTCTGGGGTTCTGGCCACCAGTCCATAGGGAACTGGGATGCCAGCTTCCTTCAAGAGCTTCATGCTCAGGTATTCATGCAGAGACAAGTGCTTCAGCTGTTGCTGCAGCACCTGAAGCCCTTGCGTGGTGCAAAAGCCCCGGCTTCCCCCAAAGGCCTTGGGCACGGCCCTCAAGACCCTCCGGCCGCTGACCCTTCCCAGCAGTTTGGCCACCCAGGCTGCCGGACGGCAGATCATGGCTGGAGGCGGCCTTTGGCTCTCTCCTGCAGCTCTTCTCCAGCAGAATTTTCAATTGTCCTTTTACAAAAGAATTCCCCAGAGTTCCTTCTCCAACGGTTCAAAGCTTGGCTTCCCATTGGCTAAAGCCAGGCAAAGACTCCATGATGTCATCGCCCACAACAGGAATGATGTCATCACCCTGAGCTTGACCAGTGCCCTCCACCTCATCTGATGATCCGCACCTTCTGCAAAAATGGATAGGCTGAACCAATGGCCGAATGGTGCATCAACACAGAGGGTAATGTCATTGGTTCAAAGGAGCAAACGGAAAGATTGTGGCCACACATCTGGACCAATGAAAACATGCAGGTATAAATATAAGGCATTACCTTATTATTTATTATTAACCTCTAGTCAGGAAAATGAGGTGCACAAATATATGATGCATGACACCTGGCTTCAAAGCAATACAATACAGTTGGCTTCAAAGCAATGCAGTACACCTGGTTTAAAAGCAATACATACAAAGCAAAGCCAAGTCATAATGCCACTCTATTCTGCTTTGGTCAATTATCACCAGGAATATTCCTGTGTCTACTTCTGGGCACCATAATGCAAGGAGGATACTGACCAGGATGGGCAAAGGTCTGGAAACAAAACCTTTGAGGAATAAGTGAGGAAGTGGGTATGTTTAGCTTGGAGAAGAGAAGATTGATTGGTGACATGAGAGCCATCTTTAAATATTCTAAAGAGACATCACGGACGAATCATAGAATCATAGAGTTGGAAGAGACCCCAAGGGCCATCCAGTCCAACCGCCTGCCATGCAGGAACTCTCAATCAAAGCATCCCCATTGACAGATGGCCATCCAGCCTCTGCTTAAAGACCTCCAGAGAAGGAGACTCCACTGCACTCCAAGGAAGGAGTGTGTTCTGCTGTTGAACAGCCCTTACTCTCAGGAGGTTCCTCCTAATGTTGAGGTGGGATCTCTTTTCCTGTAGCTTGCATCCATTGCTCTGGGTCCTCTTCTCTGGAGCAGCAGAAAACAAGCTTGCTCCCTCCTCAGTATGACATCCCTTCAAGTATTTAAACAGGGCTCTCATATCACCTCTTAACCTTCTCTTCTCCAGGCTAAACATTCCCAGCTCCTTAAGTCCTTCCTCATAGGGCTTCATGGTTTCCAGGCCCTTCACCATTTTAGTCGCCCTCCTTTGGACACATGGCTCCAGTTTTTCAACATCCTTTTTAAACTGTGGTACCCAGAACTGCACACAATATTCCAGGTGGGGCCTGACCAAAGCAGAATAGAGTGGCACTATTACTTCCCTTGATCTAGATACTATACTTTTACTGATGCAGCCTAAAATCGCATTGGCCTTGTTAGCTGCCGCATCACACTGTTGACTCATGTTCAACTTGTGGTCTACTTGGACTCCCGGATCTCTTTCACACATAGTCTCGTTCAGCCATGTGTCCCCCATATTCCTATATCTGTGCAGAGACATGCTTCTTTTCTGTTGCTCCAGAGACTAGAATGAAAGTCAATAGATTCACATGAGAAGAAAAGAGATGCCACCTAAATATTTAGGGGAAACCTCTTGACTGTTTGAGCTGTACAACAGTAGAATGGACTGCCTTATAAAGTGGCAGATTTTCCATCTTTGGAAGCCTTTTGGGTGGGCATCTTTCAGGAGAGCTTTAGTTGTGTATTCCTGTGTAGCAGAGGGTTGGGATGGATGGCCATTGGTGTCCCTTCCAACTCTGTGATTCTATGAATCTACCTGGGATTTTTCTAGCATAACTTTATGTAGTTCGCCATTCCAAGCAGCAAGAGTTTTAAAGTGTGAATATCTTTCTTCAGATTTAATCCCAATTAGTACATTATGAGCATGCGGGCCAAGCATAAAGGGAAGCGCATGGTGGAAACCCTCGAAGAGACAACTGGAGTTTGTTGCTTCCACCTCAAGTGTCTCTGGAGACACTCAGCACCCCAAAACATGGTTAGGTTTTATGGGGCCCCAAAGTCAGAGAAATAGAATCATTATAGGGCTCAACAGGCCGCCCTGAAGGCAACCTCATGCCGTGGCCCCAATCCAGCCTTTTGAGGGCACAAAAAGAAGCTGCAAAAAGTGGCTCCTTTTTGCGCCCTCAAAAGAGCACCATAGCTGCAGTGGCGTGGCTGTATGGTGGTCCTTCAGTGCTGTGTCATATGGACGCAGCGCCAGAGGAGCATCATGATGCCACGTACTGTGTGGAGCAGCATGCAGCATCACAGTGCCCTGGGGGCAGAGTCAGGACGTGCGTCATCTGGTCACAACACTCTGACTCTGACCCCAGGTTGGCCTTTCAGGATGGTCTGGACTGTACAGGGCCAAAGTTGGAAAAAACTCCAAGGAACCATCAAGTCCAACCCCTTTCTGCCATGCAGGAATACACAACCAAAGAACACCCCAATTCTTTTGTCTCTGAGCCTTTGCTTGTCCTTTCCCTGGTCAAGACGTTCTCCAAATGTCAAACATTTGGCTATTTCTGTAGCTCCGTATCGCCAGTTGTTGTCCTTTGCCTCATCAGGAGATGCTTCTAGCTACCAAGACCAGGCCACCAAGTCCTGCCAAGAAGAAGCCCTTTTGGCCCATGAACCCTCTCCATTCCAAGCCATCATGGAATCCTTATTCTGGCCAATAGGGTCACAGGCTGCCAGCAGTTGGAGAAGGAACTCTGGGCATTGGATGTGCAAAAGGACAGTTGGTTGGTCTGTTGGAGAGTAGCTGGGAAGAAAGGCTAAAGCAGGGGAAGGGGACCCAAGCCCACCAACTCCAGCCATGATCTGCAGGCAAGCAGTGAGCCTTGTGGGGCGAGGGGCCGTCCGGACAGCCTTTAACACTGCAGCCAAAGTGCTTGGTTGTTGCTCAGGGTTGTACAGCCGCGGTTTCCCCACGCAGCAGCAGCAGCAGCAAAGGAGCCTGTCGCTCCATGAATACCTGAGCATGGGACTCTTGAAGGAGGCCGGTGTCTCTGTCCCAAACGGACTGGTTGCCAGGACCCCAGAGGAGGCCTACACAGCGGCCAAGAAGATTGGCACCAGTGACCTTGTGGTCAAGGCCCAGGTCTTGGCTGGAGGCCGAGGGAAAGGGACCTTCGAAGGAGGCCTTCAAGGGGGAGTGCAAATTGTCTGCTCCCCAGAAGAAGCCCAGGAGATGGCCTCTCAGATGATTGGGAAAAAGCTGTTCACCAAACAGACAGGAGAAAGGGGCAGAATCTGCAACGAGGTCCTCATCTGCGAGCGCCAGTTTCCCAAGAGGGAATACTATTTTGCCATTGCATTGGAAAGAGCCTTTCAGGGCCCCGTCCTCATTGGCAGTGCCCAAGGTGGCGTCAACATTGAAGAAGTGGCCGCAGAGGACCCGGGGGCCATCGTCAAGGAGCCCGTGGACATCATGGAGGGCATCCAGAAGGAGCAGGCCCTGCGCCTCGCCCAGAAGATGGGCTTTGCCCCCAAAGTGGTGGAGGAGGCCGCCGACAACATGGTGAAGCTCTACCACCTCTTCATCAAGTACGACGCTCTCTTGGTGGAGATTAACCCCATGGTGGAAGACCTGAAGGGGAAGGTGACCTGCGTTGACGCCAAGATCAACTTTGACAGCAACTCAGCTTTCCGCCAGAAGAGCATCTTTGAGCTGCAGGACTGGAGCCAGGAGGACGAGAGAGACCGGGAGGCCGCCAACGCAGAGCTGAACTACATCGCCCTGGACGGCAACATCGGCTGCCTGGTCAACGGTGCAGGCCTGGCTATGGCCACCATGGACATCATCAAGCTCCACGGAGGGACCCCGGCCAACTTCCTCGACGTCGGAGGGGGAGCCACCCCGGAGCAAGTGAAAGAGGCCTTCAAGCTGATCACTTCGGACGCCAGGGTCCAGTGCGTCCTGGTGAACATTTTCGGGGGCATCATGCGCTGCGACATCATTGCGCAAGGGATCATCATGGCAGCCAAGGAGCTGGAGCTCAGAGTCCCAATTGTAGTGCGTTTGCAAGGGACCCAAGTGGAGAAAGCCAAGGCGCTAATAGCAAAAAGTGGGCTGAAGATCTTGGCCTGCGACGACCTGGACCAGGCGGCCCAAATGGCGGTCAAGCTCTCAGAGATCATTACTCTGGCGAGGCAGGCCCACCTCGAAGTCAAGTTCCAGCTGCAGACCTGATGGTCGGGGGTCTCTGGCCTCAAGGTCCACCAAGTGTGCTCTTACTCTTAAAACAAAATTGTCTATCCAGTAATCTCCCTTCCCCTCTCCCCCCAAAAACATCTTTTTTAGAAGCCTGTGTGAGTATGGTTTCTGGTTTTCTGTTGGTTTTTAAAAATGGTCCCTCTTTATCTAAAGGTATCCTGTCATCGGTCACAATCTTGGTTACCTCTTTTGTCCTCAAGAAGTACTGGACGTTGGAAATAATTTTCTTCTGAATAAAAGCCTGGCCCTCGCTGGAACATTTTGTAGGTTTGTGAGAGTGTTTTAAGCCCTGGAGGCCACCTTGAGACCCAGAAGTGTCCCTGTGGTATCCCTACCTAAAATGTGGCCGTCACACAGGGTTGTGAAAAGGGTCTGTGGCCCACAGACTGGCCGCTGGAGTGAAAGACTTAGGGGCTATAGATAGCTGTGGGGAGGATGAGGGCATTGTCCTGCCAATGAGAATTCTGCACTCACTCACACAAACACACACATACAACCTCAGCCTCCAAATTCCTAAGGAGGCAGTAACTTACAATTCCAGTTGAGCATTTGGAAAACCATCCAAACAGAAAAACAGCAAAAGGCAAAGTGAACCTGATAATGAGAACATGGGGAACGGGCAAAGAGTGCAACCTGGCTGTGAATGATATTCAAGGTCTTTCTCTCTGCAGAACTAGACATTTGGGGACATTGAGGGACAGAATTCTTATTTGGGGGAAGACCAACGCTCTCATTTTGAGCCCCAGACCCCCTGCGCTGCCCATGCCACTGGAACCAAGGCAGGGGATCTGGAGGCTCTGCAGAGGCTGTTGGACTGCAGCTCCCAGCATTCCTCACCTCTGGCCAGTGGGGCTGATGGCAGTTGCGGTCAAGCAACAAGCCTCTTTGATCAGCACCTGCAGCTACTGAGCCCAGGCAAGCAGCTCAGATGGGAAAAGTTACTTTTTAGGAGGGGATACAACACCCAGAATCCCCCAGCCAACACTAGCGTTTATCACACTGAGGTTATTGGAGCTAAGATCCGGGGTGAGTGCGGGTCGAACGATGCAAATCGACGTTATAACGCAAGTGTTTTATCACACCTGGTTGCCCATTCGTTGCCCTTCCGAACTGAGGGGCAAGTCACGTGGTGCGGATTCAGGCAAAGCGGAGTGACTGCACATTGTATTTCCACACCGGTGCATACCATGGAGATTCAAGGATTCAAATTGGGACCCTTGCGCATGCCCAGTGGGGCCCTGAAGGCATCCTGAACCTTTGCACTTCCAGGTGAAGAAGGGAGCCTGGCTCCACTTTCATGAGAATGACAGCTTCCTCTTTCTTCTTCCCTGGCAGCCAAATTCAAAGGGTCCTCCCTGTCTGAGCCCCCATCCATTTCAGCCACATCCACATCTATCCTCTTGTCATTCCCCTCATCTATTCCATCTACATCTCTCCTTCCCTTTTGTAGCAGATGCCTTCTGTTAGGTTGCATCCACACTGGGGAAATAATCTGGTTTAACTCCTGGCTCAGTGCTATGGAATTCTGGGAACTGTAGTGTCCTGAGACATCGAGCCTTCTCTGCCAGAGCGCTCTGGTGCCTCAGCAAACTAACTTAAATTATTATTATTATTATTTTAAAATAATAAATTATTATTATTATTATTATTATTATTATTATTAAAATATTATTATGGGAGTTGGAGTTTGTTGTGGGGTCCTTGGCTCAAGGCTATGGAATTCTGGGAGTTCCATCTCTGCCTCCAGCCTCCTGTTTCATTTCCATCACATCTATAATCTGGATTGAAATCCCTTTCCTCTGCATCTGCATTAAGAAATAATCTGGTTTGACTTCACTTTAACTGTCCTGGCTCAGTGCTATGGAATTCTGGGAACTGCAGTGTCCTGAGACATTGAGCCTTCTCTGCCAGAAAGCTATGGTGCCTCAGCAAGCGAATAACTATTATTATTATTGTTGTTGTTGTTGTTGTTGTTGTTATTATTTTGCAGTGAAAGAATTTAATAATAATAATAATAATAATAATAATAATAATAAATTTCTTTCACTGCAAAATAATCTGTGTAGAAACTGCAGTTCTCCTTGGAAGTAAACCCTGCCTCCCCCTTGGCCCCACTTTGGAGGACATCCTGCCCCCCACCCCCAAAGAGTCCTCTAGAAACTTTACTAACCCCACTCTCTCTCTCTTTGCCCCCCTTTTCCCTTTCTCCTTGCCAGCATGGCTCCTCTCCATGTTAAAACGTGAATGCATTCATTCAGGGAGGAGCACTGGAAGCAAATGGGGCAAAATTGCAGCATGGCATCATGGGAAATTTGCAACCCGGGGGTTTTGCAGTGGCGTTCCAGAGCGCAAGCAAACTGGCATTCCACACCAGACCAATACGCAGTGAATTCGAACCGAGCCTCAATGCGAATCCTGTCAACTCACTTTTTAGCGGACTCACAAAAATGAAGAACCAGTAAGGATTCAGTCCAGAAGCCCCGCGGAAGCCCCACGGGAGGGGCTCCCATTGAAAGCAACCAGGTGTGAAAATACATCAACGCTATGACATGAATCCGCATCACTCAATTCGCACTCACCCTGGATCTGAGCTGGAAAAACCCCGTTTGATAAACGCCATTGTCTGGTGAATTTCAAGAACCATAGTTGCAGAAAAATAGCTTTTCCAGCCTGAGCATGTAGTGATGTCCAAGAAACCCTCTCCCCTTCTTGCCAGATAGGAAGAGGCATGCTGCCTTTGGCACCCATTCCTACATCCCACCTCCATGTTGCAGACTGGATCCACGGCTGGGAATTGTGTGCAAGGCCAGATGGAGCTGGGCTTATCCAACAAAGCCAATGGCAAAGAGCGCGAGGGGTTGCAGTCGGACGACCCATGGAGAGCCACAGGATTCCCAGCCGTGGCTGAAAGCAAAGCAGGCATGGAGCAAGGCTTCCATGGAGGTGGCCCTCGTGCTTCAAAGCCCCTGAGGCTGGGCTCCATCCTCCATCACCCTTTTCCCCAGCAATGCTCCCTCCACTGCTAAAGAGGACACCCAAGCAGAGCTAAATTGGGGCCCCCAGATCCATGGAGAGCTTCAACCAGGCATTGAGAGGACTGCAAATGCCCCCTTCTCTTCTCTCTCTTCCTGCAAACCATCCCATGGGCGCTCACCCACCCAGCTTCCAGAACACTTTTGGCTTCACCCTCCCATGGCAAATGGCCCAGAAGGAGACAGACGTGGGGACCCTGGGAAATCCCACCCAATGGGTTTCTGGATATCTCTTGCCATAGCCTATTACTTTCCTGGACAATCCCCCTGCCCCCCATTTCATGCCCTTTCTACCCAGGGCAGGTGGGCAGACATCATCCCAGCCGCAGCCTCCAGAGCTGGCTGGCTCCAAATAGCCGCTTTGCCTGGTTGACCTCCAGGAGGGTCCCCAGCAGCCATGACCCCCTCCCCAGTCACACGGCTGAGTGTCTGGCCTGAGATGGCCACTGCCTTGAGTTATAGTTGCCCAGGGCAAGGAGAGAGCTGGGGCTATTCTGCTTCTCTAAATAGAAGGCAGCCCTGTCCAAGAGAAGGGAAGAGAGGGAACCAGAGGCCACCCCAAAAGGGGAGAGGGTGGCTTAGGAAATGGCAGCCTTCCCTGACCAATGTTCCTCCAAGTGCCATTTCCTCCGTCCAGCAGGATGGCCTTTAGAGACCATCAGGGGGTGGGCAATATGGCCTCCTAGTTGCACGCCAATTTAGGGCGACCCCATTGATTTCATAGGGTTTTCTTAAGCAAGGAATCCTCAGAGGTGGTTTTACCAGTTCCATCCTCTGCTGAGGAGCCTACAGCACCTGGGATTCCCTGCTGGTCTCCCATCCAAGGACTAACCAGGGCTGACCCTGCTTACCTTTCAAGATCAGATGGGATCTGGGTTGGCTTTGAGAAACTAGTTGTTGTTGTTGTTGTTGTGTGCTTCCAAGTCATTTTTTACTTATGGCAACCCTAAGGCTATACCCTTCAACGTTTCACTGATAAAAACTGGGGCACAGATGTGGCCAAACAATATCAGAGTATGGTCAAGACAGCATGATTTATTAATGAGGAAGCGCATACAAGTTAGGAGATGCTGCAGCAGGGAGCTTTCTCCTGAGCAGACTGGGAAGAAGATCCTCCTCTCCTCTCTCCCCATTGAATTCATTAAATGCAACCCATTTTGCACAATGAACTCAGGTTGCATCACTGGATGCAGTGGATGGAGGAGAGAGAAACCAGGACATTTTAGAAGCAGCCCAAACCATGGATGATAGGAGATGAATGTGGACTGACAAATCAGGACCATGGGAGGGAATGAGAGACACTTTAGCATTTCTAGCAAAGTCGAGCAGAGTTACACAGCTGTCAGACAGTATCAGAGAGTAATGGGGGGATGTGCAGAAAGATGCAAATTGTGGCCATAAACTGACAAAAGGGGTGAGAAGTGGCAACTGTGCTGAAATCCTTGTAGCTTGAATGTTATATTCCATGAATGTATCTGAAGAAGCAGATTGAAATCCATGAAGGCTGGTGGCTTTTACTAAAGTAACAGCCAACAACCTCAGACTCTGTTCTGAGTTACGCTGATGTCTTTGGATGCAAAAGGCAAACAGAAAGTATGTGAAAAGAGATGGAGGCTATACACAGAGGCTGAGCTGCCCCAGTAATTCAAACTAGCTATATAGACAGCCAATTATCCCATTAACATTTCAAGCATTAAATGGAATCAGTTTTGATATTTTCAGATTCTGATTTTCAGACAACCTTCTGCATGATCTCAACCTTTTCCTTCATTTTCTTCCACAGTTCGATTCTCTCCTGATAGCCCAGCTTCTTCTTCTGGTCTTCCAACATGATGAAGACGTCAAAGTATTCACAGTCCAACAGCGTTTTGGGCTTCAGGGCCATTTCCTGCAGGCGCTGGAGGCTCTGGGAAGTCGTTCGGAAAAGGCCATGTAACCATTCTGTCATCTCTTCAGATTCCTGCCTGAGACGGGGAAGCATCTTCTCTGAAGCACTAACCTCACCAGAGGCATGCTCATATTTTTTTCTTCTTGTCACCAATGATCATTTTCTCTCTAAACACTTTTTGTTGAAATCGATACTTCTCAATCACATGTTCATTTGTTCGACAGGAGCCAGGACAAACCCGACAGGCAGTAGTTCGAAGAAACTGCTCAAAGCATGTGGGAAGATCAAATATGTATGACAGTTCACCTGGACAAGGATAGATACAAGTGAATTGGCAAATCCTGCAATTTAGTGCCATCTTACCCGTGGCAGAGATGTCTTCAGTCACCTTTGCAGTTTCTACTTCTTCATATTCAAAGTTCCTGTTGGCCTCCATCTCCTTCTTGTTCTGATCCAGAACTTGCTGGGTCTTCCGCAGTTCTTCCAGTTTCACCAGTCCAGCTTTGATCTGGGTCAGCAGATTCTTCACTGCAGCTTCTAGATCCTTCCATTCTCTCAGGACTTCCATCGTCAAAATCAAACTTTTCGTTTCTAGTGTGTTTAATGAGTCAAAAAAGATCTTCACATTCCAGTGGTTCATTTTCCAGAACATCTCATCGAAATTAAAGCTGCCTCCACTTTGTACAGGATTACTGGCAAAAAGGGCAGAATTGTTGAACTTGAAATGGACAGGGGTCCCGATGGCATCTTTAGCACACGGCACATCGGCTGTTTTAATAGCCTCCAGGACAGGAGGGGTCTGTCCATCCGCAAAGGTGACCAGGACCTGGATGTTGTCCTTCATGTCCTTCCCCAGCAAGGAGAGGACCGAGTCAAACACATATCTCTGGGCAAGGGTCAAACAAGCCAAGGAGGCTTGGAGCACAATGCAGATGGCATCGAGGTGGTCAGTGTCCTGCAAGGTGGACAAAAAGCGCCGGATCTCCCTTGTTAATGAGATGCTATGCTCTGTTCCTCCCGTATCTCCAAATCCCGGGGTGTCTATGATTGTGAGGGAATAGGGAATCTGGAAACCCATTTGATGATTCAACACATAGACCTTCACGTCAGATGCCTGGTTCTCATCTTGGCTCCTGTTGGTCTCTTTGTAAATGAGTTTGAATAGGAAAGGGTCTTCCCATCGGACACCCAGGATGTAGTTGACCATCCCGTTTATGAGGGTGGTCTTCCCGGACCCCGTGGCTCCCATCACCATGATGACTTTGTTGGGGGCCCCCAGGTTCTCCTTTCCCAGGTGATAGGTCAGGCAGGATGCTATGGCACCTGATGCCAACTTCAGCGGAAGAACATAGAGAGAGGGTTGCCCTTCTACCACCGCTTTGCTTGTTCGAACGTACTTAAGAGCTAGTCGGCCCTTCTCTTCTTCTTCTTTTAGGGAGGTAGAGACTTCCATCTCATCACTTGGAGCGCTTTGAGTCCCATCAGAACAGACAGCTGTCACTCGGAGTCTGTAGAGCGTCTGAGGCCTCAGTCCATCAATCTCACAGAACTCTGCTCTTTTCCTTGTCTTTATTTCATTCCATCTGTCTTTCTCTTTGTGAGCTTCCTCTCTGTACTCCACTTTGTACTCCTTTATAAGGACTCCCTCTCCAATGACACTGGGACTCCCCCAGGAAAGAGAAACCAAGGAAGACCCCACTGTTACTTCTCTGGGCTTCCCAGGGGGGCTGGTGGGAAGGGTCTTCACTGGTTTACTGGTCTCACTGGTCTCACTGTGGCCTGGCTTGCACCTAGCTGTGTACTGGAACTGGTACTCCTTGTTTGGGATCAGGCCTTTCAGTATGAATGTCTCCTGGCTGTCCTCCGTATCCACAGCCTTCCAGGCCTCTTCCCCTGCGATCCTGGACTCTACTCGATAGCCGGTGACATTGGCCCTTCCATATTCAGCCGGTTGAAAGGTCAGCTGCACCCGGTCATGTTGAATTCCGCTAACAAGAAGAGGGAGAGGTTTTGGGGGCAGATCAAAGCTGCTGCTGACCAGCTCCCCGTCTTCATAGAGGTAAATGGACGCTCCTGGGTTCTCCTGGTCTGGCACAGAGGCCATCACAAACCGGGTCTTTCCTCTGGGTTTATTCACACGAGCAAAGTCCGAAATGGATCTGGCAGCTTTCCGAGCCTTTTGTTTTGTCTCTTTGTGCTCATGCCAGGCCTTGCATTTGGAATTAGCTTTTTCATCCAAACGTTCTTTCTGAAGACAAAGCTGTAAAGTGGATAAAAATGGTTCCTCGTCATGTAAAGAAGTGAAGGCAAAGCAGAGGACAAAGTCATTCTGGGGGTCAAGCACGATTTCTTCCAGTTTGCTCTGGGAGGAGATGGTTTCTATCCCACTTAGGATAGTAAGGTACGATTTCACAAAATGGTTCTCTTGTTCCTTGGCGTTCAGAAACTCATTGAGCTTTCGGCTGTTGAAGGGGGACTGGTTTACAGACCTCAAGATGTCCGCAAGCGCTCCTTCCTCTCTTCCTCCTCCGCGGATGGAAGGCAGGATTCCTGCCAGCTCCTTCTGGAAAGTCTGCCTGTGTTGCTTGCAGAGATCCTTGAAGTGTTGGATTTTCTTCTTGATTTCTGGGAAGGTGTCGGCAATGGGATTCTTTGCCAAGTCACTGCATCTCATGTCAATTTCACTGAGTTCCTCCAGAATCTTTTGGGCATCAAAGATCAGTGCTAAGCTGATTTCGCGCACCATCTTGGCTGCCCTAGAATCCATCTTGGTCAGTGGGTAGAGCCAGACCATTATGGGCACGGCCTTCTTGCTGTCCTCTCCCACCATTTTGGGAAGAGTAGTGTACACTTGCATGGCATCCTGGAAACTCACCGGATTGCTCTCCAGAGAAAAGTCTCCGTGGAATTTGCAGCTAAAGGTCTGAACCTGGGATTTCTCTTTCTCATCTAGACGGAGCTCTGCTTCCCCACCGACAGATACTAACTTCTCAACAATAACCTTGAGGTTTCCTTGTATCTCTCGTACAGACTCAGAAGAAGAAACTTCTCGGTCAAAGACAAAGAAAGCCTGGGCCCCATACAAGATGGCGGTGACCACATGGGTGGCAGTCCCATGTTCAAAGACAGTCGGATGGGAGATGTTTTGGGATCCCAAATGACTCATGGTCAGCTGTTCATACCTGGTGGTTGTCTTGTACTGTAAGGTGACTCTGGCCTGATGCTTGGACTTCTTGGTATCTTGGAAGTATTTGGCAGACCCTCCCACTTCAACCAGTCCTCCCAGGAAACTGGCCTTGAGGGAGGCTGAGACATTGAGGGCAGAGGCCTTGTCATCAATGGAGTCGGATGCGATGATCTCAAATTCAGTTTTTGGCTGGGGTCTGCTGCTCACGTCCTTTTGAAGCGAGTCCAGGTCCCAAAGGGTGATCCCTGAAATGGAGAAGAGGAAAGTGGGCAAAGCTCAGAAACACTCAGGGAAAAGCCCAGAATGCGAGCATCCAAAATGTCTAGCTCTGAAAACAACAGAGAAACTAAATTGGTGCAGGACAGCCACTGTATCCTATGGTGGATGCATGCTTTTCTTTTGTCCCAATGTTATCTCTAACCAAACAGAGTTGCATATTTTTTCCAGGGGAGTGGCCGTCTGGTCTTTTGTCCATGGCTTATTTTACTTAGCCCAAGAAAAGCCAAGTCTGAATTTCTGATGGATTTAGGTGAAGCAGATGAAAAGAGCAGGGGCTCTTTCTCACTTAGGGAGGAAATAAATGAAAGGTCTTTAAAAGTAAGTCCCCTTTCTATCAGATCATAGAAGCTATAAAAACTGTAAGTCTGGAAAGGCTCCAGGTCCTAGCTAGATCTTTATAATTCCTGCCATTTTTGCCTGCATTGTCTATCCCACCTTTTACAAGCTTGTTTGCAAGAATGTCGTGGGAAACCTTGTCAAAGGCCTTACTGAGATCAAGATCTACTAGATCCACAGCATTCCCTTCATCTACCAAGATGGTCATTTTATCAAAGACAGAGATAAGGTTTGTCTGGCATGACTTCTTTCTCTGAAACCCATGTTGACTCTTTGTGATGATGGCATTGCCTTCTAGATCTTCACAGACTCTCTGTTTAATGCTCTGCTCCAGAATCTTTCCTGGGATCGATGTCAGACTAACTGGATGATAATTATTGGGATCCTCTTTCTTCCCTTTTTTGAAGATGGGGACAACGTTTGCCCTCCTCCATCTGCTGGGACTTCTCCTGTTCTCCAGGATTTCTCAAAGACTATTATTGTCAGTGGCTCTGAGATTTTTCTGGCTGACCCAGTCTACAGTGTCTCTTGTGTTCCTTGATTCGTGTTTGGATGCTGCATTTAGTGGTCCCTATGTAGACTTGTCCGCAGCTCAGGGACATAGCCAGGATTTTTTTGGGGGGGGGGGGTCCAGACTAAGTGCTACCATTATAATGGGGCTTGGGTGCAGTGGTGCATTGACACACACCATTCACTGTATCTAATGGAGGGGGTCCGGCCCCCACAGCCCCCCCCCGGCTACGTCCCTGCAGAGCTGCACCGTATACGGTCAACTCCTGCAGCCGTAAGAGAAAAATGGACAGTAGCAGAACGTGTTATAAACCAGTCTGGGCATACAATGCTGTTTGGAAACACTGAAATTTTGGACCATGCCAACAACTATGAGGTGAGAATGCACAGGGAAGCCATTGAAATCCACAAACACTTGTACAACTTCAACAAGAAAGAAGAAACCCTTAAAGTGAACAAAGTTTGGCTACCAGTCCTGAAGGACACTAAAATTGAGACATAGCAAATGCAAATGAAACCCACCCAGGTTCAGGGGTTTTCCCAGCAAACAATGGATCTCCAATTAAACAGACACAGAGGCCTTGCCATTCAACAATAGAACAATACACAGATGAACGTGGATATCACCTCCTCTCAAACAAGGGTCACACAAGTATATATATACCCCACACACTTCCATGTTTGGAGATGAAGATGCCAGCCAAAGATGCTGATGAAACGCAAGGGATAAATTCTTCCAGAATGCAGCACATAGCCAGAAAACCCACAGAAAAATATTGACGCCGGTCGCGAAAGCCTTCGACTTCGCAAGGGTGAAATTCTCAGCCAAAGAGCTCTAGAGCCTCATACAAATAGAGCCTTAGTCTGTTTCTAAATGCTTTCATTTGTGCATTTAATGTTTCTATAGTTAAAAACAGTCTAGATCAGTGGTGGTGAACCTGCAGCACATGGGCCAGAGGTGGCACTCAGAGCCCTCTTTGAGCAACTCTGCAGCACGTTTGCTAGAGTTCATTACTAGAAAGCCAGAGGGATGCGGCACTTTGCAATAAATATGTGGGTTTTGGGTTGATGTTTGGGCACTCGGTCTCTAAAAGGTTCGCCAACACTGGTCTAGAGAGATAGATGAATAGCTAGAGAGAGCTTTCATATGTTAGTACAGATTAAGTACTTTGAAGACAACTACCAGCCACTTGAAAGGCCTGCTGTATCATCTCACACAACTCAGTGAAGATTTTCGGGGTCACAACCTGCATCTTTCCATGTCAAACGACCTTCTGTCCTACTCCAACAACTATGTAGCTATGCTACATAAACCTGTTGCTTTAACGTCACTCTGCCAGTGCATCTGAAGTAGGCTGATATCCACAAAGGTCCATGCTAGATAAGTTTGGAGATTACCACACCGACTGTTTCTCCTTGATTTGGGCAAAGGCTGAGATCGTGTCTTATCACACCACTCTGTGCCCAGATCAGAGGCATCCCATACCAGATTGGCACAACTGCCATACTTTGCTAAAACAGGACTTTAATGGGAGAATAATGGGAGAAGTAATGGGAGAAGTCCCAATCAGGTATGGGATGCCTCCGATCTGGGCATGGAGCTGTGCAATAAGACATGGTCTCAGCCCATGTCCAGATTGAGGAAAAAGCACTGGCCCACCTCAGGCATTGCTGCAAAGGAGGAGATACTCCTCCACACAGAGACAGAGAGAGCCCAGCTCCTACCTGGGATGACAGTATCTTTCCGGCAGTCGTAGAGCATCCCCAGCTGGAAGGGGCGGCCCAATGCGGGCATCTCCAAGGCATCCTCCGAATGGTCCATGGGTCACTCTTCCATCCACCTCTCTGCTAAAAACAAGACATGTGAGAGAAGCAGGAAAGATGTTGAAGCACGTGGTGATGGAGAAGGGGAGAGGAAAGCCAAAGACAGAAAGGCAAAAGGGAGGCCAGGCGCTGCATCATGAAACAATGCCAAGTGCCTTTGCATGACTGCATGTCTTAGGAAAGTGCGACCCAAAGCGGGGGTCCCTGGCCTTTGGCTGCAAGTCCTTGGTGAGTTTCCAAGAGAGAAAGAAACAGTTGGCCCCTGGCACATGGGGCAAATATAATTGCCTGTCCTCTACATTAGATAGTATGAGGAGCACCAAGATCAGAGGCTAAAAGGGCACATAAGAACAGCCGATAAGGATAGAAGGCAACTCCTCGCTCCATGGAAATACAGGTAAGTCCAGGGGCCCCTGATGTAGGATGGCACTATCCAGACCCCTGACGATGAAACCTACGAAGGACGTTGGGAAGGAACAGAAAAGGTTTAGAGTAAACTAGGAATCCCCTTCTCCCAGAAAGTCTTTAAACTGCATTGTAATGCTAACATTAATAGCATAAACTGACATGTATAAAGTCTGAGCAGGAGGGAAGGATGAACGTGGCTAATAAAGGTAAGGATGAACGTGGCTAATAAAGGTAAAGAGGCATGGGCTCCCTTTTAAGCATTTGGGAGTCTACTAAATGGGGCTCTTACACAACCTTTGCAGATTTACTCTGAGTGAGGATGGGAACCTGAAATAATCCCTTTGCTTTAGTTCAGCAATTTAATTGTGTGAATGTTATGGCACACTTCCTTTTATCCTAGAAGTCAAAGATATAGCTGTGTTAGTCTGTATTATCAGTACGTAGATATATGATGGGGAGTGATGCGGCATCCCTTCCCGTTGCCCAAAGTGGGAGCCACAAGATGGTGCTCTGGTCCTCCAGAAGAGATGGGGAGAGACTCCTGGATGGAAGTTCAACCCCAAAGAGAGAAAGATAAGAGAGAGAAAGAGACCACAACTGTACATACTTCCATGAGCATTTTTCAAAACAGAAAAGCACAAGATTTCTTGGACGCATTTCTGAAATCTAGATGTATGCACTCTTTAACTGAAGCATGGACATGCTTATGGACATTTTAGAGATGCTTAAAGATTTTCTAAGCACATGTGTGTGAAATTACCCCCCCCCTGACACACACACACACACTGTTTTCCTCCTTTGTGTATGGATGGCTCAGCACAAACTCCATCCGATTCCTTTCCCAGGTCTGGAAAGTGCAGATGGTGTCAACCTACTTATTTAGCTCAGTGAATTCGCACTCGTCGCCCAGCTGCTTCACAGCCAGTTCTCTCTCTTCTGGGCAGATGCTGGAAAAGACAAACTCCTGGGGGAAATGATGCCCCTTGGGAGGCTGCCTTGCGCCCTTTGAGGGCAATGGTCCACCTCCACATCCCTGGCACAGCCTTGCCCTTTGGCACTCTCTGGTGCCCCAAGAGCAAATGGACCTTGTACATGAGCCAGAAAGTTATTAAGCGGGAGCAACGGAAGAGTGCTGCCATGCAGTCCTTCTGCAATTGTATTCCAAAGGAATGGACAAGGCTAGCCAGAAAAGATGGGTCATGGAAGTTGCCTTGTGCCCTTTGAGGGCATTGGTCCACCTCCACATCCCTGGCACAGCCTTGCCCTTTGGCACTCTCTGGTGCCCCATGAGCAAATGGACCTTGTACATGAGCCAGAAAGTTATTAAGCGGGAGCAACGGAAGAGTGCTGCCATTCAGTCCTGCTGCAATTGTATTCCAAAAGGAATGGACAAGGCTAGCCAGAAAAGATGGGTCATGGAAGTTGCCTTGCGCCCTTTGAGGGCATCGGTCCACCTCCACATCCCTGGCACAGCCTTGCCCTTTGGCACTCTCTGGTGCCCCATGAGCAAATGGACCTTTGACAATGGCCAGAAAATGATTAAGCGGGAGCAACGGAAGAGTGCTACCATTCAGTCCTGCTGCAATAGTACTGTATTCCAAAAGGAGTGGACAAGGCTAGCCGGAAAAGATCCTAGAATCCTAGAGTTGGAAGAGACTGCAAGGGCCATCCAGTCCAACCCCCTTCTGCCATGCAGTAAATCTAAATCAAAGCATCCCTGACAGACCTCTAAGGAAGGAGACTCCACTACACTCTGAAGAAGGAGTTTGTTCCACTGTTGAACAGCCCTTACTGTCAGTTATGATTTCTACCTGCTTTCCCCACTCCATCCCCACCTGTGGCTTTCAAGGCACTTACCTACAGTGCTTTATAAATAAAGTTTAATAATAATAATAATAATAATAATAATAATACCTGATTGCAGAATTCAACTGAATCTCTTTTTTCCCTGCAAGCTTCCCTCTCACTTGCTGCTCTTTCCAGAGGAGCTTGGATGGGTCTGCAACAGCTCTGCTCCAGTCACAACAGAGATCTCTTTTCCTTTGCTTTGTCTGATAGTGAAAGTTTACAGATAGGTGAAGATCAGAGCAGGAGGAGAAGCAGAGAAACCAATGGGGATTTCCACAAGTTAGTAGCTCTTTACAAACTCAGGTTAAAGAGGCTTAGCTCAGCAAGACCCAAACACTTCCCTGATGTCCCTGGTGACAGAGAACTGCAACCTGCCTCCCATTTTCTGCTGGTCCTTTCAGGGGCTGCTGCTGATCCCTGGGAGCTGCTCTCCCTCCATATAGCTATGAGACCCATTCCTGTAAATCGCAGCAAAGGCATTTCCATGAGATCCTAGCGCTACTACGGTCATCTTCAGGCCTGGCCTGGCGACAGCCATGCTTCCTTCATGTGGGCTGAATCAGTAGGGTTGCCATAATTCTCTACTAAAAAAAACAGCAGTGGTCCGCAAGACCCCCATCCTCTTTCCTCTAGCCTCTGGAAAGCTGCCTGCAAGGACTACACTGAAAGGCAGGACGGTTTGGGTGGGTCTGGCCAAAGGTCTGTGTTGTGCCTTGCCTCCGCTGCTATGCCACCTGCACACCTTTTCCTCCAACAAGCTGAAACTGTCTTGCTCTTTATATCAGGACAAAGTCCAGGAATTCACCAGAGCAAAGGGGGAAGTGTCAGTTTGCACTCTCTGTAGGCACTGAAGAGAGCTCCGTTATTGTTGATATTGTTATTGTGATGTACGGCAGCCCTGTGAACGAGGGACCTCCCAAGGCTCCCTGGAGTTGATCAAATGGGAGGAATTTCTCTTAAATTCAAACGAAAAGAAAGTGGGGCCAAAACGCATTCACTTAAAGTAGCTAGTTTCACACGTTGCATTCAAACTGGCTCCCCATTGCCCAAAAACAGCATGCCATTGCTCGAATTTGCGTGTGGCAGTCTATCACGCAATAACGTGAAACCCCATGATTGTGTTCAGATTGCCATCGGATGATACTTCTGATAAACTCCCCTCTTACAAAGAGCCCTGCTGCTCAGGTCTTGCAAGCTCAGGGCAGCAGCCAGGGCTTCCTTGGCGGAGTCAGCCCACCTTCACTAGGGCCCTCCTGTTTTTCTACTGACTTCAGAGTCATTGGGCATTATCACCTTTCGCCATTACAGATCCTGAATTCCAAAATCCAACACATTCCAAAAGCCAGTAAAGATAAGGGAGACTCAACCCTCTTCATGGCCCCTTCTCATGATGTTTATGGTTTGGTCATCTTGGCTTCTTGGGGAGCTCAGACTTGATTTGCTCTAGTCCCATTCATTTGTCTTTCCAGCAATCCGCAGCATCCATAAAACACTCCTCCAGCAACGCATTTCCAATGAGTTGATCCTCTTCTGGTCAGCTTTCTTCGCTGTCCGCCCTTCGCACCCAGAGACAGGGAAAACTGGGAAAACTGTGGCATGGATGACCCCAACCTTAATAATTTTAATTGTAAAACATGCCAACATAAATGTAAATTTAATTTTAATCTAAAAAAATATTGTTAAAAAATAAAATTACTGAAGAAAGTCAAAGAAGAAAGTGCAAAGGCAGCATTAAGAAAACAAACGTAATGGGAACCTATAAAAAATAAAGGTAACTTGACCTTACCTTGGGATTTAGATAAATTCAACAGAGGACTTTATCACATGATGAAAAAAGATGGGAGCATAGCACTATGCTCCTGTCAAAATCGCGCAAGTTGCTTGATGTGGCCATTATTACATGATTATCCCATGAATAAAGAGGCATAATCGCTCCACTTTTTATTAATGGGATTTTCTTGTGGATAAAAAGCGGCATGATTATGCCTCTTTATTCCCAGGATAATTGTGCATTAATGGCAACGTCGTGTCAAAATGTTCCCACTATTGCACAATTTTGATGCAAGCATAGTGCTGTGCTCCTGTCTTTTTTTGCCATGCGCTTAAGTGCACTGATAGGCGGTATAAAAATGTACTTGCTATTGCTAAATAGTCCTTTTCATCTAGGAAGCCCTGGAGCTGGGAGGCCACCATTCGCCCCACATCCTCCTCGCCCAAGAAGGGACAGTGAAGACTAGTAGTTATCTACTATGCTGGGGTTCAAGGAGGGCTTTTTCAGTCATGCTCAACCCATTGCCTCTTTTAAACAGGATAAATCCCAGCCTTTCCACAGAGAGACATTGGCCATTCCCCTGGCCCTCTTGTCCGGTCCCACTCTGGTCACTCCTATTTTGCGCCAGGAAAGGCATGGCCTTTGCTTCTCCAAGGATCCTGTTCGCATCTTCAGGCTACACAAAGCGAAAGGGTTTCATTAATAATGGACAAGCAGGGACCAAAGTGACATCCAAGGGACCTGTCGTTCAATCCATCGGTTCTTCTTATTCTGTTGGAAGAGTGAGGACAGCCTTCAATAAAGAAAATTACTCCGCTGACCAAAAGGCCATAAGGAACCCAGAAAGGCCTCCTCACTCAGGGCCTTCCTCCTCTTGCTCTTAGCAAGAAGGGATATCTCTCAAAGAAAAGGACAAAGCCTCACTCCTGGATAAATACACTCCACCATAGTACAGCATTGCATTCAGTCGGAGCAAATCTATGGCCAGAGGGGAGGCAGGGAGGCTTATTGTGGCTCATCTTGCGCATCAGCCCTTGGCTAACCTTCCCCAAATGCACAGAGAAATGTGTTCTGTGAAGGCGCCAGTCCCAGGACTTCCTCAGGAAAGGCTTGAAACCCCCTTCAAGAAGAGGAAGCATCATGGCTCCTGAAGGCCTAGGGCTGAGCCTCATCATCCCCAGAACCACAAGCCCAGCATCGAACAGAAGGACACAATGGGCCCCTCGGAGTCCTTATTTATTCTTGAAATGTACCCCTTGGGAAGCCCCCTCCTCCTCAAGGCCCTCAGGGTTTTTGGGGAGAAGAACAAATGGGGGGCCAGGCAAGCAAGGTCCCTCAGTCAAGGGGCAAGCATCTTCTGTTTTAGCCGCTTCAAAATGGAGGGAAGGTTCTCCTCAGTTTGGAGGGACCAGTCCCCCTCTTCCACACTATTACACCATTCGATCCCGCTTTAATTGCCATGGATGCGTCCTCTGGAATCCTGGGATTTGTAGTTTGGTGAGGCACTTAGATCCCTCTGTCAGGGAATTCTCAGTAGCTGATGAAAACTACAGATCCCAGGAATGGCACCTAAAAGTGGGCCTCTGTCAAGAGGGAATCATAGAGTTGGAAGAGGTTGCAAGGGCCCTGATCCAGTCCAACCCCTTTATTCTGCCATGCAGGAAATCCAAATGAAAGCATCCCCATTGACAGATGGCCATCCAGCCTCTGCTTAAAGACCTCCACTGAGAGCTCTCCTCTGAGGGGGGAAAAATCCTACATTTCTTTAATTTGACACAAAGACAGAAGGCCTTTCCTTTCTGAAGGGGACAAGGCTCACCCCAATAATAAAGTAATATTTATAAAGTAATAGAAAGTAATATGGTGTGGCTTGGGACAGTTATTCAGCCAAGAGGGAGCTCAGGTCGGGCATCCCTCAAGGCGCCATTCCGTCCCCAATGCTATTCAACATTTACCTGAAGCCGCTGGGAGAGATCATCCGGAGACATGGGGCGGGGGGTTATCAGGACTGATGACACCCAAACATACTTCTCTATGTCTCCGACTGAAGCAGTGACGAAGGATGGCATCTCTCCTCTGAATGCCTGTCTTGGGGCGGTAATGGACTGGATGAGGGAAAACCGACTCAAGCTGAATCCAGGTAAGATAGACAGAGGTACTTGCTATCGGAACCCCGAATCCAGGAATGGAGTTGTGTCAGCCAGTTCTGGATGGGGTCACACTTCCTCTGAAGGATTCTGTTCGCAGTTTGGGGGTGCTTCTTAACTCGTCGCTCCAACTGACAGCTCAGGTGGATGTGACAGTCAGGAGCGCCTGCTATCAGCTCCGTCTGATACGCCAACTGCGCCCCTTCCTGGATCCGAGGGACCAGGAAACAGTAGTACATGCACTGGTCACCTCTCGATTGGACTTCTGTAATGCGCTCTACTTGGGGCTACCCTTGTGCCAAGTTTGGAAACTTCAGTTGGTACAAAATATGGCAGCCAGATTGATCACGGGAACTTCTAGGAATGTCCATATCTTGAAGTCCCTGCACTGGCTGCCTATTAGTTTCCGGGCAAAGTACAAGGTGTTGGTGATCACCTTTAAAGCCCTCCATGGCTTGGGCCCAGAGAACTTGAGGGAACGCCTTCTTCCCTATTGTCCATCGTCCCGCACACTAAGGTCCTCTGATGGCATCTCTGGATGCCTGTCTTGAGGCGGTAATGGACTGGGAGAGAGAAAACAGACTCAAATTGAATCCAGGTAAGACGGAGGTACTTGTAATAGGGACCCTGAGCCCAGGAATGGAGTTATGCCAGCCACATCTGGATGGAGTTCCCCTGGAGGGGCTGCTCCTGGACTCATCGCTCCAACTGACCACTCAGGTGGATGCGATGGTCAGGAGCACTTCTTATCAGCTTCGGCTGATATGCCAGCTGCGCCCCTTCCTGGAGCCAAGGGACCTTGAAACAGTGGCACATGTGCTGGTCACCTCTCAATTGGACTTCTGTCATGTGCTCTACATGGGGCTACCCTCGTGCCAAGTTCAGAAACTTCCATTGGTACAAAGTATGGCAGCCAGATTGGTTGCGGGTTCTTCAAGAACTGATCATACAACACCCGTCTTGAAATCCCTCCACTGGCTGCCTCTCCGTTTCCAGGCAAGGTGCAAGGTGTTGGTGATCACCTTTAAAGCCCTCCATGGCTTGGCTCCTGACTTCTCCCATAGCATCCTCCCACACTCTCCTTCTGCTGGGAAGAATCAGCCAAAGAGGGCTAGACTTTCGGCAGTGACCAGAGCTCCTTTCCAGCAGTTGCTCCTAGACTCTGGAACGACCTCCGGACGAGATCCATCAGATTCCCACCTTGGAAGCCTTTACGAAGGCTATTGAGATGCAAGATCTCTTCCGGCAGCAGGCCTTCCAGACTAGGCCCACCTCTATTTTCCTGCCTCCCCCTCCACTTCCCTTCCCTTTCTCCATTCCTTTTTCCATCCTATCTGGTCCCCACTATACATTTCTTTTTTACAAACCTTCCCTTGATTTTAACTGTGATGTTATACTACTGTTTTAATATCTGCCTGGTTTAATCTCTTTGTAGTATAACTATGTTTTTATCCAGGGGAGGGATAGGGGTTTTAGAATTTTAACCATATTCTCTTTTATTGTTGTAATCCACTTGGATTCCAAGAGATTAAGGGGAATATAAATAATTATAATGATATAAACTGGGAGTGTCTGGCTCCTTCTTTTTCTGAGCTTAACCTTTTCTGTGCCTGAGGGAAATGAACCCTCCTCAGACTGAACTAAAAGGGGGGCCCTCAGAACCATTTTGGGGCTTTGAGGTGCTTTTCCTCAGAGCTCCCCAAAGAGCAGCCACTCCTTGGGGCCCATCTCAGCTTTACTGCTCTGGAATAACTTTCTCAGCTTGTAAGGAAATCACCATTGGCAGAAACTGCCCCATCTGCTGTTCTGGAAAGGCAAAAGGCAAAGTGGCTGTGAAAGGATTCAAGGAACTGCCTCCCTTTCTGGGAAATGCTGTGGCTGAATGAATGCAAGTGCCCTCCTCCCTCCACCAGGAACCCCCCAGAATTCACTCCATGGGGCCCATGTTAGCTTTGGGGTCCCACTGCTTTATTACTCTGAAATAATTTTCTCAGCTGCTATGTGTCTTTTGCTGCATCCACCAATTGACATTTCAAGAGCGTCCAGAGGCAGGTGAACAAAATGGCGGGAGGTCTGGAAAACACCAAGCCCTATAATGAGCGGTTTATGAGGGAGCTGGGCCTGTTTAGCCTGGAGAAGAGAAGGTTAAGAGGTGATAGGAAAGAGCCCTGTATAAATATTTGAAGGGATGTCACGTTGAGGAGGGAGCAAGCTTGTTTTCTGCTGCTTCAGAGTCTTCTCCTTTGGAAATCTTCAAACAGAGGCAGGATGGCCATCTGTCCAAGAGAATGCTTTGATGGAGAGTTCCTGCATGGCAGAAAGGGGTGGGACTGGATTGGGGCCCTTGGGGTCTATTCCAACTCTAGGACTCGATGTCACCTTAAGTCCCATGCTTCCCCTTCTGAGTCTGCAATTTGTTAGCATTTCAAGCCACGTAAAACAACAACACAATAAAATTGTTTTCGTTGGCATTTCAGGTTACTGAACCTAGAATGCATTTTGAACACTTTATTCATCCAATCTTCATTAAAGACCCCCCCCCCCCCAATTCACTGGCCTTAGCTAGTAGCACCTCCACCCCAACTGTCCACAAGGCCAGGGAGTAAGTGCCCTGTTTGCTAAACTATCCAGAAACAGAAACTGTGTGCTGCAACAGTGAGACCAAGAAGAGAGAACCATCCATCCGTCCATCCATCTATGGAGCAAAAATGGACTTTTAGAAACAGAAGAGAGGGTCACAAATGTCCATGAATCTTCCCGGGGGGCCTGGGTTTCAGCCATAGGAGAGACCCACAGGCACAGTTCCAGCTCCAAGATCCCACAACACAGACGTCTTTGTCTTTAATGCATTCATGTACATATGAATGTAATGTCGGCCCTCTGTATCCACAGATTTTTTGTCCACAGATTCAAACATCCATAATATAATATAATATAAATGCCAAAAGCAAACCTTGCTTTTGCCTTTTCATATACATGGGACACCATTTGACTATTCCAATGTATTTTATGGGACATGAGCCATCTGGAGGGGGGGGGGGGGGTTTCCAGGAACCAAACCCCAGAAGATATCAAGGGCTCACTATACCTACCTTTTTCATGCAGCATGTCCCTAGGGACAGAAGGTCTTTGACAGCTGCCCATCTGGCTGGGCTGCCAACAATCAATTAAAATAGCACCTGTCCACCAGCAGCCCACCCGCCTTCCCCATGTCGCTAAGGGTCAGCATCGCCCAGCTCAATCTCTTTGCACCCAGCCTCCTGCTTGAGTTTGGTCAATGTGTCGAGGGGGACCTGGAGTGGGGCGCAGGAGAGCAGGAGGGGGCTGTGCATTTGGAGGAAGGGGCGCAGGTTCTCACCGTCATCCCTGCCATAGCAAGGGAGCAGCCGGCTGTCGGCGTGGGCCGCCTGGTGAGCCTTGAGCTCCTTGCGCTGGCCGAAGATGGCCCCGCACTCAGTGCAAGGGTAGACCCTCTCCACGGTGTGGGTGAGGTGGTGGGTGCGCAGGTTCCCCTTGTACTTGAAGCTCTTGCCACACTCCAGGCAGGTGAAGGGGCGCTCGCCCGTGTGGATGCGCTGGTGCTTCATGAGGGTGGTCTTCAGGTTGAAGGTCTTCCCACACTCCCCACAGACAAAGGGCCGCTCCCCAGTGTGGATGCGCTGGTGAGTGATGAGAGTGCCCTTGCGGTTGAAGCTCTTGCCGCACTCCAGGCAGGAGAAGGGCTTCTCGCCCGTGTGGATGCGCTGGTGCTTGATCAGCTCCCCGTTGTGGCTGAAGCACTTGCCACAGTCAGCGCAGGCAAAGGGCCGCTCCCCAGTGTGGATGCGCTGGTGGCGGGTGAGGTCCCCATTGCGGCTGAAGCTCTTCCCACACTCGGGGCAGCCGAAGGGCCGGTCACCGACATGGATCTTCTGGTGGAGAATGAAGGTCTTCTTGGCACAGAAGCCCTTGCCGCACTCGCTGCAGACGAAGGGCCGCTCGCCACGGTGGATCTTCTCGTGGGTGACGAAGTTGGCCTTGCGGTTGAAGGCTTTCCCACACTCCTGGCAGGCGTAGGGCTTCTCCCCGGTGTGGATCCGTTGGTGGAGGATGAAGGTCTGCTTGGAGCAGAAGCTCTTCCCGCAGACTGTGCATTCAAAGGGCTTCTCCCCTGTATGGATGCGCAAGTGGCGCATCAGGTCCCCCTTCTGGCTGAAGCTCTTCCCGCACTCGGTGCAAGGGAACGGCTTCTCCCCTGTGTGCACCCGCAGGTGCGTGATCAGGTTGCCCCGGTGCTGGAAACGCTTCCCACACACGCTGCAGGCGAAGGGGCGCTCGGCAGCCGTGTAGGTCTTGCTGGAGCGCTTGGAGACAGCCTCTGGGGTGGGCAAGGCTGGAGGAAGGAGCTTCTCCCTGGGGCCACTGGAGCCACCGAGAGGGGATGACGTTCTTTCGGGTATTCCTCCTGAAGCCTTCTGGGTCCCCAGGTCGCTCCCCTGCCCAGTCCATGGATCTCTGTCGCTCTTGGGAGAACCTGGAAAGTGGGGCGCATCGTCTTCCAGCTCCATCTTCACAATGACGTCGGGTCTGGGATCGGCTGTACGGAGAAGAAAGAGAAGGGTTAGGGTTAGGGAAGAGAAGGAGAAGAAGGAGGAGAAGGACAAAGAGGAGGAGGAGGAGGAGGAGGAGGAGGAGGGGAGATTCAGCAGCTGCTTCTCCACAACCCTACCCCCAAACAGCTCTCTTGGGGAGCAGAGCCCCCTATAACTGGGGCTCTTGCATTGCAGATAGTGAAGGCAGGGGAGAGGGTCAGTGGAGAGCATCCTCAGTCTGGCCCATGTGCCAAAGAGTTTGGAAGGGTTTCACTCACACACACACAGACCTCCAAGTCCAGACTTTCTCTTGGGGTGCCACAACGAGTGACAAGAGTGGGGAGCCCCCTTGCTAACCATGCCAGGGGTGGGCAAAGTGTGGCCCAAGGGTGGCATGGGGTCCTCCAAGGATGTTTTTGTGGGCCTTGGTTCCCCCAGTTCCCCGAGGAAAAAAGTCTCCAGAAAAAGACTTCCAGGGAAAAACAAAACAAAACAAAACAAAAAACCTTCCAGGAAAGACAGAAAGAAAAGGATTCCCGAGGTTTCTTCTCATCCCTGAAAAGGAAGGGCCAGCTGCCATTGCCAAAGCCTCTGGATGTGCCAGTTCTCCTTTTAAATAGGCTGACAGCTTCCTTTCTGCACGGTTTTAATATTTTAAAATATACTTTTCCTTTTGCAAAAACAGAAAGGGGACTTTGGATCACATCCAAGTTATCAGGATTTATTTTGTTTTTTTACTTCCTGGCAGTTTGTGCAGCCTCCAGAGAGTCCTGGGACAAAAAATATCCCCTGGACCCAATCCTATTATCAGTTCTACTCTACACAAAGGACTCGATTGGGATGCCCAGAGCTCCTGAGGAGAAGGGTGCAGTTCCTATGGGGTTCATCATGGCAGTAATCATAAGCATGGTCTGAGGGATACACACACACACACATCCCAAATGTATCTGTGTGCAACAGAGACCCAGCTGTCCCCCATTTGGACCCCCAGCAGGGTCTAATGCCTGCAAAGCCAGAGGTGCCCCAGATGTTACCTTGGAAGGGCCAAAGAGCCTCCAGTACTCACAGGAATCCGTCTCATTGCTGGACTCTCCATCACTGGACTCCCCGGACCCTGCGCCGTACAAACCGTCCTCCGGCTCCGTCTTGATAGCAACTTCCCGCTTGGCCCCTGAAAGAGGACAAATAAAAGTCACATCCCTTGCTGGCTCTTCCTAATGTTGGGGTGAAACCTCCTGTAGTTTGAGACATGACAGAGACGTCTTTAAGTATCTGAGAAGAGATATCAGGTGGGAGATGGAGTGAGGCAGTTTTCGGCCGCTCCAGAGCATAGAACGTGAACCAAAGGATGCAGATTGCAAGAGAGAAGAATCAGTCTAGACACTAGGAAGAACCTTTTGACTCAAGAGCTCTTGGAGAGTGGCGTATGGACTGCCTTGGAATCCCCTTCTTTGGAGGTCTCTAAAGAGAAGCTGGATTGAGGAGGGCAGAAATTAACAAAATTAGTAATTAAATAGAAAAATAGCCAATACATTTTATAGCTAGAAAGCCTGGAGCTGGATCAGGATGAACTAGAGGAAAGGACTGTTTAGTGTGACAGATAACAGAACGGGTCCAAGAGATCTCTTCCTGGCTCTTCATGGTATCTCTGGCTTGTTTATTGCCCCAAGCGGTGCCTGGATGTCTGCAATGACCCAAATAAGGAACACCAGAATGCCAGGCTGAGAGAGTGAGTGAAAACGGTCCTGATAAGGGAATCGATGGGGTGCCCATGTGGGGTTTCAAATGTACATTTTTTGTTTAATTCTATGGCTTGGAAGTACTTTATTTGAATTCCTATAGAAAGGTACGGTAGGTCAGCTGTAGACCAGGGCTTCAGACCTTTGGAAAATATTCCTAATACACTGCTGAACTTTCATTCACTTCTTGGGCTTCCTGGCCTTGTCTTTCTGGAATAACTGCAATAGATGGGCATCTCTGAGGAGTGCCTTAGCCGGGTATTCCTGCATGGCAGATATGGGGTTGGGCTGTATGGCCCCTGGGGTCCCTTCCAATTTTAGGATTCCTTGACACAGGACCACTCCTGCACCCTTGAACAAATGCCCCACACAAAATGTCTCCCCAAAGACCAAATACATCCATGAATTCATACATGGAAGGACAGCAGCGGTTTCTCTTGGGGAGAGCAACTGGCATTAAGGATCCTGATCTAAGTCTGATCGCATCCACAGAAAGGAAGGCATCCTTCTCACGCCAGAAGGGATACCAGGGAAGGGATGTGTGTCATTCTCTGCATATTTATTAATTAATTTGTTTATTTAATGGTCTTTTAATCTGCTTCAATTATTTTATGGTTTTTAAACTGTCCCAGTCTGCTCAATTCAGTTTTGCTTGAAGGTAGTAGATATTATATCGCCCAAACTAAGCATCACATACAAATAAACTAAGGTTAAAGTAAGCAGATTAAAACAAGGCAAAACCATGAAAATAATTAGAGAAGATTAAAAGCACATTAAACAATTCAATAAGGTCATTTTGAATTTCAATAGATTAGAAAGCTGGGCCAAAGCTAGTGAAATTCAACAGAAAGAAATGTAAGATACTGTATATAGACAGAAAAATTAAATGCACAGATATAGGATGGAGGAAACCTGGCTTAATATGTGAAAGGGATCTAGGAGCCCAGGTAGACCATAAGTTGAACATGAGTCAACAGTGCGATGCGGCAGCTAAAAAGGCCAATGCGATCCTAGGCTGCATCACTGTCTGCAGATGTCAGAATGGAGGGCTATGGGGAGTTCCTCCTGGACAGGAAGTTGAAATGTAGGACATGTCCTGGAACAGGAAGGCATCTGGTCATCCTGCTTGAAGGAAGCCCCATTCCTTTGCCAAAGGCAAAGAAGAATCTCTCTCTCTCTCTTACCTGGCATGGGTTCAGGAGGCGCCTCTCTCTTGGTCTCTGGGGGGTTCTGGGGGCATTCGATGGGCAGCTCCTCCTCTGGTTCCTCCTTCACCACAACCTTGTGTCCTGGAGCATCCCACCCTGAGACTGGAAGGAGGAGACCCCCATCAAGCCAAGGTCCAGCCCAAGCCCCCTTGTCTCCCTGCGGCATTTCTGGACCCCAACACCCACATCGTCCCCCAAGGCTGGGCTGGACAATGACCCACAAGTCACTCACCTGGGCTGGAGGACCCCCTCATCTTGCCCTCCATTTATTGGTGGTGGTGGTGGTGGGTTTTCCAGCCACACAAATCCCCTTCTCTCTCGGCCCACGGTTTTACTTCAACACAACCTGTTGAACATGGAACGAACAAGCACTTCCTGAAATGCTTCTACTTTGCAACCAAGACGCAGAGCCCTCAATTCATGCCCACATCGCTGGACGGTCATGGTGCTGTGTTTGCACAAAATCCTATGGTCAAAAGGCATCCCAGTGGTCATCTATCCCTCCCCCAGGCTTACCTGGCAGAGCGGGGCAGGTCAAAATGAAGCCGGACGGGGGACACCCCAAAACCCCCTCTCATGATGGTAGTGTAGCACCCCAAAGATTGCTATGGTCTCCCCTGGAAAAGCCAGAGGCACCTTCGGAGCCCCACAGAAGTGGGGGAGAGGCTTCCTTTCATCTCCTCACAGCGGCAATCAACTTTTTGCAGCGTTTCAGACCTGCAAGGAAGGGAAAAGGGCCCATTAAAGGGTCTCCGATCTCAATGAACAGCATCTGACGATTCTAGGATCGTTTGTCTCTGCTAATTAGGACCATGGCTCATCAGACAAGGAAGCATTTTGGCTTTCTTTGTTTGTTCTTGTGCAGAAATAAAGAAAAGATCAGGGGAAAGAGTCGACCCAAATTAAGAATCTAATAAAGGTTTTTAAACGATTGCAGTGCAGAGGAGGGAACTGTACTGCTCTCCTGATGTTGCTAGACTGCATCTTCCATCCTTCTTCACCCCACTGGGGATGATGGGATTTGCAGTCCAACAGCCATACAATTCCCATCTCTGTGTGAAACGGTGTGTTATTTGATATCTTTAGTCTTGTCTTTCAGAGGTGTGCATGGTTTTATCATCTTTGCACATACCCCAGTTTCATCATCGCCCAACGTTTTAGTAAGGCTGATTTAGTTGGTTTCACACTTCTGTGTAAGAGAACCTGGAAAGATCACCCAAGGAGACTTTCCGCTGTGCTTTCGGCAACCAGACCTGTTTGTCCCGGATTGGCCTTTTTAGTCACCAAGGCGCTGCTTGTACAAAGCGCGGGATCATGAGTCCTTCCTGAATCTTCATTGGCAAAGCAAAGCCAGAGAGAGAGAAAGCGCATATATGTGTATAAACATTGCTTTGAGTATTATTATTTCTTATGGCTCTTGTGTATTGATTTTTGCCCCGGCTTTAAGGCTGGGACCTGCTCTGGAGAGTCAAAGAAACCACAAAATAATACACAGCAAAACAATTCAGTGCAAAAGCAGCCATCGATACAAGTAGAAAACCACCAACAGACAAATGAATTGCAAGCAATGGGGCTCTGTGGAAATCTCCCCAAAACGGGGCCTGGAGGAGCCCAGCTTCCAACCTGAGTTTCTTCCAAAGCTGTGGGATTAATTGCATCATGTCTTTGAATGAATTTTAAACGATTCTTCAATTGTTTGTATACAGCCGGTCCTCCTCCGCAGCCAAGGAAGGTTTATCCACAAATCCCTCCATCCGCGGCTTGGAAGCTTTTTTAAAAGATATAATAAGTTCCAAAAGCAAACTTTGATTATGATTTTCCCCATTTTACCAAAAGCTGGGATTGCTCAAGTCCCATTCAAGGCAATGGCACAGTAAAATGGTGTCCCTTCTACAAAATGGCCAAGTGGCTTCTTGCCTTTTGGATGTTGAAATCCCTCTATTTCCAAGCCTTGGGTCTTGATGCAGAGTCTGTGGCTTTGGAGGGCTGGCTGTACTGCCACTGAAACAAATAAGAGCCCCCCTCCCCCCCATTTTGCGTTATGATGAGTTTGTGGCGTCCCACATCGACTCCAAAGCGCATCAGATGCACAGTGCAGAGTCCCATGCATCACTTTTGTACCTTTCCAGCTATTATGGCTCCCTCCCTCCAACAGAATCCTGGGAAATGTAGTTTGGGGAGAAGGTACTCTGAACTCTCAAAACTCAGGTTCAGGAGGCAGAGGACTAGAGCTCCCTGTTGCTGCGCACCTACTTCTGGCACCCCTCTATACTCTATTGAGGCTGAGAGAGTGTGACTTGGGCCAGGTGCCTAGTGGGAGTCTTCGTCCAGGAGTCAAACTTCTGGGGCCCTCTTCGGGGGTCTGGGCCAAGGGCAGCCAGTGGGTCTCCAGAGGCACACAGTCATAGAGCTGAAAGAGCTCTCTGCCACCAATGCCATGGCAGCCAAAGCGGGACCAAAGTGGTGCAGCTCCCTAGTGCGGACCCCCTGGTGTTCCCATGCCCTCCCTGCTGGCAGAGAACTCCCCCAAAGACCCCCCAACCCTCCCCCCTTCCAAGGGAGGTGGGTGGGCCCTGGCACTCTGCACATGCCCAGGGCCACCATTGCCATGCCAGCAGCCAGGGGCCCCTCCAGGATCCCGCTGAAGGGCTGGGGCTTCTGGGCGAAGGGAGCCCGGCCGCGGGGAGAGAGGCCAGCAGAGGGGGAGCTACCTGCCAGTCCCAGGGAGCCCCCTTCCTCCAGCCCCCGACTCAGAGGAAGAAGGCCAGCAGCAGGGTCTGGGGCTCCTGCCCTCCGCCTGGCCGAGTCGGCGCCTTTGTTGTGGGCGGGCAGGGAGACTACAACTCCCAGCAGCCCCCGCGCTCCTCCTGGCCCCGCCCACGAAGGAGAGGGAGGGGCCATGACAGCCCCCACCCACCTCCCGCCCTTTGGGGGGGGTCTCTTCTTTCTAAGCCCTCCTCCTCGGCCCCTGGAGGGAGAGAAAGGGGCAGCAGGGGACCCCAAGGAAAGCAAGCTCCCTCTGGCTCTGCTCTGTCTGCCCAGGCCCTTGCTCTCTTCTGGCTCCAGACTCAGGGCGCCCCTCTCCTCCTGGGGTTTCCTCAGGGGCCTTTGCCATGGTCGCCTCTGAGGCTTATTGAATTGGAAGAGACCCCAAGAAGGGCCCTGATCCACTCCAACCCCCTTCTTCTGCCAGGCAGGAAATCCAGTCAAAGCATCCCCATCCAGCCTCTGCTTAAAGACAGCCTCCAAAGAAGGAGAGAGGAAGGAGGGGGTTCCTCTGTGGAACAGCCCTGACTCTCAGGAAGGGCCTCCGAATGTTGAGCTGGAAGCTCTTTCCCTGCAGCTTGTATCCATTGCTCCATTGGGTCCTAGTCTCTGGAGCAGCAGGAAACAAGCTTGCTCCCTCCCCAATAGGACATCCCTTCAAGTATTTAAACAGGGCTCTCATATCCCCTCTGAACCTTCCCTTCTCCAGGCTAAACACATCCAGCTCCCTAAGCCTCTCCTCATTGGGCTTCATGGTTTCCAGACCTTTCACCATTGTAGCCGCCCTCCTTTGGACACACCAGTCAGTGGGTCTCCATGGCCAAACTGGGAATCCCAGATCTCTCTTCTTGTGTCTCCTGGGGTCTTCTTGGCAAGAGTTCTTCAGAAGGAGGCTGCCATTGCCATCCTCTGGAGCTGACTTGCACAAGGTCACCTAGTAGGTTTCCATGGCCAGCCAGGATTCGAACCCTGATTCCAGAGCCATAGTGCCATGCTCAAACAGCTGCCTCACACTTGATCTCTGAAGAGGAGACCCCCAAGACCCCTCGGTCCCCCATGGCCTTGCCCGGCTTTGCCAGACTCAGGACAGCCACCATCATTGGGACCAAGGCAACCTGCTTGTCGTTGTTGCATGGCTACAAATAGTTGCAGAGCTATGGCAAACCCATCACAGGGTTTTCTTGGAAAGGTTTCTTAAGAGGCTAGTCTTTGCCTTTCCTGGGGCTGAGAGAGTGGGACTTGGCCAGGGCCACTCACTGGCATTCCTTGGCCTAGTGACCGTTCGGACCCTGCTCTCCAGTTTTCGCCCGACAAGTTGCGACCCTACCCTGGTTCTTCTCTTCCACTCCAGTTTATGGGGACCGTTCCCTAGGATTTCCCAAGGTATGCCCAAGGCCAGCCAGTGGATTTCCATGACCCAGCGGGGATTATCTTCATCTGACCATCAAATCGCAGCCCCACGCTGGCTCTTCTCTTCACTTATGGGGACCCCCTTCTAGGGTTTTCCCATCAACATTTCTTCAGAGGAAGTCTGACACTGCCTTCTTCCGAGGCAGAGAGTGACTTGCCGCAGTTGGCTTCCATGGCCAAGCAGAGATTTGAACCCTGGTCCCTGGCCCCCAAAGAGACAATGTGGTGTCATGGTTTGAGCATGTGGCTCCAGGGCATATGGCTCTAGAGACCAGGGTTCAGCTCCCCACTTGGCCATGGGAACCCACTGGGTTTGCCCAGAGGTTCAGAGAAACCTCGGCTCAGAGGCTGGAGGATCTCCTCCACTGGCCTCAAGGGATCCGGCTAGATAGCCCTTGGGTTCCCTTCTAAGGTTCTAGGGGCCTGCACTGCTCATATGGCAGAAAAGCTCTCTGGAGCTGGGCAGAGGGCAAAAGGATGCGTCCTGCGCACGCACACACGCACTCACACACACCGTTCTGAGGGTCTGATATTCATTCTCTGTTTTTGGCCATCATGTATCTGAAGGCCATGTCACTTTTCCTCCCAGATTGCTGGCTGGGGGATTCTGGGTGTAGTAGCCTAGAAAAGCGACTCTTCTGATCTCTGTCTGTATCCCACCTTTCCTGCTAGAAGGTCCAAGGCACAGCACTATGCAAGGAGGCTATCAGGGGTCTTTGAAGACCATGTAGCCCAACCCCTGGCAACCCCGAGATTAAAGCAGCTCCAGAGATGGCCACTGAACCTCTGCTAGCCTCCAGCAAAGGAGAGTCCACCCCCTTCTCAGGAAACCCATCGCTCCGTGTCAAACGCATTTTATCACTGGACAGTTCTTCCTAATGTTTAGCTAGAATCTACGTGTGTGTCTCTGTGTGTAATTTTGAAGGAATTGGGTTTTTGTGGCTCTGTGGCCATGTTCTAGAAGAGGTCGTTCCTGACGTTTTGCCAGAATCTGTGGCTTTGGTGTCTTCAGAGAAACTTCATTCTTTGCAGATGCCAGCCACAGATGCTGGTGAAACATCAGGAATAAACGCTTCCTGAACATGGCCACATAGTCCGAAAAAACCCACAAAAAACTATGGATGCTGGCACATTTGAAGGAATTATAGGTTCAGATCCTGAGGTGAAAATCCACTCTCCATCTTCCACCTAATGGCAGCCTTCAGCTATCTAAAGATGAAATCATCTTCCCTCCCAGTCCTGTTTTCTCCTCATGAAACATCCCCATCTCTCTAAACCCATTTTTGCAGGGCTTGGTTTCAAGATGTTTGAAGCAGGCTTAACTGGAAAAGAGTGACCAGCCCAGGAAATCATAGAATCATAGCATTGGAAGAGACCCCAAGAAGGGCCCTGATCCACTCCAACCCCCTTCTGCCCTCCTCCCGACCGCCATCTTGAGGGGGAGAGAAGCAGGCCAGCAACAACAGGCCTCTGCCCGCTAAAAAGACAAGCCCTCCTCCCGACCACCATCTTGCTTGTCTTTATTGCATGTTGTTCTATTTTTATTGTGGTTTTTTTAGGTTGTTTTTATGATGTGTTAATTTTTATTGATTCTGTGAACCGCTTTGATCACCTCGGAAAAGCGGTATAAAAATAAAACGTATTATTATTATTATTATTATTATTATTATTATTATTATTATTATGCAGGAACTCTCAAGCAACACATCCTCATTGACAGATGGCCATCCAGTCTCCGTTTAAAAGCTTCCAAAGAAGGAGACTCCACCAGACACCGAGGGACCCTGATGGTCAATGGTGGAGCTTGGATCTGGGTCCCCCATCCCAAATCTCACCCCACAAGTATTCCCTCCCCGTCCCCATCAACCCTTGGACAAAGAGCAGACACGAGTTTCAAAATCAAAAGGCTGTAATGGCTCAATGTGAAAACGGCCAAGACCTCAGTGCCAGTCAGGGGTACCTGAGGAATGGCACAGACGCAGATCGTCAGACGCCCCTGTTTTGGCTGCCCTGGGGCCCCCCTTTCCTCCTATGCCTTGGCCTCCTCCTTGACCTCTGAGGGGCCGTGGGAGGCCTGGTGCTCCAGAAGCTTCGCCTGGAGGCGGAAGCGGCGGCCACAGAGGGAGCAAGGGAAGGGCCGCTCCCGGCGGTGGAGCCTCCTGTGGGTGGTCAGGCTGACCTTGCTGGGGAAGGCGCGGCCGCAGTCGGGGCAGTTGAAGGGCAGCTCCCCCGTGTGCAGCCGCTGGTGGGTGAGAAGGTTGTTGCGGCGGGTGAAGCCCTTCCCGCAGAGTGGGCACCGGAAGGGTCTCTCGGGGGCATGCTTCCGCTGGTGGATCTGGAGGCTCTCCCTCCAGCTGAAGCACTCCCCACACGTGGGGCAGACGAAGGGCTGGTCTTCCTCATGCTCAACTCTCTGGTGCCTCAGCAGCTCTGACTTGGTGGCGAAGGCCTGGCTGCAGTCCTGGCAATGGAAGGCCAGCCCTTTGGCCCCAAGGTGCTCCTCTGCCTTGTGGGAGGCCAGGAGCCACTTGTGCTGGAAGACCAGGTTGCAGACGCCGCAGCGGTAGGCGCCCTCGGCCGTGTGGCTCGCCCGGTGGCGCAGGAGGTCTCCCTGGAGGCAGAAGTGGGCCCCACACTGGGCGCAGGTGTGGTGGCGTTTCCCCCGGTGCTTCTTGTGCGTCAGGAGGTTGGAGAGGTAGCGGAAGGCTTTGCCGCAAGAGGGGCAGGCAAAGGGCCCCTTCTTCTCCTCCTCCTTCTCTCCATCCTTCTCCGCCGCTGCCGCCCCATGGATGGCGCAGGGATGCCGCCTGAGGGAGTCCCCGTCTGCAAAGCTCCTCCTGCATTCCCTGCAGACTGGCGGCTCCTCCTGGCTTGGGCCCCAGGGTCTTTCCAAGCTGGGGTCCGATGCCAGGCTCCTGACGTCCAACAGCTTCACCTCGCACCAGATGGGGCAGAAGGCCAAAGGGTGGGAATCGGGCCCTGGAGCCCCCCAAAGAGGTGGGGAGGAAGGGCGAGGCCAGTCGACCCCTGGCTCCTGCTTGATGGTCACCTCTGGGATGCTGATGCCATTCTGGTCATCTGTGGGAAAGAGGAGGAAGAGGAGAGGAAATGATGCAACCAAGACACTGAAGATAAAAGGTCACCCTCTTAAAATCACAGAATTGGAAGAGACCCCAAAAAGGGCCCAGATCCAGTTCCTGCCATGCTGGAACTCACAATCGAAGCACCCCCCGACAGATGGCCATCCCTCTTGGTTTGCAAAGAATTGCAGGGAAGGGTTTTAAAACAAAACACACAGTGGATGTTTTAAATTGCAACAGTTTAAAAGGTGCATTTAAGAACCAGTTGAAAAACAGTAATTGCCAATTGTTGTTACTGCTATTAATTAATCTATAGCACATTTTTTCTTCACATTAAACAATACCATGAAAAAGACTACATAGCATTGTTTGAAAAATAGCCATGGGGGGGGGGGGGGATAAAGAGCAGTTTTTAAAAAAAGCACATTGCAAATTATTGTTGCTGCTGCTCCTGTATTATTGTCAGCAGCAGCAGCAGCAGCAGCAGCAGCAACAGTGCAGAGTATTGGTCTGAATGCAGTATTAGGAATCCAGGAGGCCGGGGTTCAACTCTCTACTCAGCCATGTCAAGCTCAGCCTCTCCATCCCTTTGCTAGAAATTCTCCATGCTAAGCCCTTGCTTTCTGGGGGGTTGGAGGAAGACAACGGGGGACACTCACCGGCTCCAGGGGTCCCTTGGGTGTCCCACATCCCTGAATGATGGGCATCTGAGGCACACGGCTCATCCCCTCGCTCTAGTTTGCAGATGAGCTCTGGTTTGGGAGGAATGGATCCTGCGCGCGACACAAGGGAGAAAGAAACCAGACTGAGCGGGTCACCCTTATGGAAGCAGCTGCCTCAGGTTGGGCAGAAAGCAACTGTGCCTGTCTTAAGAAGTGGCTGAATCCATGTCCTGCTCCCTCCTGCCTTTGCATCCAAGGTGGCTCATGGCAAAGATTAAAAGAAAGCACAGTTAAGAAGTTATTTTGTTTTCTTATATCCCGCTTTCCCCCCAAAACAGGGACTCAAGGCGGCATCTTGAGTCATTTCAAGCATCTGAAGTTTAAAAATGAATGATCCCATTAAAGCACCACTAATTTGAAACACCACAGAACTCTGTTTTGTTTTAGAATCAATGAGCATGACTCTTTCACTTTCAGAGAAGTTTGTTTCATTTTTAGTTTTTTGCTTAACATTCTTATTCATAAACAAAGTCATCATCCTCCATCATCCTCCTCCACAAATTAGTTACCTATATCAATAGTCCTGTTAGTTATTTACAAACCCTTATCCCCACTGCTCCCCCTCATTTCGTTCATGGCTGGGTTTGTTCTTAGGACTTTATTACATTTGACGAATCCCACGCAGAAACGAGATTTAAAAGCAGGAAAAACCCACAAATGTGGGATGTTTTTGAGACAAGATTTCTTCCAAACAGCAATAACGCGAAAATAAAGTGAATGGAAAGTCGGCAAAAATGACACCTTTCTACTTTGGGAACTTCCAAAAGTAAAAAGGCATTGTTTTTGTTGACTTTCTGTTGGCTTTATTTTCATGGTATTACTTTTTGGTGCAAACGCATCTGAAAAATGTCCTGCATTTGCGTTTTTCCTCACTCTGAAAACCCTGTTTCTGCGCCAGATTCAGACTCTAGTGTGATAAGGCTCTTACAATGTGAGCTAATCAATCGCTGGTTTTGTCTGTTAACAGTCATTATAGATTATATATACCTCTCTCTTTGTAACCAATAAAATTCTCTTGTATATAACTGTATATCATTTCTTGATTTACAATTCATGGTTTCTGCACTTAAAAGGGTGCGCACACAAACCTGGGATCGGATTTTACAAGCAAATGGACCAAGGTATGGTTAAAAGAGGGCCAAAGCCTTTCCATCCTAGAGACCAGCAAGACCCTCTGTCCGCACAAACCCCGGTCTTCCTTGGCCGGTCCCTGTGCCCCGTCTGCCCCACAGGAAGAGTGGGGGGCTTCCGGGATGCTCACCCAGCGACGCCAGCAGCTCAAAGTTGCCCTCCATGACTTCCTGGTAGAGCTCCCGCTGCCATTCCACGAGGGACCCCCACTCCTCCGGGGTGAAGTAGACCGCCACCTCCTCAAAGGTCACCGGGGTCTGCGGAGGGAGAGAGGGAACAGGGGACATTTAGGATCTCACCACTGAGCGGCACAGACCACCAGCAGCAACAGGGGCAACAGCGACAGGTGACAGGTGTCAGGCACGCTGCAGGCCATTCCAGCTTTGGAAAGTGCATGTTTGTCATTATATTTATTTACATTTCTAAAGCCACTGCAGACCGTTTCTTAATAGCCCTTGTATTCAGTTACTTTACTCTTTGTGCCTTCGCACACTTCAAACATAGCATATATTCTTATTTACATCCTCTCCGTTAATTGTTCAATGGAGTTTATCCCATGAAGGCGGTCAGGGTTTATCCTGGGAATCTCCCGTAATTATCCCTTCTCCTTTTGCGTTGTGTCTTTTCCGGTTGCAAGGCGGAGGGCAGGGAGCTCTCCCATTAAGAATAATGATCATTGTAAGCCGCTCTGAGAGCCTTTAGGGCTGAAGGGCAAGGCATAAGGACTCTAAGTAAATCAAATAATAAACAGCAACTATGCAGAACGATTTCACACAACGACACACAAAACCCGCCACTAAAGTGGTCACAAAGAAGCATTAACCTTCAGGATTTCAGCGATAATGCATTTCCCATATGGCTTTATTTGTGCAATGGTGTGTGATAATAGTTTGCAAAATTACTTGGCGTTTCCACTTTATTTACAGGATGCTTTTAATGTGCTTTAATCTCTCTTTAATACTGGAATTAGCCGCAGGGGGATAAACTCCATTGTCTGGTTATAGAGGCAAATCACTCAGCATTCCTTCTCTGATGCTAAGCTCCCTTCCCAAAACATTGCCAGCCGGCAAAGAGGGCCTCCTTCTCCCTCTCCCGACCCACCTCTGCCCCCAAGAGCCCTTGCTTAGCTTTTCTGGGGCTACGCTGCTTGGGACCCTTTCTTGCCCCAGGGCCATTCCCAAGAGAGGCTTCTAATTTGGCTTATTCCCACCTTGCAGGCAATTATTCTTCCGTACCAAATGTATTCATTCCATCCGTAGTCTGCCTTTCTCCCAGAAGGCGCTCTTACAACCATCTGAAGACAGTATACAAATAAACCAAAGGCTGTAATGGCTGCACATTGGCTTTGCCCTGTCCGTCTCCTACTTTTCCAGGGGCTGCCAGGCCTTCTCCTTGGTTCCCAGAGACCTTTTTCTAAAGAGGGACATTGTGCAGCGACTAGAGTCCTATTCCTTCCTTTCTTTGCTGTGCAAAGAGACTGCTTCCTTTCTTCCTTTACAGGAGTTTCTCTGGACTGAAAGGAAATCATAGTAATCAATCCGTGCTTCTGCTAAGAAACCCCGAAAGGCCTATTTGCTGCAGCAGAACCAATCCCTCAGCGGTTCCTCTGACTCTCTCAGGGGTCCTTATTCTGTGTCCCCAGAGAGCCCTGAGCATGTGCAGAGTGGCTTTCCTGGCCATAGGGCAGCCAGGGGTGTGTGAAGGAGGCCCATAGTGCCTTCTCAAGGGCCCTACATCCCCAGAAGCTTTCAACCTCAGGCGAGAGAGGGGTCTAGGGGGGGGACCCCAGGCCCAGTGTCCCCCTCCTCTGCTTGGGGGCCCAGAGAGACCCCCCTCCAGCCCTTGCCTCCCTCTGGACCTGACCCATTGCCCTCCAGCCCAGGCAGAAGCCCCAGCCCCACATGCTGGGGGATGGATGGATGATGGGCCTTGCAGTCCCACGAGGGGAGGGGCGGCCATTGCTCCCTCCCTTCCGAGGACTGCAACACCCATCGCCCGGGCTTCTAGCCGGGCTGAAGTCTAAAGCCCTCCTTTCCCAGGGCCTGTCCTACATTTCAAGCTCCTCTCCAGGGCCCCCCATTCCGAGCACCAGCTGTAAGAAGCATGGCTTTGGAGGACAAGGAAAGGCGCCCCAAAGCGAAAGGCAACGAGAGGCAGGCTTCTCGGCGGGGCTCCTCCTGGAGAGGGACCTGTCCGGGGAAAGGGGGCCTTGGTCCGGGGACCTTCCTCTTCCTACCTGCGGGCCCCGGTCCTCCATCGGCCTCCCGGACACATGGGCAGGGAAAGGAGGAGAGGGAGGGAGGAAGGCAAGGAGGAAGCCAGGCCCAGCCCAACGGCTCCCAGCCTCGCCCCCTGCCCTCCCTCTTCCTTCCTTCCTTCCTTCTGCTGACGCTGCTGCCATCTCCAAGACCTCTCTAGATATCATCCTCGCCTAGTCTCAATGCATCTGAGGAAGTAGACCTAAGTCCGCCTTCCCTCCCTCTCTCTCTCTCTCGGTGAGCCTCAAAGGTGCTTCTAGGAGGCATCTCTCTCTCTTCGTCCTGAGCCACAGACCCAGAGGGCTCTCTCTCCGGGGCAGAAGAAGGGGCCTGGCCCGGGGGCCCTTCGGCCTCCCTCGCAGGCAGCTCCGGGGCGCTTCGAATGCATTTGCCTCTCTTTAAAGGCCTTACGAGGATGAGCCTTTATTTAGGAACCATTCCCGCCTGGGCTTGGCTTTAATGTACTTCGCTTCGCTTTTACTGTGTGCTGTGTTTTGAATGTTGTGAGCCGCCCTGAGAGCCCTCTTGCTTGGGAGAAGGGCGGGCCGTAAAGAAGAGCTACTACTAATCCGCCCGGGGCCTGGGCCGTTTCCTGGCAGCCAGCGCCGGGCCTCGTCGGGCGAGGACTAGTTTTAAGCCGCACCTAAAAGGCGGAGAGTGGGACGACCAGGCCGCAAAACCGCCCTTCCCACACTGGGCAGGACTACGCAGGCGCACAACTCTACGCCGGAAGTAGGAGAATGCTTCCGGTGTCAGGGGAGCCAAGGGCGGGTGGAGGCCCTTCCCACCATAGAGACCCCGAAGCCAGAGCGCCCCTCTTTTCAACGACTAAAGCGGCGAGATCCGAGTGACGTCAGCGGAGGAGCGCGAGATTTCACAGTCCTGCCTAGGATTCCGTTCTGACCAATCACCGTCATCGCCGATGACGTCACGAGGAATGGCAGCCGCTGCCTCCAATGAGAACAGGGAGTAGAGCCAAAGTGCTCTACCGGAAAAGGCGGGGCTGGAGGCCAAAGTTCGTCCCTTCTTCCCTTCCGGTTTCAAGGGGCTCTGCCTACAAGATGGCGGCTTTCGTGGGGCGGCTGGCGAGCGGGGCGTCTGTTTGGGGTAAGCGCCTGCCGGAGGCTCCGGTTCCAATCCCGCCTCGGTCCCACTCTCTGGGCCCCAGAGGGAGGCCAGTGGGGCGGAGCCTCCGAGGAACCCTGGCCCAGAGCCAGAGACAGCAAGGGAAGGCGGCCGCTGCGTCCTGGGCTTCCAGGAGCCGCTATGGCAGTCATGGCTATTCAGGATGCAATGGCTGTCTATGAAACGTGGCAGAGAATGGCTATCTATGCATCGGATTGCCTTCTGTCTCTCTCTTGGTTGCTGGCGTTTGATGGCCACCTTCTCCTGGGCTTTCCTTGCCAAGGTCATGATGGTGACCCTTTGAGGCCGAGAGAGTGTGACCTGACCAAGGTGGGTCTCCAGAGCTGAGCCGGGATTGGAGCCCTTGGCCATCATCGCTTCAGTGGTCAGTCAGCCATAGAAGCCCCTCTCTCTCTGCAGGGAGCCTTGCCAAGGGCATTTGCCAGTGCTCTCCTTGCCCCATTGGTCCCGCTTGCCTCCGGCCGTTCTGCCGCAGGGACCCAGGCGGCCCAAGATGAGAGAGACCTTTCACAGTTGCCTTAAACTCAAGCAGGTTAAAACATCTATATACAAAAACCGCATACAATAGATGCAGCAAAATAGGACGCTGCACCTTCAGTGTTTCTTTGAGCTGCGTTCTTTGCTACTGATCCAAGTGGCTCAAGACAGTTATATATTGAATGAGGGTTTTTCAAAGGTTGCTGCCTTGATGGCGCTCAGTTTGCTCATTCCGGAAGGTTCCTCGGTGGCCCTGCCTTGAGGGAAAAGTGGGAGAGGAGGCAGTAAATGGCCAAAGATGGGGAGGGCTTACCTTGGAGACTTCGGGGGGGAGAGGGCTGACAGCTTGGCCTCCCATTTTGGGAGACAGGCAGCATGTAAATCCCTTAAGTAAAATAAGCATCTAAATGGACATCTTCCCTCTATCCAGGTGACACAAGGCAAAGGAAACCATGGAGCCCTATCAGGAGAGACTTAGGGAGCTGGGGGTATTTGGCCCATAGAAGACAGACAGTTAAGAGGAGATATGAGAGCCCTGTTTAAGTATTTGAAAGGATGCCCTATTGAGGAGGGAGCGAGCTTGTTTTCTGCTGCTCCAGAGAATAGGACACAATGAAGCAAGGGATGCAAGCTGCAGGAAGAGAGATTCCAGCTCAACATGAGGAGGAACCTCCTGAGAGTAAGGACTGTTAGACAGTGTAAGATGCTCCTTCCTTGGAGTGTAGTGGAGTCTCCTTCCTTGGAGGTCTTTAAGCAAAGGCTGAATGGCTATCTGTCAATGGGGATGCTTTGACTGAGAGTTCCTGCACGGCAGAAGAATAGAGTTGGACTGGATCAGGGCCCTTCTTGGGGTCTCTTCCAACTCTATGATTCTGGCTTGCTTGCTTGTTTTCTTCCTGTGATGTGGGGCATTGCAGAAATACATCCATGCCCCTTAGCTGACCATATGCTTTCCCTCCAGGAGCTGCTGCTGCTTCGGCCTTCCTGCTGCCCCTCCGGTTGATGCCGCCGCGGTGCTCCGCCATGGCCACCCTCAACCAGATGCACCGCCTGGGCCCTCCGAAGCGTCCTCCTCCTAAGGCCGGTCCGCTGGGCGGCCACCCGCAGCTGAAAGGGGTCGTCCTGAAGACCATGATCCGCAAGCCCAAGAAGCCCAACTCGGCCAACCGGAAGTGTGCCCGCGTGCGGCTCAGCAACGGCAAGGAGGTGATCTGCTTCATCCCGGGGGAAGGGCACAACCTCCAGGAGCACAACATCGTCCTGGTGGAGGGCGGCCGGACGCAGGACCTGCCAGGGGTCAGGCTCAAGGTCGTGCGCGGCAAATACGACTGCGCCCACGTCCAGAAGAAGAAGTGAGCGCCGCTCGCACGAGGAGATCCTGCCGGGGTCGAGTGGCTTCCTTCCAGCAACAGAGAAGGAGACTGAGCTGGTGACTGCAGCCGGTTGGGGGCCGGAGCCCAAAATTAAACTCCTGGGGCCCTGACTTTCCAGGTCAGGAATCTGAACATTTCTTCCTTCTCTTGTTATTCAAAGAACACAAGGGTTAAGAGAGCAAGGGGAGATGGGCAAGATGCTGTTCTGTTTTGGAATAAAAAGTCATTGCCAGAGATGCCCTAGATCCCTTTGTCAGCCAGTTATTCCTTTTTGTCACCTGGGCTGCATCCACACTAGAAATCCATCACAATGTCAGCATGAAGTGGTGACAGTTATGAACCCCAGTAATATTTGGGGAAACTGAAGGAGGGAGAACCAAACTTAGAACAGGCCAGGGCAAACAGATGCATTTAACAGTGTGTGAACAAACTACACTTCCCAGAATTCCATAGCCTTGAGCCTTGGCAGTTAAACCAGTGTCAAACCAGGCTATTTCTGCAGTGTGGATACAGCCATAGACACTCACACACTGCTAAATGGAACCGTTTCCCCTGGCCTTTTCTAAGCTTGCTTCCTCCTCCTTCCATTCCCCCAAATATTACTGGGGTTCATGACTGTCACAGGATTTGTACTTTCTTCTCCCTGGCAGCCCTGACCCCCCTGAACTCCAGTAACAAGCTGGAGACTAGAAACCATTCCACTCGCTTTTAGGTTTGGCTGCTGTGAGGCAAAATGGAACAAGTTCAGGTTGCCAAAGTCTTAGGCCAGCCCTGAAACAGATGGAATGGGGGCACTCCTTGTAAGCCACTTTGTGTCCCACGCTCAATGCACCCCGCTCAATGCCCCTTGTTGCCACTGTGTTGGCATGTATTTCACTCTCATTCAGTCTTGCTTCAGGGCATGGAGCGGGTGTTATTCTATGCTTCAAAAGTCCTGGGTCAGCCCTGGAATAGATGGAGCAAGAGGCATTCCCTGTCAGCCACTTTGTCTCCCCTAAAAGACTTCTCTGTTCAAGTGAGAGGCACTGAGGGAAAGTGGGCAAATGCCACTGGCACAGAAAGCAAGGGAGCAGTTGAGCAACAAAGGGCAGAAGCTTCTCCCTTTGATCCACACCACCCAAATTAGTCCCCATTTGCCTTCCACAGTAGTCATTCTCCCTGCCCCATATGTTACACCTCCTAGGAAGGGCAAGATTCTGCTTCCCCTTCTCATTTAATGGTGCGCAAACTTCATTTGCGCTCTGAGCTCAGTTTGCAGCATCTGAAGGAAGATGAGGACGAAGGAAGTGGGAACAGTGTTTAGTGTGGAAGGAGAGCTGGGGCAGGGCTGTTACGCCTCTTGAGCCGAGCGCAAAAGCCCACAGTCCCAGGCAAGAGCCATCAACAAGGGATCTGAAAACAACAATGCTGTGGTAGATTAGGCTGTCCATAGGATTCCTTTCAAGAAGAAAAGGATTTATTGAGGTTCGGAATGAAAACGTGCTACTTCCAAACTATGCACATTTTATAAAAGGTTTATATAAAAGGTCAAACAGTGCAACCGGTTAGAAAGGTGTACTTCACTGAGGTGTGGACGCTGTCCTTTTTCCGTGTGAAGTAGCAACGCCACAGAAAGGGATTGCAACCTGAGTTAGCCCTCTCCCCTACCCATCCCTCCCGCTCCTTAGTGACATCAGTGTTGGGTGGGAAAAGGTGTGTTATCTCACTCGCACACAAATACACTCACATACAAACTCACACACAGCCTCCTCCCTCCCTCTCTCCCTCCCTCCCTCTCACAGCTCTTCCCCTCGCTGCTGCCTCTTCTCAAAGAAGGCACAGTAGGCCTCCCGGACATTGTGGGCCTCGCCCGTCTCTTCCGCGTCGGAGAAGTTGCCCGTGTGGCTCTCTGAGGCCGCGGAGGACAGATCAGCGTAGTCCATCCCTTCCTCCCAGCCGTCCTGCATGGCCTCATGTCTGCTCTCGCAAATGTTGTGGAGGATGCAGCAGGCGATGATGACAAGAGGGACGTTCTTCTCTGCCACATCCAGCCGCTTGAGGAGACACCGCCAGCGTCCCTTCAGCCTTTCAAAGGCATAGGTCACGGCTGCGTGGCACTTCCTCAGGAGTGCATTGAAGTGTTCCCGAGCTCCACTGGAGACATTGGCGTAGGGCTTCATGAGCCACGGCCTCAGGGGGCAAGTGGGACCCCCCAGCAGGATGGGGCTCATGGTGACCCCTTCTATCTCAGTGGTGGTCTGGGGACCAAAGGTGCCTTTCTCCATTCGCTCAAAGAGGGGGGAGCCCCATGGCAGCCCAGAATCCTGCAACCCCCCGGACCACCCGGCGTACACATCCATGAACCGTCCTGCGCTGTCCACCAGGGCCTGCAGAACCATGGAGACCAAGCCCTTCCCATTGATGTAGGCAGAAGCACCATGTGGGGAGCACAGGATAGGAATGTGGGTTTCGTCCACCACTCCAATGCAGTTTGGGAAGCCGACCCTCTCAAAGCCACCCATGACAGCATGTGCGTCACCAAGCTGGACAACGTGCTTCAGCAGCACATCGTGAATGGCTTCACACACTTCCATGACAATGACCGAGGCAGTCGACACACCGACACCAAACTGGTTGGCAACGGAGCGGTAGCTGTCCGAGGTGGCAAGCTTCCAGAGGGTGAGTGCAACACGTTTGTCCACTGGGATGGCAGCGCGCATGTTGGTGTCCTCGCGCTGCAGCACTGGGCGCAGCTTCTCCACCAGATCCAGCACGGCCTCGCGGGACATGCGGAAACAGCGGATCCATTCCCTGCTGTCAAGCCGACCGGCAACCAGGTTGTCCCACCAGTCCGTTTTTTGTGTCTTGCTCCAAACTGTCCGGTCATTTGGGCGGTAGTTAGCCCCCAGCAAGACACGTGCCATGGCGGCACGCTGCCTTCTGCGGCGCAGCCGGAGATCACGCATCCGTTTTGCCGATGAACTTGGGGCCTTCCCTGGATGCCAGGCTGATGGGCAGAAAGAGAGCCTGATTTCAAAATTTCAGTTAGTCTCAAAGGAGCTACAAGATCTCTCTACATAGTGATTCTACAGACTAACATGGCTATATCTTTGAAGTCAAAATACTATACTGTTTTTTTTTAAACCTCTGGAACCTCTATGGAGGGCCAGAACAGAATCCCTTTTAACAACACTGCTAGTAGCAGCCATAGCACAGATAACATGACTGTGATCACCAGCTGGATCCTGGACAGCAATGGCAAAGGAACCCATACAATCCCGTCCCTTAACCAACTCAGGATTTACCCCAACAATATAGGCCTCATAGCAGATCACAAGCTTAACACGATTCAACAGTGTGATGCAGCAGGAAAAAAAGCCAAGGCAATCCTAGGCTGCATCAACAGAACTGTAGTGTCAAGGGACACAATACTACCTTATTTTGCTGATGCAACACCCTCGTGCCGTGCACTGCTGTTCAAAGTGCCAAAACTGCACAAGCAGTGCCATGGGAGACCAGAAGAAGGAGGCAGACTGAAGCCTCTTCCCAAAGTTTGGCTCCTTGCCCCAGAACTGAGCAACAAAGACTGGCTGGGCTGAAACAGGCTCTGCTCTCCTGACCCAGACCTGTCTCGGAATCATCCTCCTGAAGGGGCTTTGGATGGATGATTCTGTACAGGACTAAGCAAACAGGAGATACTGGCCCAGAATCCATACTTACTTTGCAGGCTGCCCTGGGCTGCTGCGTTGGTGAGCCGCTCTGCAGGGGTGGCGCCGGTGATTTCCATCCAGAGGTTGCTGCTGGCTGTCAGGCCATTGATGGGGGTCAGTGCCATGTCCTGGTGCTGGCTGTGACTGGGGACCTGGCAGGATTCAACACCGAGTGAGGAATCCTGGTCTTGGAGCCGCAAGGGGAAGTCAGCCATCCCCAAGTCGTAATGAGTGGGAGGATCTTCGTCCTGCCTTTGCAGCTGATAGCAGGGAATCTCCATCTCATGGATAGAAGAGTCCAGATCAGGCAGTTGCAGCTGATAGTCAGGAAGGCCCACAGCCTGGCTGTGATGGTTTTGGTTGTGCTTCTGCATTGGGTAACTGGGGAGCCCCAGCGCATCCATGTAGGGCCTCCCATCCGGGCAACGCAGCTGGTGCAAACCGATCCCCTTGGGAGGTAGTGGGAGCATGAAGGGCTGCTGGGCAGGGGATTCCTCCCTCCGGCCTCTGCTCTTCCGCCCCTTCTGCTTGGCCCTGTTGACACATGCCTTGGGGATGACCAGGCCCCGGCTCATCATCAGGAACCGGTCCAGGAGGGCGAAAAAGGGCATGGTCTGGCGGGCTCGGTTGGAATGGAGGTTGCCGTCCTTGATCTCCTTGAAGCCACGCCTCAGATCTTTGGCTCGCTGCCGGCACTGCTCCAGGTTACGGTGGAAGCCCATTTTCCGCATCTTATCCGACAGGCGCTTGTACTGCACCTCATTCCGGTAGTTGTCATAAAGGGCAGTCTGGACGCGGTCGTCCCCCCAGAGCTCCACGAAGGCTTTGGTCTCCGAAATGGTCCAGTGAGCTGCCCGCTGGCGGACCTGCTCCATGGCCTTCTGGCGGCTGGAAAAGGGAAGCAAAGATGCAGGTATAAGGCAGGACTAATTGAGGCCCTTCCTCATCAGGAGACACCAGGTCTCTTGAGGAAATCAAGTAGGAAAGTGCTATGGGTCACAAAAGCGCTCTAGGAAGTTATCATGAGCAGTAGTTTTACACAAAGCATCTGCCATATTTTGGGGACTGCATCAGGACTCTTTGAGACACCACTGTGGGACTGGGGGGGGGGGCACTTCCCTGTGCCCTCACATGAGTGTTTAAAACCTCTCCACCCAAATGTTTGTGACTGTAGGAGACGTAGCCACTTTGAAGCAAAGCCTACTCCTCTCCCCTCAAGAGCTCCTCACCTGTAGTACAGGGCGTCCGGCTGCCCAAAGGTGACTGTCCCATCTAGCAGCAGGTCTGGCTTCTGATCCACCGCAAGGGCCATCTTGCAGCTGCAGTTGAAGCACTTGAAGAGTTTCCCCAGGGCCAGCTGCGCCTGGATCTGGCCGGCCTCCTCCTCCTTGTAGACAAAGCGGCTCTGGCAATCGACGCAGGTGAAGGCCTGCTCCGGATGATGAGCATTCTGGTGGGCCACAAGGCTGTTGGGACCCCCAAAGGATTTCCCACACTGCAGGCAGGGCAGGGCTTGCTCTCCAAAGTGGATGCGGAGGACGTGGGAGATGAGGGCTTCCCGCTGGGAGAAGCTCAGGCCACAGTCCCTGCAGTCGTGCGTGCGATCAGCCCTTGGCTTCTCTTCCAGCTTGATGCAGGGCTGGGCCTCTGCTGGGAAAGGATGCGCAATGAGAAAGAAGGAGGTGGGCTTGGAAAGGGGGGTGGAGGATGGTTTACCACCAGAAAGCCCAGCAGATCTTGGTGTGGTTTGGGGGGGGGGAAACACAGAAAAGACTCTCCCTCCCAAACCTGAAAGCTATCGTGTGTGTGTGGGGGGGGGGGTGTGCAGCCAGCTCATCACAAGCCCCACCAGGGAGGTCTTGGTGCCACTTACCAGGACTGGGGGTTCCCAGGGCTTCTTTTCCTCTTTTCTCTGGCTGAATCTTGCTACAGAGCCGCTCAACTCCTGGTTTCCTTCTTGCCTGCACTGGTGAATTGGCCCCAGAAGCTGTACAAAAGAGTGAGAAACAGTCAACACTCAGAGGCCCCTTTTGCTCTGGGAACTCTTGGGGAGATGGCACTGGAGCAGAAGGAAAAGGCAAGAGTTCAGGGCTGAGATGTTCATATCATATTTCTAGGGGAAAGCAACATACAGGAATGCAGGCAGACGCATCTTAGAGAACGTAACATCTAAGCACTAGAGTGCATGCATCCTCCAGATGAAGAACTTCTGTGGTCCAAAGGAGCGAGGGGTGGGTTGTGGAGCAAGCCCCAGCATCCCTGTCTGTATCGCTAAACTGAGACTCACTGCCCCCAGAGACACTGATGGCTGCCAACTTGGATGGTTTTGAAAAAGAGATTCATGATGGGGGACTGGGCCATGGGTGGATGAAACTACTACTATTACTGCCAGAATTCTCTGCTGTGAAATGTGACATTTATGCTCTTTTGCTCTCCAAGGAGCAACCTCTGCATCTCTTACCAGAGTTGAGGGCAGCAGCTGTCTCTTCCAACTTCTCTTCCGGAGGTTTCTCAGAAGGAGGGGCCTCTCCTCGTTCTATCCGTTGCAGGACATCTGATTTGAGCCCCTGGGTTGGCACTGCAGGGAAAGGAGAGACAGAGAGAAAGAAAGGGGGAGAACTCACCATTAGGAGCATTGGCGTGAAGATGTGTGTGCCCTTCTGCCATCCTAGTTCACAAGGTCTGATATTATGCAGGCAAAGCAGAGGCAAAATGAGACTTGGGGGGAGCCACTGTGGGCTTGACCTTCCATTCTCAGAGGGGCAGAGAAGAGGCATCCAGGCAGAGGATCAAGTCAATGGTCAGTGGAGGATGGCCAGATGGTTCTGCAAGCTCTGCATAAAGGCCACAGCCTGGGAGATGGAGGCACATGGCAACTGAGCCTGGAAGCCCCATTTCACTCTGAAAAGCTGGACAAAATTCACAGAGTGGAGGCCAGGGCACTGCCTCTATCCAGGGGACTGGGGGCCCTGCTCAAAGACAGCCCCTACAAGCCTGGACTCTGTTCTCCTGCTGGACCCAGCTGATGCCAAGCAGAGCAAAGCCAACCATCAAGGGCAGCAGGGAAGCGGAAAGATTGTCCTGGGAAGGCTGGGAGGACAGTAGATGGGGCTGGAAGTAAAACGTTAGTGGGATGGGGAGCGGGGGTAAAGAATCGGAAAGGGAAGGGATCCAATGGGTCACCAGAAAAACATGTCTTGCTCAAAAACATCCAAGGAAGGAAGGTCCCAACCCTCCTCTTCATCCCGTTTGGGAAGCTGTGGCCTTTCAGAGTGAGCCATGAGAGGAATGGTGGGGAAGGGGAGTCTCTCACCCAGCGAGGCCACAAGTTCATGGTTTCCCTTCATCACTTCCCAGTAGAGGCCCTTCTGCCAAGCAGTCAGCTCTGTCCACTCCTGCGGCGAGAAATAGACAGCCACGTCCTCAAACGTCACCTGAAAGAGGAACATTTGCACTCAGCACCCAGAGCGAGAAGGTGGGAATGGGCAGGAAGGGGATTTCTCTGCTGTCCATCACCCGACCCCTTGCCTCCCAGTTGGGTGGCACTTTGGTTAGGACCCAGCTGGAGTTTCAGTTCCAATGAAAGCAGGGCAGGATGTTTGCGTGCTCAAATGCATTAATAACAGCTTTAGGGGCTACATAGGACCCAGGGGATACTGTACATGTCAATAAATAAAAAATAGTGCTTATTATTCCTGAAGAGGCAAAATACATTCAAGTCATCTAGAGGCAGATGAAGAGGAGGGAAAGATTTCTGTTTCCTGCTCTTTATCCATCTGGGCAGGTATTCCCATCATCCCCAGCCAGTCAGCTGACAGATGGTGCAAACAACAGCCTAATGCACCTGGAGGGTCCCCAAGTGGCATGTATGCCCTGTTCAGCCATCAACATGGGACACCCCGCATTGCTTGCGTCTTCCTCTGCCAGGTCAGCATTGGAAGACGCTGCCAGAGTGCCAGCCAAAACAGGGCCAGGGGTGCATCCTTCGGCCTCAGATCAGCAATCTGTCAAAGAGAGGCAAAGGGGCTGTCCACCTCTCTGGCAGCAGGGTTTTGTCATTCCAGAGAGAATCGCAAGGATCAAGAAGTGGCTCCATGATGCATATGAGGTGAGGGGTTGAACATGTTTTATCTGCCCCAGAGTGTGAGGTGAAGCGTTGGCTGTGGACATAGGTCAAATGAACAAACTAACCTATACTCAGGATCTGGTTTCCCGCTCGCTGATGCTGCTCCTCCCCAAAAAAGGCTGCCCAGCCTCCCGGCGCTCTGCCTCCTCACCTGAGCGATCCGCAAGTGGCTCTCAGCCACCTGCTCCTCTTTGAGGTGCTCCAAAACCCGCTGGCACCAGCACTGCCAGGTGCACAGACCTCGCCAGGTCCTGGGTGGCTCCGAAGGGCCCTGAGGAAGAGGAGGAGGAAGGGAGGCCGTCCAGTCAGCATCCTCTTCACCACCTTGAAAACAATCAGGAGGGAGAAGCAATCACAAAGAGGCCTTTGGCACTCCACAGTAAGAGCACGAGGTTCCCACTTGGACTTCCATGGCTCCCTCAAACCCTAGGAGTGGCAGTTTATGGAGGGGTACTTGGAATTCTCTGCCAGAGAGCTCTAGTGCCCTCTCAAGGGACAGTGGCAGCTGAAGGGGCAATATGGTGCTGCGATGTGTGGTGTGGTGTGGATTCCCTCCGTCCCTCTCATTCCTGGCCGGTGGAGACCAACCTCAGGTGGGCCAGTGGCCACAATCAATGCCACTAATGGCTTTGCCCAAGGCCTACACAGGGGATGTTTCTTTCTGGATTACATTTCCCAGAATCCACCCCTAGCAAGCATGGCTGAGGTATTCAGAGAGCAGGGGTCACCCACTGGCTGGCCCTTTCTCTCCCTCCCTCCATCACTCTGGCTCTTCTGCACCACAGCTGGTCAAGCAGGGCATGTTCTGCCAGGTTCTGCAGGAAGCCCTTTGCCTTTCAGGCAAACAATGCAGCTGGTGCCACTTGTCTTTCAGTGGATACCTGCCAAATGATCCACTTCTGTCCCCAAATTCCCCATAGCACCAGCCCCAGATGGCATCCTTGCCATGCTCACCTGGAGCAGGTGGCCCTGAGATGGTCACCTCTCTCTTCCCAGCAGGCTCCCAGGGCTCCACGCCTTCCTCCATCTCACAGCCAGGCAATTCCTCTTCCTCTTCTGCACTTCCTGCTTTGGTGGATGCTGAGAGAGAGAGAGAGAGAGAAGGGTCAATGTTTGTGGCCAGAGCCAACTAGCTGCTCAGAGGCTGCTTCTCTGGAAGTGAGAGGAAGAAAATTAATGTTCCAGACTCTCCCTGAGATCCTGCTCTTTCTTCCTTCCATACCCATCTCTACCAGCCGCATGGCTTGGCCTTTGCCCTACAGATGGCAGCTTAGAGACCACCTTCTCTCATAAAATAATAGAATCTTCAGAGTCAGAAAGGACCCCAAGGGCCACTTAGTCCAACCTCCTTCAGCCATACAGGAAAGCACCACTAAAACACTTCTGAAATACAGTTAGCCAACCTCTGTTTAAAGATCTCCAAAGAAAGAGCATCTACTACTCCCTGAGGCAGTCTCTTCCATTCTCAAATAGCTCTTACATTAAGAAAGTTCCTCCTGGTAATGTTCAGGTGGAATCTCTTCTCTTGCCGTATGAATCCAAGCTCCCTCCACCTCTGCATGTTCGATTCATACCTTCTATGTATCTGTTCATCTCCCAAAGGAGAAATGCACTCAAGCTCAGGCTAACCTACAAACCACAGCCTCTGTCCAGCCCCAAATGGAAATAGGGATCCCCTTCCTTTCCCCCAGTTGCACAGAGATGCTCTGCTATTTCTCCATCTCAGCACCTGCAAAAATGGCATTCAATGCTGCCAACAGCCTCCTTCACACAAGGATGAACACACTAAATCCAGTGTTAGGCTGGTGAGGAATTCCCATGGAGTTGTATCTACTGAGTGAAGCGCTTCACCAGAGGCTCCTTTTATTTATTACCACAATCACTAAGAAGTGTTAGCCTGGCTGACATTTTAAAAATTGATGTGTGTGTGTGTGGGGGGGAAATCCCATTCCACTCCTACTCCCCAAATAACCATGGCCATACTCTCTGCTTGTACAAGAGGGGCAGAGCTTTGTTGTGTTCCCAGCCGTATCCAAGGAAAGCCAAAGCAACCACTCAGAAAACCCCATTGTGCCACACAACGCAGGCAGGTACAAGCCTTGGCACAGCCCTGGGAGGAAGAGGCATTTGGCCTTGTGCCCTCAATGAGTGATGCACAAACCCAACCACAGACATACATATACACAGAGAGAGAGAGAGAGCACAATTCCAGAAACATTTGATTTAAGATTCAAGAACATTTCTAGCATGTGCTACTGATGCATTAAATTATTGTATGATTTTCACCTGGAGTGATTGTAAGTTGTTTCTATTGGCCAGAATCCTGTTGGAGAGTTACAAATGTGAAAGCACTGTGGTTATGGTACTGCGCAGTGATCCTGATCCTTTGGATCCATCCAGCAGCCCCGACAATCAAAGGTTGGGGGCTGTTCGCCGCCGCTCTGGACGCAGCTGGCGGCCATTTTGACCCTCCTCCCATGAGCATTTTCTGGTGCCCAACCATAAACAGGGCGTGAAGTCAAAGACTTTCGTGGCTGGCATCCATAGCTTTTTGTGGGTTTTTCGGGCTCTGTGGCCATGTTCTAGAAGAGTTTCTTCCTGATGTTTCGCCAGCATCTGTGGCTGGCATCTTCTAAGATGCCAGCCACAGGGCCCCTCTCGCAGTTCCCTTGCACCTGGGATCGCTTAGCCAAGGGATGGTCCTCTCAATCAACTGCTTTCTAACTGAGAGGGGAGTGGACCCCCATTGATAGCACCAGCTACTGTCCAGTAACTGGGGACTTTCTCAGTCCTGATGTATACTATTGAATACGGAGGGACCATGAATATGAAACAGTCATGAACGCATAACTCCATGCATCTGCAACGGCTCAACAGGATTCTGGACATTGTCTTGAGGTCCCACAACAAAAAGCAGAGTATAAATGTCACAGCAAGCAAACAAACAAGCAAATAAGGTGGCCTTTTGGGAAAGGAAAAGAAAAAAAGGCAGGCTGTCTGCCCCAAACCCACCCACCCCCCATTGTGCCCCTTCAGGAGCATCTTCTCTCCTCAAGATTCATCCTTGCTTTCCTTTGCCTTTTATGCCCCCACAGACAGCACCAAAGTCAGCACTGTTATAGGAGGAGGGAGGGAGGGAGGGATAGTGGGAAACTGGGGTGGTTCTGCTCAGAGGGTACAACAGGCTTAATGGTTGGAAGTAACAGGAGGGTAGATGTTGAATAGAACATTAGAAGGACCTTCTTGACAAAGTGATTTGACAAAGAAACCCATTGCTTAGCGAGGTAGTGGGGTCTCCTTCGCTGGATGTCTTCCAAAAAAAGCTGGAGAGTGACCTGCTGGGAATCTATCAGGAGATTCTGCACTGAGCAGCGGGTTGGATGTGATGCCCTCTAAGGCCCCCTTCCAACCCTAGGATCCTGTAGTTCTGTTTCCAAACCAGCCACCATCTCCCGTCCGCTTAGGAACACAGGTGGCTGGCTGAGGCTGGCAGGAAAGAAGGAAGGAAGGCGCCAACTGTTCCCTCCACAAGCCACCTGGTCCTTTGAAGGGAAGACTGGCTGGCTGGGTCGAGCAGAGTGGGCTTCAGCCTGGGGTCTTTTGTAGGCGAAGCAGGGGCTTGACCGTTTGGCTGGGGTCCCCTTCTCCCCTTTCTCCTCCTCTGTCCTGCCAAGTAATAAAAGCAGATCAGCACCGTGGATCACCATACCAGGACTAAGAGGAAAGGGCTGATGCTCCTCTCTCCTGGCAAAACTATTTCTCTGAGCATGCTCCCAGGGAATAATGGTCTTCTTTTCTGGCCAAGGAGAGCCTTGAACCTTCATTGCCCCTGGCTGGGCAATGGCCTCCAGCCACGCCACGCCACGCCACGCCAGCCTGGCAGGGATGTGGTTTTCAATCACTTCTTTGCCACCTCTGAGGAGACGCTGTGTTCTTGCTCACTCATCTGTGTATCTTTAGGGCAGGTGAATCATCAGCAGTATTGCTGATGATACAACTCAGTTGTGCTAGAGAAAACAACAATAAACCACATCCACACACCCTCCAGCAAAATAAAAGACAAAAGAAAAATGTTCTTCACTCAGTTACTTCCATGAGGGAAGCCAATTTGGCCAAATTCCTTAAAGGAGGAAAGCTCCACCAGCCCTAGGCCCAGAGACAGAAGCAGGGCCCTCCCTCCAGCCCATCCATCTGCCATTGCCTTGGCCCCAGAGGGAGAGAAGAACCGCTGGACTGGACCCCTTCCCCACCACCATTCCCCTCTCCTTTTGGGTCATGCCTTTGTAGACTGTGAGCCTGAGGGCAGGGAACTCTCTAATTCACAATTTGTAAGCTGCTCTGAGAGCCTTTGTGGCTGAAGAGCGGGATAGAAATGCTCCAAATAAATAAATATCCTCAGCCCCTTCCTTCTCCTGACAATACTGTAAGAATCAGGCCCACATGTGGGGCAGGGGAGGAGGTCATTTGTTCCCAACGTGATGGCCAGAACAAAGAGATGCCTATTGCACACAAACACATCCCTATCCCTGGCACTGCCAACGTCACGTGGCTATCACCAGTTTGCTCCAGAGGAAGCCAAGCACTCTCCCACCCAGAGAGATGGTAAGACCAGTGTCTGTCTCTGTGTGTGTCTTTGCTGCCATTGAAGCCCTCCTGACTCAGACCTGATTCATGCAGTGGTTCATGCAGAGGAGACGCCAGGGGCCCGGGAGCTCACTCTGCTGCCCTGCAGGTGTGAGTCACTGTGGGATGAGCACATCTGGAAGAATGTGCCCTGGGAGGCTGGGGAGGGGGCCCTGGGAGCCCAGGCAGCCAAACCAGAGGGCCAGGCCTTTGCAAAGGCAGAGACCCCACCCTCCCCAGGCGATTCTGAGGGGCTTCAGTGTCACAAACCTTGGGTAAGTCAAACTCTCTCAGCCTCACAGGATGGCAATGGCAAACCCCCTCTGAAGAAACTTGCCAAGGAAACCCCATGATAGGGTTACCTTCAGGTCCCCATAAGTCAGAAACGACTCGAGGGCACACAACAACAATAGCAACAAATCCCACAGGTTATGCCACAGTGTGGATCCGCTGCTCCTGCCTTGGATGCCCCACAGCTCCCAGCATTCCCTTCCTTTCCCTGTGCCCACTTAGCAGCCTGGGCAGCTGCCAGGGAAAAGCCCTATTTTGGCCACTTGGTGCCTGCAAATACAGTGGGACCTTGGTATCCACAGGGAATGTGTTCCAGACCCCACCACAGATACCAAAATCCACGGATACTCAAGTCCTATTGTCCCCAATGGTGGCGTGTGCATGTGGCTGTGCCACCATTAGCAAGAGCAAGACTTCAGGTGATGTCTTGTTGTCCCTAACAGGACCAAGCCACATGCATGTGCCACCAGTGGAGACAACATGGGTTGCTGTCCATGGATGACAAGTCCATGGATACAGAGGCCCCAGCGTAACAGGTGTTATAAAATGGAGTGAGGTCTCCAGGGCCACACATGGGACAGGAAGACAGACACACATATTACCCCACTGGCTCCTTGGCCTGCCCCTTGCGCACTCACCTGGGGGCTGGCAATCCTCCGTCATCCTGCTGCCTCCCTGGACCCTTCCTGCCGTCCTGCAGCCCCTCTGGTCGGAAGAAGAGCTGAGTGGCCGCAGAAGCCCCTGCAAGACCAAGAAGCTGGACATCAGCACCCGTCGTCCTGCAGAAGCAGCCAGGCCCAGATGCACACCAGCCGCCCAGACCCTTCCTTATGGGCTTGTCTGTGGGATCTGTCCTCTTGCCCCTTCTTTGCCATCCCAACTCATGGGGCAGACAGAGCTCTGCGTTGCTGGAGGGTGAATGGCCCCTGAGCAGAGTTTCCTGTGCTGCCATAGAATCCTAGAGTTGGAAGAGACCCCAGAAGGGCCCTGATCCAGTCCAACCCCATTCTGCCATGCAGGACCTCTCAATCAAAGCATCTCTGATAGATGGCCATTCAGCCAGAATGGGGCTGGACTATATGGCCTCTAGGGATGGTGCCAACTCTACCGTTCAGCCTGGCCCAGATGGCAGATCTATTTAGATTCTGTTTAATTTTAATAAGAACAATATTTTGTCTTTAAACTACTCTCCCCCCCCCCCCCATTTTTAATTCCATGTTTTAACTGGTGTCCAGTCCATGTTGCTAACGAATTGATTCTGTTGTTAATCCTGGCCTTTGGTCTGTTTGTGCAAATTTGATCAGCATGCCTTGTGTTCCTTCATCCAAGTCATGGATAATGATGTTGACTAGCAAACTGGGCCCAGGACAGAGCCCCACTGGACACGCCACCGGTCACTCTTCTCCCGGAGGGAGAGCCTTCCGCCGCCAGCAGCTCTTGCTTTTATTAGCTGTGCATTCATTCTTAAAAATGGCAGCGAGGGAGGAAGCCCCCCCCCCATTTCAGCCCCAGAGGCCTTTGCTCTCCTGGCTGAACTGCTGGTCCCTCCATGGTTCAGCCTCTGCACCTTCTAGGAATCAGGGTTTACTCTGAGCAACCAGGGTTCCTCCAGCAACTGCATTAGTGCTATTGTCTATTACTATCTTACTACTACTGTGGTGATCACTGTCCCCCTCAGAGAGCCAGAGTCTACCCAAGAGCCTGAGATCATCACCATCACCATCATCATCATCATCGTCGTCGTCGCTGCTGCTGCTGCTGTCCTGGTTGTCCTTGTTTCGGGGCTGGCTGCTAATGTCATCCTCGCCCCGATTATCACTATTCTTGTTGTTGTTGTTGTTGTTGTTGTTGTTTTGTGGCTGCTAATGCCCCCCTCCCCTGATTCCTTCTCTTGAACTAGAGGCCAGTGTGGGAAGGGGGGGGGTCTGTGAGGGTCTTGGGCCCCTCCCTTGGGACCCCTCCCTTGGGACCCCTCCCTTGGGACCCCCTTTTCCTCCCCAGAGCAGATGCTGATTAATGGGGAGGGGGCCAGTGCCCCTCAGGTGGCTTTCTGGGGGGGGGTCTTCATCCTTCCCCCTCCCTGGCGGTATTTGGGTGGGGGGCTGCCCAAGGGGGGGCCAGGAGAGGGTCGTGGCTCCTCTTTGTCCTGAGGGTCAATGAGGGGGGCTCTGGCCCTCTGCTGACCCTCCCCTCCCCTTGACCCCAGAGCAAGGCGGCGCTGGCTCTAGTCTGCCAGGAGGACCCACCTGAGGGGCAAAAGCAGCCTGGCCTCCCTCCTCCTCCTCCTCCTCCTCCTCCTCTTCTTCCTCTTCTGGTCCTCGCCCCGGGAACGCCCCCTCCTCCCCCTGTGGCCCCGGAGCATGACGGGAAGCCGAGTCCCGGCCTCAGGCGCCCCGCCCCCTCCTTTCCCTTGAGGACTACGCTTCCCGTCGTGCGCCGCTTCCGCGATAGGCCTCCCTTCCGCCGCGGCTCAGCGCTAGGGATGCTGGGAAGCGTAGTTTAGCGAGGCGCCAGGCCTTCCCTGTCGCAGGGAGCGTTCTGGACCCCACAACAAACTCCAGCTCCCAGAATCCCATAGCCTTGCGCCAGAAAGAGTGCCAAAGCGGGTTATTTCTCCAGTGTGGAGGCCATTTAGAGAACCAAATGAAAGGCAAAGAACAACAGGCCACGCTGGAAATCTCCTCAGGAGCCAAGGCCCAGTCCACTCTGAGACCACTTCACTGCCCTGGCTCAGTGCTAGGGGATCCTGGGAACTGTAGCCGTCCAGGCGTATAGGGATCTTGCGGCAGCCCCTTTGAGACTAACTGAAATGAAGCATCAGCTTCCTCAGATGCATTCGGTGACTGCAAAGATCTCTCTGCAATGCATACTGGTTCCACAGACTGACACGGCTCTGTCTTTGAATGCTATTCAGGAGGCCATGGGAGTGCTTTCGGAGGACCTGAGCAGCCCAGTGGAGGACAGCGGGGTCTAGGAGGTCCCAGAGTCGCCAGGAGCAAGGCAGCCAGCAACAAAAAGTGGCAGCAGGGAATAGGAAATGCTTCCTTTGGCTCCGTCTCTTCCTTCTTCTGCTTCAGGCTTTTAGGCAGACCAAGGCTGCATCCATGTTGGAGAAAGAGCCCAGTTTGGCACTGCTTCTCAACATCCTGGCCGGCTGAAGGCTATGGAATTCTGGGAGCTGGAGTGTGTTCAGGGCCCAGAGTGCAGCAGAGCTCTGCTCTGCACCTCACAACATTCTACAACTCCCAGAATTCCATAGCCTTCAGCTAGAAAAGAGTTAAAGCGGTGCCAAACTGAGTTATTTCTCCAGTGTGGATGCAGCTCAAGTGTGACTCTTGCCATCTTTTAGGCGCAGTGTTTTGTGGGATCAGAAAATAGCCCCCGGCCAAAACTCACACAAACCCCTTAACTGATAATACTCTTGGAAGAAACAACCAAGGAGGCCTTCCTGCCTCAGCCCCGGCCCCTGCAGCAACCCAGGAACCGTTGTTGTTATTGTTACTGATAAGAGTTTTAATCCAGAGAGCACCAGCCCCCATTTGTCTGAACGCTTTGGCTGAAGCCCCAAACGGTTTGGGCTGAGGAGACTGGAAGGACCAGCTCCTGAGGAGGCCAGAGGCACGGCCGGCTGGAGGCCGCCTTTTCCTTGACCATCTGCCACCTCAGCCCCGGCAAAAGAAAGAAGCGAAGGCCAGGCAAGAAAGGCCGCGCTGCTGGGCCCCAGAGGGTCCAGCATCCTCCTATGACTTTCAGTCGGCAGGCCCTGCATTGCCCCTCCCCTGATCTGTTCCCTTCTCTGCCCAATGCTCTGTTGCTTCTTTACTGTATTTTAAACTGTACGCCTGAAAGCAGACATTGTCTTATTCCTGACTTTGACCAAGACTGTGTTGAGAGCCCTTGCATATAAATAAGTAAAATAACAAAAAGGCCAAGATGTTAAGAACTACACTTGTCCCTCCACATTCGCTGGGGTGAGGGGCACAGGACCCCCGGGAATGTGGAAAGACCACACATAACAAGGACACTGTGCTTTTGCCTGAGAAAACACCTCTCTAGGAATCTCTAGGTCTTTCAGTGCAACATCTGCCAGACACTGACCATAGGACTGGCTGGAGGAGCTACAAAGGCCTAGTAGAGTATCCTCTCTAGGAATCTCTAGGTCCTCCAGGGCAACTCTGTGGCCAACATCCAACAGACACTGACCATAAGACTGCGCTGGAGGAGCTACAAAGGCCTAGTAGAGTATCCTGTCTAGGAATCTCTGGGTCCTTCAGTGTGACTTTTGGTCAAAGTTGACGACAGAATTGGAGGACCTAGAGATTCCTAGAGAGGACATATTTATAAATCTGTGAATAATCAAAGGCACAGAAGCCAAAGCAGAGGCAGGAGTGTACTTTGCTTGCCAGGCTGATGTCTGTTTGAAGAGACACCCACCCAGCTGCTCTTCCTTCTGGCTTTTATGACCAGATTCTGCAGCCTTTGAGGGATGTCTGGATGCAAGAGAGCAAGCAGGCCTGGTAGGTCACCTTTCCTCCTGCTGCTGCTGCTGCTGCCCACAGTCCTTCTCTCATCCTCCTTCCATCCCAATCCTGATTCTTCAGGTCAGCCAGTGACCTTTTAAGCCCAAATAAACAGCCAAGAAAACGCACCGTCCAAATACAAAATACTGTATTTGAAAAACACAAGATAGAATTCCATAACACTTTGTTCAATGCTAAGCCTGAGACATTGTTTACCAGGAGAACTTCCAACGCTTGGCTCCGGGGCAACGGGCAAAGACCCTCTCCCCACCCCAAAACAACAGAGGTGGGGCAGCATCAGAACGCAGCCTGGGGGTCTCCGCTGCAAGGAGGCAGCGAAGGAGTAACCTTTCCATTCGGACCAGTCAGCCGTTTCCCCTGCTTCAAACGCCATCCTTGGTTTGGCGTCGGATCAGCTCCGCATAGATCCCGCCTTTCCTCAGGAGCTCGGTGTGTGTCCCGGCCTGAAAGAGGAAAACCTGAGCCTCAGTTGCAGGGTTCGGACTGGCATCTCCCACTCCCCCAAAATGCAGCATCCCAGAAGACACAAACTTGCAGGGCCACCTTCCTCAGAGAAAGAGCCAGAGTGACCCTCCAAGGACTTTGTGGGGAGCAAGGCATTCAAAGCACTCTCTAGCTGCATCCACACTGGAGAAATAACCCGGTTTGGTGCTGCTTTAACTCCTTCTGGCTAAAGGCAATGGAAATCTGGGAGTTGGAGTATGTTATGGAGTCCAGAGCGGAGCAGTGCCAAACTGGGTTATTTCTCTAGTGTGGATGCAGTTGGTTTTTTTTGCAGGAAGGACCTGTCGTGATTTGGTTTGTTTCATTAAGTCTGGTTTTTAATGCTCGGGAGAGAGGCTTCTTGGAGCCAAAAGGCGGCAAATACCTGTTTAAGGAAAGAAGGAGCGGACAGGCTCCCACATAGGAATGCTTTCCAGGGAGTGAGGGAGAAGAAGGAAGGGCTCTCCGCAGGTGCCGCCGGCGTGAGCGGCCGAGTTCTGGCCTCGTGGCTCCTGGACTCTTGCAAGCAAGCCTTGGCTGGGGGCCAGGGCTCAGCCCTGCCTCCTCACTCATCCGCTGCATGGGGAGCCTTGGAGGTTATTTAGTCTTGTTTGTAAAATCAAGTGGTTATTTCACTCCTTTCTTTTTAACCGTGAGTTTCTTTGTTGAGTGCTTGCTTTAATGGGTGAGATAGGAGTAAGTCAAATAAATAATACACTGAAGGATGTCTGGATGAAAAGTTGCCACGCTAGAGATCAGGGACCCCTGTTTGTTTTCAGAGGGGTGCCATGGCAAGTCTGTTGCAACAAAGAGCCGCCTCACACCTCAGAGATGGAACATAGAGAGAGGGGTATAACCTTTTTAAGAGAAATAGACCTAACAGGAAAGGAGGAGGAATAGTCTTATATATCAGGGACATTTACACCAGGGAAGAGATCCAGGACATCAATCCTGGAAGCCAGGAGGAGAGCATCTGGATAAGAATCAAAGGGGAGGGAAACAACAAGGATGTTACGGTGGGAGTCTACTACAGACCCCCAAGTCAGACTGAGGAATTGGATGATATCTTTCTAGAACAGATGACCACACAGTCAGAAAAGAGAGATGTAGTAGTGATGGGCGACTTCAACTATCCTGATATTTGCTGGAAGTCAAACTCAGCCACATCCACAAGGTCTAGCAAATTCCTCACTTGCCTGGAAGACTATTTCATGGTCCAAAAGGTGGAAGAAGCAACAAGGGGGTCAGCTATTTTGGATCTGATCCTAACCAACAAGGATGACTTGGTTAATGGGGTGCAAGTGGTGGGATCCTTAGGTGGAAGTCATAGAATCATAGAATTGGAAGAGACCGCACGGGCCCTGATCCAGTCCAACCCCCTTCTTCTGCCATGCAGGAAATCCAAATCAAAGCATCCCCAGCAGACGGCCATCTAGCCTCTGTTTAAAGACCTCCAAGGAAGGAGACTCTATCACCCTCCGAGGAAGGAGTGCATTCCACTGTCGAACAGCCCTTACTCTCAGGAAGTTCCTCCTAACGTTCAGGTGGAATCTCTTTTCCTGGCGCTTACATCCATTGTTCTGGGTCCTGTTCTCTGGAGCAGCAGAAAACAAGCTTGCTCCCTCTTCAACATGACATCCCTTCAAATATTTGAACAGGGCTTTCATATCACCTCTTAATCTTCTCTTCTCCAGGCTAAACATCCCCAGCTCTCTAAGTCGTTCCTCATAGGACATGGTTTCCAGACCCTTCACCATTTTAGTCTCCCTCCTTTGGACACATGGCTCCAGTTTCTCAATGTCTTTTTTGAATTGTGGTGCCCAGAACTGGACACAATATTCCAGGTGGGACCTGACCAGAGCAGAATACAGTGGCACTATGACTTCTCTTGATCTTCTAGACACTATACTTTTATTGATGCAGCCTAAAATTGCATTGGCCTTTTTAGCTGCTGCATCACACTATTGACTCATGTTCAACTTGTGGTCTACTTGGACTCCCAGATCCCTTTCACATGTAGTGACCATGTTCTCCTGGAGTTTGTTATACAGTGGAAAGGAGAAGCCAGGCAGAGTCAAACACGCATTCTAGACTTTAGGAGAGCGGATTTCAGGAAACTTAGAGAAGTATTGAGGGTGATCCCTGGTCAGAAATGTCAGGAAATGACATTGGTGTGGCCACTAGGGGGAGCGGTTGTGCAGATAATTTGCAGCTCTAGTGGCATTTAGATGTGTCAGCATTCAAACAGGGCATCATCGGAATGTTGATGCAAAGGTCAACTGTCAGTTCTCAACTGTCACTGAGAGACAGTTGGTGTCTCAGAGTGTGCTGTGTCTGTTACTGAGAGGCAGTGAGATGGTTGTGTGTTAATGTGGCTGCCTCAGAGGTTGTGTTATTGTTGGTTGGTGTAAATAGTGTGTATTAGAGACGGATGTCCAATACACTGTGTATATCTATATTGTAAATACTGCAAAGGAAGATTAAAGCCCTCGTTTAGAGTGAAGACTTGTAAGACTCATTATTAGTTGAAGACATCTTCACAGATTCCTTCTTCTTGGCGTCCTGTCGGCGTGGTTGAACTCTGCAGGTGGTCGTGGTGGACACTGCGCGTCATTTCATAGGTCCCAACAAGGGTTATGGGCGCAGCACATGAGCCACAACAAGAAATACTAAAAGGGAAGGGAGTTCAAGATGGATGGGAGTTTCTCAAAAGAGAGATACTGAAGGCACAATCTCAAACAGTTCCAGTGAGAAAGAAAAATTGGAGGTGTCTCAAGAAACCAGGATGGATGACTAAGGAACTTTCAACGGAGATGAGTTTGAAACAGAAGATGTATAAGAAATGGAAAAAGGGGGAAGTCACAAAAAGGAATTCAAAGAAATAGCAGGCATTTTTAGGGGTAAAGTCAGAAAAGCTCAAGCGCAGCATGAACTCAGTCTTTCAAGAGAGGTTAAGAACAACAAAAAGGGCTTTTTGGGATATGTCCGCAGCAAAAAGACCACTGAATGGAGAAGATGGCAAAATGCTAACAGAAGACAGAGAAAAGGCAGAATAACTCAAGACCTTCTTTGCCTCAGTCTTCTCAGAAAAGGCAAAGGGGCTCAACCTGAGGATAATGTAGGAATTTCAGCACAGAATAAGTCAAGAGACAGTAGAGGAATACCTTGTTAATCTAAATGAATTTAAGTCTCCAGGACCAGATGAACTACATCCAAGGGCATTAAAAGAACCGCAAATGTAATGTCGGAGCCACTGGCAATAATAGTCTTTGACAGTGATGGCGAACCTATGGCACGTGTGCCAGAGGTTATTATTATTATTATTATTAACCTTTACACAGCGCTGTACATACAATCTTTTTCATTGGACAGTTCCCTGCCCTCAGGCTTACAATCTAAAAAGACACAACACAAAGGGAGTGGTGGAAGGGAAGGGGCCTGTCTAGTAAGATAATACATATAAAAGACATAGCAATACAGGAAATGATTCAATAAAACAGGCAACAAAAGAACATCAAATAGCAAGCGACAATTATGCAATGCCTGGGAAGGCTTCTCTGAACAGGATGCTCTTCAGCTCTTTTTTCAAGCTGGTTAAAGAAGTGATAAGGGCCCTTGTGTCTCGCGGGGGAAGAAGGTTCCAGGAGTGAGGGGCAGCGAGTGAAAAGGGGAGAATCCAGGATGGGGCAGAGGAAATCCTGGGCTGAGACAGCAGGCCTTGACTACCAGAATGGAGGGAACAACGGAGTAGGAAGGTGAGGAGAAAGAAGGTCTGATAAGTAAGGAGGGCCAGTCCTTGGAGGGCTTAAATGTCGACAGCAGGAGCTTGTACTGAATGCGGAAAGGGAGTGGGAGCCAGTGAAAGGATGCCAAGACAGGAGAGATATGGTCAGAGCGGTGGGTGGAAGTGATAATGCGTGCAGCTGAATGCTGGACAGAGATTAAAGGACGGAGGTGAGAAAGAGGAAGCCCAGCCAGGAGGACGTTACAGGAATCCAGTCGTGAGATCACTAGGGCATGGACCAGGATCTTGGCAGTAGAGGTGGAGAGATATGGTCGGATTTTGGCAATCGACAAGCCTTGGCTGTGGTCTGGATCTGAGGGATCCACGACAGAGAAGAGTCAAAGATGAAACCAAGACTGCGGACTTGCTGGACTGAGGTGGCACTCAGAGCCCTCTCTGTGGGCACATGTGCCATCGCCCCAGCATAGAGTTTGCCACAGTTTGTTACTAGAAAGCCAGAGGGACATGGCACTTTGCAATAAATAAGTGGCTTTTGGGTTGCAGTTTGGGCACTCGGCCTCTAAAAGGTTCACCATCACTGGTCTTTGAGAACCCCTGGAGAAGAGGAGAAGCCCCAGCCAACTGGAGGAGGGCAAATGTTGTCCCCATCCTCAAAAAGGGGAAGAAAGAGGATCCCAACAATGATCCTCCAGTTAGTCTGACATCAATCCCAGGAAAGATTCTGGAGCAGATCATTAAACAGAGAGTCTGTGAACATCTAGAAGGCAAAGCCATAATCACAAAAAGTCAACATGGGTTTCAGAGAAAGAAGTCATGCCAGACAAACCTGATCTCTTTCTTTGATAAAATTACCATTTTGGTAGATGAAGGGAATGCTGTGGATATAGTATATCTTGATTTCAGTAAGGCTTTTGACAGGGTTCCCCATGACATTCTTGCAAACAAGCTTGTAAAAGGTGGGATGGACAAAGTAACTGTTACATGGATTTGTAACTGGTTGACCGGCTGAACCCAAAGGATGCTCAATATTGGCTCCTTTTCATCCTGGAGAGAAGTGACCAGTGGGGTGTCCAGTGGGGCTCTGTCCTGGGCCCAGGGCTATTCAACATCTTTATCAATGACCTGGATGACAGAATTGGGAGCATACTTATCAAATTTGCAGATGACACCAAATTAGGGGGAATAGCTAATACTCCAGAGGACAGGATCAAAATTCAAAATGACCTGAATAGATTAGAAAGCTGGGCCAGAGCTAACAAAATGAAATTCAACACGGAGAAATGTAAGGTACTGCACTTAGGGCAGAAAAATGAAATGCACAGATATAGGATTATGGGGGACACCTGGCTGAATGAGAGACTTATCCGTGTGAAAGGGATCTAGGAGTCTTAATAGACCACAAATTGAACATGAGTCAACAGTGTGATGCAGCAGCTAACAAGGCCAATGTGATTTTAGGCTGCATCAAGAGAAGTTTAGTGTCTGGATCAAGAGAAGTAATAGTGCCACTGTATTCTGCTTTGGTCAGGCCCCACCTGGAATATTGTGTCCAGTTCTGGGCACAATTCAAAAAGGACATTAAGAAACTGGAGCCATTTGTCCCAAGGAGGGCGACTAAAATGGTGAAGGGTCTGGAAACCTTGTCCTATGAGAAACGACTGAGGGAACTGGGTATGTTTAGCCTGGAGAAGAGAAGGTTAAGAGGTGATATGATAATAGCCCTGTTTAAATATTGAGGAGGGAACAAGCTTGTTTTCTGCTGCTCCAGAGACTAGGACTCGGAACAATGGATACAAGCTGCAGGAAGAGATTCCACCTCAACATTAGGAAGAACATCTTGACAGTAAGGGCTGTTCGACAGTGGAACACACTCCTTCGTCGGAATGTAGTGGAGTCTCCTTCCTTGGAGGTCTTTAAACAGAGGCTGGATAGCCATCTGTCAGGGATGCTTTGATTTGGATTTCCTGCATGGCAGAATGGGGTTGGACTGGATGGCCCTTGCGGTCTCTTCCAACTCTATAATTCTATGATTCTATGTTTATGGCAGCAGAAAGGGAAACTGATCACACACCAAAGGAGCCTGGGTTCCAAGCCTCGGCTGCAACCCCAGCACTGGCCTTTCTTAGGACCCACTTTACCTGCAAATACTACAGTCATTTTGAATTTCACCTACTGCCCCACCTTTGCTCACTTACCTCAGCCACCCGGCCCTTTGAGAGGACCACAATGAGATTGGCATCCCTCACAGTGCTGAGGCGATGAGCGATGACCAACACGGTGCGGCCGGCCACAGCCCGGTCCAACGCCTCCTGGACCACGTGCTCTGACTCAGCGTCCAGGGCGCTCGTGGCCTCGTCCAAGATCAGCACTTTGGGGTTCTTGATGAGGGCCCGAGCGATGGCCACCCGCTGCTTCTGGCCTCCAGACAAGGTCACCCCCCGCTCACCTGGCAGGAGAGAGGTCAGGATAGTGTCCCATGGTAGAAACCCCAGGCCAGAGGAGGAGGCTGCAAGGTGGGATGGTCCTGATCCAAAATCTCTTTGAAGGGATGTGTCCCAGGGTCCTCTGTGGTGCGCATACATGCCACAACACGCATATACTACTTTTCATATTAAAACATGTTGCAGCATCACGAGAGATCTCTAGGACCAAGAGGCCCAGAATTGGACACTAGGAAACTTCAAACTGGTCAGCCAAGGAAGATGAAAGTAATTGGCATAAAATGTCCTGAGACATTGTGGTACCCGTTTATAACCTAGGTTGAACCTAGAATTACTTCATCCATGTGTCTTCCACCCATTTAGAACAGCAACCAGATGTTTATTACTACATATTGGAGCACCAGCCAAACATCTCAAAAATTCCTAAAAGTGCTGGAGAAATCCTTGCCAAATCTGCCGTTTGTACGGATGGTGGGAGAAGTGGAGAACTCTTTTCAGGGGAAGGTGGGCTGGAGGAGAGGGGAGCACACAGGGATAAAGCATGAGACGTAACCAGGGCAGTTGCAAAAATGAACCATAACCTCCTTTTCCCAAGCTGCTCCCCCTCCTGCTTAACTCACCCACGACGGTGTTGTAGCCATCAGGAAAGTTGCGAATAAACTCATCCGCGTTGGCGAGGCGGGCAGCGGCAAAGATCTCAGCATCCGAGGCACAAGGCTTGCCGAAGCGGATGTTCTCCATGATGGTTGTGCTGAAGAGCACCGGCTCCTGGGGCAGGAGAAAGAGTCAAACCTGAGTCAAGGAGGAGATCCAAGCCATGGGAGCACCTCCTGCACCTCCCTCACCTGCAGGGCAGCACAGAGGGAATCCATGCCTTTTCTCTAGCCCAAAATATGACTCCCAGAAGAGCACCAGCAGCTGCTTTTTCAGGTCAGACTAAATCTAAGTGACAGCGATGTAGCTCCCAGTGAGCCAACTGATCCAGGAGAGCTCTCAAGCTGCAGGAAACTGGGGGGGGGGGGGGGGGCGGCAAAGGAATCATAGAATCGAATTGGAAGAGATCCCAAGGGCCATCCAGTCCAACCCCCCTGCCATGCAGGAACTCTCAAAGCATTCCCATTGACAGATGGCCATCAAGCCTCTGCTGACCTCCAAAGAAGGAGACTCCACCACACTCTGACAGTTCCACTGTTGAACAGCTCTGTCAGGAAGTCCCTCCTAATGTTGAATCTCTTAATGTTAAGGAGTAGAAGATGCTGGGAAAGAAATGGCCAGCATCCTCTACACGTTGCTGAGTGTGGAGGCTCCATTTCAGATGTCACAACCAACACTGACAGGCAGACGTACCCAGCAACTCCCTTCAGAAAACCACTTACACCACCCGCCCGCAGCCACTTCTATGGCGAAATGTGCAATTCAATCTTTTGTTTGCTTAACAGCCTGCAGGTAATCAAAACACCATTCTAGCATTTGGGGCAAGAGAGAAATGCTTTGTCTTCCAATTCTGCAGGGCCTGCACTGTGTCCCCATCAAATTTCTACCAGCCTAAGCAGACCCAGCCTTCTGTGGGTAACTTTCCATGCCACACTTCCTTCCTTCCTTCCTTCCTTCACTCACTCACACACACACCCTTTTTCTTTCTGCCCCACCCGTTCCTCACCTGGTTAATGAATCCAATGATCTCCCCACGGAGCCAGGAAGGGTCAAGGGTACAGATGTCCCGCCCGTCCAAGAAGATTGCACCCTCCGTGGGCTCATAGAACCTCTCCAGGAGGGCTGCCACAGTTGACTTCCCTGGGCAGGAGACAGGAAATGCCAGGACAAAGCTATTCTCCCCACTCTGCCACCCGAGTTGCTAGACGGCACCCGAAGGCAGGAGCAAGAGAACTAGCACAATGAGGCTGGAGTCCAACAGCGTTCAGCAAGACTTGCTGGTGAAAGGGTTGGGCATTACTCAGATGAAAGAGCAGACCAGACACTTGTCTGGTTCTCAAGAGAAGCAAAACACACTCAGGCGCACACTCAAGTACCAGAGCAGAGGGGGAAGTCCCAAAGCAGCAAAGCCTTTGTGAGCTTGGCACTGGCAGGAGAAAGGAAGAGCACCTCACCTCCTCCAGACTGCCCCACGATTGCCACCGTCTTGTTAGCAGGGAGGGTGAGGCTGAAGTTTCGCAGCACCTGGGCGTCCGGCCGTGTGGGATAACTGGCAACGGAAAAAAGAGACCGGATCTTGGGAAATGCTCAACAGCCCAGCTAATCCAGAAACTGCTCAGTTTAGTTCATCAAGTGCTTGTTGGAGATGAGACAGAATACAGACTGCCAGACACCACTATCAGAACACAGCAGGGCTGGGGAAACTGGTGCCTTCAAAACCCATCAGCCCTAGTTTGCCTGGCAATGGAGGGGATAATGATGGGTGAAGTAGCTCATCAACATCTGGAAGGACCACAGGTTCCTCAGACTTGAGATAAAGGCTTCCTGGGGACATCAGGGAGTAGAACAGATAGACTCTGAAGGTGTTGGACTCTCCTTCACTGGAGGCCTTTAAAGAGAGGCTGGATGGGCATCTCTCATGAGTGCTTCAGCTATGGGCTCCTGCATGGTTAAAGGGGGCTGGATTAAGTGGCCCTTGGGGCCCCTTTCGTCTCTCTGATCTTGTGACATTCAGGTCCTGGCAGCAGATGGAGGACAAGGAACCACAGGAAAAGATTTGTGCCCAGCATGGTCTGGAACCATATTCTCTGCCTGTATGATCACCTATCACAACTGTGGCACTCATGTTCGGCACAAGAGTCAACAACTTAGGAATCTCTGAAAAAATGAAGCAAATTCTTCACTCTTTTGGCTATGAAAATAAGCTGGATATGGGAAGATACTGAGAGATATCGGGGTGGAGGGGGGGGTACTTCACTGATTTTGACCATTTCAGTCACACACTACAGAAAAGGATAATTTGTACAAAATGGACCAAATCCATAATATACGAAGAATGAATGATGGAAAGCTGTTTTTGGAAATTACAGGTGTTTGCCTTTTGTATTAATACATGCTCTCCCATCTCTCCCAAGCCAAATGGGAGAAAATCTACCCTCTCCCTTCTTGCCCCTCTATCCTGGCAAGGTCTCTGGTCCCTGGAGACCTGTCTACTGGCAGCAGCAGCAGGAGTCTCTCACCTGAAGTTGACATCCTGGAATTCAATGTGCCCACTCAGCATGCTGCAAGCGAGCTGCTCTCTCTCACACACAGGGATCTCTGGGGTCAGAATCATGAATTCAAAGACACGGGCCCCAGCACTCATGCCCCGCAACACCTAGAAGGGACCAAGAGTCAGGCTGAGAAGCAATGAGGAGGGGGGAATCTCGGAAAATCAACAGGCAAACATTTGCTCTTTCACACTGAACTAGTGGAAGAAAGATTACTCTTCACTGGCTGCATCCACACAGAAAGTTTCTCCCGTGTTTGATCAGCCCATGACTGTGTTGAACGACTGTTCTGTTCTCATGGAGGGAAGAGGGAACCGCTAGAGCAGGAAGCCTACGCCACGTACCTGGCCAAAGAGGATAGACATACTGGCCATGGATCTGGAGGGACACAAGCAGAGAGTCTGTCACAATTAAAGCCAAGCTGTTTGGCACTCTGTGCAGGTAAGGAAAGTGGGGGACCTGTTTGGATCTTACCTTTGCACTGTTTGGGAAGACACCAAGAAGGACATGAGGTCTCCAGGCGTTATTTCTGCTCCAGCCATGAGGGAGCCACCCACAAAAATGGTGCCCAACACAATACCTGAAGAAGACAAAGCAGCTGCAGGAGATAGCAATGATGGAAGCATCTGGGAAAACATAGGAAAGGGAAGGAATGGAAAGGGAAGGGGAATGGAATGCAGGAATAGAGTTTTTATGTTTTGCTGAAGAATCCAGGGTTCCAGGGCGGACCCCAGCCTCAACCATGTGCTAAAAAGAACAAGATACTTGGGTTTGTGTGGAGACCTCCAACAAATACTGGACACGAAGCAAAGCCTCAACTGCAGGAAAATGTGGCAAGAAGGAAGAAAGAGCAAAGCCAGAGACACTGCAAAGAGGTCTGATTTCCAAGTCAGGGACCCAAACTGGAGCTGCTGGGCAGAGTCTGTAGAGAAATTCTTGAGACACCCAGAGCCACTGTGAGGGGGCCCAGGAAGGGGCATGCCTGATGGCCAACCAACATTTTCCTTGGGACTTTTCACTGCGCACAACAGGCTCACAGGTGGCCCTCCCTCCACCTGGGCTCCATTCCTGGCAGAGAGGATTCCATTGTCCCCTGTGCTGTTGGGCTGGAATCCCTGGATGATCTTCAGCCCCACAAAATCAGCCCTATGGACACAATTGTTTGAAACAGTGTCTGCACCAGGATGGCCCAGGAAACAAGAGCCACATCTACGCTCCTCCCCCCCCCCCCACCCCATCACAAAGACTCGCATGTCAACACACCTGTGGGCAGAGCACACAGGCAGGAAAGAGGGTGGGGGGTCTCAGGAGGCTGGCAGAACTCTGCTCCCACTCACAGTTGAGGGCCACATTGGAGAGCCCCTGGAAAAAGGCAATGCCCATCCCCAAGTTCATGTTGAGGCGGCTGGAGTGGTCTACCTCTGCTGAATATTCTCTGCAAGGGAGAAAGGAGAGCATGTGAGGCAGCACTCCCACTCAGAATCAGCTTCAGTGCCCGCCTTGTGCTACTGACGGGCAAGTCCATGATGTGCCACAAGCCCCCTGCCCCAAAGGACAGACGGGGCCACACCACAGGGAAAGGCCTTCTGAGCTCACCCGCACCCCTCAGCACTGAAAGAAAAGCAAAGGAGGGGCAACTGACTGCTCTGCATCACCCCCCACCACACACACACACACAGCTGTTGGCCCTCTCTTGAGCCAGAGGATCACCATCCAGCCTGGTCCAGTCCAGGAAAAGAGGGGCTGGGGAAGGCTTGTGGTGGGGCACTCACTGGATCTCTTTGGTCTCCATGGCAAAGGCCCGCACTGTTCGAACATTGCCCAGTGCTTCATCTGCCACGGCCGTGGCCTTGGCGACCTGCACCCAAGAGAGGAGGAGGAGGAGTGGTTGAAGTGTCAAACCCAGCCAGATGCCACATGCAGTGTGACAGGGATGCCACATGCAGTAAAAGGACATGGGACTCAGAACCAAAAACTTGTCCTGACCTTGTTGGGAGGGGACCGGTTGACCTGGGAAACACTCTCACATAGGGACCCCACACCTGCGGGTGAGAAGGATCCAGCTCTCTAGCTTACTAAAGCAATGCCTTCACAAGAGCCCGGATTTAACAAAAAAAGATAACATATGGTAGCGACTTTATGTCATTGGTAGTGATTACTATGACCAATTAAATCGATTCACCTGTATGCCTGAAATCTTCAGTTTGTGAGAGGGTGGGCTTTAATGCCCCACATGACTCTTTCCCCTCCCTTCAGCTGGCAGAAACCCTACCAGACCCCAAGGATAGTGAAGGAAGCGCGCCCCCACGCCCCGGTCTGCCTCCCTTTATGCCAATGGTAGACCACCCACCTTGGGCCACACTTACTTGCTCTTGGGCTTGGCGGGAGAGCTTGCGCAGAGAGGCGCCGAGGAAGGCGCCAATCCCCACCAGGAAGGGCATCACCACGACTAGCAGCCCTGTCAGCTTGGGAGAGATGAGGTAGAGAGAGACGAAACAGCCCACCGTCTGGGTGAGGCTGCGGAGGCCCTGGGGGCAAAGAAAGGAGGAGGAAACCATGAAGGCAAGAAAGGATCCTTTCCCATGACCCCCAGCCAGGCTTCACTTCCTTCCCAAAGGACCTTGGGCCCCCTGTTCAGTTGCTCCCCTCCAAAACCTCTTGTCCTCCGCACCTGAGAGATAACAAGCTTGAAGGAAGATTTGAATTCCTGGATGTCGGCTGTCAGGCGATTCACCAGCTGCCCTGTCTGATTGGCGTCAAAGAAGGCCACCTCCTGCCTTTTCCCCCAGAATGTATTTATTACAGATTTATTTTAACAGTACATTAAAAGGTATAAAAAGTTAAAAACAAAGAAAAACAAAGAGAAAAAGATGACTTCCAAGCTTCCTTTCAGTCTCTAATATTAACACAACTTCTCTTCTTTCCATAGTCTATCCTTTCCCATAATTAAAACCAAGAGTTACCAAGTCATCTTCCTTTTTTTCACACAAAGTCCACAAGGGACTCCCATTCTTTAAGAAATATCACTAAGGACTTCTCCCTAATCAGCCTCCTCCTGTTTCCAGGAAGATGGTGCCAGAAGAGAGACAGAAAGACTTCCAGGCCCCATGGGACCAGCAGGAAAGCTTGCACCACTGGGGAAATCCCAAAGGGCCGCCACTCCTGGCCCTGTGAGCGCCCCTCCGCCTGACCTCCTCCTGCGGCTCCTTATAACATGTCTGCGTCTGCAGCTAGGAAGGGAAAGTTCCTGAAGGGACACCTTTGCTCCCCACTATGCTCCCACAACCCCCCAGGTTGGAAAAGAAAACATGTCAAGAATGTTCTGGTAACAGCCTTAAGTGGCTTAATCTAATTTATTGATGTAGTGGTTTGATACACAGCTGGTTCTGAGTCCTACAGTTTAACTGGAATTAAGACTAGCTGCTGGATTCTGTGGAACTGAGTAGCCACACATGGGCCCACACTGCCAGGGGCTGCAATGGGAAATAAATAACGCTGGGCTGGTTTGGCAAAGACTGCTCCGCTCTTCTGGACAATCAAGGCTCCTCCGGGGTGCAGCTCACATCTCGCTCTGGTGTCTTCATTCCCATACAGAGGGCACCAGCCACCACCAAACCCTCTTCTGCCATCAGCAGCAACCCCCCCCCCACCTTCCTGTCAAAGGTGGCCTTCCCTGAGCAAGCCTTCCCCTGCAGCCTCCCTCCGACCCCAGGTGAGTTACCTGATTAAAGAAGCAAAGAGCTGTTTGCGCATACTGTTGGCGACCCTCTCCCCAATCCAGGAGAGCAGCAGGATGTATCCAAAGGTCATCACCCCCTAGAAGAAGGCAGGGAGGAAGAGAGTCACGTTAGCCACAGAATCCCATCTCCATCCCTCCACCCCAGGATACATCAGCACCTGATTCTGACCCTGGATTAAAGGGCAGCTGCCCCAAAGTGCCCCTCCCACATGCAACACAGAGCATCTGAAGCTCACCTGGAGGCCATAGATGGTCAAGAGGCGCAGGGCAGGCTGACGCACCGCACGCAGGTAGTCAGACACGCGCATGTGTCGCGCCACCACATTCACCATCTTGCCCAGGAGGAGAGGGATCTGGACATTGAGGAGGGCAGCTCCCAGGGCAAACTGAGGAGAAAGCAGAAGGAGAGCAGCAGTCAAAGGATCAGGGAAGTGAAGGAGGGCCACTGGGCTTAGAGCTCTCATGCTGCTGCCTTTGGCTCCCTGATTCCTCAGGGTCAGGTTTTGCTCTCCCCCTGTTTCCAGCCTATGGACAGATGCTCTTCTCTCCTGACTTGGCTGGCATTTGGGCAAACTACGCGGGCCTCCCTGTGCATGTACATGGCCATCAGTCTGTTTTGTCACACCTCTTCTCACCCTTTGCATGGGGTACAACTGTCCCTCTCTTCAGGAAGGAAGAAAGGATAGAACGAAGGATGCTCACCAAGACAGCCGCTGTCAGTGCCAGGATCTGCGGACGCAAGAACTTCCAGAACATGGCCCAGTTAAAGTCTGGCTCCTTCTCCACCACCGGCGGAGGGACGCAGATCATCTCCACCTTCTTGGCCTCCTGGCAGAAGACCCTGCTGCAGAAGCCGGCCCCCAGCCCCACCAAGGCAGGACCGGCCAACGCAGCGGCCAGCCGGCCCAAGGGGCGGAGGCGGCGGGGCAAGAGCAGCAGCAGGGCGGGCGATGGCTTGGCCAGGCGTCTGGGAGCCTGCAGGAAGCAGGAGAAGCGGGCATGGCTGCCTGAATACCTGAAGGAGGAAAGGAGGGAGAAGGGAGAAGAGAAGGGCGATGGAGCCGCAAGGGCCTCCAGCCCTCCTCAGTGTGGAGCCATTTCTGACCAGAAGGTTGTTTACTGGGACTGAAGGCACCACTGATCCGGAAAGACGACACGCTGGCCAACAGCCTGGGATTCTGGGAGCTGGAGTCCAAAACCCTTCAAGGAGCACAGTTTATTGCCAGGGAATCATTGGAGAATACTTGCCTTGAGGGAGACATTGGGGAAAGACTTGCTTGTCAGTAGTCTCCAGTGAGTCTCTTTCTGGGCAAGCATGGCTTCCCTGTGGCAGTCCTGTCCTAGGGTTTTCTTGGCAAGGCTTCTTCTGAGGCTCCTGGCCTAAAGTGGCCCGATGGATTTCCAAGCCCAAACCACTGCTAGCCCTGGTTCCGGCTCTCAGAGCCCAGTTTGACCGTCTCCCTGGCCCTAAGGCTTCTGCTCTGAGGCTGACAGAGACCAGTCACGATCCAGAGTGCCCTTTGAGGGATCTTGAACTTCATCTCCCAGAAGCCTCAGCCATGCCGGCCAATGGCCTGGGATTCTGGGAGCTGGAGTCCAAGAGGCCCTTAAAGGGCACAGTTAATCGCCCACAGGGAAGCCATGCTTGCTCCTAGGGCAGTGAGCCCCAAACTGTGCCCTGTAGAAGTTTTGGACTTCATCTCCCAGAAGCCTCAGCCATGCCGGCCAATGGCCTGGGATTCTGGGAGCTGGAGTCCAAACTGCTCTCTAGGGGAGCGTTCGGTGGCCCCCGCTGCAGATACGGATTCTACGACTAAGAGGGCTATCTGTCTCTGTCTCCGGACTCGAAAGGCAAAGCGCAGGCCAGCCTCCCTCCCCTCAGGCGGCCTTTCTTTCCCGGGGTGCTTTGCGCGGGCGGTTACCTAGCAACGAGTGAGGCGGCGGAGGAGGGCGCTCGGCTGGCGGCGGGGGCCCGGGCCAGGCGCCACCCGCCGCGTCCCCCGCAGGAGAGCCCCGGGCGGCGGAGCAGCAGCAGCAGCAGCATGGCCGGAGGGCGGAGGACGGAGGGCGGAGGACGGGGCGCGCTCGCTCGCTGGCCGCCAGGAAGACGCCTCTTAGGCCGACGCCGCTGCTGCCCTCGGCGCCATCTTGGAACCGTCGCCCGGCGGCCCACAATGCTCCGCGCGGGGAGGGGCGGGGCGAAGGGAGGACGTCACTGCGCTGCTGTGCGTGCGCGCCCCCGAGGCGGCGCTTGGGCTCTGGCCTCTGTCCCTCGCTCTCTTCTGTGGGCCCTTCCTGAGGAGGAGGAGGAGGAGGAGAAGGGGCCCCCGCGGAAAAGGCCCCGCCAGAGGGACCCCGGGGGAAGGGCCCAGAGGCGCCAGGGACCCCAGGCAGCGGGCCAGGCAGCCCAGAGCCAGGCAGGGGCCCTCAGGCGGACAAGGCCCAGAATCCGCACCCAGCGCCACAGGCGCCGTGCCCCCCCCCCGGCCTTCCCTCACGGGCTCCTTTGCACTGCCCTACCCCGAAGGGCTGTCGTCTTGCACCAGCATCACCATCGCTGCTGCCTTTGCACCGCAGCATCCCTCTGCCGAGACATCAGCGCCAGCAAGCGGAGTGGCCCCCCTGCGCAACGTCCCCTCCGCCGCAGGCGCATCCTCTCCCCGCGTGACGCCCGACTCATCTCCTGCGCACTCGCCTCAGCGGCATCGGGAACAAGTGAAGTGGGCGACTCCATGGGACTGGGCCTCGCTTCGCTCTTTGCACTTTAACCCAGCTCCTTTGGCCCCAAAGGGCCGTCGTGCTGCACTGCTGCCATCACTGTCATCGCAGCGTCCCTCCGCCGCAGGCGCCACATCTTCTGCGCGCTCACCTCAGTGGCATCGGGAGCAAGTGGAGTGGCCTGGCCTGCGCCACGCCAGAAGGGCCGAGTCCACAGGGCTGGGCCGCCCTTCGTTCTTTGCACTTCACCCAAAGGGTCATCCTCGCATGGGACTGGCCTGAGCCCACCTGGACGGAGGAGGAGGAGGAGGAGGCCCAGCTGGGGACGGTGGGCACAAACACACAAACGTTGGGCAACCTCCCTCTCCCTGGAACAGAGGAGGAGGGCCCTTTCCTAGAAGCAGGAGGGATGTAAACACATCCAGGACCTGCCTGGGCTGACCGCGTGCCCCGGTTCTCGCCTTACTCCATGGGCCGCACTCCAGGAACGTCGCAAAACATTTCCTGGAGAACCTCGGAGGGCTACATAGAAGGCCAGAGGATGCGCCAACAGACAGCACTGCTCCTGGGATGAAGAGCACATAGCAGCCGTGAGGAACGGGTGGGAGTGGATTCCTTCCAGAGGCCTCCCTCAGGTAGCTCTTCTCAGCCGGTGCAAGGAGGCTGAGGCTAGGAGCTTTTCCTAAACTAGCCGGCTTGCCTCAAGAGTGGCACAGAGGGAGCTTCCTGGGCTGCCAGGCCAGTGGGGAGCCAGGCCTGGGAGAGCGCTGCGGGGCTCAGACCGTGGCTGAGGGGCTCTCTTGGTTCCCCGGCCTGCCTTGCCTCTCCATTACTCTTGTTGGGCTTCCTGGTGCCCCGGCCTGCCTTTTGCCACTCTGGCCTCTGACGGCCACCTTGGGGTGCAAGGCTGTTTCCCCTTGCCTTGGCTCTCTTTCCCTCCCAGGCAGTCAGATGGGTGCTTTGTTTGGCGGCTCTCGCTGTGGGGTTTCGCTGCAGAGTCTGTGCAGTGTGGAAATAGGGGTTATCCCCCTTCCCTGCCTCTTGCCTGGTCTAATCCTCCTCTTGAGCCTCAGATCCAGGCAGGGAGATTTGGACCCAAGCGGTTTTGGACTCAGGGTTCAGGAGACAGGGCTTCATTTGATACTGGGGGCAGAGGGTCAGGGTCTGGCGCAGGGGTTAGGTCAAGCTGTGTGGGCCTCCAGATGTTGGGGCACTACATCTCCCATCAGCCCCAGCCATCAGAGCCAAGGGTTAGTAGCCAGCAAGGTGCCAAGCAAGGGGCTTTGTGGGAGCCACTTTGTGGCCTGTGTCAGGGATCCAGGAGACGTGGGTCCCTCCCAAGGGCCTGGGCATTATGGGGCAGAGGGCATAGAAGGCAAGTGTTTCTTTGATCAGTGTATGCTTTTAGCTCTCTTCTACTTGTCTTAACTCGTAAGCCACTCTGAGTCCTAATTTTGAGGATGAAGATGACAAGGAGGAGGAAGATAATAATGTTTTCCCCCTTGATGGGGGGTTTCTTTTCTAGAGGAGGGCCAGACAGCCAGCAGCAGACCCAAAGCCGGGAGGCCGATTTGGGTGCCCACCCCGTCATTGCCAGCCAGGCTTCTGGGAGACTCCTCCTGCTGGCCCTCTGCCACCCAACTGGACTGGCATGTTTACCCGCCTTGGGCTGTTTATGCCGCTTGCTGCTGGCTGGCCCCGGTATTTTTAGTTCTCCTGGAGCGCCCAGCCCACCTGTCCCTTTCTGGGCCAGGGGAGGGTCTGGGGGGAAGGCCTTGTGTGCCCCCCCCCCCCATTGCACTGCCTTGTCTTTTTGCTGCCTCAGAGGTGACCTGAGGCCTCCTGGCTGCTGCCCTCCTCCTCCTCCTCCTCCCTGCTGTGCCTTGGGCCCTTCTCCTGACCTGACCTCCTCCCATGACTCAGGCCTCCTGGGATGTGGGGCTGGGCAGCTGGCCAGCAGCACCCTCCTCGTCTCCCTCGTCCTCCGCGTCTTCCTCCTCCCCCCACAGCTGGGGCATCAGCACCACAGCAGCCGAAGAAGCACCCAGAGGGGCTCCTTTGTCCCAGGGCAGCTGACTCCATACGTGGTAAAGGGGGCCTGGATGGGCTGTTTTGGGGGTGGGGGGAGGCTGGAAGAGCCGTGGGTGGTCAGCCTCCTTCCCTTGGTTTGGACTGGAGCGGGGGGGGGGCGCTTGGCCCCCAGGACATACCCTGTTATCCATGTTTCCTCTTGTCAAAAGGAGGCCTTGGGTCACCTTTTTAAAGGGGTGAAATTAGAGGTGTAGCTAAGGGGAGGGTGCAGAATGAGGGTATTGCCCCTTCAGTTAAGGATTCTGAACCCCTTCCTGTGAAATTTTCCTTCAAACCCCAAACTTCTAGCATTGCAGAGAGCAAGGCAGGAATAATAATGAATACCTAGAACTCTTGTATGGGTTGTGTTTGCGTTCCTTTCGAAACTTCGCATGTCGCAATGTGTTTTCTCAAATGCTCAACAAGACATTTTATGTCACTGCAATACTATAAATTTGGGTGGAATCTCCCCCCCGCCAGGACATATTGTGGCTGTGCTTTATAAAACATTGAGCAGATCCCCCCAGAACCAGCCCTTTTCCCTTGTGATGGGAGAGCTCTTCTGAATGGCCTAGAGAGGGTCCCTTATGCCCACGGATGCCGGCCTTTGCTTTGAAATCCCTTCAGCAGACGTGGTTGTGGCCACCAGCGTGGGGCCGGTCATCTTTAAAAGGGGGGCTGGCAGGATATCTCCCCATGGCTCTGAGTCATAAGGGGGGTGGGGGGCTGCAGGCCTTGCTCACTTTTGGGAATCAGATTCCGCCCTGGCAGCCGCAGTGAGTTTGTGATGCTTCTGAGGGCTGAGCTTTTGTGTTGTTTTGTGTTCCGGGTGCTTCTCCAGTTTCCAAACACGCCTGGCGCTCAGGGGTCAGCTGTCAGTGTGGCACCCATTCCCCCCACCAGCAGTCAGGCTGGGCCAGAATGGCAGTGGTCCATCCTAAGGAGGTGTGTGACTTCGCGTGTGATTTCAAAAGCTTGCAACATGTAATTGTGCATTTTGGTTGGCTTAATAAAGGTACTGTTGTTTGGATTTTATTGGACACCCTAAGGAGGATTCTGCTGGCTTCCTTGCTGGCTGTCCAGCCGGCCAAGGGTTCTGCCCTGGTGCCCCCTCACCTGGTGCTTATGCTATGTCTGGCCGCTGAGTCCCTCTTTCCTGGGCCCCTGGCTCTGGTGGACTGGCCAGAGACCTTGCCGGCCAGGCCTCCGCTCCCTCCCTTCTCCTTCCATCCAGGCAGCGGGAAGAGCACCTTGTTCTGCTAGGCATTCAGTGGGGCTTGTGCCCAGGTCAAGGTGTATAGGGATGCCCGCTTTGGCCTCCACCTGGTGCTTGCCCTGGGCTGTCTGAATCAGGGCCCTTGGCATGTGGCAGCTGGAATGTCACCTGGGCAACTGCCTCAGCCACACCGGCCGGCTGGGAAGTGACTCAGAGCCAATGGCAGGAAATGGCGCATGGGACAAGGCAGTGAAGGGCCTACTGGAGCAGGATTAGGATGGTGATGGTGATTCACTTACATCCTGCTTTTTTCTCAATATAGGGATTCAAGGTGGCTTCCAGATTATTAATAGCAACACAAACCCACAAAAATGTCAGTGTGCATGGATATATGTGTATGTATAGTCACACTCGTTTTAAAAAAAACCAGCAATCCCTATGCATCCTGAGCATCACATAGGCAATCTCTGTTTTGGAAGAAAGGTGGGATATTAGTGCAATAAATAAATAGTAAATATTGTAAATAGTTTAATTCTGTTTTAATGTTGACCTTTGTATGTTTTTAGTTCTATTGTTCTAAATTGTAAACCACCTTGAGTCCCAGTTTAGGGGAGAGGATAGAGCATTGTTGTTGTTTTCTCGCCTTTTTCCCAGTTTGGGAGTCAAAAGTGCTTATTAATGACACCAATAATAGTTAAAACCATTTTCCTTTCTTTAAAGGTATCCCTTTCTCTTTTGGCTGTCTCTGTAATCACAGCAGGAGGAGGAGGAGGAAGGTGTGGAAGTGTTAGAGGGAAGAGAGCCCAGGTGAGTTTGACAAGATCTCATGGGGTGGGATGAAGGCCCAGGCAGGAGCTGCATTGTGTGAGAAAGGGTTACCAACAGCCATGAAGGTCAAGGGCAGATCCACCGGGTTGGAAGGGGGTCCTGGTAACCCACCTGAACCATTAGGAGAGCAGCCTGATCTCCTCCCCCCCCATAAAAACTCAAAGGTGTGCCTCATTGGCCCCAGGGCAGTTGCCATTGGTCCTGCCTCTGAAGTTGGTTGTGTCACGGACCACTCTCCCTCTCCCTGGACAGGGCCTGTGTGGGGCAGGAGGGCCCAGTCGCCCCCATGGCTATGAGCCAGGAGCATTACAGGGACTACCATCGCCTGCCAGACTACGAAGACGACTCTCCCCATGAGGATGAGGAGGAGCTGCTGGTCCATGTCACAGAGGGGCTGAAAGGTACCCAGGCACTTTAGAAGTCTGTGCGCATGTGTGTGTTTGTGTGAGAGAGAGAGAATGAGAGAGAGATTGTGAGCGTGGGTGGGTTGGGGCCAGAGGGCTGGCTAAGCTCTTCAGGCCAAGGTGACCTTTTAACAGTCTCCTTTCTCCCTTCCCAGATTCCTGGCATCACATCAAGAACCTGGACAACTTCTTCACCAAAATATCCTTTGTGGCGGTAATAGTGGCAGCCACAGGCCTAGATCCAACAACCCTGGCCTTCTGCCCCCTTAGCTGCCAGGAGGCATTTTAGGGGAGCCTGGAGCAGCTGGCCTGGGCCGATGGGGGGAAGAAATGAGGAGGGCCTCCTTGGAATGCACCATCCTTTCCCTCTGGCCCTGAGTGGAAGGCCTTTGGCCCTTCACCCAAGAGGATGGGTGTGCCAAGGGATGCCAGGAGCATGCCGCTCTCTGGGCAAGCCGGAGCCATCAGGCTAGGCTGGTTGCCATGAGGCAGCTCCACAAGGGCTCATTTGGGGGTCAGGCAGGCAGTAAGTTGGGGGGGAGGAAGTGTTTTCCATTGATGTCCTGGGAGGGCCCCCAGTTTTCCCAAGCAACATTGGGATCCATATTATTATTATTATTATTATTATTATTATTATTATTTATATGCTGCACAATCATCCTTCCCTCTCATGGCTGGAGGAGAGGTCTTCCTGAGGCAAGCCCTGAGACTTACAAGTCCTAGCCTCGGTTGTATAACAAGGCAGTAAGGCCGCCATACAGCTGTGGGCTAGATCCACCTCTGCGCCAGAAAGGGTGGCTTTCCTTGACAGCCTCTGTGCACATCTACCACTTCCACCAGAAGAACGGCTTTGCCTGCATGATGCTCTCGGACGTCTTTGAGCTGGTGTAAGTGCCCAGGAGCAGCCCCCTTGCCCTTGGGGGAGGCCCCTCTTCCTCCATCCTTGGAGGCAGCCTACTGGGGAAGGGAGAAGGTATTTGAGGAAGGCTGGTCCCATAGCCTGGGGGAACCAGTGCCTAGCACCACCTGGTGACCAGCTTCTGTGTTCCTCTCCGTGGGTTTCTCTGGTTCCCCCTTTCCTCTTGTGTTGAAGGGGCAAAGGAAAGGGAAGTGTGTGTCTTCCCTCAGGACCTGAGTGGATGCAGAGGGGGGAGGAGGCAGAGGGGCAGCTCTGAAGTGGGAATGCAGCTGGCCAGAGGGTTTCACCATTTTGGCCGGGGAACTAATCTCTGGTCTCCAGCCAGCGTTAGCAGAGCTGCTCTTCTTTGCAGGAGGGTTGGGGCAGACCTGTGGTCAGCCAGCCAAGAGGAGAGGATGAGGTGTGCGAGGGTTCAGGGCAGGGCTGGCCTTGCTCAGTTTGGCAGAAGGGCCCCCTCCAGTCTCCCAGCTGCCAGTCAGGGCTGCCCCTGCTGGGTTTTCTGCTGATGGGGATGAAGCCCCCCACCCACCTCCTGACCCAGCTGAGCTCCTTTCCCCTTCCAGGCAGTTCCTGTTTGTGGTGGCCTTCACCACCTTCCTCCTATGCTGCGTGGAGTACGACGTCCTCTTTGCCAACCGGCCCGTCAATCACACTCACCAGGGGGGCGGCCTCACCCCTGACAGGAACAAAGTGACACTCCCTGATGCCATCCTGCCCACCTCACAGTGTACCCAGAGGTAAGTGAGGGCAGGGGAAATTGGGGAGGGGGTCTTTGATGTCCTTCACCACCAGATTGAAGTACTGAGGCCCTCCCCTTCCAGGATGCAGACAAAGGAGGCAAAGGGAGGAGAAGGACAAGGCAGTCACTCATTCAGGGCTCTGGGTCCTGGAGCAGAACCCCCTTGAAGTCCAGCAGGACCTCTCAGCACAGAAGAGGCATTGAAACATTGCACAGGGGCCCTTGTTGTTGTTGTGAGCCTTTCAGGCATTTCTGACTTAAGGCGATCCCATTGCAGGGTTTTCTTGGCAAGATTTGTCTCAGAGCCTTTCTCTGCGGTTGAGAGAGTAGGACTTGCCCAGAGGGTTACCTAGTAGTTTTCTTTGGTTGATAGGGAACTCTGGATTCCCTGAGTCCTGGTTCAACTCTCACACCAAGTGGGGTTCCAGGGCTTTAGTCCACTGGAGTGGACACCAGGTCAGTGGACAGGGGCCGTGCACTTGGTTAACTGCCACTCTTAGAGCTTTTCAACATGCCTTTCTGGTGATGTAGTGGTTAAATTCTGGTAGTCAGTCACAAGGATGTGAGTTCGATCCCAATCAAGGTTCCAGGGTCAACTCAACCTTGCATCCTTCTGTAGGTTGCTAAAATGAGTAGCCGGCTTGTTGGGGGCAATTAGCTTACATGTTGTAAACCACTGAAGGGCACTGATAAGCAGTATAGAAATGTACTTGCCATTGCTATTCTTTTTCCCCTCAAAAGTAGGGCAGTCTAGAGTGTCTGAAGCTGAAACAACAACTGTGGCTCCTGGCCTTTGGGGGTCCTGGTCACCTCCATCAGTGGGCACAGTCCCTTTGAATAGCTGAGGGGGGGCAGGATTCTTGTCCCACCAAGTTCTTAGGATGACTGTCTTTGGACACTGTTTATATGTACTTCCTAATATATATCCGAGGCAGGGTCTCCCCAGCCCACCTCCCAGCAGAGTCAGGGGCCTCCTGCCAGTGGCTGCTGCTTCTGGGCAGAGGAAGCCTTTCTTTCTGGGGGCCAGAGGCCTGTCAGGAGCAGCTCATCCGAATTGTCTGGGCTGCCCAGTTTTTAAATTCAGCTCTCCCTCTCCCAAGTGTTGTTGGCATATCCAGAAAGTCTAAACCTTTGCTCTGGGTGTGTGCCTGCTTGCTGTGTGAGTTTGGGGGCAGCGATTAGTGAAAGGCTGCAGATTTTTCCAGACTTAACGCCGTGGGATGGTGTGGTGACTGTGTGCGCATGTGGATTTTACGCCTGTGCTTCTGACGATGCGCCAGGCACACCAACCAGGCCTGCCATGACACACACTGCCCACAAAAATAACAGCCACTTCTTTTCTCCTTTGTATGACTGTGGTATGAAGGCGGGGGGGTAGGCCAACTGTGGCTCTCCAAGCCTGGTTTTGTGGCCCCTTAAGAAGCGAAACAGTGAGTGCCCTCCCTGGGAAGCCTCCAGGAGCAGCTGTTCTCCTTCCAAACAGGATGCAGGCCCCCTCCTTGTACTTTTTAGCAGGGTTTTAAAACCAGGAATACATTTCAAGGAGGGAATGTTTGTTTTTGGCAGTTCCAGGGCAGAGCCCAGTGCTGTGTTAAGGGATAAAATTGCATACGACTGGGGCCTCTCTTTAAAATACCTAGAGGAAACCAAACATGCATCACATGATGCTCAAAGATTGGTCGTTTTGTTAGTAGAGAAGCCCAGCATGTTTCAGCCTCTTTGTGCTCCTAAGGGAGTCTTCTGGAGGCTGTATGAAATCCTAAAAGGATGCCACATAAACACGTGATAGATACCCCAAAACGTAAAATCATCATCTGCAGATTCCCTTGGATGTTACCCCAGATTCTGCTCCTTTTGTTAATCTTTAAAACAGTCAGGGTTTTATGGAGGAGGAGGAATGGCTATCTGGCTTCTTTGAAACAAAGACAAAACAAGTTCTCTCGAAATAAGCTTTTGAGAGAGCCAGAGAGGGTAAAGGAGGGACCAGGCAGCCCTGGCATTCTGCTGCAGCCATGCAACTTGGGGGCAAGGAGACATGGAGACTGCTTCCATGTGGGGCACCCAGCAAAGGGGGAGACACACAAGAGCCACCCCACACACGCCAGCCTTGCGGAGCTTGTCTCTGCTGCTTTGCTTTGGCCCTTGTGCTCAGGAATTCCTGGCATGCTCTGGAAGCCAGGGAGATGCTTGCCCCTTGCCTGCCCCTGTGGCACATGAGCTTCTGTGCGTAACCAGAGATGCTTGGAGGCCTCGGGATCTCCCTTGCACAACCTTCTCTCTTGCACAATGTCCCCCTGTGACCAGGAGGGTGTCCTGAGCTGACCCGCCAGAGGCCCGGCCTGATGCCACCTGTTTTTCTCTCTCTCTGCTGCCAGGATCCAGGCCAGCAGCTGGATCATCTTCCTGCTGGTGATGGCGGCCACCTTTTGGCTCTACCGCCTGGTGAAGGTCTTCTTCAGCCTCCTGGGCTACTGGGAGATCCGCACCTTTTACACCAAGGCCCTCAAGATCCCTTCGGTGAGTGAGCGGAGGATGGACCTATTGTAGCACTGGGACCACAGGGTGGGGGGCACTGCAGTGGGAGCGGGGCAGCCCCTTCCTCGTTGGACGCTTCTAAATAGAGGGACCTTAGATGGTCCTCTCAGGGATGTGCTTCAGCTGTGGGTTCCTGCACTGCTGGAGGGCTGGACTAGATGAACTTTGGGGGATCTCTTCCAACTTTAATTCTTTCCCACTCTACCTCCTGCACTGCCTTTGACTGCTCAGAGGGCCCTCTATTCTTTATCCCTGTGGCATTACCACAGCCATTCTTTATTTTTTGATAAAATTACCAGCTTCATAGATGAAGGGGATGCCATAGATATGGTATATCTTGATTTCAGTAAGGCTTTTGACAAGGTTCCCCATGACATTCCTGCAAACAAGCTTGTAAAATGTGGGCTAGACAAGGCAACTGTTACATGGATTTGTAACTGGTTGACCGGCTGAACCCAAAGGATGGTCAGCAATGGCTCCTTTTCATCCTGGAGGGAAGTGACCAGTGGGGTGTCCAGTGGGGCTCTGTCCTGGGCCCAGGGCTATTCAACATCTTTATCAATGACCTGGATGACAGAATTGGGAGCAGACTTATCAAATTTGCAGATGACACCAAATTAGGAGGAATAGCTAATACTCCAGAGGACAGGATCAAGATCCAAAATGACCTGAATAGACTAGAAAGCTGGGCCACAGCTAACAAAATGAAATTCAAGACAGAGAAATGTAAGGTACTGCACTTAGGGAGGAAAAATAAAATGCAGAGATATAGGATTATGGGGGAGACCTGGCTGAATGAAACTACATGTGAAAGGGATCTGGGAGTCCAAGTAAACCACAAATTGAACATGAGTCAACAGTGTGATGTGGCAGCTAAAAAGGCCAATGCAATTCTAGGCTGCATCAATAGAAGTATAGTGTCTAGATCAAGAGAAGTAATAGTGCCATTCTATTCTGCTCTGGTCAGGCCCCACCTGGAATAACCCTGTGTCCAGTTCTGGGCAAAACAATTCAAAAAGGATGTAGAGAAACTGGAGCCATGTGTCCAAAGGAGGGCAACTAAAATGGTGAAGGGTCTGGAAACCATGAAGCCCTATGAGGAGAGACTTAGGGATCTGGGGATGTTTATCCTGGAGAAGAGAAGGTTAAGAGGTGATATGATGATAGCCCTGTTTAATAACTGAAGGGATGCCATATTGAGGAGGGAGCAAGCTTGTTTTCTGCTGCTCCAGAGATTAGGACACAATGGAGCAATTGATGCAAGCTCCAGGAAAAGAGATTCCAGCTCAACATTAGCAGGAACTTCCTGAGAGTAAGGGCTGTCCGACAGTGGAACCCACTCCTTCCTTGGAGATTATGGTGGAGTCTCCTTCCTTAGAGGTCTTTAAATAGAGGCTGGATGGCCATCTGTCAATGGAGATGCTTTGACTGAGAGTTCCTGCATGGCAGAAGGGGGTTGAACTGGATGACCTTTGTGGTCTCTTCCAACTCTATGATTGTATGATTCTATAATCAGCCCTTCATATCCACGGATTCTGCAGCCACAGATTCAACTATCCATGGCTTATAAACACTCAAAGAAAAAAATTCCAAACAGCAAACTTTGATTTTGCTATTTTATGTAAGGGACACCATTTTACTAGGTCACTGTATATAATGGGGCTTGAGCATCGACATATTTTGTCATCCATGGGGTGGGTTCCAACACCAAACCCCAGCAGATACCGAGGGCCCAGTGTACTCAGCCCACAGAGAGAGGATACCATCCTCTCGGGACTATTCCTTGCCTTCCTTCTGGATCATAACAGAAACCTTTCAGGGGACTGGGGAAAAGCCACCTAAAGAAAACTGGGACAGGATTGAAATGGGGCGGACTGGCAGGAGAGAAGCAGAGGGCTTGGTCTCTCCTTGACCGGCTTGCTGGGTTTTCATACCATCCTCAGTGGTGGGGTTTGCCTTGCATGACCAACATGGAAGCCACATGGGCTCTTGAGGGGTTCAAGGGTAGACCTCTCCAGGGAAGGTGGGACAGATCCAAGTCTTTGGCTGCTGTGGTTCTGGAAGAATCTGGGGCATTTGAGGAGCAGCTGAAGGAAGGAGTTGGGTTTAACTGAGGGAGGTCCCCTCATGGAGTGGGCAGTTGTGCTTCCAAGGAGCCACAAGAGCTGGATTTGTTTGGGACCAGTCCCAGGGAGCAGAGGCTGGTGGTGTGGGGTGCTGGGTGCAGCCATGGGCCAGGGCTTAGGGACCGTGTGGGTGATGGGCACCTCCCTGACCCTTCTCTTCTGGGCAGGAGGAGCTGTGCAACTGCAGCTGGCAGGAGGTCCAGGCCCGGCTGATCTCCCTGCAGCGGGAGCAGCAGATGTGCGTCCACAAGCGGGAGCTCTCAGAGCTGGACATCCACCACCGCATCCTGCGCTTCAAGAACTACCTGGTGGCCATGGTGAACAAGGCCCTGCTGCCGGTCCGCTTCCACTTTCCCCTGCTGGGCGAGGGAGTCTTCCTGACGCAGGGCCTCAAGTACAACCTGGAGCTGCTCTTCTTCTGGGGGCCTGGCTCCCTCTTCCAGGGCAAGTGGAACCTCCAGCCCCAGTACAAGCGGGCGGGGGCCCGGCTGGAGCTGGCCCGCCGGCTGGGCCGCAGCATGCTGCTCCTGGGCCTGGCCAACCTGCTCCTCTGCCCCTTCATCCTGGTCTGGCAGGTCCTCTACGCCTTCTTCAGCTACACCGAGGTCCTCAAGCGGGAGCCCGGCAGCCTGGGGGCCCGGCGCTGGTCGCTCTATGGCCGCCTCTACCTGCGCCACTTCAACGAGTTGGACCACGAGCTGCAGGCACGCCTGAGCCGGGGCTACAAGCCAGCTTCCAAGTACATGAACTCTTTCACCAGCCCCCTCCTCACCCTCTTGGCCAAGAACTTGGCCTTCTTTGCCGGCTCCATCCTGGCCGTGCTCATCGCCCTGACCGTCTACGATGAGGACGTCCTCACCGTCCAGCACATCCTCACCGCCATCACCCTCCTGGGGCTCATTGTCACCGTAGCCAGGTAAGGGGCATGGCAGGGGCCCTCCTCTCCCTTGTGCAGGTGCCTGGGTGCTACCCAGGCCCCTTGCCGGCTGAAGGTACAAGGCCGGTGCCTTAAGGTTTCCAGGGCAGTGGCTGCTGCTTACCTGGAAGCATAAAAGAGAGGCTCCAGTATAAGAGAGCTCAGTTAGCATTTACCAGCAAATATAATAATAATAATAATAATAATAATAATAATAATAATAATGATAAATTTATTTATTTATTTGTATCCCGCCTCTCCTGTTTGAGGATTGAGGCAGATAACAGCAATGAAAATTTCAAATACAAGTCACAGAAAAAATAAGGCAAGAGTCCCCAAAAAGCCCCATCCTTCTACCCTCGCTCCCATCAATACAAAATAATAACAGTAAAAATATTCAACTGGAATAACATCAGTTAAAAGAGATCGACAAGAAGAGACAGCCGTATGGCAATAATGGGCAGTAATACTGTAAATGGGCAATAATCTCTTTCTTTCCAAATGCAGGCTGAATTTGGGCTGTGGGTTTCTTTTCTGCTGCATGTGTTTCATTAGAAGAGCTGAAGAGGGACAGTGCTGTGAAGGGGTTGCTCTGTTCTTTACGTAAATGTCTCCCAAATTTACATTGCCTCTTACCTTTACGGCTTGTGGCACTCTTCTCTCCCTCTTAATTGTAAGGGTTGAGCAAAGGTAGCAGCAGTTCCTGCAGCTGAGGCAGTTGAGCCCCAATCCACAAAAGCCTATCCCAAATGAGTCTGTTAATCTTTTAAGGTGTCATCAGATGGTGGCTTTCAATGCAGAGTAGCTACATTTGCTTGAGGCTGAGTCTCTTCGTTGCCTCAGAAGCCCAAAGGTGCTCAAGCGTTTTAAAGGAACTCCTGAAAAACGCTTGTGCCTTTGGCCCCAACTAGAGTGAGCTCAGCCTATTTGGAAGGTACTGGTGAAACTCCCAAGGCCCATTAGAAGACAAAACCAAGAGCCCATCTTCTAAGTAGATGAAGGTTGGGATGACTTGTAGGCAATGCCAGTCCTTCCCTCAGGCATCTTGTATAACTCACTCATAGGCCAGTGACTTCTTACAAGAAAGTGGGCTTTATTGTCCAGAAAAGCATATGGCGTAATGTGCTTCAGAAGGCTACAAGGCTTCTTGCTTGCCAAAAGGTTCTCCTCTGGTGTTTACACTTTTGGCCTTCCTTACAAACAGCACAATCACAGTCCTAACTGGAAGGTTGGGGTTCCCAGATCACAGAGGTTTGGGGATCTGTTCCCCATGAGGTGCCAGAGCTCCTTTAGCTGGAGTATAGGTCTGCAGTTGGGATGGGTGGGGAGGGCATGCATGGTGCCCTCCTTCCTCAACAATGACCGAGCCCCTTTTCCCCCCAAACCAGGTCCTTCATCCCCGATGAGCACCTGGTCTGGTGTCCGGAGCAGCTGCTGCAGAGCCTCCTGGCCCACATCCACTACATCCCAGACCATTGGCAAGGCAATGCTCACAAGTCAGAGACACGGGAGGAGTTGTCCCAGCTCTTCCAGTACAAGGCTGTGAGTGGGGGCCGTGGATGGGGGGCAGGGCAGCCCCAATATACATGTGCACACAAAGCCTTCCCCAATGAGAGAGGGATGAGGCCCGAAGGCATGATGGGGCTTGAGCCAGTGTTTTGCGCACCTGGGCTGTAGCAGGCATGGGAATGCCCTGGCGCCGTGCCCTGGAGCGTCCAGGTCCTCCTCCAGCAAGTTGTTGGATAGCCAGCACTGCTTGTCTCCTGTGGTCTCAGGTGTTCATTTTGGAGGAGCTGCTGAGCCCCATCGTGACCCCCTTCCTCCTCATCTTTGCCCTCCGTGCCAAGGCCCTGGATATCATCGACTTCTTCCGCAACTTCTCGGTGGAGGTGGTGGGCGTGGGGGACATCTGCTCCTTTGCCCAGCTGGACATCCGCAACCACGGCAATCCCCAGGTATTGCGAGTAAGACGGGAGGGTGGGGCAGGGTGCCCCGACCCACTCATTCATCGGCCTCCCTTTCAGAGACAGCATTGGCACGACTGGCAGTGTGGGTCAAGGTGGCATTCTCTCCCAATGTTCCCCATGTATAGCACCTATCTCCTGCCCTGGGCCACTTCTCCTGACTCAGGCCTCTTCGGATGCAAGGCAGGGTAGCTTGCCAGAACCCAAAGGGCTCCCCGTCCCATTGCTCCTCCTGCAGCAGACCCCTTTTACGGGAGATGGGGGACTTCCTTCCTCAGGGTCAGCTCCCAGTTCCTTTGCTGCCCTCCACTGGCTGATACTCCAAGGGACACTCGCAGCCACTTTGGGTCATGGGGACTTTGCAGAAACATGCGCTCACCGTGCACCACCCCCAGAATGCAGACCCCGTCCATGTTCTCCCCACAGTGGCTGTCGCAGGGCCGGACGGAGGCCTCAGTGTACCAACAGGCCGAGAACGGGAAGACAGAGCTCTCCCTCATCCACTTTGCCATCGCCAACCCCCGCTGGCAGCCACCCCCCGAGAGCTCCCTCTTCATCGGGCACCTCAAGGAGAAGGTTCAGCAGGATGCGGCCCACGCGCCCCCTGCCCAGTGCCTCTTGGCCGATGCCCCCCTGGCCACTTCTTTGCTCTCAGACGAGGGGCCCAGCACCATGGTGAGTCCCAGCATCTCCCTTGCTGTTGCTTTTGGGGTGGATGTGCAACTCCCCAGCCTCACCCTCTTGCTTCCCTCCTCCCTCTGCAGCCGGACGCCCTATTGGCCAGTGTTTTGGCCCATCCTGTTCTGTCAGCAGCTAGCCTGGCATCCCACACGGAACGGCAGCTCTACACCCAGCCGGGCAGCACAGCTGGGGCAGCCGCCAGCATCCTGGCCTCCCTCTCCTGCTCCCAGCTGCCCAGACACAGCTGCCCACCAGGGGAGAATTCAGTCTATCGCAGTGACAGCACCCTTCTGTGGGGCAGGTAGGAAAATAAAAGGGGGGGGGGAGAACTGGCTGTGAGAGGGAGACTCTGGGGCCAGAAAGACCTGAGTCTAGAAGAACACCTGGAATAGGAACCGGGCCAGGCAGGGAAGGTGGCCAGTAGCCCATCCTTCTGACACAGACACAGCATTGGTTGCTGGCATCATCTGAACGCAGTGGTCCAGCTGCCTGGAAACGTAATCCTCCCCAGTCCATCTCCTTGAGTTAGCCATGTGCTCCAGTAGCCACCACCGCTCCCAGTGGCCAGGGCTTCCCTGTGCCAGACTTGCACTGCCCTGTGTCCTGTGCCAAACCAGCACTTCTAGTTCCCAGGGCACCCTGCATTGTGTTCTCGGTGACAACCCTGCCGCTCCCTCCCAACCTCCATGCTGTGGCTGCCTTTTTTCCCCTTCCATCTTCGGGGGGGGGGGGCTCAGAAGAGAAGGTGCAGGGTCTTTTGGGAGGTTTCTCCAAATAGTGCTGGCTGCTGAGGGGCGGGTGGCAATCCTCCCCTTCCCCATGGACATGGAGCTTAACTTCCTGATCACCATTTCGGGCAAGGAGGGGAGCGGGCCCACTTCTCATGCTTGGCTTGTCTTTCCTCGCCCGCAGCATTGCGCCGCCTGAGACGCGCCAAGGCCCCCTTGCCCGGTCTGTTGTGCTGTCGGAGTTTGCTTCTGCCGAGATGAGTCTGCACGCCATTTACATGCATGAGGTGAGTGGCCACCATGTGCCCTCTGGCACAGCTGGGTCCTTCACTCCTCCAGGATCGCATCATTACTTGGGGGGCCCCAAAAGCTTCCCCAGCTGCCTTACTTCTCCCTTTCTGTATTTCAGCTTCGTCACCAGCACCAGCAGCGACCACAAGAGGCGGCGTCCCCCCATGCCCCTTCACAGCATTTGGCACAAGCAGGTCAGAGTCCCGGAGGGCGGCATGAAACCACCCCCAGCACCCCAACTGTCCCACTGGGCAGCGTCAGGACAGGGGACCCACAGGGAAGGCTGCTTCTTTCTTCCCCTAAGTATAGGGGGAGGAAGAAGGCTTTGGTAGGATCCCAGCCCTTCTCACGGTGCCTTGGGACCAATTCTGTCTGGGCCTCAGGTGTGGGGAGGCCTCTCCTCTGCTCCAAAGTGGGGCAGGTGGACCATCCCCTAGGAATTCCCACATTCACAATGAGGCAGATGACTGCCAGGGACTGATTTTCTAGGACTTGCAGACTAGAGGTCTACAAATTTGATGGAAGAGTTGTTGTTCTACAGCTCAAGGGGCCCCTGCAATGGCAGATGGCCTGTCTCAAAGACTGCCAGCAAAGGTAGTTCCCCATTCTCTATTTTTTTTGGCCAGGAAAGGGGGACTTTTCTGTGGAGCCATTAAAGGCTGTGGGCCAGAGACCTGGGGGCCACTGCCCACCTGTTTGGCAAACAGTCCATGAAATCCTCAGCAAGCATTCTGAGCCTGGTCATGTCCACAGCTCCTGAGAAGGAGCCAAGGTCCGTGAAAGGTCCAGTGTGGATAGACGACAACCCGCATGGTGCTTCCCCACTGCCATCAGCCTGACCTGCTCCGGACAGGGCCAGCGTGGCATCATTGCCTTGCAGGGTGGCCTTCCTGCCATGTCACCAGGAGAGAGCCTGCCTCCCAGCCTCAAACAACTGGGGGAGAGGCAGCGCACTGCCCCAGAGTTTTGTGGGTTTTGCCACTTGTGGGAGCAAGGAAGAAGCCATGACAGAACAGAATCAGGGAGTTGGCGGGGGGGGGGGGGGGGGGAGATGGACACAGTAGATGAGCCTGGTTTAAAAGGCATTGCCTGCCCTGGCTAGCAGTTTACTTGGCATGATCTCTCTTTCTCCTCCCTGCAGATTGCACCAGGGCCTCCTCACTGCATGCGCGCAGCCAGGATCTAGCCCTGGGGGGCTGGGAGGAAGGGGCACAGCAGCAGCAGCAGCAGGAGGAGGAGGAGGAGGAGAGGGAGAAGAGCTAGCCCCCGCCCAGCGTGGGCCTTCCTTCCCTCTTGAAAAGTAAGGAACCCTCCAGCCTTTCTCCCAATGAGCCCCCCACTCCCCCTGGCCACTCCTGAAGGGCTTTCAGCCTCTGAGGGTTCCTTTCCCTTTGGGCTGCAGGGAAATGGCTTTCACAGTCTTTCACAGGCCTCCCACCAGGAGAAGCCAGGAGACCTTCCTCAAGGAGGCAGTGCAGTCTTGGACCTTTGCACATCAGCCCAGCACCCTCCTTTGAGCCCCCCCCCCCCCCAATTGTTTTAGACTCACTGGGCCTCCCCTGACTGCATGACCCAAACTTGCAACCATTTGCCTCTTCAGGTTTCTGGGCTGCCGACTTTGTCGTGCCAGGACCACTCCTCCCACCCCAGGAACGTGGCTAAAGGTCGTCCAGCAACCGTGGCCCTAGCCAGGGCTGGAGGGGACAGCAGCTGCCTGGGCCCTTGGCAGACTTTGGTGTGAGAAGGGGTCTTGGTGGCGCGGCTGCAGCTCTCCCCTGCCTTACTTACTTGGGGTGCGTGCCCCTCTTGGGGTGAATAAGCTACGGGCCGATCAGGCTCTACCTGGTGCTACCCACATCTAAAGGGTTCCTGTGGGGGGGGTCCACAGAGAACGGCACATGGAAGCTGCTGGCGCCAGTCTTGCTCTGCCCCCTGCTCCAGGACTTCTGCTTTCCCTGCCTTCCCTTTGCTGGTCTCTATGATGGAAGCTTTGGGGTGGGGTGGGGTGCTTGTATGTGATGGTGCTCCCATCTCAGGACAGTTCTGGGACAATAAATGTTTACAGGCGTGGCCAGCAAGCACTTCTTATTCCTCTGCAGGTGGATTGAAGTGGACCAGTGTGGGCAGCCAGGGGCCAAAAGGGGCCAACATTGGCTTAGCTTCCTCTTAGTGACGTGGCCCCTCCTGGCCGGCTACTTACACCATAAGGTCAGCATATTGTCTGCAATCCCTGGGAATGGAGGGTTGTTTAGGACTGATCGCAGCACAAAACGGGGCAGAGGGAAGACTGGCTGCCAGGGTGGCAGCCCTTCCTTCTTAGGCTCCCATTTCAGCCACCTGGCCTGGATATCAGGCTGGCCAGCCTCTGCTCTGCCTCTGCCCTCCACAACCCTCTCTCTTTTGAGCAGCCAGCTTCCCTGGTCTTTCCCCCAAGACTGGCTACTATTCATTTATTGTGATTTGAACTCTCCGAAATGAAGTGAGGGAGAGGGTTGCCAGTATGTTTGGCAAACAGACACAGCACTGACCAATGTATGTTTAGATGAGCAAGGAAGCAGACTCCCAATGATTTAAGCACAAGCGAACAAACAGTCATATTTTCCATAACGTTATTTTACTGAAATGAAGAAACTTGGGGGTAACCAGGTGGAGGTTTTGGTGTAAAACGAAACAAATGCCTGGGCCAGGAACCCTTTGCTTCTACTTGTCTGTGTCTTTTGCATCAGGCCCCTGTTTGCGATATTCTTAAAAAACCCAAATTCAAGCTGCCTACCTAAAGCTGGCCCCAGCTGTCACCTCCCCACACTTCCCTCCTGGCCCTGGAATGGGGGCAGATCTCTTCTCCCTCTCAGTTCAGAATGGGTGAGGCATCTGAGAATAGCGTTCAGGATCTCAACACAAACACAAAACCAGAATCCTTGAATGCCCTACTTGCCAAGGAAGAGGGAGGGCAGCAGGAACCAGGCTGGGGCTCAAGGCACCACCAGCAGACTCTTCCTCTGGACGCTGAAGGACTGGGTCCGGATGCGCGATGCCACCTCCTGCGTGCGGAACGTCAGGCCAAAGATGTCCTCGTGGTAGTGGTTCTGGTCCTAGAGTGAAGGGGTAAGGAAGGGGGTGAGTTGGCTAGAAGCGTCCCCTCCCCAAGCCTTGACTAATGTCCTCTTGCTACCTTCTTCCAAGAACAGAGAGCGGGAAGAGGAACTCCAAGACCTGAGTCATTCCCCTTTCAAGCACCGTGAGCAGACACACCCTGCCCCCCCCCCCCACCTGCTGCCTGTGTGGATGACCATCTGGGTTGGGGGCAGGCTGCTTCTGCCACTGGAGCCAGAGGTGCTGGCACTGACCCATCCCAAGGCCTTACCCGGAACTCGCTGATCAAGTCCCCGGCCTGCACCAGCGTCATGTCCCCTTCTTTGGCCAGAATCTGCTGGACGGTCTGCATCACCTCGCTTGCCATGGTGACGTCGCCACAGACGTACAGGTGGCCATTCCGCTGGCACAGGGTCTGGAAGACGTAGCTGGAGAGCTGCATCCTCAGCAGATCCTGAACATAGGTCTACAGAGTTGTGGGGAGAGAAGCAGCACAGCAATGCCCAGTTTAAACCAGTGCCTGGGGAAGCTTCCAGCACGGGTCCTGTACTGGGGTCCCTATTATCAGGCACACAGGGGCTCCCTGCAATGGTTCCTCAGCCGTCCAAGAAAAGGGGGATAGAACAAGGGACAGAGACATCTGTGCATTTCCCTCAAACTCCTCAACCACTGAGAGCATGGCCTCTGGCTGCCCTGTTAGGAGTCCACCTGGCCCCCAGGGTCTGCTCCCTTCCCAGACCTGGCCTTGTTACCTTGGGGTAATTCCGATCGCGGGAGAAGCCTGTGAGGACCCGTTTCAGGGCCCCTTTCCGCTGAGCCTGGTGGATCTCCTCCCTGTAGATGTGGTCGTGGTGGGAGCTGCGGCAGCCAAAGACCAGGGTCATCTCGCTTGAGGCAAGGCCTGGGTGGGGCAATACAGACATAGGAAGAGATCATGACAGCGGCTGGGAGGGCAGCCCCCTACCCCCGTGCCAGGCCTGGCCCCTGACTTACGCTTGGTCTCTATGTCATGCACCCGCTGTTGCCAAAAGCTCCGGAAAGGGGCAATGCCCGTGCCAGGCCCCACCAGGATACAGGGCTCCAAGGGGTCCTCAGGCAGATGGAAACCTGGGGCCCTGGTGGGGCAGAGACACAAGGGGTCAGTCACCTTAAGACAGTGTGGAAGAAGGCAGCGGTGGGCTGTGGAGGGTTTCCTTCTCTGAGGTAAATGTGCCCCTGTCTCAGCTAGCCCACTGTCTCCCACCATAATCCCCAGACTATCTGCGCCATTTCTTGGCTCAAGACAGGCAAACAGTTGTCACAAACCATAAGAGAAAGTTCCACTGAACAAATGGGATATGCAGTACTCTATCGTAAGTGTGCTAAGGACTGGCCATTTATGACAATGCTGCAGACGCTGGCGCTCTACCACTGGCTGCAATTCTCATGTAGGGCACACAATACAAGTCATACATCTGGATTGTGGGGTTTGAGGAGCTTCAAAATGGGAGACTATGCAAACATGTTCCTGATAACCATCTATTTACAACACAAAAACAACTTTTCAAATCCAAGATATTTGTAAAGCAACTGCTGCCAATTGGAACACGGACCTTCTTCTAAGAACATGTAACCACATTAAGAGCCATTTGTAAAAGAAAGGAAAGAGTGCTCTTCTTTGGGTTCCCTTTCCTTTCGGGAGAGCAGGAAAGCCCTTGGGTGCTTTTTACAGGTAGAAGAGGGAGGCTGAGAAAAGGTCTGCCCCTAAGGTGGAAAGAAGGCATGACCAGGCAAGACCCACCTGCCAGGGATCCAGGGCAAGGTCCCCCAAGGGCCATAAAAAGAGACCTCACGCCGGCCAACCTGCCTGCAACTGCCAAGAAAACAGCCACCTTAAAGAGGTCAGCAGCCCCCCAGGTGCATAAAATGAAGGGGCAGAGGAGCAGGATTGCATGGATGGGGGCCAGGGCTGTGCCTCATGAGCTTGAAGCTTCTGCCCCCTAAAAACCTGACAGACGACTCACAAGTGGGTTAAAAGGGCTTCACTGAAGCCTTAGAGCAGGGATGGGCAACCGGTGGCTGGCTGGCTGGCCAGCAGGGCAGGCTAGGGAGAGGGGGAACGCAAGCCAGTATCCCCTGGAGAGCCACACCTTCCTGGCTTCTCAGGCCTCTAAGGTGCTCCGTCTTCTCCCTGGCCCTGCAAGGCCTTTGCAAACAACCCAGCACTTTCTCCAAACTCTGACCTCTCTGATGGCACTCCAAGACGGGCTGGAATAAACCTGGCTGCACCCTGCCCTTGTCCCTCTGAATTTAGGAGGCAGGGCTGGGGGTCTCAACCATCTTAAGCCCCCCTCCACACACACCCAATCGGCCTGTGGGCCTGATGTGGCCATTGATCCCACAGCCAAAGGGAGCCTTTGGGGCAGCTGGGGAGTGGCAGAAAGGCGGTCAGCCTCTTTCCACTCTCCGAGAGGAGCAAAAAAGCTTATCCCCAATAGCCCTCGATAGCCTTTCAGGTACCACTGTACTCGTCGCGGCATTTCTTCAGCACCTTCCAGTGGCCACTGGGCTTCATGGCTTTGGGGGAAGCATTTCCAGGCCCTTCACAAGCTCACCGTCGCAGACAAGCTCTCAATCAGTCTCTTACAACAGGCATGTTGCTGGTTTCACAGAAACGGCACTTCCCATTAACAATCAGGGTGTGCTGTGTGTGCACCTTTAAGTCACCTGTCAACTTAGGGTGATCCCATGAATTGGAGGGGGATCTTCTTCGAGAAGGAATATTCAGAGGCGGTTTGGCCAGTTCCTGCCTATGAGGCCAGCAGTTGTCTCAGAGACAGAAACCAGCCCCAGCCACTTGAATAAATCACTTGCCACATTCATCAGCGCTGTTCCATATTTGCCGAGCTAAACAACAAGCCATCAACTCTTAGAGACGCACAAAAGCAGAAGTCACATGGGCAGCACTATGAATCACAGGACACAAATGACAAAAACCCACAGCAGCAGCTGATCCTCTGCTCAACTCTTTAAGAAGGGGCGAAGTGGAGGGATCCTTTCCCTCCCCAAACTAGAAAGAGAGGCTTTTTTTGCATCAAAAAGGCAGCATCTCATGTTTGGACAAACTGGCAGCTCCAGCCACAAGAGGGTGCCTGCCCACCTTCAAGAGTGACGTGGGATGGAAGAAGTGCTCCCATGGGGCTCCTCTGCTGCTCCCGGAGGGTGCAAGAGCCCTGCCGAATTACACACACGCACACACACCCCGGCAGCACCATTGCAGGGCAGCCAGCCCACAGGAAGCTTTAGCTGCTGCTTGCAGGCTGGGGAGTAGAGCCTGAACTCCTCCGTAGGCAGTGGGCAGACACAGCCCACCCCATCTCAAGCTGTTGGTTCTTGGTACGCACATCAACCCAAGTAGGGCAGGCCTCCCAGCCTGGCATGGCAGTCCACTGCTTGCTGCCCCAGGGCATTGGCACTGAGGAAGGGGTGCCCTGCAAGTCCTCACTAGACCACAAAGGACTCCAACATGCAGCTCTTTCTCAGAGCACTGGGCAGCCAGCACCACAGAGGGCACCTGTTCCAGGCAACGCACGCAGAGCCCTGTACTACAGAACCCACCTTCCACTTCATTTGCTCTTTCTACAAACGCTTCTCAGCTGTACCTTGGCAACCAGGCATCTTCCTTTCTGCATTTTGCATAAATAGGAATGATGGGGCAGGGATGGGTTGTTTCACCAGCTCCACCAGCCTGGTACTTACCAGATATATACCCAGCATGCCAGAAGTTCCCCTGGGCAAGAAGAGCACCCAGCCAGATCCAGGCAGGTCTCCAGGGCCTAGAGGAGGCAGGGGCCTTGCTCCTCTCCAGCCCTGCTGCCACCTATCCGAGGCAAAAAGCCTTCCACTTCACCCAAGAGACCAAAGGCCAACAACACTCTCTGGCAAGAGCAGATCAAACTCCTGCCTCAAATTCAGCCGGAGCTGCTGCGGGCAACAGTGGCTTCTTCTAGCAGAGACAAAGGGGCATCTTGGGAATGGCTGCCTCCCTCCTCTTACTCCTCCAGAAGAGCAAGGCATGCTGGGACATTTCATTGTCGCTGGCTGTGTTTTGTTCCTCTCGGCCTTTCCCAAGGAAGCCCTTTAGAATCTAGGAAGCCCACCCCATGATGCTGGTGAGCCCCTTACCCACGGACAAAAGCTGGCACCACCTCGCCAGGTGACAGTTCATTAAGCCATGTTGAACAGACGCCGTAGTGCAGGGGACCCTTTCCATCTGTGGGGCAAAACAGAAGAAGCAGCATGAGAAGAAGGCCCTTCCCTGTCAACTTCCAAGCGTGTCTTCTTCCTGGCTCAGTGTCCCTGGCAGGAAGCTAGACTGACTCTTCCAGTGACCCACCACCACCAGCAGCAGCAGCCCCCTCCGTCTCAGATGGGTGGCCTTCCTTTACAGCAGCATCAAAGGTCCTCCTTGGGTCCAGGCCCAACTCTTCTCCATGAAGCCCCCTCCTTGCCCTTCTCAAGCCCATGCAAACCCTCCTATATCCACTGCGGCCCCCTTCTGCCCCCAGCAACTGCCCCCAGCAACTCACTCTGGCTGTGGTAGTTGAGCACGGCCACGGTGAGGTGCATCTGCCCTGGGTGGGCCTCTGGTGATGAGCTGATGGAGTAGTAGCGCGGCTGGAGCAAAGGCAGCTGGGTGAGGAGCAACGAAGCTGGCAACAGTATAGAGGGAAATTCCTCCATTACCTCCACCATCGTTGGGCAGCGAAACCACTTCCACTCCTCATAGAGAAATGAATCCTGGAGGGCAATATGGGCAGAGGCAAAACATGAAGGCTGGATCAGGGCAGCTGTCAAGATCCATATCCATGGTTCTGACATGTTGACATGTTGGCATGATATGATGATGATGATATTAGAAGATAAAGATACGAGGGCATGGTGATATGGTGATTTAACGCTGTATAGGGTGTTGGCAATTGAGAAGGGGATATCAATTATGTTAAATGCAATTCTAGGGGGCAGCAGAAAGGAATTGTAGTTTTATGACCACAATTGTCCTGCCATGAATCTGAGTTGTGAAACAGGGTTGATCTTCCTGAAGGGAGATGAAATGATAACATAGGAGGGGAAGGAGCAAAACATGAAGGTCCCTTTGATCTGGATCAAAGGAGAGCAATTGGGGTTGGAAAGTGGGGCTGGAGGATGGGAATGTATTTGTGATGGTCCGAAGGGGAACTTTGTCAGTTATGACACTGAACCCGGGACAGGGAACTTTCTGTCTTAATATCCAGAATAAATCTCTAGTTTCTACTATACTACAATGCTGTCTTGGTTACTGGGAACTGGGTCCTCCGATCCTGACAGCAGTTCACATGCCACAGAAAGAATCCCCTCCCCATGAAACCAACCTCCTGGCACGGCAAAGAGGGTGCCAGGGTGGGCGTTTCATTAGCACATAGCTTCTTGTGGTGTTGGAGGGGACACTGCTGGGTAATTGCTCTAGTGTGGTAAACAGCAGCCACAACCACAGGAGCAATAGCAGAAATGTATAGAAATACAGCTATACAGCTGTATGCACTAAGCGATTTACAATCTGCAAGCTAATTTCCCCCAGCAAGCTGGGTACTCACTTTACGGACCTGCAAAAGGATGGAAGGCTGAGTCAACCTTGGAGCCCTGCCTGGGATCGAACTCACAACTTTGTAGCGGCAGAACCAGCATTTAGCCACTGTGCCACCAGGGCTCCCTGGAGGCTCATTCATTGCACCCCCAAATATGTCTGTTTTACTAATTTGGAATGTAAGATGGGCTTGTTCCATGATTCCTCCCTGGGGGCAGCCTCCTGCCTTCAGGTCCAGCATCTGAACAGCACAGGGGCAAAGTGGCTGGATGATCTTTTCACTTGGGAGAGAAAAGATTTAGATGGTGGTACACCTCCAAAGGGTTTTGCCATCACAGCAGATGAAGACAGCCACTGACACTCAAACCAAAACCCAGTAGTGGGTAACCATAGCGGGTGCATGGGCCAGTTTTCTGCCCCATGACCCTATGAGGCTGTATGGACTGCCAAAAATGCCCCCAAGAAACAGGAGAAAATCTAGCAGCTGCCCCAGTAGGCTCCACTTGGCCCACCCTGTTTTAATTCTTTATCAAGCCAAATCATAACAATGCAATGTCCCCTTCCCACTCGTCTCCACTTTGCCCCGCCCCTATTCCAGGGATGATGGGAGGTACAGCCAGGCCCAAGGGAGGCAAGGTCTATAGAAGAGGAACCCTACAACAACATCCAAAAACCACACTGCCTGGAGCAGAGTCCAAAGCCCAGTTACGCCCAGATTCCTTGCGATTGGGCAGGCTATAAATAAATTATTATTATTATTATTATTATTATTATTATTATTATTATTATTACAGTGGTACCCCGGGATACGAATGCGCCGCCTTACGAAATTTCCGGGTTACGAAAAAAATCCATGTAAAAACATTTTTCCGGGTTACGAAGGTTATTTCGGGTTACGAAAAAAAATTTGGTGCTTTTCGGCGCGATTTCACACGGAATCGCGGCTTTCGCTATTAGCGCCTAAGGGCATTTCGGCTAGCGAAAGTTTCCGGGTTACGAAAGCGGCGGCGGAACGAATTAATTTCGTAACCCGGGGTACCACTGTATTATTATTATTAGTCCCTCACCATGTGCACACATTTGGAGGTAATTCTTGTGCCCCCCACCTGCCCTGTGGCCCAAAGAGGCCTGCCCCCTACCAACCTTGCTGAGACGCTGGAGCTTCTCCTTCTCCTCTGGACTTGATGCCTGGCTGGCCAGAATTTGGAGCAGCTGGGGGCTGGGTGGCGTTGTGATGTCCAAGAAGTAGGTGAGGGCCTGGCGCAGCGTGCAAGGGGCCAAGCGGCTGCTGGGCACCCACAAGCGCTTTATGCCTAAGAAAAGGACAGGAGGGAGAATGACGTCAGCAACAGCGGGCAGCATTCACCTTGCCTAGAACCCCAACCCCATCCCACCACCACTTTCTAGCTACGCTCAGGGCAGGGGGGCATCAAACTTTGGGGAGTGGAGGGGAGAGGCAGAAGAGAAAGCAACCTGTCAAGAAAGTGGTGGAGTGTGTGTGTGCAGAGGTCCTCATCCTCCAGAAGTCCCATCCAACCCCATTTAATCACTGTGCTGATCCAAATATTCATCTGTCAATGTAAGTTTCACTCTGAGGCTCTCATTTTGGGACAGGAGATGGGGTTGGATTGGGATGGATGGAAGGTCTCCTTGGGACAGCCTGGCCCAAAGCCTAATTCTCTACCTGGCTCCACAGGTATGTCAGCCACAGCAAAAGAGGTGTCTACCTCCTGAACCCATTGTGGAGAACTAGCAAAAGGTGAGTGGGGTGGTCCAGGAATAGGAGGAGAAGGGCTGCATGCTCATTCACAGGCTCCTCATCAATCCAAGTTGACTTGACAGCAGTTACAAACTAGAGGAATTCTGTTCTCGAGTGCTCTCAAGAGGAAACAAGGAACTAACACCTGAACAGAGAAGCTCACAAGCATCTAAAGGTGCGTCCATATACCTGGAAGGGGTCTACCTCCTGTTTCTCAGGAGGAGGCGTGGAAGTGGGAGGAAAAAGAGAGAGAAAGAAGGGCCTCCTTGCACAAGGGAAGAGGGGCTCCATCAGCCCTCAGGCTCTGAGTCAGTTCAGGCAGAAAGGGGGTTCCAAAGAAAGAAGCAGTGTGGAATAATGGTCTGGGTGCTGGAGACAAAGGTTCAAATCCCCACTCTGCCATGGGAACCCACTGGGTGACCTTAGGCAAGTCATAATGTCTCAGCCTCAGACTCTTGCCGAGAATCACCATAGGTTTGAAATGACTTGAAGGCACACAGCAACCAAGGGAGAAAAGGGACCTCCCACCCAGTGCAAGTAGTTCCATCCACAGTCAAGATCAGCCTCACCTTCTGCACATGGAAACCACAAGTGGTGCCCTGCAACCAATTTCTCTCTCACACACACTCAAACCAACCATTCAACTCTCAAAGGTATATGGACGCACCTTTAGATGCTTGTGAGCTTCTCCCTCTTAGCTCTATGCAACAATATGGCTTCGAAGCTTACTTAGAAACAGCGCTGGAGGTGACTGTAAGGGTCATCCAGTCAAACCCACTTCTGTCATGCAGGAATCCATCAAAGCTCTCCCTCTCACCATTGGTCACCTGGCCTCTGTTTAAAAACCTCCAAAGGAGGAGACTCCACCACACTCCTAGGTAGCATCCTCCTCCTCCACTGAACAGCTCTTGCTGTCAGGATATTCTTTCTAATGTTGAGGTGGAACCTCTTTTCCTGTACTTTGCATCCATTGCTCCAGGGCCTGTTCTCTGGAGCAGCAGAAAACAAGCTTGCTCCCTCCTCAATATGACATCCCTTCAAATACTTAAACAGGGCCCTCGTATCACCTCTTAACCTTCTCTTCTCCAGGCTAAACAGCCCCAGCTCCCTAAGCCACTCCTCAAAGGCCATGGTTTCCAGACCCTTCACCACTTTGGTTGCCATCCTTTGGACAATCTCCAGCTTGTCCACATCCTTCTTGCACTCTGGTGCCCAGAACTGGACACAGGATTCCAGGGGAGGTCTAACCAAAACCTTCCTTTATAAGTATTAATTACAGCACTGGGCTGGGGGGAGGTTCTGTTGCAACACACGGGGAGAGGATGGTGCACCTTTCTCTTTCAGCTGTGACTCCCCTTGCACACATGCACACACACACAGCATCAATCACAATTCTAGGAAAGCTTCCACTGGCACAAGTGGGACTTTTCTTCTCAGGCCAGTTGTGAAGGAAGGAAACTAAGGCCAGATCCTGTCAGTGACTTGCATGTCCCTTGGTCCTTTTCAGGAGGGGGTACAGAGGGCTATGCTCTTGCCCTTATGCTCCATCCAGAAATCTCCTCCTGCCAGGCAGCTATCAAACCTTGAGAATAGGCCCTGCTGCTGCTATTACTAGTGAGCAAGGAAGAGGTGGGACAGGTGAGTCAGACCATGAAGATCTGGCTGTTTTGAGCTGCTAGGGGAAGGAAAAGGAAAGCACCCTCAGCGTGGGAGCAAATTCTCATTCCGTCCTCCCTACCAAGCTAAGACCTAGTGCTTCTCTATGGTCTGGATTGCCTGCCTTCTCCTGCCCCACCAGTAAGCAGCAACCACAGGGTCCCCTCCCTCTCCTGGGGCCTGAGAGCTGCTGGGAACTGCATTGGGGTGGGGGGCTACAGGCTGATGCAGACCACCCTCAGGGGAAAATGGAGTAGGAACCTGCAGGCTACTCCACCTATTGAGGCACAGGCTCTCCATCCACCATCTCTCTCACTGAGCAGAACACACAGCATGAACATAAGCCCTCATTTTAACCGGCCCAAGAGCAACAGCCTGGTGCACAGAAGCCCGTCAACATCCTGGAAGGTGGCCCAACAAAACATTTGCCAGGCTAAGGAGATGGAACTGCCCTTGGGACCGCCACTACTACTACCTCACGCACCCTCTAATCCTGCCTCCAAGGTCTCCACAGCAACCGTCTCATTGGGAGGAGGAGGATCCTCCACGCGCTGCAGGAGGTCGTCAACCAGCTCCGTGCTGTTGGCGGGGAAGATGCCCACATGGTCGCCCGGAAGGTAGCTCAGCTGTGGGTTGTCGCCTGTCTGTAGCTGCACAAGGATGGTGGACCGGCTGCACAGGGATAAAAGGCTCTCAGGAAGGCGTGGGGACAAGAGGCTGTGAGACCAACACTCCACTCTGCTACCACACTTGGTTCAGGGAGGGCTCCAGAAGCAAGAAAAGTCACCCAACAGAGAAGAGCCAGAGTAGCAGAGGCACCCAAGTCCTTCCTGGCTCAAAGCACAGGAAGGGAAACCCACAGTGAGATAAGCTTTCCATCCACTGGCACCCAAACCTGCCCCCTCTGTGAGCAAATGGGCCATCCTGCTTTAGAGAAGCCTCCAAGTTCCCCCACCTGCCGCAGAGACAGCTGTCTGGCACATAGGAGGGCATAGAGGCTCCTCTAGGTACCAAGGGCACTTGTAGCTGCTGCTTCCCAGCCTCCGAGGAGAAGTAGCCTACTCTTGCTTTCCAGAAGGGCTGGTGGCATCATTCTACACTGATCTCGCTCTCTCCCACCCTCCAGTTGCCAGATGTGGGCACCAGCTGGCTGCCTTCTGCAAAGGAAGGAGTTCACGCCATCTCCCAGACTCCAGAGATTCCAGAGACCAGGGAACCCTCACCCTGTGAAACCGATTTTGCTTTGAAGAGATTGGATTTTTATTTATTATCTCAGGTTGCACCAAAAGGGTTATTGGGTATCTTGAAACAGGACAAAGATAGCCTTATAAAGTTACCAAAACAGCAACAAGACCCACCACCCATATGAGGAAAAGGAACAAGACAAGCCTGCAAAATGGTACAAGCAGATAAGAGCAGAAGAGTAGGCAGAAGTGAGGCAAAGGTTCCCTACCAGTCTCTCTCCTACACCCACCCACACACCCATCCACCCACCCACACACAGAGGTCCCATTCAATCTTCCCCTGAGTGCCTCACGTGGATTCTGGGCTCTGCAGCTTCTTGACAGAGAGGACATGGCAGGGAGCCACCTTGCGTTTATGCACGTGAGTCAAACCTGAAAGGGCAAATGCAAGTGTCAGGTTTGGCTGGGAGGAGGTCAGCAGGAGGCAGAGATCACACTCTGCTCTTCCCAGTGGAAGGGCTGGGGATGGGGGGGGGGGGGTAAGATGCCAAAGCCAGGAACCAACACAGCAACACACTCAGTGGAAGCATTTATGTGCCCAGCAGTGCAAAGGGACCAGGTAGTGCCTTGGGGAATGTGCAGGTGGCACCTTGCATCTCAGGAAACTACCCGCCACTCCTCTCCCGCTGCACTTTTGGTTGGGATTTCTGCACAGGACTTACATTCTGGACAAACATGAACCCCACAACATTCCCTGGAAGCACCAATCTCTTGCCACAAGGAAAGCTTGGCTGGGCAAGAGGGATACTCCTGCAGCATAAGGCAGACAGCCAGGGGGACTTTCGGTGGCAGGTGGAAGGGAGACATGCAACAAGAATGGCACCCCAACAGAGCAGCCAACAGGCCAGGGAGACTGCCTAGCATGATGAGGGGCTGCCCCAGCCCCTCTGGCAAGAGACCATACCTGCCAGCAGATCCAGGGAGCTGGGGTGGTTAGAGAGGCGGTACCGATTGCGCTTCCAGGTAGAGTGGCTGCTGAAGGCCTCTGTGGCAGTGTGCTCAGCCTGTGACTCCACGCAGAAGGTGTCACAGGCAGCCTGAACAAAAGAGGGAGCAGGCAAAGGGTCAAAAAGGAGTACCACAGTTAGCATTACCTTCATGGTCAGAGCAGACATGGAGGCAAGAGGGTTAGGTGGGGAGATTAGAGGTCAAAAGGCCTTCCTCCCATGTGAACAAGGCAAGTGTGGGTCCAACGCAGCATGTGTGTCTTCGCTCATCTGTCCACCAGATGGCACCAACCTTCCGCAATCCTAGCCAAAGCAGAAGAGCCCTTGGCACATGCAAGTGCTGCAAGAGCCTCTCCTGTCCAGACCAAAACAAGGATGGCAATGTAGGTGGCACCTTCAGCACAAGGGGCCTCTGGCAGTTCTTTATGTCAGAATGCCATGGACTGTGCCACTCTAGTCCCATGCAGTCTGCTCATAGTTCCCTTTCGAGGGAGATGCCTGTGCCTGTCAGATGCCATCAAATTAGGCCCCCTTGCTGGAGCTAAGCCCTGACAGGGCCTGGACAGGAGAGTGCTTAGGCCCACCACCACCACCACCCTCTTGCCCCTTTACGTGTCTCCCTGAGTTACAGGATGGAAGAAAGACAGGAAGTAAACATGTAAATAAGACAACAAAGAAAATAAATGCTCCAACTGTTAAGCTGTAGGGATCCCAGGAGGGTGCAGTAGGGGGAGGTTTGTGAGGTCAAAAGAAGCTGGACTAATCAGGGTAGAGTATGTGTGAAAACTCCAGCCGTATGCAGCCACCCACCCCTCCCAGTCTGGAGCCCTTCTTTTTCTGGAATCAGGTTGAAAGAAGGCCTGGGGAGAAGCAGCTCCCCCCCCCCCCCACATGACCACTCCCAAACATGTTTCTTCACAGAGTGGGGATAACGTTCTTTGGAACTCCTTCCCACTCAACCCCAAAGGGTGCTCAACAATGGCTCCTTTTCATCCTGGAGGGAAGTGACCAGTGGGGTCCCACAGGGCTCTGTCCTGGGCCCAGTGCTATTCAACATCTTTATCAATGACCTGGATGACAGAATTGGGGGCATACTTATCAAATTTGCAGATGACACCAAATTAGGAGGAATAGCTAATACTCCAGAGGACAGGATCAACATTCAAAATGATCTGAATAGACTAGAAAGCTGGGCCACAGCTAACAAAATGAAATTCAACACAGAGAAATGTAAGGTACTGCACTTAGGGCAGAAAAATGAAATGCACAGATATAGGATTATGGGTGACACCTGGCTGAATGAAACTACGTGTGAAAGGGATCTGGGAGTTCAAGTAGACCACAAGTTGAACATGAGTCAACAGTGTGATGCGGCAGCTAAAAAGGCCAATGCAATTTTAGGCTGCAACAATAAAAGTGTAGTGTCTAGATCAAGAGAAGTCATAGTGCCACCGTATTCTGCTCTGGTCAGGCCCCACCTGGAATATTGTGTCCAGTTCTGGGCACCACAATTCAAAAAGGACATTGAGAAACTGGAGCCATGTGTCCAAAGGAGGGCGACTAAAATGGTGAAAGGTCTGGAAACCTTATCCTATGAGGAACGACTCAGGGAGCTGGGGATGTTTAGCCTGGAGAAGAGAAGGTTAAGAGGTGATATGATATCCCTGTTTAAGTATTTGAAGGGATGTCATATTGAGGAGGGAGCAAGGTTGCTTTCTGCTGCTCCAGAGAACAGAACCCGGAGCAATGGATGCAAGCTACAGGAAAAGAGATCCCACCTCAACATTAGGAAGAACTTCTTGACAGTAAGGGCTGTTCGACAGTGGAACACACTCCTTCCTCAGAGTGTGGTGGAGTCTCCTTCCTTGGAGGTCTTTAAGCAGAGGCTAGATGGCCATCTGCTGGGGATGCTTTGATTTGGATTTCCTGCATGGCAGAATGGGGTTGGACTGGATCAGGGCCCGTGCGGTCTCTTCCAACTCTATGATTCTATGAACATTGTACCAGCCCCAGTTAGACCAGAAAGCGCTTGTGAATGGGAAAACCATCTGTGATGCCTCCGAAAGCAAATGCCCATCTTCCCCACTTAAGGCATAATCTGCAGCACAATTCAGGCTAACAAGGGAGGAAAAGATTACTCCAAGCTGTACAGGCCACTGCTCTGACCCCAGAACCAATCCTTATAACACTTGGCTTCCCACCCCCTCCTACCCAGAGCCCACCTTGAAGACGCTCTTTGCCCAGGTACGGAACGACTCCTCCTGACCACAGAGCTCGTCCCCTTCGCCCATGGGTAAGATCCGCTCGCCTCCCAGCTCCTCCAGGCGGGTGTCCACAGCATGGGCAAAGGCACAGAAGTGTGGGTAAGCCCTGGAGCCCAGTCCAAAGACAGCAAACCTGGAAGGGAGGCCAGGGTAAGGGAACAAAACACACACACACACATGGTCTTTGTCTCTCCATGACACTCCCAAGGCATCCAGTGAACAAGTGGGCAATACAGCCTCTCTGCATCCCGCCTACTCTTCAAGGCATCCAAGCTGATCCAGAAGGACCTTGGTAGACCAGTCAGACTGGGCTCTGGGCAGCACAGGCACAGCCACTCTGAGCTGTAGGTGGCACCATCCTTGCAGCCGCTTTCTTGTTTGTTTACCACACAAAAGGGCTCTTTCCTATAGCCTGACTAATCTGGGATGACACAGTGGAGGTTTCAAATGAGCTCCATCCCAGAAGCTCAGAGGAGGTTAACAATCCAATAAAACAAAAGACAAGTAAAAATACCACACTGCTGGTATGGAAGTCAAATTAGCCCAGACCTCCTGAACTCCAGCCATATTGATTTCCATGCACCAGTTTCAAAGAAAGCTCCTCCCTCACAACCTCCATGGTTATAAAACCTTTTGTAATGCCAACTCATAGGAAGGAAATCAACTCATTTGAAATATGGTGCTGAAAAAGAGCTACTCTGGACACCTAAAAAACCCAAATAAATGGGTCCGAGTGCAAATCAAGCCTACAGTCTCCCTAGAAGCCGAGATTAATTGAGATTGTTGTATTTGGTACATATCATGAAATGACACGACTCACTAGGAAAGTCAATTATACTTGGGAAAGCAGAAAGCAGTAGAAAAAGAGGAGGACTGCTTTTCAGGTGGATAGGCTCCACCAAGGAAGCCACAAGGGCTGCTCTGAGTCTGCAAGGCCTGAGCAGGGCTCTCAATAACAAGGTGACCTGTATACCAGTGTCATCGTAAGTCGAGCTCAACTTGATGGCAGTTAACAGCAACAACAAGTTCCTCAACTTTAGCAGAAACAACCCAGGAGAAGAAAGCCTGAGCCCTGTGTTGTCAAGCCCAACAAACCCTTCTGGGCACATTGCTCCAAGAAAGATGCTGGGAAGGAGGTCAAGGAGCACTAGAAACGGGATAGGGCAAAAGGAATAGGACACAGGTGTGGAAAGGGTAGCCAATGGGCCGCCTGTGGCACCTCCCCCAGCTTTCCAAAAATTGATTTGGTTTGTTAAAATAGGTCTTCTTCAGAGTCACTGTGGCTCCCAAACCCCCAGCAGCTGCCAACCCTTGCAGAAGGGAAGACTTAGCCTGGGGAACAAGGGCAGAGGAAGGGCAAAGAATCCATAGACCCAGGCATGGGTACCCTGCAGCCCACCAAGATTTATTTAACTCTAGCTCCCATAATCTCTAGGCAGCCTACCCTGTGGAAAAGGATGCTGTGAGCATCACCCCAACAACACTGGAGGACTGTGATTTCCATTCCTGCTTCCAACAAGTGGTGACATGGGTAGCCCAGCCACTCCCAGAAAGAAAGGCAGGGTTTCTTTTTGAGAAGAGAGCTCTGGAAGGCTCAGCCAGGCCCAGCAGCATCAGACCCTGGAGAAGACAGGCTTGCTCCCCATTCCAACCCACCCTCCCCACTGTCTCCAATCTGCTTCTGGCCAAGAGAGGCCTTGGGGCCCTTTTGCCTCCTGCCCTCCTCTGCGCTTTCAGTCTCTCCTCCTTGATACAGCGGACGCAATGGGAACACTTTATCAGAAGCTCAGGAGATCCTCCCATCCTGCCCTTCCCCTGCTGGTACTCAAGGAAGTCCTTCTCATCTCGCCTTCCTCCTCCCCATGAAACCAGCCAGGCCACTCTGGACTCATTTCCCCCGCTCCTGCCTCCAGCAGAAAAGCTTCTCTGAGGCCAGCACTGCATCCCAGCTGCAAGATGAGCATCCCTGAGTATTGCCAGGCATTTTTCAAAGAACACAGAATGGCAGACAGGGTGCAAGGTGGGCCACAGGTCCATGAGATGCTGGGAGGCGATGCTGCCACTCAGCAAAGCTTCTATTGCACCGCAGTGGGGAGGAGAGGACCTCCCAGAGCAAAAGTGATCCCACTGGCCCCCAGCACCTACACCATTCATGGCTCCCTGATCACGACAGCACAAAAGCTTCTCCCTCTTTCAATTCTATGGGTCTCTGGCAGAGGGCCCTGCTATGGCCAGCCACTAGGAAAGGAGAGCTGGTCTACAAACCCACTTCCCTCAGCCAGACCTCACAGGGACCACTCCTTTCTGCCACACACACCCCAAACCATGCTCTGCTCTTGCTCCCTGCCCTCCGCACAGCCCTACCGAAGGGTTCCCAGAGCTCCCGCACTGTCGGTGTTGCTGGACTTGCGACGCTTCTTCCTCCAGGCAGCCAATGCAGGGTCAGATTGACAGATGCTGTTGAAACGCATCTTGTAGCTCCTGAAAGAGAAGGAAAGTGTGTGTGAGAGACAGAGAGAGAGAGAGAAAGAAAGAAAGAAAGAAAGAAAGAAAGAAAGAAAGAAAGAGAGAGGAGTCTCACAAAAGATGGGGGCCAGCTCCACACAGTCTGTAGACAGGCATTATGGCAACTGTTTGACTTCCACAGAGCATTGGCTCATTTAATACGTACTATCCTTAGCCATCAAGTGGGGAGACAGGACACAGAAGGTGCTTCCAGAATATCCACCCAACCCAGTTCTTAGCAAAGAGTCCAGCAGACAACTAGGCAAGGCTGTCCCACCAGTAGCCCACATTTTATCATGTTTTCCTCTGTATTTTCCCTCTAAATGGGGACAGCCTATTTGGTTGGAAAGATTTGGGTCAGGTGTGAATGTACCACAGTGTGCACGTGTGCGTGGCTTCTATATCAGCTGTGATGTATTATTATGAACCAAGATTCTGGGATTTCAATATACTGAAGGTTTGCCAGTTTGAATTCTGCTTTACACCATTTATGTACAAAAGCAGGCATTTTACCTCTCCTTTTTCTTCTTGCCTTTTCTATTCTGGGGTTTTGACATTGGAATTCTAGTATACAAGTTGTATTTGGCAAAACAGAGCTGTATGTGTTGCCTTTCTTACATTGAGAAACAAGCGTGACTAAAATGGTGAAGGGTCTGGAAACCATGAAGCCCTATGAGGAAAGACTTAGGGAGCTGGGGATGTTTAGCCTGGAGAAAAGAAGGTTAAGAGGTGATATGAGAGCCCTGTTTAAATACTTGAAGGGTTGTCATATTCAGGAGGGAGCAAGCTTGTTTTCTGCTGCTCCAGTGAATAGGAGACAATGGAACAATGGATGCAAGCTGCAGGAAAAGAGATTCCACCTAAACATTAGGAGGAACTTCCTGAGAGTAAGGGCTGTTCGACAGTGGAACCCACTCCTTCCTCGGAGTCTAGTGGAATCTCCTTCCTTAGAGGTCTTTAAGCAGAGGCTGGATGGCCATCTGTCAATGGGGATGCTTTGATGGAGAGTTCCTGCATGGCAGAATGGGGTTGGACTGGATGGCTATTGTGGTCTTTTCCAACTCTACAATTCTATGTTTCTATGATTCTAAGGTGCTTGTAGCTTTACAAAGGACAGAGGCAACTTGGATTTTAAGAGAAACATCTCTTTTTGTCTTGCTAATGGAACCTACATTCTATTTCCTGGAGTCTCCACATGGTCACAAGGAATGCCCCTCCAATACCACCTGAACTGAGAACAGGCACATCTTGACTAAAAGCAGGCTTGTGACTAGCACTGTCACCATTCCCCCCCCCCCTCTCCTGTATGACTTTTAATATCTTTGCCTGAGAAAAAACCCAGTGCAGCTTTGAAAGCTTGCAACATATATTTTGTGCATTTTGGTTGGCCAATAAAGGTATCACTGTTTTGTGGATTTTGAATGTTATCGTTCTGTTGTAATCCGCTTTGATTCATCCAGGAAAAGTTGGAATATTAATAAATTATATTATTATTATTATTATTATTATTATTATTATTATTATTATTATGTTCCTGTACTTTACATTATGGTTAGGGAACATGACACTTTGCTTCTAAAAGTGAGAAATCAGCATCCCAAGAGGCGGCTGATTTTCCATGGTATGTTTGACCCCATTCCAGGAACAGGCACACCATCCTGCCTGCCTGCCTGGAAGAAGAAAAGCCCTCCCTTCAGCCACCATCTTGAAGGAGAGAGATTGTATTGTATTGTATTGTATTGCATTTTTGTACTGTACACCGCTATGATCATTGCGGAATAGCGGTCTATAAATAAAATGTATTATTATTATTATTATTATCCTCAAGCACAGAAGCAGGGTGATACCTGCAATATGAAGGTACATAGATTAGGACAAGATTGGGATGGAGCTCATTTTGAAGTGCTGAACTTCAGTATTTATATATTCCAACATTTCTCTGTAAAAGTGGCTCTCTTTTGCAGGTGCAGCATCCATGCTCCTAAAATCAGTGTCTTCAGGGAAAGACTAGGGAAGACGAAATCAAAATCCACCCACTGGGCTTCACAGGATTCCAAGCATTTCCTTGCAAATAAAGCACACAATAGTAACCAAATGTATGGGAACCACATTGCAGTTCTGCAAACAATCACAACTAGAAAAAACAAAAGCAGAAAGTGAATGAATGGATACTTCTACCATACTAACAAAACTTTCACCTCCTCTTCCTAAAACACAACCTCAGTATGACTTGAACACTCCACTCACAGGACCACATTTTAAAATAATGGCATGTGGTGTCGTAGTTTGAGTGCTGGACTAGGACTCCAGGAGACCAGAGTATGAATTCCTGCACAGAAACCCAGAAGATGGCCTTAAGTAGCTGTCGCTGGAGATCCTGCACTGAGCCAGGGTTGGACCTGGCAACCCATTCGGCTCCTTGCTACTCTGGGATTCAGTGCTTACTCTCTCTCAACTTCAGAGGAAGGCAATGGTGGCAAGCCTCCGCCTCTAAAGAGTTCTGGCCAAGAAAGTCCTGGGAGAGAGTCACCAAGAGTCTGCTTTGTTGTTGTTATCCTGATGTAGTTTCAACAACTTGAGATACAGAAGAATGAAATGCTTCCACCACCACTCTGTTTACTTACAAGCAGTCTGGGAAGCCCTGCGTTCTACACAGGAGGAGGAGAAATGCAAGACAGAGAGAACCTGGAAGCACCAGCCCACGGCTGTTTTGCTTGTCACACCCTTTCGCGTTCTACATCACGCCAAAGACTGAGGCTTTGTGTTTTCTCTTTTACACTTAACATCAATGATCTAGTTGGGCTGTATATATTTTCTAATATTGTCTGTTGGATTACTGTTTAATACATGACTTAGAAATCTTTGTAAGTCAACAGTCTGTAAAAATTTGTAACTAAATAAATGCGAGGCAGACCTCCATGCTATAAGCAGAGGGAAGGAATGTCTTTGCAACTAGGCTTGATGCACACTAGGAAAGAAAGGGATTTCGTAAAAAGCCTGTCTCTCTCAGTCTCAGGACACCATTTGGAGAGAGAGGCTATGTGGAACACTTGGGTCTCAAGGCTTTCCTGGTTGTACTGCTCCTCCGCCCAGACGCCCCAAGGCCCTTGGGAGGAGGGTGAACCAGGATCCCAGGAAGAGAAGGCCAGGTGCTCAGGAACAGCGTTTTACACAAGGCCCTCCTGGCTACTTTGCCCCAGCTGACCTCATCCCTCCCATGAGGCTTGGTGCCAATCATCCTGGCCCCTTCCCCACAGGCACAAAAAAGAGCACAGGTTAATGAGCTACGGAATGGATCACAATAATGCACTCAGACACTTTGATGGTAAGGAAGATACACATCCCCTCCTACAGGCTCAAACCTGAGAGCAGAGAGGCCAGGAAGGAAGACCACAAGAAGAAGAGCAGGCCCATTATCCAGACAACCCTTTGACCTTAAAGGGAGGCTGAAAGGAAGCCTTAAAACCAGAAAGAAGGAAGGGGAGAGCCTGAAAGAAGCAGGAAATGGAGACAACCAAAGAAAGGCCCCTGAGACATTCAAGGCACCTCAACACCGTACTTTTCTTTACAAAAAGCAAGGGTAAAAATGTCTACGGACTTATGGTGGAGTCCTAGGCTTGTTTACTGAGAAACAGGTCCCACTGTGTCCAGGAGGGATTCCTCCCGATCCGTGTCAGAGCACCCAGGACTTCAACACCGAAAATGACCTATTAGGGGTTTTCCCAACACATAAAAAAAGGCACTGCCTTCAAGATTCTCAATCAGGGACCTTACTAGGGCTTTTTAGTATGTAAACTTATTTAATGTCGTGTATTCAGATCAGGTCAATCGGTATGTTCCAAGCCAAACACCTAATTAAAGAAATATTTATTTTGATGACAATAATCATAATAATATTTATTTGTATTCCGCTTTTTCACAAAGGAATCAAAGAAGATTCCAACAGTATAAATAAAACATCGAACAATTAAAAATTACAATTAAAAAACCCCAAAACCCAACCCTTTTCCCCCAATCAGTGATCAACCCCTAAAAAAAAGATTAAACATCAAAAAATTTAAAACTATCTAATATGAATACACTAAAATTTCGGGCAGATTAGTGCTAGAAATGAGTCTTCCTCTAGAGGAGGGGGGCGGGGGCAATGGTATCCATCAATTTTGGTATCAGAGGTGTCAATAGAGGGGGAGGCAAGCCTAATGGATCTAATAGATCCAACCTAGTCTGGAAAGGCCTGTCAGAAGAGATCCATCTTTATAGCTGTTTAAAAGGCTTCCAAGGTGGTCATATGGCGGATCCCGTCCAGCAGGTCGTTCCAGAGCCTGATGAGAAGGTCCTCTGGGTCACCGCAGAGAGCTTGGCCTTCTTCGGTTGTAGCAGATTCTTCCCAGAAGTGTGCAGGGAGGATAGTATAGAAGTAGGACCCAAGCCATGGAGGGCTTTAAAGGTTAGAACCAACACCTTGTACCTTGCCTGGAAACTGATAGGCAGCCAGTGGAGAGATTTTAGTTCCAGTGTAATATGGGCAGTTCTGGATGTGCCCGTGACCAGCCTGGCTGCCATACTTTGTACCAATTGAAGTTTCCAAACTTGGCACAAGGGTAGCCCATGTAGAGTGCGTTGCAGAAGTCGAGTCGAGAGGTTACCAGCGCATGATAATCTTACTCCTATGATGGCCATAATATGGAGGCAACGGGGATTGCATGTGAAAAACATGCCACCATGGCAGTTCTTCTCTGTGACAGAATAAAGTGCCAAACAGAAGAACTGAAGAAACAAATCAAAGGTGGAGAAAATGAGGAAGAGAACCTGACTCCACAGAGGAAAAGCAAGACTTACTTCTGTAGCTCTGGCTCAGTGGTCCCAAGATAAGGACAAGACATTTCCATCAAGGATTTGGAAAAACCCTAAAAATAAAGGGGGGGGGGGGGCAGAAAAGCAGAAAGGGTTGAGAATAAATATTTAATTGGTGCAGATCACTTCAACAGAAAGAGGCACTGTGGCTCAGGCTACTGCCGCCACCATGACAGCTAATAGGAGCTGTTCCCCCTGAACAGATGGTGGGAGTGGGTGAACTGGCGGAGCTTCCATGGCACTGACAGAAGAAAGGCCCTCTGCTCAGGGATGCAATTACTGCTTGACATGGGCCAGGCTGGGTCCACTCAGAGATTTGATGGGATTAATGCACACAAGTGTAATCTAAGCCACCCCAGGACTGTGCAAGAGAAATTGAACCAAACCAATCAGGAAACTCTGCCAGCTACAAGTAACCTTGAAAGCACTGCATACAAGCTGGCCTGTCCAGTCCTTGGCTGCAAAAGTCAATGTGCTCCTCCTGCAGAAGCAGCTAAAGCCAAAACGGTGCCCATCAAGCATCCACCTCCCCACCCAAGGCAGTGGGCCCAACCTAATCCAGTGAGATCTAGTATTAAGGGACAGAAAGAAGATGAGATTAAACTTGTGCGTATTTCCAGATCAATCCTCTGTGAACACAGCACTGAGGGCTGGGGCGGTGTTTTTGTTTGGCTGAGTTCTGTCCCTGGATCCCCTCTTCCAAGGGCAGCTGCCACCCAGCAGAGGTGGCATTTCAGCTGCCATCTGTGTAACAGAGGAGGACTCCCAGCCTGCAATGATAGCCACAACCCATCACAAAGCCCCCATCACAACGCTACCTCTCCATTCTCAGGGGGGTCTCCATTGCCAAAGGTGCTCGTCACCACCAGGACCAGGGTCTCATGCTCGAGGTTAATCACATCATATTCATTCATGCACAGCACCTATGGGGAGAAGTGCACATAGGAGGTGGGGACTTTGGGATCTTAGGCAAAAATCCTGCATACCTCCAAAGGAGCAGCCACAGGCAACTTGCATGCAACAACAAATGCCCATTTCTGGATGCCATTCTGGATGACCCTCCAGTTTCCCATAGCCATAAAATGGAAAGGAGCCAACATGCATTTCTCTCACACACTTACACACATACACATACCCACACATTCCTCTCACTCACCCAGGAGAACAGCCAAGACCCTAAAAAGCAAGATATGCTCCAAGCAGTTTGCCTAATGAATCCTGGGACTGAGCTGCCCCCTAAGAGCTTCCAGAGCCCCCTGCCTGCCCTGTCCCAGAAGCATCCCACCATGGGCTTACCTGGGGAGCAAAGGTGGACTTAAAGAGTTGCTGCAGGTTCAAGGCATAGGACCGGGACTTCCCAGTCTCAGAGGCATACAGTATTGTGGCCTTGACACGCCGTGCCATTACATGGCCCATCAGCTTAGCCGAAATCCTGACTGCGCTGTGGTGGGAGGAGAGGTGGGTGGAAGCTCTGAATCCAGCACCTTGCCCTTCCTGGGGAGTCTTAGTGCTCCCAAGGGGGCAGGTGCCCCAACCAGCACAGAGAGTCTGCCAAATTTTCTCTGCTAGCTCCCTAGAACCTGATCAACCAAGAGTCCCAGGGCAGCCCATCCAAGTGTCCAGTTCAACCACATTATGTCCAGGAGGCCACCAAGGGCAACATGCATGTGGCCGAGAGCTTTGCAGCTCCTTCCTTTGCCCTCGGTTTCTGTCAACTGGCCAAGGAAGAACCATTCTTTCATTAATTCACATGAAGGACATCTGGGACAGTGGCAAGGGCCACATGGGCCCTGCATACACTGAGCGCATGCAGCATTTCCACAGCTTTCCACGTTCCCAGACCTGTTATAGAGAACGGCTTGGACAGAACAAAGGCTTCCCTGGAGATCTCCCTTCAGCTGCACCTTTGAGGCAAGAAAAGTCAGCTTTGCCTCCCTGGCCCAGGCCCTTCAACCCTCGCAGTCAGGATCCAATCCTTTGCATAGAAAGAGAACCAGCATCCAGCCCCCAGCCCCCAAGCATTGGGGTGTCTTCTCTCCCTTCCCCCTCGACCCGGATGCCTCTCCCATCCCCAGGAGAACCTACTTAGCAACCTCCCGGAAAGTCTTCTTGCGAGTGACGGTGCTGCCTTTGGGGATGTAGGTTTTCCAAGGATCTGTCTGTGGGGAAAAGCACAAGAATGGGTGTTTGTCTCTCTCTCTCTCTCTCTCTCTCTTAGAATGGGTGTTTGTGTCTCTGTGTGTGAGAAACCGGCAGTCTTCTGCTGGACTAGGACCATCCTCGCCTCCCCCATTTTCTCTACACTTGCTTCTAATGTGTGGTGGGTTTAATGTAGTTTCTCAGCCATAAAAAAAGTACACTCTGACTATGTTCAGAGAAGTGCTTTCCTCTTTGATATGCCCATAATGTGCCAGCAGAAGGGCAGGGAACGGAGAGAACTAGAGCAAGGTGCTCACTTTGCCCCAAGGATGGTGGTATCCACTCACACAGGCCTCTGAAATGCAGCATCAGATTCAAAGCATTTCTTTCTTTTATTAAAAGTTTCAAAATTATAAAAACAAACATACAAACAAATATCAGTCTTATAGGCAAATTTGGTCAAGTCAGATACCACACATTGGGGCCTGACTCCCCTAAGTTAGTTTACCGATTAACAACTTCCAGCACCCCGTGAGCGTCCTTCCTTTAACAACCAAGATTCATCTTTGTTTTTTCATAGTCATTATTAATGATTCCTAGGACTTGATATCCAATACAGAATAATTTACAAATGTTTTCATACCGTTCATTTATCTATAAGCAGTTCCTGTTTTTTATCTCCATTTATCTTAGACCGTTCATTATCCATTATCTCAACATCTTTATGCTTTAGATATGCTGTTAGTTTATCCATTTTGCACATTTCAATAAGCTTTAATAACCATTCTTCTATCTGAGGCATTTCTGGGCTTTTCCAGATTCAAAGCATTTCGAAGAATTTCCCTAAATTACAAATGCCAAACTCTGTAAGATTAAGTCTCAGCGGTTAAACTGACGACAAAAACAAAATACTTTCACTTGGCAGTATAAGTACTATGGGCAGAACGTTACTGCATCCTCTCCTTGGTAAATTGTTAACTGCAGAGAGTGAACTCTCTATACTTTTTGGAAACTGTATTTGGCAGACCCACTTTGCCCTCTGTCCAAAACCTAGCCTTAAGACAGAAATAGGTGCTATGAAGGGAAAAGGCTGTTCAGTGGAATTATTTCTGGCGCTAACTTTCTGAAGGCAGCCAGGAATGATGACTTTTGGCTTCCTGCTTAGTGACAGCTGGCGAGAAGGCAGCATTTCTACCCAACCTGGCACACCGTCAGTGCGACATGTCACAACTTGTGATACTCCTTCAGGGAGATTAACCTAAAAGTCATTTTCAAGTAAGATGCTCGCTTCAGAGCAACCGCAGAGGCAGGCTGGCCCTTGCTGAAGGATAGGTTTCTCCTCTCCAAAATGCTGTCGGGGCTGGATCTGACAGAGATCCCTCAACAGCAACAACAACAACAACAATAATAATATGATTTATTTGTATTCCGCCTTTTCCCGATAGGGAATCAAGGTGGATTACAACAGGTATTAAAACATCAAACAGTTAAAATTACAATCCTAATTAAAAAGGAATAGCATATCCCGACCCGACCCTTCAAGGGGGGGAGCATCTGGTAGATTCCCCAAAAACCAAACTCTGGACCACTGACGGACGGGGAAAAACCCCAGTGAGGCCTCTCCCTTGCCTCCTGTGCAAAGCCATCCCCTTCTTTTCGTGCCTTTCCTGATGGAGGTTATGCTGTCATTTTTATGGGGGGGAAATCTTGAGGAAGAAAAAAGCCAAGAAGGCCTTGACCTCAAGGACACGGGGTCAGAAGATGTCACAACCTCACACATATGGGTCTGGAAAGGGATACATGAGTGCACAAAATGATATGGGAGGTGGGGAACATAGTCCAGGAGTGCAAAGGCCCATGGACCACATCTTTATGGCCCAAGGCTCCCCAACAGTCCCCTTTCCAGCAAGATCCTTGGGCAGAAATTGCCAACACCCTTCCAAAGGTGTGCAACCACACACACACAAAAGCCACCTCCTCAAACCCACCCAGAACCCCCTCACCCCCTCTCAAATCCTTCTCTCCCCCCCCCCCCCATTTCTTCATCAAAATGGTAGCAGGAAGGAACATGGCGTCACTTCTGGTTTCCATTTTGAAGGAGAAACAGAAGGAAAACAAGGTAGTGTGGGACAACTGGAGGTGTCTGGGAATCAAAGGATGGAAAATGGGTCCCAGCCCCCCACCAATGTAGGGTTGCTGAATGAAACTGTCTGTGAATGAACTGAACTTCTTCAGGACATGCCTACCCAAGGGAGTGCATCACAAGGAAAGCAGCACACTTGCCTCCTGCACTCCTGTGGCACACCACACACGCACTGCACACTCGCTCCTATGTGCCCCAGGGTTTCAGACCCATGCAGTTTCAGTTATATTCTGTGACTTCCTGTATATCTTATTATACTACTTTATTTCCTACTATTGAATTTTTATGGTACTTTCATTGTTTCATTGTGTTGTTTCGATGTCCTTATTTTTAAATGTTTCAGCATTTCAAGTCATGCAGAAAACACTGTTATTAGGCAGCACAGAACTATGGTAAATATAATAATAATAATAATAATAATAATAATAATGTTTATTTATAGCCCACTTTTCCAAAAAGAGATCAAAGCGGGTTACAACAAGGGTACAAAACATCATACAATTTACATCAGTATCAACATCATAAAATATCACAAAAAATACACCATGTTAAAAACAGAATAAAATTACAAAATTACAAATATAGAAATAAAGTATTATTGTGAAGTCAAAGGCTTTCATGGTTGGCATCCATAGTTTTTTGTGGGTTTTTTGGGTTATGTGGCCATGTTCTAGAAGATTTTCTTCCTGACGTTTTGCCAGCATCTGTGGCATCTTCAGAGAAACGTCAGGAAGAAAATCTTCTAGAACATGGCCACATAACCCGAAAAACCCACAAAAAACTAAAGTCTTATTGCGTAGTAAGGCCAGCCTTTTTTGACTACACATACCCGTCTTTGTTAAAACTGTTAGAAACTGTGTTACAGACTTTGGGGCTAGTTTATTTGTTTATCGAACCATTTCCTGTATTGCTATGTACTGTATATGCATTATCCTACTTGAGAGTATGTATTTTCCCTGGAAGAAGATTAACCATCCACTATGAAGCCAAGCCCTATCCCTCCAGTCCATCTGCCTTGGTCCAGGCCTTGGAGGTAGAGAGGAACTGCTGGACCTCTGACCCTTTCCCTCCACCACTCCCTTCTTCTCCTTCTGTCTCATGTCTTTTTAGATTGGAAGCCCGAGGGCAGGGATCCGTCTAACTAAAAGATTGCATGTACAGCGCTGTGTAAATTTACAGCGCTTCATAAATCAAGGTTAATAATAATAATAATCATAATCATAATAAGGTTAATAATAATAAATAATAATTCTACACCAGAGAGGGGGGTGTCTTACATGAAGACCTTGTGCCATTTCCAACATCAGCAACAACTGGATTTGCAAATAATCTTCCACACTAACAGAAACATTGCATTCTTCCTTGTCAAATCCCACAACATTCTTACCATCTCACTGGGGCTGGCAGAGATGCTGTGGGCGATCTACTACCCCACTTAAAAATATTAGTAATACAGCTTTTAATTAATGTTAAAATGGCTATACCGTTAAAACAAACAGTAGAACAACACTTAAAAGATGCACAGCACTGTGGCTGGAATCCTATCAGTGAGTCCCAGGTGGAGGAGACCTACTAAATCAATTGTCAGTTGTTAAGAGCTAAGTCAACACAAAAGTAAATCCCACTGAGTCAAATGCTCTTCTCTAGTTGGAAGTAACAACACTTGTTTGTGGATTCCCTTCTACTTCATCAGATGCAGGGAGTTGAGCCTCTGCAAATAGTTTATACAAAAGGGGGGGGGGGAGTGTGAAAATAATTGAAATGCTAAATATGTTGGAGTGGTGGTAAGTATCCATTCAATAAGGTGTAAAGATCAGTGAAAAGACTAAGGTGGGAGACAGGTTCTTCAGACAAGCAATTCCATTGTTTCAACAAATTTGGTAGCAGAGGATGCTTGCTTAAAAGAAAGGTAGCGTAAAGCAATGGTTGTTTGCGACAATGGTTTGAAAAGTGATTTTGTCTTTGGAAATATTTTTCACTGCAGCAGTTTTCTTTTGACCAACATTTGGAGAAACGTATTACATCTGTTTTGCTTATGGCTATTGAATAGAATAGTTGGTTTTTGTTAGCAAGAATTTTTTAGCTGATAAAGACAATTTTAAATAGTAGAAGAATTTTCATCTGGTGAAGTTTTAAAATTAAAGGAGTATATTAGTAAGAGAGTTTACATATATAAAGTGATTTAAAATGTCTGTAATCTCACTTAACTCACTTGAAGCTAGTATATCTACTTTGAAAGTTCAACAGCAATGGCTGATTTGCAATCCCAAAGTTAAATAGGGATAATTTTCAGATGTGGGATGTAAGATTAAGAGTTCCCCTACGAGTACAAGATTGCTTAAATGTTATCAATTAAGATATGCCTCAAGATCTATTAGAACAGCATGAATTTAAAATGAAAGAAGCAAAAGCTTTAATAATGCTACATTCCTGTATAGAAGATCATGAAAGCTGATTAGTAATTAAGTATAAAACAGCTAAAGAACTGTATACTGCACTTAAGAAAAAATACTTCAAAAGTTCCAACAGAAATGTAGTATTTCAGGCCCATGTGTGCTGAGCTGCGATGCACCTCCAGCCGCGGCACAGCAGGCATCAAACCCCCACCTTTAGCAAGAGAGAAGGAGGCAGAAGAGTCAGGTGAGGCCGCGTAAACTCTGAAAGGGATTGCCTGCTGGCTGAGGAGAGAGGAGAGCGACAGCCTAATTGGGGGGCAGGAGCCCCCTCCCATTGGGACTTCATCCCGACAGAGGCAGCCACTTCCCGCCCCTACAGTGGAGCCACAACCACCAGCAGCTTCCAACAGAGGAAGGTGAGGACGTACCTGGTACCGGAAGCAGGGGGTGAGCTGGTAGTTCACCAACTCCTGGTGGAAGATGGGGGACAGGCTCCCAGAGATGGGGGGCACAAGCCACACCCAGTCCGAGGGGCAGCCTCCTCGCATCCGCTGCTCATTATCCAGGTGTTTCATGAAGGATTCTCCAACTGCATGGTGGTCCACAATGGTCACCTGGGCCGCCTGGAGAAGGAGAGGGAGAGGAGAATTATTCTAGGCAACAATAAACAAGCCCCCACCTCTACCTAAATAACATGGGGCAACATTAGGGAGTCAGGAGAGGGTCATGTAATTCAAACCTCCCTCACAAGAACAGACCATCCCAGGGTGCAGCTGATGGAGGCTTGCTCACCTCATGCTAAGGACTGAGGTGTCCCTGCAGCAGATGCACTGACCAACAGGAAGCTACAGTTCTCAAAGCAGCCTGCCCAATGCAATTCAAGGCCCACAGTCCCCCTGCCAAAGTGACCCCAAACCTGACACTGTGCTATCCCCTCAGGAGTCTCCAGTGGGACTGGCCAAATGGGATTTCCCAGCATGCAAGCCTCTTGGGATGGTCCCACCCACTGCTCCCTTCCTTCTCCAGCCAGGACAGCTGAGGCTCAGCCCCTCCTCGCACCCACACCTGGAAACTGTGCAAGACTGCCACATTCAATTCCACTGCTGCTTTGTCCTTCCAGAGGGAAAAAGTTGTCCGTGTGTCCAGCCCCATGCGCTCAGCCAGATCCTGTGGGAAACAAGGGCAGCCCAACAGGTGAAGTTAACAGAACCTCCTTCATGCCTGTACAAAGAGTTATGGGGTGAAGGAACCCTGAGATGAGCAGGCATGTTGAGAAGTCCCCCATTCCACTCAGAAGGACCGCCTGCCCGTTCTGGGTCTGTGGTTGAGTGGGGATCAATATTTTGCTTTCAGTCTCCAAGACCAAGACTATAATAATAATAAATAATAATAAATAAATAAATAAATAAAAGTTTTATTTTTATACCGCCCTTCTTGTAATCAGGGCGGTGTACAGCATAATAAACAAATACGCAATACAATACAATATGCAATAAGAAAAAATACATTAAAATTTACATTAAAAGTACATTCTGACCAGCTCGCCATTGCCGTCAGAGGGGGTGAGACTAACTGGAGCTTATATCGGGGAATGCTAACCTGAACAGGAAGGTTTTTAGTTCCTTCCTGAACTGTGCCAGGGAGGTGGCCGAGCGGAGCTCTATGGGCAGCGTATTCCAGAGGGTCGGGGCCGAGATGGTAAACGTCCTCCTCGCTGTAGAGGCTAATCTTGCCCCTGGGACCCTCAGTAGCTGCTGCCCAGATGTTCTGAGTGTGCGAGGCGGATTGTATGGGGAGAGGCGGTCCTCAAGATATCCTGGGCCCAAGCCATGTAGGGCTTTATAAGTTATAACCAACACCTTGTATTGCGCCCGGAAGCGAATGGGCAGCCAATGCAGATCTTTAAGTACAGGTGTTATATGACTGACCCTGGGTATGCCAGTGACCAGTCTGGCTGCCATATTCTGTACCAGTTGTAGCTTCCGGGTATGGTACAAGGGTTGCCCCATGTAGAGCGCGTTGCAGAAATCCAGTCGAGAGGTTACCAGAGCATGTACCACCGTTTCAAGGTCCCTCTGGCCCAGGTAGGGACGCAGCTGGCGAATCAGACGGAGCTGGTAGCAGGTGCTCCTGACCGTCGCGTCCACCTGAGATGTAAGGTGAAGCGACGAGTCGAGGAGCACCCCCAGGCTGCGTACCGAGTCCTTCACGGGAAGCGTGATCCTGTTCAGGACAGGTGGAACCACCGCCATCCCCGGGCCAGGAGAACCTATCACGAGCACCTCCGTTTTCTCTGGATTCAGACTGAATAATAATAATAATAATAATAATAATAATAATAATAATATTTATTTGTATCCCGCCCCTCTGAGAACAATCGGGGCGGCTAACAAGTTAAAAATATACAACATATCAAATCCCTGGTACCCTCCCCCCCTTAAAAAGGTATTAAATCTAACAAAGAATTAAAACCATACAGGTTAAAACTGACCGAAGGGTCAAACAACAAAACAATACAACAGAACAACAGAACAATAATCAATACAACAGTGATCAATGGGAGCAGCAGTATCTCTTTATGGGAGTTTCCTGAGGCCGGGTTGGCTATTCTGGAAAGGCCTCCGGATGAGATTTGTCTTAACAGCCTTTTTAAAGCTGTCTAAGGATGTAAGCAGACGGATCTCATCCAGAGGCCTTTCCAGAATAGCCAACCCAGCCTCAGGAAACTCCCATAAAGAGATACTGCTGCTCCCATTGATCACTGTTGTATTGATTATTGTTCTGTTGCTCTGTTGTATTGTTTTGTTGTCTGGGATCTGGTTGCAATCTCTCCATGATGATGGCCAGAGGTTGCATGTGACCATAGTTGCTTCTTCCTTGTTCTTTCTATTCCAGCTCACCATTAGAATAAGCCTAAGCCCTAAGATCTCCTGGCTGAAATCAGTTCACAAAGTGTTCACAGACAAGAGAAAGCTAACCATGTTGGATTCTCTGCCACATTTCACAAGATCCCCATTTTCTATTGCATTTAACATAGTGCTAAGCACCTAGTTGGGAACTGGTCAACAGCAACACTCCAGAAATCTCTGGAAATTGATGGTGGGAAGCACAAGGCACTACAGAAGACCAGCGTGATCTCACACACACACACACACACACACACATGCACACACGCACACGCACACACACCAGTGCTGCTGCAACAAAGCAGCAGGTCAGAGAGAACGATCCACTGGGCAGATCTACCTGCAACACGTTGTAGCGTTGGGCATCACAGAAGTCCCTCATGGCGATCTCACAGCCTACATACCAGCCACTGAAGGGGGCCGCTGGGAACTCCAGCCCCCCAATCTCCAGCAGCATGTTAGCAACAGCAGGCAGTGCATACCAACGGAGGTTCATCTCCTCAAAGCATTTCATCCTATGATAGCAACAGGAAGGAAGATAATGAGCAAGACAGAAGAATGGACAAAGGTGGCCCAAAACCCAGTCTGAGGTGACAGTGTCTGAGGTGCCTGCCATGCGCTGTCACTAGTTGAATCCCCAGACTGATTTCCAGGGAGTTAGTGCAGGTGGCGGCGGCAGCAGCAAGGCCTGAGAAAGAGCTGCTGGCAACCATCCAGAGTACAAGCCCAGAGGCCCACAGGTCTGACTCTGCAGGAAGAAACTCTTTTTCCCTCCAGAGTCCAGACTTCTAACTCAAACTGGACCACAGCTATCCCAGTTAAGTGTCTTTTTTTCTCTCCCCCCACTAGCAAGAAGAGCCCAATGGATGGGGGAGAGCGGTAGAGGGCAAGCGCCGTCACACCCCGTGCCAAGGAACATCCGGCTGGGCTCTGCTAGATCCAGGCAAGCCAGACTGACTTAACTACAGAGCCTCTGGCTTCCTGGCCCCACTCAGGGGGCTTTCTGGTGTCAACAGGAGGAGACTATAACGGTACGAGGCATGGGAAAATATTGGAAAATATTCTACAAATGTCAAGTCGAACACCACATTTTAAAATTTTTTAACAAAGTTGTTCTGTGAAGAAAAGTACAGGTTGCTCAGCCGTAACTGTAGTTCTTTGAGTGGTCATCTGCAAATCCACACAAATGGGTTATTCTGCACCTGCGCAGTTAGCTTTGGAAACTTCTGGACTCACTAGGGAAGACTGTTTGGTGGTAGCTCCACCCATGCCCTATATAAGGCCCCAGTCTTCCCGCTCTTTCTCAGTTCCATAAAGTTTGCCAGCTGGGTTCTGCTAGATCCAGGCAAGCCAGACTGCCTTAACTACAGAGGCCTCCGCAGCAGTAGAAAGGACATAAAGTGAGCAGAAGACGACTGAGGAGAGGATGGGTGGGATCTGTGTGAATTCGCAGATGACCACTCGAAGAATTACATTACAGGTGAGCAATCTGTCTTTCTTCTCCGTGGTCTCTGCAAATCACACAAAGACTGACAAGCTTCAGTCAGTGGAGGAAGGAGTGTCAGGACACCAGTGTAAAGTTTAAACAAAGTTGTATTTATTTTCAAGAATAAGCATTCAAACTTTGAAAGTGCATTTTGTTTTGTCTTTTGTCTAGACTTGTTATAATTTCAGGCATCTAAAACAGGCAGTGCAACAAACCTTTAATGCAACCCAGAAAGTAACACTGCCCTTCCAAAGGTTGTGTCATGTCTGGCCCTGGCATTCAGCCTCTAATGTTTGATGAAACTCGATGGCTGGAACCAGACAGCAGCCTTGCAGACATCCTGCAGACAGGAGATCTCTGGCATTCAAGGTGAGGATGGAGCTGGTCAGGATTAACAGGCAGGAGAAAGCAGCCCGTCATAGTCATAGACCAGGTCAGGATAGTACAGTGGGTCCTCGCCTTACGCGGGGATCCGTTCCGGATCCCTCTGCATAAGGCGAATTCCACCTATGCTCAAGCCCCATTGGAAACAATGGGGCTCGTGCACGGCGGCGCGCAGGGTGCATTGGCGCGCGCCCCCATTCAATTGAATGGGACGCACCGCCCCTTCCTCCCTGCGCGCGCCCCACGGCTTGAGCGCGTATGCTCAAGCTGCGTAAGGTGCGCCCGCGTATGACGCAGGCGCGCTGTATTGAAACAAGGAGTCCTCTTGGTAGGATTTGTAGAGGTCCTCCTAGACAGGAGCATCAGCCTTGGTCCCGAGAATGGCTCGGTCTCGATGGTGTGGATACTCCACAACTCGATCCCAAAGGCGTTCGGTGTTGACACAGCTTGTCGAATCGGGGTCAGGATAGGCACATCAGGATCTGATGTCTGTCAGCCTGATGTCACTCTAATGATTTCCTCTTCAGACTTGGTGTCAAGATCAATGCGAACAACCTGGAAAGTCTCGGCAGAAGATGTCGGTAGCCAGTTGATCAGGGCTAGATGAGCAACTCTTGTGGTAGGCCTCAATGTAGTCAGGGCCAGGTTGGCACCCATGGCTACAAGAGGACTCCTGGGTTTGGCAGAGACCTTTTCCCCCTCACAGGAGCCCTTCTCATGTAGAGAGGAGGCGCAGGGCTTTTTTGAGGCCGAGTGGTCAGAGGGCCTCTCTCGCCTAGGAGGAGCATCTTTATCACCGGAGGATCTTTTGAATCGAGACTCATCAGCAGTGCAGTCCTTTTCCGACTTGCTAGTTTTCTTGTCCTTAGAGGATTTCTTCTTAGATTTCTCCTTCTCTTTTGGTTTCTCAGAGATCAATGGCTGGGAAGTAGAGGTACACTCAAGAGCCAGAGCAGAAGCGGGTCTTAAGGCCTGCTGGTATAAAACAGCCTTAAGCCTTAAATCCCATTTTTTCTGGGCCTGCGAAGTCATGGAGTTGCAGAGAGCACAGGACTGGACTTTATGATCTTCGCCCAAGCACAGAAGTCAAAGGTTATGTGGGTCCTGGCCCAGGATCTTTCCTCCACATTTATCACAGCGGTGGAAGAAAGAGGATTGTGATGCCATTTTCAGCCAGAGTTGAACTTCCAAAGTGGCAAGCAAACTCAGTCACAAACAGTCCAAAATCACTCAATCAGCACACGGGTTCAATCCGAATTCCAAAGAGTGGGTCAAACAGTCCATAGGTCAATATCGAAAGTAACAAGCAATTCCACAAAGTGACGTTCCTTCTAAGCTGCTAGCGCAGCAGACAAAAGGAACTGAGGAAGAGTGGGGAAACTGGGGCCTTATATATAGGAGATGGTCGGAGCAACTGCCAAAAAGTCTTCCCTAGTGATTCCAGAAGTTTCCAAAGCTAACTGCGCAAGCACAGAATAATCCATTTGTGTGATTTGCTGAGACCACAAAGAAGAAGAACATTTTCTGTGCCAGTAGCAGCATTTTCAGCACTGGATTTAATATTACTGTATGTTTTTTCTGTGCAGAAAATGCTATCCAGCAAATTTCATGTAGTATAAGTCTTGCACTGCAAATATGTTTTGAAAGCCTCTGTATTCAAATACTTTGTTTGCAGTAAGAAAAAGCTTGCTTCCTTCAAAGAATAAAAAGAGTAAAATAATAAATAATACATCTGCCAAGGTTATTCCGACTGTGAGTGACAAGAGCAGCTACGTCCAACAGAGCAGCAGGAGAGGAGCTGCACCAGCTTCCTAGTCCCCCTCCAGGCCCAGGACTCACGTGGGATGTCTAATGGGCACCTCCAGGATCAATTCAGAGGGCAGAGAAAAGACTTCTGGGTCCTCATCAGGGGCTTGCAGCAGCAGGGGGAGAACATCGAAGCGTCCGTAAGGAGGGTGCCATCCATACTGAATACAGACCTGGGGGTGGCAGCAGAAGACACAAACTTAGGAGGTAAAAGTTGGGCAGAAGATTTCTTTGCAGTTAAGGACATTGCTTAGCTAGCCCTTGACAACTGTCTATCTAGTCTTTCTTTCAAAACCTCTAATGAAGGTGAATCCACCACCTTCCAAAGAAGCCCATTCCACTAATAAAACACTCTTACTATTACAAAGTTCTTCCTAATGTTTATTCAAAATCTTCCTTGTACTCATGGTAAAAGAACAGGCAAAGGTTGCAGGGGAGGGGGGAATACCTATCAGAGTGTGCTAGGGAGGAAATAGATAAGATTTTCTTTCTTTTTAAAAAAATAAACAGTCAGTAATCACAGTCCTGGGCTGGCTTTCATGCTCCATTGAGTGTGTGAGCCCAACTTTACCTGGAGAGGGGCATGGGGCTCAGCAGCAGGTAAGAGCATGGTGTATGCCCGGAGTGGGAAAGCTGGCTCTCACCTCTGTCAGCTCCACAGTGGCTGGGTCTCCCAGGATGCTACCGTCAGGCTGCTTGTAACCAGCATAGCGGACCAGCTGCTGGTTCCAGAGGCGGAAGTCTCCACGGCCCGGAGTCCGCTGCGGGAAGACAGTGATGGCTGATCTGAGGGAAAGGGGGGGGGGGTAAGCAAACAAGACAGGGAGACCTGAAAATGTAGCTAAGGTTCTTCCAACAGCATGACAGTGGGGCAGCCCACAAAGATAGGGAGGCAAGATGCCACTCACCGGAGGTTCCCACGGTTGGTTGCATAAGTGATGTGGGTGCACACCGAGGTGAACATCTCCTGGGTGCTGGTGCAGTCTCGGGCATCAAACAGCTGAAAGAGCACAAGGTCAAGGCTCAAAGGCTTCTCAAAAGGAGAAGATCCCAAGCTCTTCTCCTGCTGTCTCCTCTTTCTGCTGCCACCTCCTGCTCCCCGTGCTCCTAAACAGTTTTATCTCTCCCACCTCTTTGTAAGCAGCCCTTCCATACCCAAAGAAACCTCCCTGAAGATAGAAGTGCACAAAATCCTCACATAAGTGACCAAGACCAAAGAAGCCAAGGAGGAGGTTGCCAGAAAAAGAAGAGGCAAAATGTTAGAAAGACACACAAGGCCATCTGGATGAACAAGGATGCAGGAGGGCAGGGAAGGGGAATTCAGGGAAAAGACCTCCAACAGGCAGACCCTGTGTGTAGGAAAACAACTGCTAATGGCAGAAGGGGTGGGAGTGGGGAGAGATGTCTATAAAGCCCTGCAGATAAGCATCATGTGTATCAATCCTTTCAAGAATGAAGGTACCAAAGAAAACACTCCCTTGTCAAATACCAAGCCATAGCAGCTATTAGAGATAAGGAGACAAGGGAGAAGTGACAATGAGAAGCAGACCTTTTGGAGAGCCAAGACCTTGTGGGTAGCACTAGAACAGAGAGCAGATTCTTGCTGATGGAAAGAGATGCAGGGCAATAAGAACAGCTGGAAGAGTTACGACATGGTCAAGCTTTGTCTGAGAATCTCCCAAGAGCAAGACACTAACTGGCACTGCTGGGCACTGGTATGGTGCCCCAGTCAAAGGCACCCAAATCAAGACCACTTCCTCCTCCTCCCCCATCCCCAACTGCCCTGGAACTGTACTTTCAATCTATTTCTTTACCCTTACAAGGTGTGAACACAAGGAGGGCTCCATGCCCCCCAGAGGGTGCTGAGGAGACTGAGCCTCCTCCTACTGTTCAGCTACACTTCCGCACCTGCAGCTTGTTCCACTGGATCCGGCCCATGCAGCGGGCTGCATTGCGCCATGCCTGCTTGGCTCCAAAGACCAGCTCGGCCTCTGACAGCTGGTAGGTGCCCGTCTCTGCAATCTGCTGCTCCACTTCCTGGAGGCGCTGGATGTGAGCCTGGGACTCGGCACTGGGGGAAAACATTTCAGCTGTTATTCAGACACTACTAATGGTTCAGGATGCCTACCCTCCACCCACCACCAGGTTTACCATTTAGAAAGAAAGAACCCAGCTTCCCATCCAGGAACCTTCCTAGTTAAGGTCTAGACCAGAGGTCGGCAACCTACAGCCTGCAGGCCGGATCTGGCCCGGCGAGGCCTTGGGACCAGCTCCAGCCCGGTCCTGCCGACAATTGCTGCTCCACGGCCCGTGGGGCCTCACTGCCCTCCTCCTCCTCCTCCACCACACATGGCCTGCATCCTAGGATCCCTGATGGGCCGAGGTGATCCTTGCAGAAAATACAGCAGGGAGCTAAGAAGTCAAGAGCACAATTTGTGCTGTTATACACTTAGCAGCTAGTTAAAGGACCAATAAAATGCTTATGTTTAAGAAAGAAATGTTTCAGACAGCTGGATTAACCATCAAAACAAGTCCACATTTCCCAGGAAAATCCCGCAGCTCAGTGCTACCTGCCTGACACCAGGTCAGTGACAGACAATGAGAGGGACTCTTCACTTTCCCAGCAGCTGCTTGAGGGGCTACTTAAAGTGATATTGAATGTGTCTGCATTTTCTGAAAAAGCATAGCTGGAACATCTCCCTGCTTCCAAGAACTCTCATTGCCTTGCCATTCTGCTAACCAAGTCCAAGGGTACCTGGGGCACCACCTTCACCCTGCACAACACAATACCCTGGCCCAGACAAAAATGTTAATGGGTACATGTGGGCTGAACAGCCATGAGGAAAGCTTGCTTATAGGTCCAAAGCTTTGGAAAGAAGATGGGGGAGGGCTCTGTCTTTGGATCAGGACCCATTTTGCCCCCAGAATAACAACAACAACAACAACAACAATAATACAGTGGACCCTTGCTATCAGCTGGAGTTTGGTTCCAGGGCTCCCTGTGGATACCAAAATCCATGGATACTCAAATTCAATGGCCTAGTAAAATGGTTTGTTTTATATAAAGTGGCAAAAACAAGGGTCACTTTTGGAATTTATTTTCGTTTTGAATATTTTCAGGCCCAGGATGGTTGAATCTGTGGATACAGAGGGCCAACTGTATATTTATTTCTTACCCACCTCTCCTCATAGATCAAAGCAGGGGACAACAATTAACAAACAACACCAGGTAAAACACATTGGTTAAAACACACATCAATTTAAAAGGACAAATAAGATGTGCACATGTTAAAACAATCCACATTTAAAATTCATCATTTGAAATTCACAATTTAAAAACCATCTGGATAAGGCTGCCAGAAGAGACCTGGCTTCAAAGGAGCCCTGGTGGCACAGTGGTTAAATGCCTGCACTGCAGCCACAAGACTGTGAGTTCGATCCTGTGGGGCTCGAAGGTCTTCTCTGCTTTGCATCCTTCTGTAGGTCGCTAAAATGAGTCCCCAGCTTGTTGGGAGAAATTGTCTTATAGATTATAAACTGCTTAGGGAGTGCTTAGTTCACTGATAAGCAGTATAGAAATGTACTTGCTATTGCCATTGCTACCAAATGCTCTTTTAAATTCAGAAAATGTATGCAGCTATTGAGTCTCTTCCGTCAGGACATTCCATGGTCGCCACTTAGTCCTTCCACAGAAGGTCCAGTCTAGATCATGGTGAAGTCATGACAGAGCAGCTCAGCTGGCAAGGCTGGCAAAAGCCTTAACCCAGAGCACTGGAGAACCCACATCAGGAGTATTAAGGCACATTGGTCTCTGATCTGCTGTTATACAAATTAATGGAGGAGAACAACAATGGAGGAGGACAACCCTTCCATCAGTGGCTACCAGGCATTATGGCTACTGGCTCTTTCAAAGGTCAGAGGCAGCGTAACTCCTTGCACTAGCTTCCAGGCAACAGAAGCAATGGGAAGCAGTTGCCTTCCTGTCTTGCTTGGGGGGTCCCTGGAAAGTTCTTCTTACATGCCTTTCTTTATCATTTAGAAACCAGAATTTGTAACTGTGAGTCTTCACAGGCCCCAAGAAAATGGCCTCCAAAGTACTTCATGGCATCATGTGTACACAGATGCCAGCTGAACATAGTCAGGGTCAGAACCTTCATGCTAGGAACTGCATGTACAAGTTTTCCATCCTGTATGAGATAAAGGTTTTAGGAGCCCATGGAATGTTTTTGAAGGGGATGAGGAGGCAGAGAAAGATCACGAATGACATCAGAGCCTCCGGAGGGGACAGGAAGATACTGGTCAGAAAGGAAACGCTCTTCGATAACAGGCATCAAGTTAAGAAAGAACAAAAGTGCTCTGAAGCAAAAACAGGTGGGGTGGTACCTTCCAGAGTATTTATTCCAGGCCAGAGGGATAGCCAACTGCTATGAGCTGAGAAAGGTGCCTCAAGTGACAGCCCGAGGATGGCAGAGAGAGAGCCTGTGCTCACATAGGATCCAATCACACAGATAGTTCGTCTGCAGAAGCCCAAAGGAAATGAAAAGGAGCTACGCAAAATCCACTTCTTTTCAGTGAGGCTTGCCCAGGAAAACCTCCTGGTGGACTGGGACTCATGCCATGTAAAAGGAGGGGCATCATTTGCACTTTCCAACTTTCCTGGGCCAGCGCATATCCCAGAGAGTGCTGGAGAAGTTTTGTAACTTCAAGGAAAATCCTACACATGAGGGAATGGCTAAGAGCCATAGCCCCACCTCATTGGCCATCTTGAGGGAGAGAGAGGCAGGCTAGCACCACCAGGCCTGCCTGGAAGCAGAAAAGCCCTCCCTTCAGCCACCATCTTGAGGGAGAGAGATTGTATTGTATTGTATTGTATCGTATTGTATTGTATTGCATTTTTGTACTGTACACCGCTATGATCATTGCGGAATAGCGGTCTATAAATAAAAAGTATTATTATTATTATTAACCATAGCCCTATGAAGGAAGTGTTTTTGGGACGGGGAGAATGGCTACACATACTTGGAATTCCAACAGGAAAGTAAGTGGCACTGGAGCACCACCAGTCCTCCAAACAAGTCATCCAAAAGATAACCACAGCCTAGGAACTTGCCTTATCCTGACTCATGCCTCTTTCATCCCTGGATAAGCAGTGCTGCAATAAGAGCAATGGTGTTATCTCAGGAAAACAATGCTGGGTGGAGATCAGTGGGGCCTGGGTGAACATGAAGAATGCCTTGTTCCTGCCACAATAGAGGCTGTCACTGGAGTGTAAAATACCAGAGACAACAGCCTTGGGATTACAGATGGCAGCAAGACAGCAAGGGAGAATCTTCCCTGAGAGGGTGGATGATTTATTCACCTAATGTCTCCATTTACAAAGCAGGGGGGGGGGCTGGGGCTGGTGGGCCAAGGAGGGACTGTTTCAGATTCTTCTGCCAAGGCCCCCTGGGAAGAAGCCAAGCCACTGGAGGCCCAAGGTGGTGGGCAGAGCACCCAGAAGGCCTTCTCCAAGAGACTCCTAGTATCAGACCATGTATTTTTGCACCTGAGGATCTTATCTCATTCCTTCACAGCTGCTCTTCCAAGTCTTAGTCTTCTTCTGATTTCTTGACTACACTCTCCATTTTGATTAATTTCTGTGCCTTCCATACCAGACTAGGCAACTTGGGTGACCTGCTGGGTGTCATTCCGCTCCCCATACTCCACCACTCAGATTCGGCTAAACTGTTAAAAGGTACTGACAAATACAGGAATGATTATTTAAATAGGCTTTTCCTATTTATCACCAAATTTCTCTGTTGCTTTCATAACCATTGTTCCTGCAATTGCTTTCTGCTGCAAAACCAAGCCACAAAGTCTGATAAAGATAGGAAGGAAATCCTGAAATGCTGAAAGGCATTTCCATCCAATGATCCACCAAGAGAATGAAAGTGTAGAAATGGATCTGTTTCACACTACACAATTACAGCACTTTGATGCCACTTCAACAGCCATGACCGCATCCTCTGGAATCCTAGGATTTGTAGCCTGGTGAGTTATCTGGCACAGTATCCTGATGAAAATACAAATCCCAGGATTCGATAGGATGGTGGGCTAATGGCAGTTCCAGTGGATCAAAGAGGTACAACTGTGTAGTGTGACAGAGACCTTAAATGGCTTGTGTGACACATCACCACCTCACAGAACAAGACTATAATCTGTAGGTATAGGAGCAATCTCAACTGGGCTCAGTGCCCCTGGAGCACTGTCAACTGCCCTCCAAAACAAGAGCTGCTTCAGGGTGAGGAGGCAGCATGACACTCACCGTTTCATGGAGCTGTAGTACAGGTTGATGAACTCCTTGGCCAAGGGAAGGAGCTCTTCCTTGCTCCGTGCCGGCTGAGGAGGAGCGATCAGCTGCTTGGGGTACATGACTGAGCCCAGGCAGCGCTTGTCGGTACATGGCATGTCCTGCAAGCAGAGACAGAAAAAAGGTGCCAGGCAGGGATCTCCTACAGGCAGAGTGACCAGGTGTCCTCCTTTTCCAGGACATGTCCTACATTTCAACCTTCTGTCCAGGGACCTTATCACACTAGACAAATACCGCACAGAAATGGGATTCTAAAAGTAGAAAAATCCCTCAAATGCAGGGTGTTTTTCAAACAATGTTTCTTCCAAAGAGCAATACGTAATTTACTTTTCCCAAAAGTAAAAAGGTGTCTTTTTTGTCAACTTTCTGTTCACTTTATTTTCACATTATTGCTATCTGGCACAAACATGTCTGAAAAACATCCTGCATTTGCAGGTTTTTTCTACTTTTTAAATCCCATTTCTGCGTGGGATTCGTCAAATGTGATAAGGCTCCAGGAGGAACTCCAAAACATCCTCTATTTTGAGGATAACTAAGAATCATGAATTTACACTTATACTGTATTAGTGTTTCTAGCTTTTATTTTGTAACCTTCTACATTTTTCTTGAGTGTTCTACATTTTTCAGCGCCTTGTCATCCTTTGCGCTAATGACATCTTGCCTATGAAGCAATCCCACAGGCTCTTCCTTGCAAAGGTCCTTTGCTCACAAACAGCCAGCTAAATCCCCTTGCCCACCACAGACACAATCTCTTCATAACAAGCCCTTTGCTTTGAAACAAGCCATGAAAACCCTCAGCACCTGAGTGAGTCAAGAACAACACATCAGCTCCCCATCATTCAGCCAAAGCGGACTCATTTTGAGCAGACCTGAGTTGCCTTGAAGGCAGCTCTCAGAATCCTGGCCCCTGCAAAGCCAGTTAGGAGCTGTGACCCTTCTTGCAACAGCAACACAGGCTTTGCTTTCTTCCCCAGTCACCAGGCTTAGAGGTGAAAGAGGGAAGAACCAAATCTTCCTCTTCAGAGCTCTGATAGCTGATACCATGGGGCATCTGCAGGCATTGGAAGCTACACAGTATTATGTGATTAATCATTTGTATACAAAGTACACACTGCCATAGGATATCTGTGTGTGTGTGTGTGTGTGTGTGTGTGTGCACATACATGTTTTCTTTCCTTAGCATCACATTCCATTCAGAAGCCACAGAGTGCAGTCGAAAATCCTGGGAATCTGACTTGACTAATGTAGAAGGGAATGGGATTTGAACTCCCTGCAAGAAACCTCTTTAATTTCATCAACTTTTAATTGCATTGAGGGACTTGCAAGAACACTTCATATACTCCTAATTAAAATATTGATATCCCATCCTGTTTCAAGACTGGTGAGGGCAGGTCACAATGGACAAAGAACAGCTGCTTTAATCTACTAGGTCTTTCCCAGCATCTTCCTCCTTATGACACACACAACTGGTCAGGAATAGATTCTCAAGTTCTAGAATAAGTCCCTTCATTCGCCCAGCGCACTGATGACTGTTCTGGAGAGAATGGCAAGTGAGGTATCCTTGGCAGGGGAAGAATAGGAACAGGGAACACCACTGACATAGGAGAGGAACAATTATGCTTGATCAGCCTAAAGGACCTTAGTGACCCCCCCCCCCAAATGTTCATGTTAGTTTTCACAATGGTTTTCAATAGTTTTCACACATTTTACATCAGCTAAACTTTTGCATTACTTGAATGCACAAATATTCTTTTGCAACTGCTAATTTTCCATGTCAAAAACATCATTATTTTTTCTACTAGCTAGGACATCAGACAAATAAATCTGGTCTTTATGTGAAATTAAACTCTTTCTATTTCTCAATGGGGTTGGGATTCAGAGATATAACCATGTTAGTCTAGAGTATCAGTATGCAAAGGGATCCTGTAGCACTTTTGAGACTAACTGAGCAAAAGAGGTTGTAGTAGCATAAGCTTTCATAGACTTGGTGTAGACTTGATGTTGAGATAGTGGACAGAATAGTGGCTATGCATTATGCCTCTTCTCCCAATTTCTACAAGAGCTAGAAATTAGTTTTTCAATAAAGAAAATGAAACCTGACAATCTGGGGTTTCTAGTCTATTTGGTAGATGGATAGGGCTGTCTCCCCCACTAATATGTCCCCAGTGGGCAGGTGAGCAGCAACCCTGCATACGCCTGCCAGACTTCAACTGCTAGGTTGAACATTAATAAGACATAGGAATGCCAGGCCCCACTGCCTGCATATGCCGCCTACTCCACCTTCCTGCCCAGATGTGCCCCCTCATTCAAACATGCTCTCTCACCTGCAAGGTTTGGGCATTGAGGATATCATACAGGATGCCTCCAGACTCCCAATTCTTGATGCGAGAGTATTTGGGGGGTTCAGCAACGCGGCCAGCTGGGCAACTGGAGAGAAGGCACAAGGCAGGTCAATCAAGACAGCTGAAAGCACACATGACCCCCAAGACATCCTGAATATGATGCCCCCAAACAGTGGCCTTTTAGTCACCCATATCCCAATGCAAGCAGCACCACAAACCCCACAGACCAGCAATTCATAGAGCAGTGATGGTGAACCTATGGCACGCATGCCAGAGGTGGCACTCAGAGCGCTCTCTGTGGGCACACATGCTGTTACCCTAGCACAGAGTTTGCCAGAGTTTCTTACTAGAAAGTCAGAGGGACATGGTACTTTGCAATAAATAAGTGGGGTCTGGGTTGCAGTTTGGGCACTTGGCCTCTAAAAGGTTCACCATGACTGTCACAGAGTAAAACGTCAGCCAGCCCCTCCTGCTGCTGGCCCAGGGACAGACTGGGCAGAACAGCAGCACATTATCAGACAAGGGAAATTGGAAGTATAATCCAATGGCAATCTGGATGCAATCATGGGTTTTACGTTATTGCGTGATAGACCACCATACGCAAATTCGGGCAATGAGAAGTCAGTCCAAGCGCAATCATGGGGTTTCACGTTATTGCGTGATAGACCGCCACACGCAAATTCGGGCAATGGCAAGCTATTTTCGGGCAATGGGGAGCCAGTTCAAATGCAATGAACATTCATGTAATTTCAATAAACTAGCGACTTTACGTGAATGCATTCTGGCCCCACTTTCTTTTCATTTGAAATTGAGAGAAATTCCTCCGGTGTGATAAACTCCTGTGAGCGCTGGAGAAATGAAGGAAAAGGAGGCAGCTGAAGTGCCCTGGGCATGGGCAAAGAAAGATGGCAGGCCACCAACCGATATGGGAAACGGAAGGGAGCAGATAGTGAGAAAGGATGGAAGCTGGGGTATCTGCTGAGGAACGAGAATTGCAGAGAGGTTTGGGGGCCCTGCATAGTAGCCAAGAGATCTCAAGCCTGCACAGAGCAAGACACATGGGCTTCCCCAGTGACTGCCTGGAGCCCCAAAAGCCCTCCACATATGTTCTTACTATGTTCTTCCTATCCTTCTTACACTTGTTACACCTAGGCACTCTGGAAGTATAAACTGCTCAACTTCCAGTAAGCCCTGCTGGGAAATCAGGAAATGTGGTAGTGGAGGACAGAGAGGAGGTTGGCTTTGAGAATGGGAAAGACAAGGGAGAGGCGCAGTGGCAGAATTCCTGCTCCAGGGAGGGAAAGTGGAGGAACGAGACCCCCCCCCCCATGTGCAAAGGATAGAACAATTTCCATCTGAAGGGAGACTGGGGGTTGGGGCTGTAGGTATTTTCCTCCCGGCTTCTCTAGTGGAGTGACTCACTGAAGCAATAGATAGAGAGATCTTGTGGAGGGTTCCCGGGTGGTCACTAGGGGCTCCACCACAAGAGACGGTGGTATTTAAAAAGTAAACCTTTGTAATGCTATAGTTCCCCTGATGTTTATGCAGGGCTTCCCTGAGACCCACAGGTTATTTCAAGAGTTCCTCCAGTGCAAAAAGGTTGGGAAAGGGGCAAGTGCTTTGGCAGCCTGGACTCAGACTGGAGGCCACCAAGCCAAGAGATGAGCCCCACCACTGCCCCCATCTCCCAGGAGGAAAAGAGAAATGCCGGCTGGCAATCGTCACAAGTACCAACATCCTCAGAGAGAGTCTCTCCATTCTTCTTCCAATTCAACATAGTAGTAATGATAGGGGGAGCCTACACAACTATTTCTTCTGCCTGTTGAATGTATATGATAAAATCCTCTTTGCCCCCATGGGTCCAGTCAACACAACACCAAGTCAAAGCAGATGTTACGACTTAAATGGTTTCATTCTAACATTTAGGGTGTATATATATATATATATATATGGAATAGTTAAAAACTATACGGTGAAATGACTATCAGAAGGCCTAGAACAAAAGGTGGCCAAGCTCACTGCAACAGTCCCAGTGCAATATTTAGGAGGGGCAAGATGGCTCTTCAAGCCATTTACCAAATGCTGTGCACAACAGGTTCAAGGCAGTCCGACGCATGCCAGACCCTCATCACAAATTCCCTGCCACCTTCCTCTACACACAAACAAACTCCAGCTCAGGTTTTCTTGGGCATTTTGCCTTGCCTTGCCTTGCCTTGCCACCTTCTGCAGCCCAAGCAGGACAGATGGATAGCGGGCCTTCTACTCTAGACCCAGGTCACCAAGAAGGCCACATACACGGGCTGCAGAACAACCTTGCTTGTTCAAAATAGTCCAAAGCAACTTACGCCAACTTATAATAGAAAGGTGGAAAGCAACTGCAAGGGACTGTCCCGCTTCCACCTCATGAGATTGTTTTCAGGACCAAGTGAGCCCACTGCTCTCCTGGAGGAAGAGTAGATCCTAAAGGCAGATCCAAAGCACCTAGCAATCAAGGCAGCACACTGCAAGAGGGATCTGCACCTTAAGCAGCTTCAGAACGGCCAAGCAAATGAGAAGGGGAAGGCACCTCATTGCCCTCCAGGTGCTGTTGCAACTCCAACTCCCATGAGATCTTGTCATCAAAGCCAACCGTGAGGGAATTATTACCTTCTTGTAGTTAACAGTTACATCCTCCTTTTCAGCTGGTGAGCTTAAGCCACATACACTTGTCCCTCCATATTCACGAGGGTTAGGGGCACATGAATATGGGAAAGCAGCAAATAACAAAAACACCAGGGCCCTTCTCATATGTGGGGGGTTGCAGCTCAGATTCGCAGTCACTCCTGTTCTAGCAATGCAAAGCGTGATGTTTTTTCACACCAGATCCAGAGTCGCTCCTGTCTCGCAATGCGGATTAAGGTTAAAACAGGATGTTTTTCCACACCTGGTTGCCTTTCCGCTGCCCTTCTGAATCAAGAGGGAAGCGGAGTCAGTTTGATTCCAAGCAAGTCACGTGATGCGGACTCAAGCAAAGGGGAGTGAGTGCACATGGTATTACCACACCAGAGCAACTGTGAGGGTTCAACAATTCGAATCGGCACCCTTGCACATGCTCAGTGGGGCTCTGGATGCTGCCCTCCTTCCCTGCCCCCTCCTTAGCTGTCATCATTCATCGAGGTGGAGGCAGGGGATGATGGGATGGATGCCAGGTTGAAGGAGGGGAGCAGATCGGGGTCCAGGAGGAGGCAGGGGATGATAGGATGGGTGGCAGATTGGGGTCTAGGAGGAGGCAGGGGATGATGAGATGGGTGGCAGGATGAAGGAGGGAGCAGATTGGGGTCTAGGAGAAGGCAGAGGATGATGGGATGGGTGGCAGGATGGCAGAGAGGAGGAGATGGGGTGAAGGAGCAGGAGGGGGATGAAGGAGCAGGACGCAGGGGGGGTGACATCAGGGTGATCTTCCACACCAGACCAATTCGGAGTGAAATCGAAGTGAGCTTGAATGCGAATTCTGTGAATTTGTTTTTTCTGGAATTCATCAAAATGAGGGGTCACTTTGGATTCACTGCAGAAGCCCCACGGAAGGAGCTCCCATTGAAAGGAATGGCGTCTGAAAACACACTGACGTTATGACGTGAATTTGCATCGTTGGACCCGCATCACGTCGGAACTGAGCTGCAAAAGCTCTAAAAATCTCCGTGTGATAAACCATGTTTTTACCTGAGAGGACACCTCTCTAGGAATCTCTGAGTCCTCCAGGGCAACTCTATGGTCAACGTCCGACAGACACTGACCACAGAACTGCACTGGAGGAGCTACAAATGGCAAGTAGAGTATTCTCTCTAGGAATCTCTAGGTCTTTCAGTGCAACTTTTAGTTAAAGTTGACCATAGAGTTACACTGGAGGACCTAGAGATTCCTGGAAAGAACATATTAATCAAATCTGCAAATATCAAAGCCACAAATATGGAGGGATGAGTGTATATGGCTCTCCTCCTCCGTACTTTATACACACAACACACTCTATACTTCATAACCTACTGTGAAGTAAGTCAGTCTGAGACTAAGATTAACTGAAACCCAAGATTGATGCTTCAATGGGGTCCAGAGCCTAGATCTCTCAAGTACCAGTCCAACACTCCAATCACTACACCAACCTGAATAATGAGAGTTACCTTGGAGGGCCACAAGCTGCCCCCTTGCCAGAGGAAGGCCAAAAGCAAGCAAGACAGCCCTGGCTACCCTTCTCCATGTGAAGCGAAGTGACTGGGTCCGGCTGTGCCCAAGAAAGGCCACCTATGGGTTTGAAGCAGCCCCTCTGCTGTGACCTTATACGCGCAAAGCTAACATGCTACAATCTCTTCCCTAGGCATATCCATCGATGCCAATGAGATTATTCCAAAATTAACAGGGGCATCTCTGTCCATTTAAATCTTTCCCTGAGTTTGCTGATGGTTCCTTCTGTGACCCTTCTGCCATCCAAACCACATGCCAGGGACAACGCAAGTCACTGTCCAGGGAGCCTTATTTCCAACATTTCTCCAAAGACAGCTCATTCCCACAAATGCTTTTGCAATGGAGGTGCATGCCACCACCTTGAAGGGGATGCAGGTGGCCTGCTATTCACAAGGAGGTGAGACAGACCTCTCATGACAGACAGATACCCCCTCCCTGCTCCATAACCACACACAGCAATACACATTGTTCTGACCTGCTCTTGGTGGCAGAGTCGCCTTCTTCGCTTATCGAATCGCGGTGCCGAGAGCACAGGCTGCGACTTCGGCTGGGGGTCAGGGAGAGTCCCCCCTGAAAGTTCCCCATGGCTCAACTCTCCAGGTCCGGCTGTGGGCTGCTCTGGAGCTACGCGATGCCAGGAACTCCTTTCTTCCTGCCTGCCTCCCTGCCGAGAAAAAGCAGTCCCATTTCCCATCCGCCTTCCCTGCCCCATCCGCCCAGGACACAGTTAGCCACTGGGTGAGCTGGGATGGGTGGCAAAGCCCTGGCATGGGGGCAGGAGGAGGAGGAGGAGGAGGGCTGAGCTCCCCCCAAAAGCCAAGGCAGGCCCACAGACCCCTGGAGACTAACCTGCAAGGGCAGGAAGGGGGAAGGTTAATTGTAGCAAGGACACAGACCTTCCTGAAATGCTGAAAGAGTGTTTCAGAAGGAATAAAACCAAAATGGCCAGGGCAGGAACAGAAATCTCTCCTGTAATGATGCTGAGTCCCAGGCCTGGTCTCTGAAATCCATGAACATCGTGCCACATTCATGCACACCTTCCACCAGCAAAAGTGTTCCATGCCATACCAATCAGCCTGCTGTGTTTTATTTTTGAATTTCAGCTCCAAAGCCTACTTCATTGGGAAACAGTGAGGAAAAGGCAGGAATCTCCTCAAGAGTTCAGCAGTGGGGCTGCCTTCGCTCTTAACTCCATCCTGGTCCATGCCAGAACTGCCTCAGCATCCTCATACCTTCCAACTGTCCCAACTGGGCAAGTCCCAATTAATCCTCCATCATCCCACTTTTTCAGATGCTTTTACACTATCCCAGTTTCTCTCTCCTCCTCCCATTTCCCCCCTTCTCCTCAGATGACTTCAGTTGCTGTTAACTCAGTTCCAAGTGCAAAAGTACTTTGCACACAATTCACTCTGCAGTGGGCTCTGATAAAAGCAAACTGCTGCACCCTCTTCTAGCTTGTGTCTTCTTCTTCATTCATAACTCTGAATCTGTCCACCACATTCTGCTGTTGTGGCCCAGTGCTTCACCTGGGAAATGTTGGAGGGTATGTTGTTTTGGTGGGATTTCATTTGCCAACCTCTCACTCCCATCTCTATGTGTCATTGCTAACAATTGAGAGCCAAACGGATGTATTGGGTGGGCTGGCAAGATACGAATTTCGATTTGCCTTTTTACAGGTCCCTGTTAGTTTAGTTTCCTGTTAGTAAGTGGGATGGGAGGAAAGAGGAAGGATGGGGGGGTCTCCCTCTCTGCAGGGAGACATTACCTACCTCTGGGCTGAGAGAGTGTGGCTTTCCCAAGGTCACACAGGGGTTTCCATGGCTGAATGGGGATTGGGACCCTGGTCTCCAGAGCTGTAGTCCAGAGCTCAAGCCACTACCCCACCCTGGCTTTCTCTTAAGTTCTTACCACCCTTTAACTGACACCATCTGAGCGTTAAAATGTGACACTGGAAATCAACTTGATTTCTTCATATTGTTGTTGTTGTTGTGTGCCTTCAAACCTTTTTCAACTGATGGCATCCCTAATGTAAATATACACAGTTAATTCCAGAAGAGAATCAGCATATGCGTTAGAGACGATATCAACTGCATATATGATGAAAATCTATGTAACACTCTTAAACACATTACATTTGGCAGTCCTGATAAGAAATCTGTACTTAGGACAAAGGGCTACTGTTAGAGCAGAATATGGAGAAACAGAATGGCTCCCAGTTGGCAAGGCTGCAAACCATTGCCCTGTTTGTTCAATTTATATCCTATGAAGAGCAGGCTTACACTCAGGAGGAGGAGTGAAGGTAGGAGGAAGGGACGCCAGCCATCTAAGATATGTGGATGACACCAAACTGTAGCAGAAAACATCACAGACTTGGAACATTTATTATGGAAGGTTAAAAAAGAGAGGGCAAAGGCAGGTTTAAATAAAGAAAACAAAAATATGGAGGAGCTACATAAATTCATCCTAGATAATGAGAAAATCAAAGTCATTAAAGAGTTAGTTCCCATACCTGTTGACTTATGGACATTACAGTCTCGTTTTTAAAATCTGGAGTGTATCTGTTGCTTGCAACATTCACTATTTTACAACAGGTGAACACAATCTCTAGTAGAGCTTCAGTACTGAGGACTGGAAACCCCCCCCCCATTTTTTATTATTATTATTATTATTATTATTATTATTAACCTTTATTTATGAAGCGCTGTAAATTTACACAGTGCTGTACATACAATCTTTTAGTCAGACGGTTCCCTGCCCTCAGGCTTACAATCTAAGAAAACACGACACAAAAGGAGAGGGGAAGGTGGTGGGGAATGGGATCAGGTCCAGCAGTTCTTCTCCACCTCTGAGGCCTGGACCAAGGCAGATGGACTGGAGCGAGGGCTTGGCTTCTTAATGGATGGTTAAAAGGAGGCTTCCTGGGTCAGAGAGGGGCTAGCCTCTGGGAATGCTTCTCTCAACAATATAGTCTTTAATTCAGTTTTGAAACTGGGTAGAGAAATGATGCGGTGTGCATGTTGGGGAAGAAGGTTCCAGGAGTAAGGGGCAGCAAGCGAGAAGGGACGAATTCGGGAGGGGGCAGTGGTAGTCCTAGACTGTGACAGGAGACCTTGACTACAAGAGCGGAGGGTGTGAGTAGGAATGTAAGGAGAAAGAAGGTCAGATAAGTAAGGAGGGGCCAATCCATGGAGGGCTTTGAAAGTCAATAACAAAAACTTGTACCAGATGCGGAAGGGGAAGGGGAGCCAATGAAGGGAGGAGAAAAGAGGAGAAACATGGTCAAAGCGGCAAGCGGATGTGACAATACGGGCAGCTGAATACTGGACAGAGATTAAAGGATGGAGGTGTGAAAGAGGAAGTCCTGTCAGAAGGAGGTTACAATAATCTAGTCGCGAAACCACTAGGGCATGGACCAGAGTCTTGGCAGTAGAGGCTGAGAGGAATGGACGGATCTTGGCAGTGTTGTGGAGAAAGAATCTACAGGCCTTGGCGGTGGCCTGGATCTGGGGAATAAATGACAGAGATGAGTCAAAAATGAAGCCAAGACTGCAGGCTTCATGAACCGGTTGAATAGAAGTGTCGTCAACAGAAACAGAAAAGGAATAGTGAAGGGTGGGTTTAGGTGGAAAGACAAGAAGCTCAGTCTTAGACATGTTGAGCTTCAAGCGCCGAAGCCGCATCCACTGAGAGATGGCAGTCAGACAAGAAGAAACTTGCTGTTCAAGCCCCCTCGAAAGGTCAGAGGTGGAGAGATACAGCTGAGTGTCGTCGGCGAACAGATGATAGGAGAAACCAAAAGAACTGATGAGTTTGCCTAGGGACAGTGTGTATAGAGAGAACAGAAGGGGACCCAAGACAGAGCCCTGGGGAACTCCAACAGATAGGGGAACAGAGGACAAAGTCTGACCACCCCTGACCACTGCAAAAGATCTGTCTGACAAGTAAGATTTAAACCAGTCGAGAGCAGAGCCAGAGAACCCAAGGTCAGAAAGTAAATCAACCAGGAGACAGTGATCCACAGTGTCAAAGGCTGCAGACCAATCAAGAAGAATGAGAATAGAGTAGAGCTTTATGGATTCCCCAAATGTCTTTGGTATGGTAAATACAAAAATTAAAAGATAGAAATACTGTGCAAATACTTAGGAAGTCCTTGGCATTGGTGTGTTCATCTGGGGAACTTTATGTTTTTAATATCTGATTTCATGTTCAAAATAACAATTACAAAGTAGAAAAAGACTATGGCAAGCGAAGGGAAGGGGTCTCATAGCTCTCCTCACATGTGCCTTTCTCTGGGAGAAGCAAAACAGAAGCCATTGTGAACAGACAGCCGGAGCTCCAGATTGTGAGGACTGCCGGCTGATGTGTTATCTGCAGATGAGGGGAGGGTCTCCATCTTGGAACCCCCTCCTCTGCCCCATTAACCTTGGCACAGCCTGACCGGTGGCCTGTTGTTCCCAGAGTGTTGCAGACAGGAAACCACACCTCTGCTTTTTGCGTTGGTTTCCTTCCCAGGCCTTGGGAGGGACCACTTGAAGTGCGGAAAGGAACACACAAGGAAAGAGGGAGGGAAGGGAGCCCCAGGAACACAATCGCCAGCCGAAATACAAGTGGCGCTTGGGGAGCAGGAGGAAAGCCAGCCTGTCAAGGGAGGTGGACGATGACCGATGACCGCCCCTCCAGGGGCCTAGCACTGCCACCGCTGCTTAGCAGCCGGGTCCGGGTGCCAAATGAGCAAGCCATGCCTGCTGCCATGACCAGCTCCAGACTGCTTTGCCACCTGCTCCGGCTTTCCTTCCCACTGGAAACAGAGCGTGGTCTGTTTTCTTACTGCACACATCAGCTGTGGATTGTGTCAACTGGATTTGTGCCCATTACTGCTGCCAACTCATTCAAAGGAGACTGAATGCCTCTTTCGTTGCTTTGAGAAGTAAACCTTGGGGGGCTCCATCCCCATGAGCTGGGAGCCCCACTGCCCTAGAGAACTGTTAACATGCTTCAGACAATTCTCTTCCTATTTAGGCTGGCGAGAGTGGACAATAACCTCATAGCCCCGAGGCCAAATCAGACCAAAGGCCTTTCTCATTCAGCACGGTGTTCCCACAACAGCCGGTCAGATGCTGGCTGGTCACAAATGGGACATGAGTTCAACAGCAGCCTCCCATGCACACTCTATGGCAAATGATATGAATAGGTACCATGTTACCGGAGGAAGCATATAGATTCATCACGATTAGTAGCCACACCCTCTGATGGTAGCTTATCCTCTGTAAAAACGTATGTGCTTCCAAACGGTGTATGACTATTATAACTCCTACCTTCCCTTACCATTTGCTTGGCTGGCTAGAGCTGATGGGAGCTGGAGTCCATCAACGTCTGGGGGATTACAGTGTTGAAGATCTACATAAGATCTAGTCACTAACAGCTGAAAAACTGAACAGACAATATCCTGAATTCTACTGTTAGTCCCAAGCAGAGTAGGCCCACTGAATCAACTGCTGAATGGAGAGACAAAATCTAATAGTAAGCTGCTCTGGAGCCTTTGTGGCCGAAGAGCGGGGTAGAAATACTCTAATAAATCAATACACAGAAAACAAAGAGAAAGAAGGCCAGTCTGCCAGCCAGAGAGCTTTGGGGACCCTGCAGCAACAGCCCTTCCCAATCCCAGCCTTGCTTCCGCCTCCTTGCAGAAGAGGATGGCTTTTCTACTGTCATCTGAGGACAGCGGCCTTTTCTGAACATTTGTTGATAGGAATTCTTTCCTCCGCCATTTATTTTCAGCGTTTCTAAGCTCATGGTGGTTGGAAGTGGGGCTCTTTTTCTCTGCACCGGTATCAAACATAGCAGGAGCCAAACCTGGGATGCAACTGCACTGCAGAAACAATCCAGTTTGACTCCACTTTAATGGCCATGGTTCAGTACTAGGAAATTCTAGGAACTGTAGCTTGTTGTGGCACCAGAGCTCTCCGACAATTCTTGAGAAACAGGGAACAGTGTCCTACACTCCTGTGTAAATTTTTAGGCGCTCATATTTTTAGGTACAGCATTTAAGTGTTGGACTAGGACTCTGGAGACGAGGGTTCAAATCCCCTTTGCTCAGCCATGAAAACCCACTGGGTGACCTTAGGCAAGTCACCTTCTCTCAGCCTCAGAGGAAGGCAAAGGCAGAGCCCTCCTGAACAAACCTCACCAAGGAAAGCCTGCAATAGCTTTGCCATTAGTTGCCATTAGTCAGAAAGGTCTTGAAGGAACACAAAAGCAACAACAAATGCAAATTTTCAGGTGGCTAAAGGATAAAGCTACACTTGTCCCTCCATATTCACAAGGTTAGGGGCACAAGACCCCCGTGAATAAGGAAAAAACACAAATGACAAAAGCACCACGTTTTTACCTGAGGACACCTCTCTAGGAATCTCCAGGTCCTCCAGGGAAACTCTGTGGCCAACGTCCGACAGACACTGGCCATAGAACTGTGCTGGAGGAGCTACAAAGACCTAGTAGAGTGTTCTCTCTATGAACCTCTAGGTCCTCCAGGGCAACTCTGTGGCCAACGTCCGACAGACACTGACCATAGAACTGCGCTGGAGGAGCTACAAATGCCCAGTGGAGTGTCCTCTCTAGGAATCTCCAGGTCCTCCAGGGCAACTCTGTGGCCAACGTCCGACAGACACTGGCCATAGAACTGTGCTGGAGGAGCTATAAATGCCTAGTTGAGTCTTCTCTCTAGGAACCTCTAGGTCTTTCAGTGCAACTTTTAGTTAAAGTTGACCATAGAGTTGCACTGGAGGACCTAGAGATTCCTGGAGAGAACATATTAATGAAATCTGTGAATAATAATATCCGCAAATATGAGTGCCACAGCAACATCCCATGGAATCCTGGGATTTGTAGTGAGAGGGCACTAGAGCTCTCCGGAAGAGGAATCCCAGACTTCTGTTAGGGTTGTGGGGCCATGATGGCAGTTAAAGCGTGATCAAAGGGATCCTTCACACTAGGCAATTAGTGTCATGGAACCGCTTTGGCTGCCATGGCCACATCCTATGGAATCCTGGGATTTGCAGTTTACGGAGGGGCACTTAGGCGTCTCAGCTGTGGCGTTTCCCCCAAACTCCAAACCCTTTCGTTCCCACCTGATGCTGCCGCGACATTTAAGTTGGAACGGCAACCCTGCAATTGCACCCAGGGCCCAAAGTCCTACAGCTGCGTTGGCCGTAAAGAGGCTAAAATCACCTTTTACCAGTGAAACCCCCAATTAAGGCTGCATCCACATTGGAGGGATAACCCAGTTTGGCACTGCTTTAACTGCCCTGGCTCAAGGCTATGGAATTCTGGGAGTTTGTTCCGGGACCACAACAAACTGCTACTCCCAGAATTCCATAGCCTTGAGCCAGAAAAGAGTTAAAACAAGGCCAAAACGTGTGGATGCAGCCTAATGGAAGACTCAAAGGGTCCACTGAAATTTACAACCCTGAGTAGCTGACTGAACCAAAAAGCTTTTAAAGCAATGTAAATACAACTGCTAAGCAAAACAGGCCTTTAAAACAGAAAGAAAGCGGCAGCCATATTTGGGAGGAGGAGAATAAACCATCCTCCAAACAAAAGCCGTCAAAAGAAGGGAGGGAGGAGGAGTGTGGCTTGCTTCTCCTGGCTCTGTGCCTCCACTTACTCACACAGCCTCCCTTTGGGGCCAGGCTAAAAGGACAGAAAAGGGCCCCAGAGAAAGCTAACAAGAGTCTGCAAGGGAGCCTCCAATCTGTCTCTCTCCACAAAATGGCCGCCAAGCCTGAGGCAACTCCTAGACAAAATGGCCGCCGGTTTGCAGCTCCCTCCGTCCTGAGGCTGCCCAGAGGGGAACGCGGGGCGCTGATTGGCTGTGGGCACCTGTCTTCCCGCCCCCTCTCTTCCTCTCCTCCAATGAACAGGCGATGCTTGGGGGGAGCGAGATTCTGACCATATATGGCGCTGTGGCAGTTACAGCCAGGCCTCAGCCCTCTTTTCTCAGGCTGCTAATTCATGCCACACTGGGGAGATAATCCAGTTTGACCCCGCTTTAACTGCTATGGCTCCATCCTGTGGGACCCTGGGGTTTGGTTTTCTTGTTGTCAGCTCTCTGAGAGAGAAGGCTAAACCTCTCACAAAACTACAAGTCCCAGAATGGCACAGCATCGCACCATGGCAGTTAAAGCAAGAGTCAAACTGGGATGCCCTTGTTATTGCTGAAGAGCTAAACCATTATACAGTGGACCCTTGTTATCCGCTGGGGTTTGGTTCCAAGATCCCCCGTGTATAACAAAATCCACGTATGCCCCATTAAATTTAATTAAGTCCCATTAAATATAATGACGTAGCAAAATTGTGTCCCTTATACAAAATGGAAAATCAAGTACATTTATACTTTTTTGGAACATCTTCACACCGTGGATGCTTGAATCCGTGTATAAAAACTCCGCGTATAAGAAGGGCCGACTGTAGTTCCACTTTAACCGCCCCAAACCCTCCAGAGTTTCAGAGAGGAAAGCCGGCACACTCTGAGCATGATTAGGATGGCAGAAGTCATTGATGGGGAAGAATTAGTTTATTTATTGTATTTGATGTTTATCCCAAGGCGGCTAACAACATTTATAAAACACATGATTAAAACAACAGTTAAAACCGTACAGTTGCGCAGGAGGGGCTCTTCATTTTGGTCTAACGGCGAGGGGCAGGACTGGGCTGCAGTCACCTCCTGGCCTCTTCCCTTCTCAGACTTAAAAGAGTTGTTGCTGTTGTTATTGTGTGCCTTTGAGTCATTTCTGAATTATGGCCACCCTGTCACAAGGTTTTCTTGGCAAGATTTGTTCAGTGGGGTGCCATCCTTTGAGGCTGAGAGTGTGTGACTTGCCCAGGGTCACCTAAAGCATTTCCAAGGCCAAGCAAAGGGGGTTCGAACTCTGGTCTCCAGAGCCATAGTCCAACACTCAAACCACTTGTACAGAGAGAGGTACTTTGAATTCTGAGCCAGAGAGCTCTAGTGTTTCCAAAAATGACTCCCCACCGGATTCCATAAGATGCTGCCATGGCAGTCTAGCCTCCAACGGGTTGTTCCCACTTAAGATTTGAAACGATTTAAAATACAACGTTTTTAATAAAATCGATTCAAAATAACACTGTTCTTATCCCGCTATCCGATTCGCTTTGTTCATCGTTCCCATCTGTTTGTTTAAATCGAAGTTTTTACCTGCAAGCGTTCCTACTTGGCATGAAATCGGTGTTTAAATAAAGCGATTCTTCTCCTCCATACCTTATTTGGAGCTGTCAATCAATAGTACGTCAGAATGACGTAACGTTAATCCGGAATATTTGGAAGCGATTTATCTTTTGGCATCGTTTCCATTTCATTGACAGCCAGGGAGAATCCCTTCAGAGAGCCCAGAGATCAATGAAGGAGGAGGCTTCTGGCAAAAAGCGAAGCTCTTTCCAGAGGAACTATGGGAGAATCCCTTCAGAGAGCCCAGAGATCAATGAAGGAGGAGGCTTCTGGCAAAAAGCGAAGCTCTTTCCAGAGGAACTATGGGATAGGTTTTGGAGGGCAGCATCCTTTCTCCCAAGACAGCCAGGGAAAATCCCTTCAGAGAGCACAGAGATAATGAAGGAGGAGGCTTCTGGCAAAAAGCGAAGCTCTTTCCAGAGGAACTATGGGAGAATCCCTTCAGAGAGCCCAGAGATCAATGAAGGAGGAGGCTTCTGGCAAAAAGCGAAGCTCTTTCCAGAGGAACTATGGGATAGGTTTTGGAGGGCAGCATCCTTTCTCCCAAGACAGCCAGGGAAAATCCCTTCAGAGAGCACAGAGATAATGAAGGAGGAGGCTTCTGGCAAAAAGCGAAGCTCTTTCCAGAGGAACTATGGGAGAATCCCTTCAGAGAGCCCAGAGATCAATGGGAGAGGCTTCTGGCAAAGCGAAGCTCTTTCCAGAGGAACTATGGGAGAATCCCTTCAGAGAGCCCAGAGATCAATGAAGAAGGAGGCTGCTGGAAAAGCAGGGAGGGAGCACTCTTCCCAAAGATTCTCTTTCCAGGGTTGGAGGAGAAGGCAGATTCCATTTGAGAAATGGAGGGAGAAAGGCTCTATTCCCCCCCCCCCCCATTGATCAGAGCCCTTCCTTGCCTGGGCGAGATCAGATGCCTCCTCGCGAGGAGCCTTCCCTTTCCTGTCTGGGCAAGATCAGTGCCCAAGCGGGCAGGGAATGTCTCCTCGCGAGGAGCCATCCCTTCCCTGCCTCTCCTCCGTTAGAAATGGGCTCTCCCCACACAGAGGGGAAGTTGCAATCCACCGGGGGAAGCCTTGAGCAGCCGGGACTTCAGGTGTTTAAAGCGCTGAAGAGACTAAGCGCCTGTAAACCATAAAAATAAAAAATAAAAATAATCCTTTCTCTTATTGAAAGACCACAGCGGACAAAGGGGTGAGGGAAGCAAAAATGGCGACAGCCAGACAGATGGGGACAGAAAGGGCAACTCCCCCAAGGACAGCCCCATCGCACTCCGCTCCTCCCATTCATCTAACGCTTTCAAAGGCTGTCGTTCCTATTTAAATGCTCCGGTTCCTAAATCGAATCAATGGAAAAACGTAGGTCGGACCCTAGTGTTTTTTAAACACGTGTTAAATGAGGAAAACTCGAATCAAAATTTTATTCCGCTCTACAATTCGATTTGTAGTGGAGACGATTGCGGGTTGCTCTAGAACCGTTCTAGGTTTAAATCGGATCCTAATAGGAACGCCACTCCTTGGATTCGATTCAGAACGCGGGGTTTCACCTAGTGAGAACACCCCCAAAATGTACCCAGCTCTCTAAGTCTTTTCTCATAGGGATTCATGGTTTCCAGACCCTTCGCCATCTTGGTTCCTCTCTTCTGGATGTTGAGAAAGTGGAGCGCGTCCGAAGGAGCCAGGAGGGCGACCAAAATGGCAGAGGTCTAGAAACCATGAAGCCCTGTGAGAAAAGACTTAGGGAGCTGGGTAAGTTTAGCCTGGAGAAGAGATGTTTAAGAGATGATATGAGAGCCCTATTTAAGTATTTGGAGGAGTATCATATTGACTGAGGATGGAGCAAGCTTGTTTTCTGCTGCTCCAGAGAATAAGACACAATGGAGCATTGGATGCAAGCTCCAAGAAAAGAGATTCCACCTCAACATTAGGAGGAACATAAGGACTATTTGATAGTAGAAGATGCTCCCTTGGATATTTTGGTGGAGTCTTCTTCTTTGGAGGTCTTTAAAGAGAGGCTGGATGGCCATATGTTGGGGATGCTTTGATTGTGAGTTCCTGCATGGCAGAATAGGGTTGGACTAAATCAGGGCCCCTGGAGTCTCTTTCAACTCTAGGATTCTACACAGTGAAAGGAAACCCACCTCTCTGGGTTTCTCCTTTGCTGGAAGCTTTTGAAGTGGTTGGATGCTCAGGGAGAGATAGCTGTGGATTATCCCTGTACTGGCAGGGGACTGTACTTCATGATCTTTGGATGCCCCTTTCATTTGACAGTTCTGTGACCCTAAGTCTTAAATACAAATGCAATGCTTCTCCCAACAAGCTGGGGACAAGAGAAGCCCAAGCCACCTTTCCTGTTGCCTGCTCAGCCTTCTACAGGGACGGATGGGCAGCATCTTCCCCTGTCCAGCCTTGCCTTCCTGGGGATTCTCAACCCATACAGGGGACGTTGGCTGAATAGCCCTTCAAAAGGTGGACCAACCATCCTGGGCCAAGCAGGGGTCAAGCTCCCTTGCAAACACTTTCTATTTGGCTCATCATTTCCATCTCAGGCGGGCAGCTGGTGAAGTGTGAAAGGGCTCTCCTCAGCTGAACGCCCCTGCGATGTGCGTTTGCCGTTCTGTATCTTGAACACCAAATGCATCTGGCTGGAGAAATGCCTCCTGGCTGACCCTTGCCCTTTGCCCACCTGTCTGCCAGCCAGCAAAGCATCCTCCTCTGGCCCATTGTCCTCTTACCTGCCAGCCTCCCTCCTCCCTTGGTAGGTGAGCGGCTGGCTCCTCTGGGTACCTGCTGCCTGGCACCTGGGCCAAGCCCTGATTAGCATCCTGGAAGCAAACCAGCAAGCTGAGCAGACACCTTCTCATCCAGGAAAAGAGGTGAACAAAGAAAGTCTAAAAGGGGTGCAACTGCCTCCTGATTATGCTGCGGTCTTGCAAGCCAAACCCAATTACTGCAGAGCAAGTTAACTGGATCACAAAAGAGACACAAAAGGAGAGGACTCTGACATTCTAGGGAATGCTAGGGTTGTTGCCAGCTTTTTGACAGGCTGCTGTAGCTGTGCCTTGGTAGCAGCCTGGAGGGCAGACAGTGGCCACCAAAGAGGTCAGTCTCTATCCTTGTTCCTTTACAAACCAAGCTGCTCTTCAAGCCACAAGAGCAGGGCTGGCCAGTCTTTTCCTGGTCAGTTGGCCACCCTCTACTGCTGGGAATCCAGGAGACAGTGTGGCGCAATGGTCAGAGTGTCAGGAGGGGATGCCCACCCAGTAATGAAAGCCCAGGAAGTGACTTTGGACAAAGTCTTTGTCTCTTTCTGTCACACACATGTACGCAGGTTGCCCTACCTCACAGGACTGTTGCGAGGACAAGGCAGGGAGGACCATGGTCCAGTAAAGCAGAGGAGGGCAAAACCAGGGGCCTTCCAGATGTTCTAGGGTTGCAGCTCCCAGCATTCCTGTCCAGCATTAGCTGCAGTTCTCCCTCCTCTAGAGAGCCATTCGATTCCCATCCCTTCAGTAAAATGAGAGGACTGGTTCAGTCCAGCTTTCTCCTCTATCTGCTTTGGATGGACACAGTGCCTCCTCTTGGATCCTGGCCACAACATCACCAGCCTGAGAGGACATTGGCCTTTCCGCTCTCCAGCCCAGCCACTTTTGCTGCTGGAAAATCTGGGGCATTGTGGTTGCAGGGAGGACTGTGTGCGTTTCATTGGCTTTTCTTTCTGGAAGTGCAGAAGGCGAGGAAGGTGACACATCCGCTCCCCTGACAGCGGCCTTCTTTGCTGCAAGAGGAGGCTCTGAAAAAAGGAGCGCCTGGGCTGGAGGAGAGCCCATCATCCTCGCCTACATGCAAGGAGAGCCCAGGTGGGTGGCCCAGGAGGGGGCCAGAGGCCATGCCTAACAACAACAATAACAACAATCTATTTATATATCTCATCCTTTTCCAATACAGGGACTCAGGGCAGCTTGCAAATTACTAAAAACCATCTTGAAACCATGCCTTATGAGGAAAGACTTAGGGAGCTGGATGTGTTTAGCCTGGAGACGAGAAGGTTAAGAGGGGATATGATAGCCCTGTTTAAATATTTGAAGGGATGTCATATTGATGAGGGAGCAAGCTTGTTTTCTGCTGTTCCAGAGAACAGGACCCAATGGAGCAATGGATGCAAGCTCCAGGAAAAGATTCCAACTCAACATTAGGAAGAACTTCTTGAGAGTCAGGGCTGTTTGACAGTGGAATACACTCCTTCCTCGGAGATTATAGTGGACTCTCCTTCTTTGGAGGCTGTCTTTAAGCAGAGACTGGATGGCCATCTGTCAATGGGGATGCTTTGATTGTGATTTCCTGCATGGCAGAAGAAGGGGGTTGGACTGGATGGCTCTTGGGGTCTCTTCCAACTCTGTGATTCTATGATTCTAAAACCCATACAGATTTAAAACACACAAAAGCAGCAGTGGAGATGTACAAACGCTATTTTGAAAAGCAATTTATACCACCTAAACCATTTAAAAATTGGTTAAGAGACAGGAAACTAGCAAAAATCACAAGAGAACACTCCATGAAAACCCCATTGCAGCCAATTATCGAAAAGCCTGTCATAAGGAAAGTGTAAATAATGGAGCCCTGGAGGAAAGGGGGCAGCCGTCCTGCCAGCCTCCCATGGAGGATTGCCCACCCTGCAAAGGGTGCCTGGGCCCCATCCTGCCCTTCGCTATCTACATAGAACCACTCTGTTATTAATGACAGTTACACACAGTATGCGATTAAAACATTTTAAAAACCCTAAGTGTAACAAATGGGGAAAATCTATAAGGCATCCACTTTTGAAGTCAGCATTCTCATCCTGAGATTCCTCCCCGTCGTGTGACGAAGAGCAGGCAGGCCCTGATACCTGGGAGCCTTCCTCTGTGATGAAGGTGAGGATGAGAACCCCGCACCCCAAAACCATCATGCCCCTCTCTTGGCTGGAGGGGAAAGAGGGAAGGGCCCTGGATGTGCAGACGGACAGGCATCAATCAAAGGTTTAGGAGGTGCCAGGGAGCTTCCCTTCCCACATTCTGCTGCTAGGGAAGAGGCCAGGCAATGCTTCTGGCTCTGGGCCTTCTGGGTTAAGGGGGAAAGCCCACAGAGTCGAGAGCAGTAGTGGCGGTGGTATGGGGTAGTGGTTAAAGCCCCCCTCTACCTTTGGCCAAATTCCAGTTCCCAGCAGTTCCAGCCATTTTGGCCAATAATGGCCATTGTCGGGGGTGCTTTGATTGTGAGCTCCTGCATGGCAGGGGATTGGACTGGGTGGCACTTGAGGTCTCTTCCAGCTCTATGATTCCATGATTGATGAGGCATGATGGGAGCTGTAGTTTGCCAACATCTGGAGAGCTGAGTTGGAAAACTGGAGATGGTCCTGCAAAACCTAAGGTCCAGTCCAGCTCCCATCTCAGCCTACCTCAGTGTTGTTGTGTTGTGGGGGGGGGGGGTGTATTTGCTTCCCTGCCTGGACTGTTGAAAGGGGTGGTGGGCTTATGCTTTGCCGCCCATTCCTTATTTCATGGAACAGTTCTGTAGCTGCCATTGCAGATTTATCCTGGGATGCATTCGCTTCTCTCTGGACCTATGGAACCACTAGTTTCAGCTCCTCTCCCCAAACTATGTTTCCCAGGATTCCAATGGGGGCAAAAGCTGAGATGCCAAAAGTTATTAATGAGGAAGGACAGACAAGCTGGGAGAGACTGAAGCCATTTGCTTTTGCCTGAGCCAACTGGGATGGGCAAGACTCTGCTGAGTCAATGGAGTGGAAACTGCTCTTGCCCTTGGAAGGCAGTTTGTAGCAAAGGAAGGAAGCTGTAGACCAAGGGAGAAAGTGGGATGAGGAGGAGGAAGAGGAGAGAGAAACTGGGATACTTTAAAAGCAGTTGCAAAAGTGGGACGGCAGAATGGCTGTTGGCATCTTTTGAAAGGAGAAAGGCCTTCCTCCCCACAGCATCTGCAGACTCTGTGCAGCACCTCCCCTCCTCTTCCTTCTTGCAAGGACATGATGCAGATGCAGCAAGGCCTCCTGCGCCCTGCTTTGTGCAGGAAGGACTGCCGATGCCCTTCTGCAAAACTGCTGACCTCTGCCACCCCAGAGAGATGGAAAAGGGAGGAAGGGAGAAACGCTTTGGGGGACCATTTTGCTTCTCTTTCACTGGAGGAAGGATGCTGTTTTGGACAGAGAGTGGGAAAGGAAGAGGAAGGAGCATGGAGAGGCAAGAAAGGCATGGCAGACAGAACCAGGCACAAGAGAGGACCACACAGCCTTATTGCCAAAGAGGGGACAGGATTAAGGGAAGCGACATGGAAACCCCCTACCTAGAGGGGAAGATGGTCAGCCTTGCAAGAAGAGGGCAATGGGCATCTGAGCATGGACAGAGAGGTGCTCCACGCATGGGCAAAGGCATAGCCTTCCAATATTTCACAGATGAAACCCGGAGCCACATCAGAGCATGATCATGATGGCAAGGGTCATTAATGAGGAAGAAAAGGCAAGCTGTGAGAAGTTCCAACAGTTTGCTTTTGCCCTTCTCTCCTCTCCCCTCAGTGAATTAATGGAGTGCAAATGCCTTTTGCCTTTAACTTAGTTTGCAGCAGTGGAAGGGATCTGAACACAAAGAGGGAAAGGAGGAGGAGGAGGAGGAAGAGGAGAGAGGCTCTAAAAGAGGCTGAAAATGGCTCCAGAGGGTTAACTGGGGCTGTCCACTTGGAAGGTCTGCAAAGGCAGTTTTGCACTTGGGATGGAGCAGCATGAAGCGGGTGGAGGGTGGCAGAGGAAAGACCCTTCTTGTTAATGGGAGCCCCTTGGCTTCCACTGATGAACAACCTCATTAATGGGGGTCAGGGGGAGCCTGTTGGTCAGGGGGAGCCTGCCCAAGCCCCAACTCCACCGGGGCAGGGGAAAACTCCTGCGGAGAAGGACTTACCTGGCCGCTTCTGCAGCATTTTTCTGAGGGAGGAGGGGCCAGTGAGAGTGGCTCCTCTCAGAAGCCAGTCCAGCAGCCCCTGAGAAGACGCTTGCCCAAGCCCCAACTCCACCGGGGCAGGGGAATTGCGCATGGTTGCAGGGCCGGGGCAGGTTCTGTGTGGCTGTGTACGCAGCAGGGGAATGATTTTTAGGGTTCTCTTCCTCTGCTGCTGCCTTGTCACATTGTTGGGGGGGTTCTTTTGGGTCATGGGTGATGTTCAGCTTGGCGAGGGGTTTTTGGATTGTTCCATTTCATGTGGTGCTCCTATTAATGTAGTGTGGGGCAGGGGGAGATATAGCGGTAGGAGAGTGGAATTACATCGGAAGGGGAGGCGGGATCGATGCGTAATATCTATCTCTCCTTCCATCCACTCTCCTAGCCAAAGAGATCTGTGGGTCAGTCCAACTGTACTACAAACCCTGTCTCTGCTCCTATGCAATGCCAGGTCCATAAAGAATAAGACCCACATTATATATGACCTGTTGGAGGAGAAGTGTTGTGACCTGGCATGCATCACTGAGACCTGGCTTGGGCCTGAAAGTGAAGCGGTGTGGGCTCAGGCCCTCCCAGCTGGGTACTCAGTGAAGGACCAGTGCAGGTTAGGTGGGCGGTGTGTGTGTGTGGCCTTGATCCATAAGAATACCATCATCTTGACCAGGAACCATTTGCGTCAGACAGATTATATCGAGTCCTTGTCCCTGAAGGACAAGGACAGTTTGGGGATTCTGTTAGTCTACCGGCCACCCCGTGCGCTAGCAGACTCCCTAGCCAAGCTCACACAGCTGGTCTCGGAGCTGGTGGTGGAGTCCCCCAGGCTTCTTGTCCTGGGGGACTTCAACATCCCTTTCGAGTCCAGTTGTGGTTTAACTGGTGTAGCTCGGGAGTTCATGACTACCATGACAGCCATGGGCCTGTCCCAATTAGTCTCAGGGTCCACACATTCAGCTGGTAAGGCACTCGATCTTATCTTCTGTACGGATTTGGATACTCCGTGGGCAGAGGTTACTAAAATCTCTCCCTTGTCATGGACGGATCATTTTCTGGTCAAGGCAGTTATCAAGGCTTCTACCCGGATCCCTCCCGGGGGTGGCGGACCTATTCGAATGGTCCACCCTCGCAGGCTGATGGAACCTAACAGGTTCCAAGAAGCCTTAGAGGGGTTTATGGTTGGAACTGACGGTGACGCTGTTGAAGCCCTGGCTAACATCTGGGATACTGACCTCTCCAGGGCTATACACAGCATCGCTCCCAAGCGTCCTTTCAGGCCTGCTCCCAAAAAACAACCTTGGTATACGGAAGATCTCAGGTTGTGGAAGCGGGCTCTGCAACGACTAGAGCGCGTCTGGCGGAAACACCAGCGCTTATCCGACAAGACACTCCTAGAGTCTCAGTTGAAGGCCTATGGAGTGGCGATAAGTGCAGCGAAGCATTCCTTCTTCTCTGCACGTATCGCGTCCTCAGAGTCCTGTCCAGCAGAGCTGTTCAGGGTAGTGAGGGAGCTTACTCAGCTACCTCCTGCCCTGAACCCTATTTTGGAACCAACAAAAGCCTGCTGTGATGAATTTAACAACTTCTTTGCGGATAAAATCTCTCGGATAAGGGCTGATCTTGATGCCAGCATTAGTTCAGAATCTAGAGTAGAGGTGTCCAGAGCTTCCGTGGACTCGGTTAAACTGGATCACTTTGAGTCTGTTTGTACCGAGGATGTGGACAGGATTCTGCAAAGTGTCAGGAAGACGACTTGCTCTCTCGATCCCTGTCCTTCATGGCTGACAGCTCAAGGGGAAACGATGGGCAATTTCCATCTACATTGAAGACGGCCATAGTAAAACCTTTATTAAAAAAGCCCTCCCTTGACCCCCTAATTCGGAATAATTATCGGCCTGTCTCGCTGCTGCAATTTTTAGGGAAGGTGATTGAGAGGGCAGTCGCCTTTCAGCTTCAGGGAGTCCTGGATGAAACTGATTATCTGGACCCATTTCAAACTGGCTTCCGGGCGGGCTATGGAGTTGAAACTGCCATGGTCGCCTTAGTCGATGATCTCCGTCTGGGCATGGACAGGGGAAGCGTGTCCCTGTTAGTGCTTTTGGACATCTCAGCGGCCTTCGATACCATCGACCAGGGTATCCTTCTGGATTGCCTGAGGGAGTTAGGTATCGGGGGCTCTGCTTTGCAGTGGTTCCGTTCCTACCTCTCGGGTAGATTCCAGATGGTGGAGCTGGGGGACTGTCGCTCTGATAGGAGGGCCCTGACATCTGGGGTCCCTCAGGGAGCGATTTTGTCCCCCATGCTATTTAACATTTACATGAAGCCGCTGGGAGAGATCATCCGGAGACATGGGGTGCGGTGTTATCAGTACGCTCATGACACCCAAATAGTCTTCTCTGTGTCTCCGACTGATGCAGTAACTAGGGATGGCATCTCTCCTCTGAATGCCTGCTTGGAGTCGGTAATGGGCTGGATGAGGGAAAACAGACTCAGCCTGAATCCACAGAAAACGGAAGTACTGGTGATAGGCTCCCCTGGCCCAGGTAAGGAAATTTTTCCACCTGTCCTGAATGAGGTCACGCTCCCTATGAAGGACTCGGTTCGCAGTTTGGGGGTGCTCCTTGGCTCGTCGCTTCATCTTACATCCCAGGTGGATGCGATGGTTAGGAGCACCTGTTATCAGCTTCGGCTGATACTCCAACTGTGACCCTTCTTGGACCGGGGGGACCTTGAAACCATTGTACACGCTCTGGTAACCTCTCGATTAGATTTCTGTAATGCGCTTTACATGGGGCAACCCTTGTACCAAACTCGGAAGCTACAACTAGTGCAGAATATGGCAGCTAGGTTGGTCACTGGATGTTCCAGGACCAGCCATATAACACCGGTTTTGAAAGACCTCCATTGGCTGCCTATTCGCTTCCGGGCCGAATACAAGGTGTTGGTTATTACCTATAAAGCCCTAAATGGCTTGGGCCCAGGGTACTTGGAGGACCGCCTCTCCCCATATAATCCGCCCCGCACTCTTAGGTCGGGAGAGAAACATCTCCTAACAGTTCCAGATGTTTGTTATGCTGCTGCGAGGAGGGCATATTCTGTTTCAGCCCCTCAACTCTGGAACTCTCTCCCCAATGAGCTCCACATGACCAGTTCCCTTGATGTATTCAAGAAAAACTTGAAGACTTATCTGTTCCGCCAGGCTTTTCCCCCATGAACCTTGTTGTCATTCTTCTCCCCTGAAATTGTGATGTATTCCACCTTTTAGCCTTTTGTATAAATGTTGATGTTACGTTTTACTGTGATTGTTGTTGTACATTGTTGTTTTTAACTGGTTTTATTATTGTTGTGAACTGCTATGATCTATGGAATAGCGGTATATAAATTATTATTATTATTATTATTATTATTATTATTATTATTATTAAATCCTGCAGGGCTTTTGCCTGATTCTGAGTCCTCTGCTCCTGAGTTTCCCCCATTCTTCCTGGTGGGTGGTTTGACCAGCGTGGACTTTGATATTCGGATGGGGAGCAGATGCACTGAGGATCCCACTGGGGCGGAAAGTGCGTGCTATAAATACTCCAATAAATAAATCATGTTGTGGTCCGGATCCTTCTCAGCCGTGGCTGATGACCAGGCACTTTGGTGCAGTTTCCTCCTTGCCAGAGGGCACACGGCTCCATTGCCCAGAGGGCAGCCCTTGTGGTCGGTGAACCTTGTTCTCCTTGAGCCAGTCCAGGAGCCCTCTTTCTAAGGGGGGCCATGGCAGCCCCAGGCACCAGGTGTGTAAGTGGGGTTGACACAGGATGTAGGGGATCGTAGCAGGTGACAAACTATGTCCCATGTTGAAAGAAAGGTGAGATACTAAAAAAGGATAACAGAGACCTGAATCAATAGTGTCATGCAATGGCAAAAGAGGCTAATGCAGTTCTGAACTGCATTAGCAGAACTACAGTGTCCAGGCCGAGGGGAGCCAGTGTGGCATTGTGGTTTCAGTGCTGGATCATGACTCAAAACCAGGGTTCAGTTTCCCACTTGGCCATGAAACCCACTGCATGCATTGGATCTCACCAGGAGTAAGTAGTCCTGCATCCAGTTCTGGGTACCACAGTTTAAGAAGAGCATCAAGAAGCTGAAACATGTCCAAAGGGCAGTCAGGTTGTGGGAGGCAGAGGGAGCTTTCTTCTGCCTTTCCGGGGGCAGGACCTAAACCAAGAGATTCAAATGACAGGATCCCACCTAAAGATACGGATGTTCAGAGGTGTCTGACAGTGGAAAGGACCCACTTGGACGGTGGTGGACTCTCCATTGCTGGAGGTTTTTAAACAGAGTGCTTGCAGGGACACTTTGGTTGGAGATTCCTGCATGGCAGGCAGTTGGATTAGAGGACCTTTGGGGATCCCTTCCATCTCCAGGATTCTATGATAGGATCCATCCCCTGCAGAAGGTCAGTTGAGGCAGAGGCCATACCTGTGCCTGGACCCACTTGAGCCTCCCGGGAAGGATGGGAGTCTTCCCCCTCCTCTCCTACTGTTGGGCTAAAGGAGGACAAACTATTTTGAAAGTAAGGGAGGATGTGGGGGCAGAAGGAATGAGAAACTGGGACATTTTTAAAATGGATGAAAAAAAGGGAAGGCAGAGGCATAATGGGCTATTCCTGCTAAACTGGGAGAGCTGGAGCTGCATCCAAAGCAGCAGAGGCCTTGGCCATCCCAGTTTTTCAGACTTGGCCCAAAGACAAGCCTCTGCCAGACCCAGGGACAGGCTTTATGAGGTCTGCCTTCCTCCTCTGGGGCTCTGACCAAAGCAAGAGACCCCCCACTTGACCCACTCTAGCGAAGCAACCCTCCAGAGGTGGGCAAGGAGCCGGGCAGAGGCCAGGTTGGCAGTCATTGCTCCTCATCCCTTCTTCTGCTGGGTTGCCTCCAGGAATGGAGAGAGAGCACAGGTGGGCATCTGGGGCAGGCGGTCATGATGGATGGGGTGTCTTGCCTTGCTTCCATGCCAACAGTGGGAAGGATCAGGTCTTCTAGGAAGCACGTAAGCTCTGCCAGGAACCGTGCCCAGTGGCACCAGCTCCCTGCCCCCCAGACACTGGCTCCTCCATCCTTTTGGCTGAACACTGAGGTGGGTTGGTGGGCGCCTGAGCGGGGAATAGGCCCACTCAGCCCTGGCTTGGCATCTGATGCCACTTTCTGAGAGCGGCTTGTTCTGCTGCCTGAATGAGGCTGCTTGCAGAAGGGAAAGCCATGGCCTCACTTACTGATGAAGGAGCTGCACTCCTCCTTGGACTTTCCTCTCACTTTCCATTGCTTTGGTGTTGGAGGAAGGTTGGATTGATAAAGGATTGGCTGAAACCAAAATGCAGCTAAAAATGCCCTTTAATGGGTCTCGGTCCAGAGTCATTGGAAGCTGTTCCATAAGGAAATCCCTTCTTTTTCGTTATGACACTTTTGAAATGGAAGTTTATCATACCCCAAAGTCACCACTTTTTATTTATTCATTTAAATAATTTATATCCTGCCTTTCTCCCAAAATGTGATTCAAAGGTGGCACAAGTTACTTACAGGAGACTGTTGTCGGAACCTTGTTGTTAGTCAGATGTAGAGTAGACCCACTGAGTAAATGAGATTTACCGGTGTGTTGAATCACCATCTGACAGTGGACTGAACCGGTCTCTTCTTGTTTGGAAGGCAATCAAGGTTTGTTTCTTCCCCAAAGAAAGCACATCCAAAGGGGCCATTCCCTGCAGTTTGCTGCGAAGCGGGATTCGGGGCAAACAGCCTTCATTCCCATTTAAAACCATTGGATCAATTCCAGGAGGAAAGAAGCGGGAACTCCATAGAAGTCATAGCCTCCAACTCAGAGGCACTCCTCCTGGGTGGATGATGGGTTTGAGAGGTGTATTGATATATACACAAGAGGTGTGAAACGACTTCCACAAGCAAACTGGCAAGGAAGGGCATTCTGCTGCCTTCAGCCTCAGTGCTGGGTTTTGGCCTCATGCGGCTCAAAAGCAGGCATGGCACCCTCAGATACACAACCCAAGCCCTGAGTCCTGCAAACTGGAGTGGCTGGGAGGTGGCTGATGGGTCCTACAGTGGGCAGAGGCAGGGAGAGAACGGTGGCAAGAGGGGCTTGTATATAACAGATCCACCTAAACATTAGGAAGAAAGTCTTTATTGTAAGAGGGTGATGCCCATAGGCAGGATTTGCAGAAGTGCACTCTGCCCGTGCTCAGAAGCACCCACTCTGTCGATGAAGGAGGAATGGCAAGGTTGTTACAAGGGGAGGATGGGATTTACATCTAGCTGTATCTATAGAGATAGAGATATAGAACATGATCACGATTACAGAAAATGCCTCTTGGTCTGCTTTTTTCCTTCAGATTTTAGTTGAATGTTTTAAATGTTTTTATTGTTTTTAATGTTTCTCTACTATGACTGTTTAATCCTGTTTCAGTTTTGGGAATGGGAGGGGGGATAGGGGTTGGTTTGCTTCAGATTTTACTGTAACTTTGATGTACAGTATTTTATTGTTGTAACCCGCCCGGATTCTCTGTGATAGAGCGGGCTAGAAATAAATCATCACCATCATCATCATCATCATCATCATCATCATCATCATCATCCAGTGTTTGAAATTGCAGGGGCTTGCAGGTATGTACCTCTTCCCAAGAGTACAGGCCCTGGGCTGCTTCTCTGCTGGAAAGGAACGGAAGCCTGGGGTGAAACCTGGTGGTGATGGTGATCTCCATCCCTGGCAGCAGGCTCCTCTGCCCAGGAGGACCCTTGATCTGCCTCTGCCTTGGCTTTGGGGTCCCCTGACATCATGCTCCCACTGAGATGCTGCCCCCTCCCCACAGTTTAATAACAATGCAAGGGCTCCTCTGCATTTCAAAGAAGACAAACAAGCTGATAAACGTGATGCGGCTCCAAGTGTTTTGGCCATAGCAGCCCAACATCTGATGCAAGACTGAGGAATGTGTCACTTGCTCCCCTTCAAAACCGGAGCCCCTTACCCTCCCAGCGCACCCCCCAGCAGTATGTCCATCCGGTCAAGCCCTCCCTTCCCCTCTCATTGGGGCCTTTGGGTCTCTGCTGCCCCTGCTAAGTCTCCCAATCCCCTTCATGGATCCTGACCAGGGATTTGCAGTTTGCCTGAGGAAGTGCTGCTTTTCTGGTGAGAAGGCAGGGAGTGGCCACTGGGTCCCAGAGAACCACTAGGGTCTCTTCTGCTCTGACCAGATCTGTGTGGGAAAAGCAAGCGCCTGGGTACATGTGAAGGGCTGCACATGGTATTGCGTGGGGATGTTGGAAGTGGGGCTTTCCCACTGAATACAAGCGGCTGAGTGTCTGTCTTTGGTGCCAGGGTGAGTTTTGGGGTGTCAAAGAAGCCACCGCATGCAGTCTGACCAGTGGAACTCTCAAGATGCTCACATATGTTTGACAGTTTCCTTGATAGCTCAGGACCCTGCCAGGGCCTCCGATTTCAGGGCCAAAGCCTGAGACCCAGGGCTGACCCATTTGTTGTGCCACAGCTAATGGAGCGGGGGGGGGGGGGGTCATAAGGCCCTGCTTCTGCTCAAGCTGGCTTCTCAGTAGCTGAAGGGTGGCTCAAAAGAGACAGAGAGCTGGGCAGGAGGGAGGGAGGGAGGGAGGGAGGGAGGGAGGGAGGGAGGGAGGGAGGGAGGGAGGGAGGGAGGGAGGGAGAAGGTGCCGAGAGTTGTGGGGGGGGGTGCATGCGTCCTGCTGGTTCCAGTTGCACAGTTACCCTTTAACTTATCTTCCCGCTCTGCCTTTACCAGCCTGCAACCCCTTTTTTGCTTCACCCTGTTTTGGCCAAAGTGGTCAAGCAGTTCACCAGGAAGGCACAGGATGCCAATGGGCAGTGCAAGGAGCTGCTCAGCTGCCCTGCCAACACTTCTTTGCAGGGACTTAGGAATTTGGAGGAGTGCCTCCCTCTGCCCCCCCCCCCATCCTCCTCTGGCTCCTCAGTTCCAGTTCATCCACGCAAGGAGCCCCCAGGATTTGTGGCCACTTTCTGCAAAGGGAGGACTTCCATTTAGAGCGATTCCTTCTGTCCTCTTGGCAGCCGGCTTTCCTCTGCCACGCTGGCTGCCCCAGATCCCTTCCGGACCCTTGGGGCATTCTGCCTGCCCCCAGCCCCTTCCGCCTTTATCTAATGCCTTGGCCTCAGTTCCTCCCAGCTGGCCCTTAATGTGCTGGGTTGAGAACTGGACTATTACTCTGGAGGCGAGGGTCCAAATCCCATTTGCTCATCCATGGAAGCCCACCTTGGGCAAGTCACAACCTCTCAGCCTCAGAGGAAAGCAAAGGCAAATCCTCTCTGAACAATCCTGCCAAGAAATCCTCCTGATAGGTTTTCTTCAAGATCTCCATGAAACAGAAATGACTTGAAGGCACCCAACAACCACAACAAAGAGAAAAAGACTGAGAGAAAGAAACCATCCCCAGAACAAAAGAGCAGAGGTTTCTGTGGATTTGCTGTCAAGACAGCTTTGACTTCTGGTGACTTTCTTGCCATCCTGCTCAGGCCTTGCAGACTCAGACCTGGGTTTGGCTTCCTTGCTTCAGTCAATCCACCTGTTTTGCTTTTCCTCCTTTCCTTTTTCCTTCCACTTCTCCAGCATCTTTGTCTAACCCAGTCAACCATGTTGTCTCATGATATGTCCAAAGCACAAAAGCCTTTAGGGAGAGTTTAGGCTTGATTTGCTCTTAGATCCACTCATTTGTCCTTTTTGGTGGTCTATGGTACTCACAAATTGAAATGAGTTCTCTTTCTGTCATCTTGCTTTACTGTCCGGCTTTCACAGAAATCAGATATAGATGCAAATTCTGGATAGAGGTGTGGATACATAGGTGTTTATCACACTGAGGTTATTGGAGCTCAGATCAGGGGTGAGTGCGGGTCGAACGATGCAAATCGACGTTATAACGCAAGTGTTTTATCACACCTGGTTGCCCATTCGTTGCCCTTCCGAACTGAGGGGCAAGTCACGTGGTGCGGATTCAGGCAAAACGGAGTGACTGCACATTGTATTTCCACACCGGTGCATACCATGGGGATTCAAGGATTCGAATTGGGACCCTTGCGCATGCCCAGTGGGGCCCTGAAGGCATCCTGAACCTTTGCACTTCCAGGTGAAGAAGGGAGCCTGGCTCCACTTTCATGAGAATGACAGCTTCCTCTTTCTTCTTCCCTGGCAGCCAAATTCAAAGGGTCCTCCCTGTCTGAGCCCCCATCCATTTCAGCCACATCCACATCTATCCTCTTGTCATTCCCCTCATCTATTCCATCTACATCTCTCCTTCCCTTTGTAGCAGTTGCCTTCTCTTAGGTTGCATCCACACTGGGGAGATAATCTGGTTTAACTCCACTTTGACTGTCCTGGCTCAGTGCTATGGAATTCTGGGAACTGTAGTGTCCTGAGACATCGAGCCTTCTCTGCCAGAGAGCTCTGGTGCCTCAGCAAACTAATAACTTAAATTATTATTATTATTATTATTATTAAAATATTACTATGGGAGTTGGAGTTTGTTGTGGGGTCCTTGGCTCAAGGCTATGGAATTCTGGGAGTTCCATCTCTCCCTCCAGCCTCTGTTTCTTTCCCTTCAGATCTGCCATCTGGATCTCCATCCCTAGCCTCACATGAAGGATAGGGAATGTCACCTATCTCTAAATGCTCTCTGCTTCATCCGGATGTATCACCCACCGGCAAAATTATTATTGTTGTTGTTGTTGTTGTTGTTGTTGTTGTTGTTATTTTGCAGTGAAAGAATTTATTATTATTATTAATAATAATAATAATAATAATAATAATAATAATAAATTTTTTCACTGCAAAATAATCCGTGTAGAAACTGCAGTTCTCCTTGGAAGTAAACCCTGCCTCCCCCTTGGCCCCACTTTGGAGGACATCCTGCCCCCCACCCCCAAAGAGTCCTCTAGAAACTTTACTAACCCCACTCTCTCTCTCTTTGCCCCCCTTTTCCCTTTCTCCTTGCCAGCATGGCTCCTCTCCATGTTAAAACGTGAATGCATTCATTCAGGGAGGAGCACTGGAAGCAAATGGGGCAAAATTGCAGCATGGCATCATGGGAAATTTGCAACCCGGGGGTTTTGCAGTGGCGTTCCAGAGCGCAAGCAAACTGGCATTCCACACCAGACCAATACGCAGTGAATTCGAACCGAGCCTCAATGCGAATCCTGTCAACTCACTTTTTAGCGGACTCACAAAAATGAAGAACCAGTAAGGATTCAGTTCAGAAGCCCCGCGGAAGCCCCACGGGAGGGGCTCCCATTGAAAGCAACCAGGTGTGAAAATACATTAATGCTATGACGTGAATCCGCATTGCTCAATTCGCACTCACCCTGGACCTGAGCTGGAAAAACCCCGTTTGATAAATGCCATAGATAGACAGATAAGCAAATTTAAAATACCCGTAGTTGGCATAATTGTAATAGGAATGTACTGCCCGTCACCATACCATGCAGGATTACATGCCCATCCGGCCTCCAAGGAAGACCTCCAAGGAAGGAGAGCCCTCCAGCCTCCAAGGCCATTCATGTCCCACTCTTGAGCACCGCTTACCATAAAGGAGTGCTTCTTAATGTTGTGTATAAGCCCCTCTTCCCACCCCGCTCTCCCTGCCTCTGCCCACTGTAGGACCCATCAGCCACCTCCCAGCCTCTCAGCTTTGCAGGGCTCAGGGCTTAGGTGTGTGTCTGTGAGTGTGTTTGTGTTTGTCGCTGCCTCTTGCAGGTAACCCTGGGAGGAGGAGGAGAAGGAGGAGAGGCAAGGTCTGCACAGAGCAGGAGGACTTGGCCAGGGAGGCCTTGGCCGGAGAATGCTGTTGCGAGGGAAGGAGCTCTGGCTTGGTCAATGCTGCTGACCAGGGATGGCCTGGGAACCCCATGAGCACCACCTGGAGTCCCATGCGGGAATGGCAGGAGAGAAGGGCCAGCCATTGGGGTCAAGTGGGGATGTTTGGGGTAGCTGTTGTGTGCCTCCATATTGTTTCTGATTTAAGGTGACCTGGCCGGAGATGACCCTAACAAAGGGTTTTCTTGGCAAGATTTGTCCAGGGCAGGTTTCCTCTGGGCTGAGAGCATGAGACTTGCCAAAGTTCACTGACCAGGAGGAGGAGGAGGAGGAAAAAGAGGCAGGCTCCCTTGGTACCTGGTCAGCATGCCCACCTGGGAGGATGCATCCATGCAGAGACCCCATGCGCCCAGAGGCAGCCGCATCCTTGCCCAGGAGAGAGCCAATGGCAGCCACAGCCTCCCCCCAAAATCCCTTCTCCTGCAGCCTTGCCATTGCCCCCCACCCTGGAAGCTTCGGGCACCCCATAGTGGCAGGCCCCTCGCCCATCCCCTGCCCACCGTGGCTGCATTTGGGCAGGAAAGGGCATGCCAGTCCCTTTGAGCCACCCCTGTGCGGAGGGCCTATCCTAGGGGCACTGGGGGGCACCAGGTGGGTTCAAGTGACCCCTGCCCTCTGTCCAGCCGCTCTCTCTCAGCCACTGGGCAAGTGGCCCCTGTTATACGCCTATACTGGGCAGAGGCAGGAGTGACTGGGCGAGCTTAGCCAAAGAAGGAGCTTCTAGTCCTCATGGTCAGCAATGAGCCAAAAAGAGAGGAGGGTTTCAGGGGAATTTCAAGGAGCTGGTGGCAGAAGGGACGGCTGCAGCATCTCTGAGAGCCCCTTGTTTTACCCCCTTCTTCAGGAACAAAATGTTTGGTGTGGTTCTAGGTTTTGTTTTTAATTAATAGATGCAACTGAGATGTAAACAGTCATCTAGAGAAGGAGGGGATCGATTTCTCCATTGCAGGAGGAGAGAATGACGGATCCTGCGCCGCCTTCTCCCAGGATTCACACCTTGCAGGTAACAAGTTCTTCTCTTTCCTTCTCTCTCCCCTTCTCTCACTCCCACCCACACGCCTTGGCTGTTGCACCGAAAACCCACATAATCGACTTGAGTGCAGAGTAATTCCCAGGGACATCCAGCCAAGCAGCAATGAGGCAGCAGAGAGGGCTGCAGGGCTGCAGCCATCTTCCGGATGGAGCAGAAAACCCCTTTCTGCAGAGAATAAAGTGAATTAAGATGCTGAAGACTCTCAGGCCCTCCTTTCTCCCCCCACCCCCACCCCGTGACTTAACTGCAAAGGAGGACAAGGCACCTCAAAATGGGGGGCATTCAATAAAAATGGAGGACATGACCAAAGAAAGGCTAAAAGCACTAAGGTAAATGTAAACGCATGCTTAAAATGGAGGACATTTTGGATTTCCTCTTGGACAGAAGGTTGGAACGCAGGACATGTCTGGAAAAGGAGGACATATTTGGCCCCCCCCACCCCCGTAATCCAGATTCCTCTGCCCTCCCAGGTGATTTCACGGACATCTGGGTTCAGCGCATGGGGCAGCCCCTTTAGAGTTCAAGCTAAACCCCAGATTGGACTCAGTCCCTTTCAGCCCCCATTTTGTGCCCAGGTGGCTCTGGCTGAGTCAGGAATTGCTGCTGTCCAAAAAGGCAGAAAGAGAGCAGTGGGAAGAGAAGAGCCGCTGGGTCTTGGCAAAGATTCCAGCCGTGTTTGCTCTTCTCCATGTTTGAGCTGTTCCTCTAATGAAACCATTTTGCCCAAGCAGACTGGCTCTTTATTGCCAGTTTTATGGCTTCTGTCTAATTAACTTTCCCTTCCAAATGTGCCCAGTGCTGCCTTGGTTGCCCGCTGGGCCTGATGAAGCGACATCTCCTGGCTCCAGAGAAGAAGGAAGGGAAGGTGGCAGCGGAGGGACATCTCTGCAGCAAAAGGCAGGGACCAAATATTTAAAACAAGACAAACTCAGCGTCCCCTGGCCTCCCTGCTTCAGCCCCAAACCCCATGGGTTCACATGAGGCCTTTCCAATCCACCTTTGCCAAGGGCTTTGCAGGAGGGGAGCCAGCCGGGCACCACCTACCCACCCACCCATTTCATTTATACTTGCTATTTGCAGCGGGTGCCTGGGCCCAAATCCCTGGCACCAAGTGTCCTTAGGAAGGAAGGCAGCAGAGGGACATCTGCTCTCTTACCTTTCCTTGCATAAACATGGCAGCCATGGCTGGGGTCCATGGAGGCACCGCAAGCGGCAGAGAAAGGGTGAGGGTTTGGGGAGGGTTTCCCTCTCTTACTACATCCTTCCACCTTCCCTAGCATCATTGTTTTGTCCAGTGAGTCTTGCCTTCTCATGATGTGTCCAAAGAACAGCAGCCCCAGTTTTGTCATCTTGATCTGTTCCAGGGGTTCAATCTGTTCTCAAACCCATTTGTTTGTCTTCTTGGCGATCCGCACTATCCTCTTCTCCAGCGCCACGTCTCAAATTAATTCATTTCCCTTTCAGACGCTTTGCTGGCTGTCCAGCTCTCGCATCCATACAGGTCTGCGATGAATACAGTAGCTTGGGCTGTCCTCACTTTAGTGTTCAGAGTTAGATCTTTACATTTTAGGATCTTGTCCAGTTCTTTCAAGGCTGCTTCCTCTCATGTCTTGACTGCAGCCTCCATTCTGATCAGTGTTTGATCCAAGGCATGGGAACGCTTTGACTGTTTCAAGGCTGAATTCTTGCAGCTCTTCCATGGTCATTACTTTTGTTTTCTTGATGTTCGGCATCAAGCCTTGTATGCCTTGCCATGGGTACTTTGTTTGTACTCCTGCCCTTTTTGCCAAATTTGGCCCTCGAGGTGATTATAGATAAAAAGCAATGGGACTAGAAACAAAGAGAGAGGTGGGAAACATAAGAAAAGATTATGGTTGCAATGGCATTAAACCCTCTATAGCATGAAAGCCATTTACCATAGCGATTTACAGCAAAGGCAAAGGAGAAAACTTGTAAGCACACTGAAAAGCTTTTTTCTGGTTAAACAGTTTCCCCAAACCTGGCAGCAAAAGGAGAGGAGGGAGGAAGCCAGTCCAGCCTCCCTGGCCAGGGAGACCCATTGGCTGCAAAGAGCACCTTCGCCAAGCAGATCCCTGCCTGGATGTTGATGCCTAGATCCTGGACCCTGCCATGGTCCTGGCTGGGTCTGGGGTCCTTTTTGCCCCCCTGCCCTGCAGAGCCATTGGGCTTCTTGGGGGGGGGGATTGGAGGGAAGGAGGCGGCACTGGCCCTCCCAGTATGAGAGCAAAGGGAGGGAGGACTGGGGTGTTATTGCCCCAAGGGAGCCATTAAAAGCAACGGAGCACTTGAGGGCAGAGAGAGGGGCAGGCATGGGCCCAGGCATCTGGATTAGGGGCAAAGGGTTAAACACACACACACACACACACACACACACACCCCTCCATGCCCAAGATTGGGTCCCCTGTGCTTTCTCTAAAGTAAAGGGGAAAGAGACACAGTTGGTGGCTACATCTGTCAGGAATGGACTAATTGGAGCCTTGGGGCCTGGAACTGGGGCCTGTGAGCACCTTTCCCCAAAATGATGTAGCCTGGCACATGCACACATATACATACGCACGCACGCACGCACGCACACGCATGTTTGGGCCATGGGCTGCCACTTTGGACCAGCCAGCAGGAGTCTTGTTTTCCTTGTTCTTTTCATTTATATCCCAACTTTTCTACAAGATACAAGTAGACAGCACTAAAGACCCTCAGCGAAAGGAGATGCGGAGGGGGCCAGCCTAGCCTCTCATGGAGCAGCCACGGAAAAGGCCCTGTCTCCCGTGGCCTCACTGGATGGACAGCCAAGGACACTGGATGGAGTCTGATCCAAAGCTTGACCTGCTGACCTGATGCAGGCTTCCCCAACTCTGGCTTCTTTGGGGGTCTTTAAGCAGAGGCTGGATGGCCGTCTGTCAATGGGGATGCTTTGATTGAGAGTTCCTGCATGGACTGGTTGGCCCTTGGGGCTTCTTCCAACTCTAGGATTCCATGATTCTATGGCTGAAGTGTAGGGACTCCATGCAGCCACAGAGGCCCTTCCTTACACCAGAGGAGGCCATAAAATGACTTTGGGCCTCTGGGCTCCTTCTCTTCTTGGGCAGCCAAGAGAGCCAACCCTGGTCAGCCCACTCCCCATGCAAGCCTGGTCACAGCTGTGGGTGGCGAAAGACCCTCTGACAGACACCTGGGGCTTAGCTCTTCATGGCACCCCTGAGATTCTGGAAAGGAGAGGCAAGGCCCCCATCTCCCAATGCTGCTGGGCTGCAGTTCCCATCAGCAGTGAAGAATGCTGGGAGTTGGCACTCTCTGCCATCTGGAGGGCCACAGGACTGCCACCCTCCTGCCTCCCTTCCCTTTTGTTGAACTTCTCCTGGTTTGAGAAAGGATTGGAAGTCCCTATGGCCCTCCTGTCCCACAATTCACTCCTATTGTAGCCAAAGCACACGCACACAGCCAGGGCTTCCTTTGCCCCATGGACAAAGTGGGGCAAGAATGTGTGCATGGCGGCACAGTGGCATGCATCATGCATCAGCGTCTGGTGGGAATGGAAACCACTTCACCAAGCAAGATTAAGGGCTCAGGTGTGCAGTCGGATCACCCAGCCATAGACCTTTGCAGCCTTTCTTTCTGCATCCCAAGCGCTCAGTCCAGAAGCCCATGGATTAGAGGCACCCAGGAGAACCTAATCCCTGCGGGGCCAGAAACCAGTGTTTCAGATTAAGGGCCGGGGAGGAGCGCACAAACCAGGCCGGGATCTGGAAACAAAAAGGGGCTGAAGTCAAGGAAATGCCACGGCTGTGGAGTTTGGGCAAGGAGGGGAGCGGAGTGGCATTTCCCACAAAGGTCCCCTTCCAGGTACTCTTTTGGAAAGATCATTGATGGATGGATAGACAGACAGACAGATTGAGAGCCATTGGATGCTGGACTAGGATTCTAGGAGATCATGGTTCGATTCCCCGCTCAGCCATGGAAAAGCACTGGGTGACCTTAAGTCAATCATGTATTCTCAGCCCCAGGAAACCCCTGGATAGGTTTACTTTAGGGTCACCTTAAGGTGGAAACAGATGGAAGATGCATAACTATTGTGAAGTCAGAGGGTTACATGGCCTTAGTTTTTGGGCTGCTATGTGGCCATGTTCTAGAAGAGTTTATTCCTGACCATTTTGCAGCCACAGATGCCGGCGGAGCATCAGGAATAAACTCTTCTCTAGAACATGGCCACAAAAAACTATGCACATAACTACTATTGTTGTTGTTGTTGTTGTTGTTGTTGTTGTTGTTATTTATTAGGAGACTAATGACACCAACCTGATCCAGGCTGCTGTAGTAGCAGTCTGATTGCTGGACTAGGACTACTGGAGACCGGAGTTCAAATCCTTCCTCAGCTGTGGGAACCCACTGGAAGTCCCACTCTCTCAGCCGCAGAGGAAGGCAATGGTGGCCAAACCTGGCTAAGAAAACCCTGTGATAGGTTTGCCATCAGTCAGAAAGGATTTCAAATGGGCCCCTTTATGCGACAAAACCTCTTCGATTCCTAGATTCTTGGACATGGTCCGAAACCTCAGTCAATAACAGCAGGGCATCCTTTTCTTGTAACAGAACGAGGAACGTGAGCTGCCTTTGCTCAGCCGTCTGGAGAGAATGCAACCACCGAAGGCCTCATGGTTAGCATTATGTGCTACAGAACTGCTTGGTTAAAATGCCCGGTTATTCTGTTATGAATGCTGCCAGCGTATAAAACATGTCTATAGGGCGGATGTGAAAGATAACATATCCCAATCCACCTCTTTTCCACCTGAAAGGACAGGTCCATTTCATCTCGCAGGTTCACTCTCATCCCTTGCAGACTCAGCTCCTCAAGAGGAGGACCAATCCCTTTCCCTTCTGGCGCATGACGGAGGCCAGAGGACCCCTGTGTTTATACAAAGTGCCCTTCCCCTAAGCCCAGCCATACATCTCCATGGCTCTGGCTTTCTCAGAAGCTTAAATGTTTCTCATTCGGTTTTGGTGCGCAGGTCATCTATCATGGAAGCTGTGGGAGATTCATCTGGGCTGAGCTGTGCCATCCCTCTGCCTCTGAGAAACACAGAAGCATAGAAGATTTGGAAGAGACCCAAGAAGGGCCCTGATGCAGTCCAGCCCCATCCTTCTGCCATGCAGGAACTCTCCATCAAAACATCCCCATTGGCAGATGGCCATCCAGCCTCTTCCCGAATCTCATGCTCCCATCAGGTCTGAGGAAGGCATTCACCTTTTCGTTTCTCCCAGGTGTTCACAGATGTTTAGCGTAAGCAGCCATATTGCCACTGGGGAAATGGAAGGTGATTTATCAGGCTCACGGGGGTTTGTGACTTACTGGGCGGTCCAAGGCGTCCAGCTAATAGGTATTTCAGTAACGAGAGAGAGAGAGAGAGAGAGAGAGAGAGAGAGAGAGCAATGCATGTGAGCAAAGTTGCGCAACTGGGCCAAACCCAAGGGAAGCCTCTTCAATCCAACATTTCCTTGCCCAGTGGCTTTACTGGGAGCCCACCAGCAGAACCAGTAAGAGCCACCATGGCATAGTGCTTAGAGCAGTGGTCCTCAAACGGTGCTCTTTATAAGGGATTTTGGACTTCAGCTCCCAGAATCCCAGGCTATTGGTCAACGTGGCTGAGGCTTCTGGGAGCTGAAGTCCAAAATCTCTTATAAAGGGCACAGACTGGGGACCACTGGGTTAGAGGGTTGGACTCTGGAGACCAGGGTTCGATTCCCAGCTCAGCCATGAACCCAACTGGGAGACCCTGGGCAATAAGTCACACTCTCTCAGCCTCAGAGGATGACAAGCCTCCTCTGAACAAATCTTGCCCAGAAAACACCTTAGAGTTGCCATAGGTCAGAAATGACTTCAAGGTATACAACAACAACAACACACTAGAAGGACATGAATGCCAGCAGCAGCACCTTGCCCATCGTCCCCAGCAATTGTCCACCATCTCAGATTAACTGAGTTTCTCAAAAGGGAGATTCTGAAGGCACAATCTCAAACAGTTCCAGTGAGAAAGAAAAACGGGAGGTGTCTCAAGAAACCAGGATGGATGACGAAGGAACTTTCAACCGATCTAAGTTTGAAACGGAAGATGTATAAGAAATGGAAAAAGGGGGAAGTCACAAAAAAGGAATTCAAAGAAATAGCAGGCATTTTTAGGGGTAAAGTCAGAAAAGCTCAAGCGCAGAATGAACTCAGGCTTACTAGAGAGGTTAAGAACAATAAAAAGGGCTTTTTTGGATATGTCCGCAGCAAAAGGAAGAAGAAGGAAACGGTAGGGCCACTGCGTGGAGAAGATGGCAAAATGCTAACAGGAGATAGAGAAAAGGCAGAGTTACTCAACACCTTCTTTGCCTCAGTCTTCTCAGAAAAGGCAAAGGGGCTCAACCTGAGGATAATGGAGCAGAGGACAGAATAGGGGAATTTCAGCACAGAATAAGTAAAGAGATAGTAGAGGAATACCTTGTTAATCTAAATGAATTTAAGTCTCCAGGACCAGACGAACTACATCCAAGGGCATTAAAAGAACCGCAAATGTAATATCGGGGCCATTGGCAATAATAACCTTTGAGGACTCCTGGAGAAGAGGAGAAATCCCAGCCGACTGGAGGAGGGCAAACGTTGTCCCCATCTTCAAAAAGGGGAAGAAAGAGGATCCCAACAATGATCCTCCAGTTAGTCTGAGATCAATCCCAGGAAAGATTCTGGAGCAGATCATTAAACAGAGAGTCTGTGAACATCTAATAATAATTAATAATAATTTGTTTTATTTATATACCGCTATTCCAAAGGTCATAGCGGTGAACAGCAAGTAAGCTAATTAGCAAGTAAGCTAATTTGCCCCCAACCGTCTGGGTACTCATTTTAGCTCCCTCCTCGGAAGGATGCAAGCCTGAGTCGAGCTTGGGCCCTTTTGCTGGTCTTGAACTCGCAACCTTCTTGTGGTTTTGAGCAAATGGCTGCAGTGCAGGCATTGAACCACTGCGCCACCAGGGCTCTAGAAGGCAATGCCATCATCACAAAGAGTCAACATGGGTTTCAGAGAAAGAAGTCATGCCAGACAAACCTTATCTCCGTCTTTGATAAAATGACCATCTTGGTAGATGAAGGGAATGCTGTGGATGTAGTAGATCTTGATCTCAGTAAGGCCTTTGACAAGGTTCCCATGACATTCCTGCAAACAAGCTTGTAAAATGTGGGCTAGACAAAGTAACTGTTAAATGGGTCTGTAATTGGTTGACCGGCCGAACCCAAAGGGTGCTCAACAATGGCTCCTTTTCATCCTGGAGAGAAGTGACCAGTGGGGTGTCCAGTGGGGCTCTGTCCTGGGCCCAGGGCTATTCCACATCTTTATCAATGACCTGGACGACAGAACTGGGGGCATACTTATCAAATTTGCAGATGACACCAAATTAGGAGGAATAGCTAATACTGCAGAGGACAGGATCAAGATTCAAAATGACCTGAATAGACTAGAAAGCTGGGCCAAAGCTAACAAAATGAAATTCAACACGGAGAAATGTAAGGTATTGCACTTAGGGCAATAAAATAAAATGCATAGATATAGGATTATGGGGGACACCTGGCTGAATGAAACTACGTGCGAAAGGGATCTGGGAGTCCAAGTGGATCACAAGTTGAACATGAGTCAACAGTGCGATGCGGCAGCTAACAAGGCCAATGCAATTTTTAGGCTGCATCAATAGAAGTATAGTGTCTAGATCAAGGGAAGTAATAGTGCCACTCTATTCTGCTTTGGTCAGGCCTCACTTGGAATAATCCAGGGTCCAGTTCTAGGCAAAACAATTCAAAAAGGACATTGAGAAACTGGAGCCATGTGTCCAAAGGAGGGAGACTAAAATGGTGAAGGGTCTGGAAACCATGCCCTATGAGGAACGACTTAGAGAGCTGGGGATGTTTAGCCTGGAGAAGAGAAGATTAAGAGGTGATATGAAAGCCCTGTTCAAATATTTGAAGGGATGTCATGTTGAAGAGGGAGCAAGCTTGTTTTCTGCTGCTCCAGAGAATAGGACCCAATGGAGCAATGGAGGCAAGCTCCAGGAAAAGAGATTCCAGCTCAACATTAGGAGGAACTTCCTGAGAGTAAGGGCTGTTTGACAGTGGAACCCACTCCTTCCTCGGAGTCTAGTGGAGTCTCCTTCCTTGGAGATCTTTAAGCAGAGGTTAGATGGCCACCTGCTGGGGATGCTTTGATTGAGATTTCCTGCATGGCAGATTGGGTTGGACTGGATCAGGGCCCTTGTGGTCTCTTCCAACTCTACGATTCTATGATTCTATGATTCTATGAACTGATCTTTCCCAGCCTTCAATAACTCTTCCTCAATCTGGAAAGTGCTGAGACTCTTCCAGCCTAATGGGGTTTTTGGGGGGGCAAAATCATCGCATCCTAACAAAGGAACAGTTTCTCAGGCTTTCTAAGATGGAAACAGTCTTATCTGTCTCTGCAACATGAGCTGACTTTGCCCAGCCTTCTGGAGAGAAAATGCAGCCACCGGATAAGGCCTTGTTATTAGTATTATTTGCCCAGGGACGCTTGGATGACAGGGAAATGCCCACTTACTATGCTATGAATGCTGCCAGCGTCTGAAAAACATCTACCGGGTGGATGTGGGAGATAACTACTGTTTCTCACCAATTCCCCTGGAAATTGAATCAGAGGCTGGGTGGCCATCTGTCAATGGGGATGCTTTGATGGAGAGTTCCTGCATGGCAGAAGGAGGGGTGGGACTGGATCAGGGCCCTTCTTGGGGTCCCTTCCAGCTCTGTGGCTCTATGATTCTATGCATTTCAAATGAATACAGCTTCCCTATTGATTGTCTCCAAGCATGGATAGTCTCCTAATGTACAAGGCTGGGAGCCAGTGTGGTTTACTGGTCTGAGAGTCGCTGCATCACTGGAGACCTGGGTTCGATTTTCTGCTCTTGGGCGAGTCAAACACTCTCAGCCCCAGAAAACCCTTAAGGTCACTATAAGTTGGAAATGACTCAAAAGCACATAACAGCAACAACAACAAAAGGATAGTATTGTGGTCTCTGTGAAACTTGGTGTAGATGCAAAGAGACTCTTGGCCTTCTGCCTTTTCTTTCTTTCTTTGTTTGATTCCTATCCCCCTTTTCTCCCCGAAAGGGACCTAAAGCGGCCCACAAATAAAAACTCTAAAAAAGATTACAGGAATAAAACAATTAAAAATATCATCCACAAACAATATATTTGAAGGCTTTCATGGCTGGCATCCATAGTTTGTTTGTGGGTTTCTCAGGCCGTGTCCTTTGTTTTATTCCTGACGTTTCGCTTGCATCTGGGGCTGCGTCTTCAGAGAGTATATTTTAGTTTTCCAAATGGATTAATTACCGTATATATATATATATCCTCGGCAATACGCTGAGCTGATGCATAAGTCAAGGGCAGGTTTTGGGTGCAAAACCTCCTAGGGGCACGTAACCAAGGATCTAAAGGATGAAGCAAAGAAAAGGATGCCAAAGGACCTACAAAATTCCATCAGCGATCACTGTGTTCACACGGAAGGCTGCAGGATGAGAGCGCAGAGCCCTTTCGCCAGGGCATGGCTCCTTTCCAAAACAAGTGTGGAAGTACAGTACTTGCACTGAGCCATGGATGCGTCGTCAGCCAGGTTTTCTGGGTCAGTTTTTTGACTCAAATGTCAAGCCATGCGCCAGTATTGACAGTAATTCTGGTTAATGCAAATCAGCCTGCAATGCCAGCTTCAGCCACTAGATGCCAGACTTCCCCAAACCTTTCCTAGGCTGCATCCACACTGGAGAAATAACCCAGTTTGGCACCGCTTTAACTCTTTCCAGCTCAAGGCTATGGAATCCTGGGAGTTGGAGTATGTTGTGGGGGTCCCCACCTCAAAGTCCAGATCCCAGAATTCCATAGCCTTGAGCCAGGGCAGTTAAAGTGATGCCAAACCGGGTTATTTCTCCAGTGTGGATGCAGCCTCGGTCTCAAAGATAATGCAAAGGGAAGTTTGTTTGGCACCTTTGGTGCAGAAGGCAGGTTCCTTCATGGACTTGGCAAGGGAACCACAATTAATAATAATAATAATAATAATAATAATAATAATAATAGTAGGATTTATTTATATGCCGCCCAATCACTGGGAATCCAAATTTAATTTGTTTTTAATTTGTTTTTTCTTTTCTATATGGTAATTTTATCTATTCCTCTTTTATTGTTATCTTAGAATGTACGCCTTGGGCAGGCTTTTATATACTTTTTAATTTTACTGACTTTGTACAGCACTGTGTATAATTACAGCGCTTTAGAAATAAAGTTTAATATAATAATCCGGGCGGCTTACAACAATTCCTCCTGGGCAGATTAAGGCAGGAACTCCAGCTGCTCCAAATATCCTGCTCCTGCCCCATGGCTCTCCATTCCGGCTGTGGGCTCTGTGACCCCAAATTGCCTCCCTTTGCCCAGCTCCTCCATGTATCCGAAGGCCTGCCCAGGACACAATGGCCCTTGCGCAAGCCAGAGCCAGGCCAAAGTGAAGCCAGGGCTTCCTGCTTCTTGCCAGGGAATGTCCACTTGGCAGAGGAAGAGCCACCTTTGCAGCCATCTTGAGGGCCAGTGAACGGATGCCATCCACTCCTTCCCAGCTGCGGACAGGACGGTCTTGGCCGGAGCTGAGCAGGCCAGCTTCTTCCCTCGACCAATTGTCTTTATTTCCTGGAGGATGGTTGTCCTTGGGCTTCGCTGCGCTGGCAAAATGCCCTCCTGAGTTTGGCTTCAGCTGCCAACCAGGAGGTCTGCATTTCTGGGTCTGGAGCAAAACCCACAAGGATACTGAAGGCTGGGACCCAGCTTCCCTCTGGCCCTCCATGACCCACCAAAGGCAACTTCAAAAAACTTCATCAGTCTTGAAATGCAAAACACTGAAGACATAAACCAGTGAGAGCAATCATGAGCCAAACCAAGCAGTTAATCTGGTAAGAGCATCTCTTCAGTGTCCATGCAGTTGATCCTGATTAAAACCTAGCCCTTTGCCATGATGGGATGCTCCACTGCAAGTCACTATGGCTGGTGCTCCATTGGTGACATACACAGGCGTCGGTTGTGCAATGCACACATAGGCCAAATTACTCACCATAATGCAACAGACAATGTCTATTGGCAGTCTTGTACATTGCAGTTACACACCATGCATTGTGCATTGTGGTTCTCCTGTGTGCCTTGCACATGACACAACAACGGCCACCCATTGCCGTGTGTTGTGCGTTGTTGCTATACTGCACAGCTGTTGCATGGTGCTGGTGCAGCATATCTCTATGCGCGGATATTTATGCTGCGCTGATGGGAAGTTGGATGGCAGCCCATGTGTTGAAAAGGAAATAAACAGGTGCTGGAGAGACTTTGAAATGTGTCCGGTTCCTCCAGTCCCTGTAGATAGACATCTGTCTCTGCTGTGTATTGGCTTTCCTAATGGAGCAGTTGTATCTCTCCTAAAGTGTAGTGTATGAGTCTATTGTGCCATCAGTGCATTTTAAAAAGCTTGCTCTACATTTGTGGCTTTTATTCTAATATTAGGCATTGTAACTTGTTGTTGTTGTTGTTTAGGTTGTGAGGGACATGAACTGCAGGGCAAGAGGGATGCAGGAATATTTGCAACAAACAAGCAAGGAAAGCGTTTCTTTGGGCCCTTTTACAAGGGTCACCAAATCCGGCCCCTCGCCTTGGCGCTTCCATCATGGCAACGCGCCTTCTCTGCCCATCTCTGTGGAAGGGGGGGCGGGGGGCTTTCCTTTTGTTTCCTTAATAATAAACATTTGGGAAAAACCAGACGTATAAAATGCACTGCATTTGCATGGCTGCTCATACTGTCTGCTTATAAAGGTCCTTCCTGTGCATCCGTTCACTCCATCTGAGGAAGTAGACTGAGGAGAGGATCCCACACGGAGGGGATAAGGGCTGGATCGCTCCCGCATCCTTATCCCATCTTTGGTTCTGATCCCAGGAAAGGCTTCCAGATCACAGTGCTATTGTCCCATCATTGAAGAGGCGTTGCATTAACGCAAATGCCCGTCAATGCAAAATGGAGGGCAATGCCGCTTCAACGCCGGGATCTGCACATCATTCCAAAGGCTTTCACACCATCATGGTCAAGTGGAAATGATAGGATAAGCACCACGTAATACAAAATCTTCTTGCAATCACGCTTTAAGAATGGCAAAAGCACAGGACAAGGACGTTTCGTCCCCCGACTGATAATCTCCGGAGTCTAGGAAAGCTTCTTTTGCACAATCACCACACAAAGCGCGAGCGATGGAACTGAAATGGAATTGCAATCTATGATTCCTCTCCTTTTCACACAACGCTGTCACTCATTTGTTGCTGATCCGTTATTGTACCATTATTCCACAATTTCACATTAACAAGAAATACCTGTCAATGTGAAATTGCGCAGTGATAATGGTGTAACAACAGATCAGCAACAGATGAGTGATGGCATCACGCGAAAAGGAGAGGAAGCAGAGGCTGTCATTCTGCTTCCATCCCTTCATGAGCGCCTCCAGAAACCAACCAAAAACAGGCCCCAAAGACAGCAGAACAAAAGACCAGCGTTCATCAAAGGGAGGGTATTATTTTGTCTCCGCTCGTCCTGCAGAGCGTCAAGCAGACAAAACACGCTCCTTCCCATAAAGAAGAACAGAGAAAAGGGAGCCAAGACCAGGAACTGCAAGGAACAGATCCTGAACGTGGTCTTGCACAGAAGTTCTCCTCTTACATTAGATAGCTTTTAGAAATGATTTTGGGGCAGGAAATAACGTCAAGACCACCTCTTCAAACATTTTATGCATCAGTCCAAAAGGAAATGTGCCATAATCCTAGCAGAGGGCCATAGGGGCCCAGGGATAGTCAACATCTTTACCAATGACTTGGATGAAGGAATAGAGGGCATAGTTATCAAATTTGCAGGTGACACCAAATTAGGAGCAGTAGCTAATACTCCAGAGGACAGGATCAAGATTCAGAATGGCCTGAATAGACTAGAAAGCTGGGCCAAAATGAACTTCAATAGGGAGAAATGTCAGGTACTGCACTTAGGAAGGAAAAAGGAAATGCACAGATATAGGATGAAGGAGAGACTTGTATGTGAGAAAGGGATCTGGGAGTCCTAGCAGCCCAGAAGTTGAACATGAGTCAAGAGTGCGACGCGGCAGCTAACAAGGCCAATGCGGTTCTAGGCTGCGTCAATAGAAGTCTAGTGTCCAGATCAAGGGAAGTCATAGTGCCACTCCAGTCTGCCTTGGTCAGGCCCCACCTGGAATAATCCTGTGTCCAGTTCTGGGCAAAACAACTCAAAAAGGACATGGAGAAACTGGAGCCATGTGTCCAAAGGAGGGCAACTGAAATGCTGAAGAAGGCTCTGGAAACCATGAAGCCCTCCCTCTGAGGAGAGACTGAGGGAACTGCTGGGGATGTTTAGCCTGGAGAAGAGAAGGTGAAGAGGGGATATGATGAGAGCCCTGTTGAAATACTTGAAGGGAGGCCATATTCAGGAGGGAGCAAGCTGCTTTTCTGCTGCTGCGCCAGAGAATAGAACATGAACCAATGAATTCAAATGGCAAGAGAAGAGATTCCAGCTAAACGTTGTTAAGAGCCCTTGGATACTGGAATATGGAGAGTGGTGCAGCCTCTTCTTTGGAGGATAGTTGGCCATCTGTCAGAAGGAGGGCTTGGATGGTGTCTTCCTGCATGGGCCTTCCTGCATGCCCATGCTGCCTCCTCATCCCAATGGGCTCCACTAAGCCTGGCATCCTTGGGCTGCCCCAGTGTCCTGGCAGGACCTAGAGGTGACCCCTGAGCCCCCAAGGAGCTGCTGCGGCCCCTGCCTAAATTTCTCCCAGCGCTCTCCAAGCAGCGCCATCCTGGGGCATTGTGGGAAATGCTAGGCCCAACAATGACAACGAGACCGCTCTCCGCTGGCTGCCCTTGCCCTTGCCCCTGCCCCCACAGCCAGGGAAGCCCCCCAGGGACCCCCAATGGAGGTGGGACCCACTTTTCAAGACTCCCCCCCCCCCGGAGTACAAAGGTTGCATCCCAGGCCCCAAGGCTGGCAATCTCATACCCAGTGGCACTACCAGGGCAGGGCTATGGGGAGAATCACTGGCCCCCGACTCCAACAGCCCCATAGGTTGTGGGGCTGGGCATGGATGGCTCTGGGCATGTTCCAGGCTCTTCCCTGCTCTCTTTCCACTTCTGCCAAACTCAGGCTGCCCAGAGCCCAAAATTACCTCCCTTTTGGGGGTCTCTTCCAACTCCAGGATTCTGTGATTCTACATTAATGGTGCTCCACAACTTAGAAGGTGGATTCTGCTTAACCAAACCAAGACAGCAAATGCGGAAACAAATCCACCCCCGCCTCCATGCGCAAGGCCACACATCCAGACACAACGTCCATCTGCATGCGCAGCGGCAGAACCCACATGACCCACTTTCACAGCTTTGACCTGATTGTGGACCTTCTGCGCTGGATGAAAAAACCCCACCAAGATTTTGGCCTATATGTCCTTCTTTATCTGCTTCCATTTGTAGGGCTGCCCTTCAAGGGTCATCCTCTGGGAGGCTTAGGAAGAGAGAGACAGGTTCCAGACATTTCTGGCTTATGATGGCAAGGTCTGTCCAGAGTCGGCCTCCTTCTGCCAGGGCTGAGAGAGCGTGGCCTCTTGCCCAAGGCCTGCCAGCTGGTCTCCATGGCTGAGCAGGGGCCTGAACAGGGCCATGGGGAGGATGGGCTTCTCTCCTGCTGCCCCAGAGACCGGGACGGAAACCAGTCAAAGGGCAAGGAAAGCCATGCCACCTCAACCTCAGGGAGAGCATCCTGAGGGTCCAGAGCCGCTGGACGGTGGGACAGACTGCCTTGTCTGGCAATGGAGGGCATTTCTCAGTTGGCCACTCCTGCCAGGCTGAAGGCCCCGGAGTCAATGGCCTTTGGAGGTCCCTGCCAAACCTGGGACTCTAGGACTGCATCTTCACTGCAGAAATAATCTAGTTTGACACCACTTTGAATGCCATGGTTCAATGTGCTGGAATTCTGGGAATTGTAATTTGTTGTGGCCCCAGAGCGGACTCTGCTGTGGGCCCATAACAAACGACAGTTCCCAGAATTCCATTGTGTTGAACCATGAACCAATGACAGTTGAGCCTCCATTCGTGGTTTTGACTTTTGGGGTTTGATTCATGCGTCCTCTCTAGGGACCTCTAGGTCCTCCTCCAGCGCAACTCTGCCAGAGGTTGACCATAGAGTTGTGCTGGGGAGCCCAGGGATTCCTAGAGAGGGAAGATGCTAAGCCTAGAGTTGCCCTGGAGGAGGAGAGTCTTCCCTTTCCTTCCTGCCCAAGGGGCCAAGCCTGCTCTCCTGGCCGGGAGAGCCCTCGGGGCCCAGGGGGAGGCTCCTGGGGGGAGAGGGGGTCCCTGCGGTGCTGACCACCAGAGGGCGCCCTTCTGCCCTCCTTCCAGCCAGTGGGGCTGATGGGTGCTGCAGTCCCTGCTGGACGGAAGGGAGGGAGGGAGGGAGGGAGGGAGGCTCCGTCTGGATCCCTTCCCAGGACCAAGGAGAGCTCCCTGGAGGAGGAGGAGGAGGAGGAGGAGGCAGGAGGGAGGCGGGGGCGCTCTGCACGAGCTCAGGGGCGCTCTTGGGGACCCCCTCCCTCCCTTCCTCCCTCCCTCCTCGCTGGCCCCGCCCCTCCTCCCTCGGGAGCGCGCACAGATCGGCGTCGGGAGCGCGCGGGAGGGGGAGGGGAGGGGAGGGGAGGGGGAGGCGCCGCATCCTCCTCCTCCTCCTCCTCCTCCTCCTCGGTCGGCGGTCCCTCAGTCCATCCTCCCTTCCTTCCTGGGCTGCTTCTCCGCCTCCTTCTGCTTCTGCTTTGCCTAAATAAGGGCGCCTCCTCCTCCTCCGCCGCCGCGGCTGCTCTCGGTCCCTCCATGGCGCCCCCCGCCAAGAAGAGGCCCCCGGGGCCCGGGGCCCCCGCAGGCAGCCGGCCCTAGAGGCCCCTCCGAGGAGGAGGAGAAGAGGACGAGGACCCCGAGGAAGCCCTGGGCCCCCCCCTGCTCTCCCTGCTGCTGGGGGCCTCGGGGGCCCCTCCATGGGCCCGGAGGATGCCGGTCCGCCGCGGGCACGTGGCCCCCCAGAACACCTTCCTCGACACCATCATCCGCAAGTTCGAGGGGCAGAGTAAGTCTTTGGGGACCCTGGGCGGAGCTCGGGCGGGGGATGAGGGGCGCCTTTGGGGGCAGGGTCCTCTCCGCTGCTCCTGGCTGCGATGGAGGAGTGTTGGGGGGAGGCCAGGGCTGCTTTGGGGGATCCCCCTTCTGCCCTCAGGGCCCGGCCCCCCATCCATCCATCCATCCATCCATCCATCCATCCATCCATCCATCCATCCATCTCTCCCTGCCCGCCTCTCCTGGGTCCGCTGGGTGTTGCGTAGCCTTGCCCAGACACAAAGGCTGGCCTCTGTCTCTCTCCTTGTGTGTGTGTGTGTGTGTGTTATACACAGAGGCAGAGTATATCCACACACACAGGCAATGTGTTTGCAGCCTGGCTGCTGCTGCTGCCCCCAGAGAAGGAGGAAGGGAGGAAGGGAGGCAGGCCTGGGGCTGGTGCCCATGATGCCAGCCAAGGAGAAGGGCTCCAGGCTCCCAGCCAAGAGGACAGGCCCGGCTCCTCCGGGGAGAGGAGACAAACAAGGCCCAGGAAGAGGAAGGAGAGGCTGCAGGGCATCAACGGTGGCCTTCCCTTGTGCCTGGCCTTCTCTGGGGGCCCAGGAGGGCTGCCCTTGGCTCCCAGAAGAGGCCCCTGGCAGCAGACCCCCTGGGAGCCCTCCCTGGCAGAAGGGGCCCCCAACCTCTGCTTATCAACAGCCTCCAAAGAAGGAGACCCACCGCCCTCCATTGAGGGAACATGGCCCACTCTCCAAAAGCCCTTCCTCTCAGGAGGCTCCTGCTAATCTTGAGGCGGAATCTCTTTTCCTATCCCTTGCCTCCATTGGGTCCATTCTCTGGAGCAGCAGAAAACAAGCTTGCCTCCTCCTCCATATGACCTCCCTTCATAGCACCTCTTCACTGTCCCTTTTCCTGGGTCAACATCCCCAGCTCCCTCAGTCTTTTCTCATAGGGCTTCATGCTTTCCATTTTGGTTGCTCTCCTCTGGAGATGCTCCGGAGAACTGCAACTGGGGAAGGTTGGCAGCAGCGGGGTTTGTGTGAAGGACCCCCCCCCCCCGTACTGCCACCCCCAGTCCAAGCCCACCCTCCGCTGGCAGAGGCCCCTTGCCAGGGCTGCCCCTGTCCTCCTCCGCAGTGGCTCTAGGGACGGGCACACTCTCTGGCCTCCTGGCAGCCTGTTCCTCAGCAGTTGGTCCAGCATCCTTCCTCTGGTGGGGGTCTCCCCCTCACTCAGCCCCATTTCCTCCAAGGAGTCTGTTGTGGGGGGCATGGCTGTTCCTCCAGCCCAGTTGCCCCTTACAGCCGCCCCACAGCCTCCTCCTCTCCCTGGGGGCCTCCAGGGGGTTCCCAGCCCTCTTTGGGGCAGCCAAGCGCCCCTCTGCTCCCGCTGCCGCTGCCGCTGCCAGGCCTAGGCCACAGTGGCCCTGGCCCTGGCTGCTCTAGCCACCATCCCTGTTGCTGCTGTCTTTCTTTCTTTCTTTCTTTCTTTCTTTCTTTCTTTCTTTCTTTCTTTCCAGGCCAAGGCAGACAGATTGGAAAGGATCCCAGAGAGTTTGCAAGGGATGGGGAGGGAGATAAGGGTGAAGGGGGTGACCGCGGAGGCGCCCGGCCCAAGTGCGGAAAGGTTAAACAGTTGAGGCCGGACTGTTTAGCCTTCTGGGCCGGAGCAGGGAGGCCCAGGAGAAGCAGCTCCTCCAAATATGCTGCTGCTGCTGCTGCTGCTGCTGCTGCTGCTGCTGGCAGCCGAGAAGGAGGAGAAAGCAGCGAGGGCAAGGGATCCACACAGCAGCCAGGGCTGGCAGGGAGCAGAAGATGCTGGCCTCAGCAAAAGGCAGCTGGGGGGCAAGGGGGGGCAGTGGGCGTTGGGATGGGGGCCAGGGGCAGCCCTGGGGGGAACTCTTCCGGAGAGAGGAGGGTCACAAGAAAGGATGGCAGGCCCAGAGGCCTCTTCTTCGCCCTTGAGCAGCCCTGTTCCCTGCGTGCCCCGCAAAGGAAGTTCACCGGAGCATGTGCAGAGTCAGGGCTCACTCCTCTCCCAACGGTCCCTGAAGCACCTCTTTTCCTAACTGGATCTGGGGGAGCAATGTGGGTGGTGGGACAGCAGTGGGGGCGCCCACAGAGGTAGAACTGGCACTCTGCTGACCACCATTGCCACATGGGGGGTCTCCTCCTGTGCCCCCTTCCCACGGCTGCCCCTGCCTCCCACCTGGGCTGCTAGTGCCATCTGTCCCTTGCTGTCCCAATTTGGCCCCCGCGCTCCAGCTCAGGGACCCCCCCAGGAAAGGGGAAGAGATGTCATCCTAACCACAAAGGAGGGCCAGGCAAAATGTAGGACCATCCTGAAATACAGAGGACATGTCCATGTAAAAGCTAAAAACATAAATGCAAAGTCGTTCCAAAAAGGGGACATTTTGGAATGTCCTCCTGGGCAGAAGGCTGAAAGAGAGGACATGTCCTAGGAAAGGAGGACGACTGGCCGTTCTTCTTGCAAGGCCTTGGTGGGAAAAGCCCTTGTTCTGGTGCCCAGACCCCTTCTGCAAGAGAGGAGTGCCCCCTGCCCCCTGTGCGGTTCTCTCCTGTTTGGTGTCAGTTAAGGGACCCAAGATCAGCCTGACAGATCCAGGCTCTTCTCCCCACAACCACCTCTTGCCAATGCAGTTGCCCCCCAGTCTCCCCAGGGAACACACTGGTCAGGAGGGGTCAGCTGAGGTTGGCTAGGTGGCATTTGGGAGGCCCCCTCTGCCCCTCTTTGTGCCCCCTCCAAGGCTGGCACAGAGCCAGGGTTGCTGTCAGCCGGCTGACCCCTCCCCACTTCATGCTCCCCCCCCCCCATTCTGCTGTGGGACCCTCAGCTGCAACATTATTTTTGAGACCGCTTGTGGCCTGGGGGTCCTTTGGGCCTCTTTGCCCAGGCAGTGCCATGTCAACAGGGGGGCATTGTTGGGGAGGGGGCAGAGTTTGGCACTGGAAGAGCCCTCTTCCCCCTCCTACTGTCTTTGCCACCAAAGGCCTCCTCCCAAGCCTTTGGGTCAGTGAGGAGGGCAAGCAGGGGCAAAGACCCTCTTCAGTGCAAGGGAGACCCTGCAGATCATTTGACTGGGACATTGAGGTGGCTTCCTTGGGGCCTGACCCCTCAGGGACTGGGGGAGTGTCACTCTGGGGTTGGGGTCATTTTTCCAAGAGGGGGGGTCTGGCTTGACTCCTTTCTGCTTCCTGGCTCTGGGGTCCTGCAGGACTGAGGGCCCTTGTTCCCCCTTTTCAGGGGAAATGGGAAAACTGGGGCAGAGAGGAAGGGGAACAGGGACCTGCCTTGGCAGAGATGAGGCTTGAACCCAGATCCATGTCCAGCTTCTTCACTCCTGGACAAGACTGGCTTGCTTGCCCACTTGGCCACCCGGCTGCGGCCTTCAGGGAGTTCCATTAATTGCCCTGGTGTTTAGGGAGCAGGAGGCCCCTCTGTGCCAGCGGGCATAATCTGGGTCACTTCAATGGCAGTTTAATTGGAGGAGAATTAGTCACAGGGGACAAGAGCCGTGCCCTGGATCCAGGAGATGGCATTCTCCCTCATCTCAGTTGGGAATGAGGGGGTGGGATCGTGAAACCAGGCCTGTGGGGTTTGTGGGCTGACTGGTTTCGGTGCACTCCATTGCTGCACATCTGGTGGGACAGACTGGGCCCAAAAAAAGCAGGTGGAAGAAGCCTCTTCTTTTTCTTCTTCCCAGCTAGTTTCAAAGATGCCCCTGGATTCCTTTATGTCTTTTGGGATTAAATGAGACTAAAACAGGTGGTCTTTTTGGCTCCCACTGCTGCTCAAGGAAAGGCCTTGGGTTCAGTTCCCATTAACCTTTAACCCATGGCCTCTCTTTCTAGGAAGGGTGCCTATCTTGCAAAGCCTTGGCTGCCCAGACTCCTTGGGCAGTGGGGCAGCTTCCTCCAAGCACGATGCCCGCCCAGTCTACCCCCAGAGCCCCCTGTCTGACCCCTCTCCTTTTCAACAGGCCGGAAGTTCATCATCGCCAATGCCCAGGTGGAGAACTGCGCCATCATCTACTGCAACGATGGCTTCTGTGAGTTGTGTGGCTACACGCGGGCAGAGGTCATGCAGCGGCCCTGCACCTGCGACTTCCTCCATGGACCCTGCACCCAGAAGAGTGCTGCGGTCCAGATTGCCCAGGCCCTGATGGGCTCCGAGGAGCGCAAGGTGGAGATCTCCTTCTATCGGAAAGATGGTGAGCACCTGACATCCGGCGATCAGTCAGTCCATCTTATGGGGGGGAGGGAGACCACCTGAGGGTGGTGGAGGGTGGGGTGCATGGGCACATCTCTCGGGTGGGCTTGGCTCCAGGTTGCAGCCGTACCACTTGCCTTGCTTATCTTGCCTCGTTGTCCTCAGTGGTAGTGATCCCCAGACTCCAGACCCACCCTTTGCAACATGAATTATGCCAATGTGCCATCCGCTCTGCCTTCTCCTCCAACATTATTTCAGGAGCTGGACTCCTGCTCTTGTGTCTCTTCCTCTCTGGGTTGAGAGCAGGCATCTCCTCTGCTCTCAGGACTTGGACCAGGTCAGTAGCCAAAGGGCTCTCATCCCTTCCAGGCCTTTGAAAAGGGGGAATGGCCGCGGCTGACCCTCCTCTGTGCCGCAGATGGTGGGGTCAGCCTGAATGTGGGAAGAGTCATGTGTGCTTTGTGGAAGGGGGTCTTCTGCTTCAACCTTTGCAGCGATGCAGTGGGAGCCCCCCACCTACTGCTGCATCTTAGAGATGGGTTGGGGGTTTCAGGCGGTGGGCAATGGGGAAGGAAGCAGATTCCTCCTTTCTGGGGGGACTGGGATGGAGATGGTGGTCACACGGAGCATCTGCACGGCCCAGAAGCCCACCTTTTGTGAGATGTTCCGCTGGCTCTTTAGTGTTGTCTCAGGCAGTAGAGACTCTGCTTGTTCAGGGGTGTGGATTTTGTTGATGCTGCTGCTGCTGCTGTTGTTGTCAACTTTATTCCCCCCCCCCCGGCTTCCCCCTCAGAATGGATGTCTCTGGGGATGCCATTAAGCATGGCAGGGACTCACAAATCAAAGCAAACATCACAGTGCAAACATACGCAAGGGCAACATTAAAATGGACCTAAACCCTCAGCAATGTTGAAAACAGTTTAAAAAGAGGCCATTAAAATAATTTAAAGTGCCTTTAATAGAGTGAAAAACAGCACAATTGAAAGCAACGCTGCACTCTGTCCAAAGCCCTTTCTTTAAAAGCAAAATAAAAATGTTTCTGAAGGAAAGGCGCCAAAGAGGGAGCCGGCCTGGTCTCTCTTGGCAGGGAGTCCAGAGGCTGGGAGCCACCGCCAAAAAGACCCCCCCACACTCAGTGGGACCCTCCCAGCCGCCCCCTTTCTCTGCTCCCTTTTCTCTTTTTAAGGGAATGGGGTTTGGAGGGGGAAATCCATCGCAGTTCAGCCTGCCAGGCTTTGGTCAGTGCCGGCCGGAGGAGGCCCATTGGAAGGGTTGCTTGGGTTTACCTACCTCTTGGCTCACAACTGTTCATTCGGGGGGGGGGGTCTCCTCCAGTTGGGATAAATAAGTCGGATTCCATCAGACTGTTTTGTATTATGTGTTCTGGAAATTTGATTGGTTAATCTTGGGTGCATTATTTGGTGGTATGTTGGATACAGGTATACATATGTTTTCTTGTTGTTCTGTGCCTCCAAGTCATTCTTAAGCTATGGCAACCCTAAGGCAGATCTATCGTGGGTTTTCTTTTGGCAGAATTTGCCCATCGGGTGTTTTCTTGCCATGTTTCTTCAGAATGAGTTTGCCTTGCTATCCGCTCTGAGGCTGAGAGAGTGTGACTTGGCCAAGGGCTCTCAGTGGGTTTTTATGCTTGAGTGGGGATTTGAACCCAGGTCTCCAGAGTCCAGAGAGCCATAGTCCAACACTGAAAGGGCTGCGTCCTGCTGGTCCTTGATATTTATATTTTAAATATTAAGAGATAAAAAGAAAAAGGTTTCTTTTCTGCACCGTCGATCAAGTTGCTAAAATGGTTGGAGCTTGTTGTTATTGTTTTTTATCTCGCTTTAGCAATTAGTTTTATTATAACGGCATAATGTGAAAATTAACATTGCATTATTAATAGTTTCATAATGCCCTACCTCTTTCTCTAAATATGTTTGTCTGGCCAGCAAAGCTCTTCAGAGCCAATTAAAAGGTGGGTTCAAAAGAGATGAACAGGGTCTTAAAAGAGGGGTGGGCTGCATTGGGTGGGCACTGAGGCCCAGGATTCCCACTCTGCCCACTTTTCCGTCCCAGGCGGGCAGAATGGCTCAGCGGAGGAGCGTGGAATTCTGGGTGCTTCACTTGGCAGGTGTTGCCCCTCTCACCCCCTTTGCCCTCTTCAACAGACTTTCACACTGAGCAGAAAGAAGGCAGGAGAGGCATGGAAGAAAGTGTAGTTGGGGCACTGGACCCCTTGCAAAAATTTTGTGTGAATTAAGTGGGGATGATGGGGGTGGGAATACTTGTCTGATTGTGAAGGGAGAGGGATGGTTGCGGAGAGGCATCCAGAGCCAAAGCTCACCCACCCCAAATCCAGAAACCCCCCCCCCCGGTAGGCAGAATCCATCAATGTTGCCCATCAACCGGTTTATTTCTCCCTCGCCTTTCCCCCACTTTCCCACCACTTTCCCACCAGGAGGGTCCGCCATGGATCTCTGTGCCCAATCTGAGTCCTGGGGATGGAGGTCTCTGCTGGAGTGCTGCCCCCCATCCATCCACCTTTAATGCCATTGCTCAGCATCACCAGGTCACCTGCCTTGGTTTCCTCTGAGCCCCAAATTGGTCCCAAATGGAGTTGGCTTTGCTGCCAGCTGCTCTGGTGCGGTTGGTTTAAAAAAGGTTGAGGAAACAGAAACTCCTCCGTTCTTTCTGGGAAATGGATCCCTGGCAGGGCTGGACTGAGTCCCAGCCTTCCTTGCTTCCTTCCTTCCCTCCCTCCCTCCCTCCCTCCCTCCCTCTTTTTGCTTCCTTGGCTTTTGATTCAACACAAGCAGTTGTGAGTGTGACCCCAGAGGGCCAGCAGACCCCCAACGCCATCATCTTCCAGAGCAGTGGGGCAGGCTGTTATGGACCTCCAGGCCCCATCATCCGTCTGGGACCAGCAAGAGTCCCAAGCTGAGGACATAGAGGATTAGGGGCCTGTTCTTGCCTCAGAGCCAATCCCTCCCAACTGCCACAGTGCAGAAAAAGAAGGGAGGGAAGAGAGGCTTCCTTGAGATGGTGAAGAGATAAATGGCCTGGGGCTTCTTTGTGATACTTTTTTAAAAGGGAACAGGATTCCTGGGACTTCTTGGCCGGCGGCCAGAGCCTGTCCTCTGGAGTGCGATGAGTCTTTCCTAGCAAGGGAAGAAGAGAAAATATTTCAGATTCTTGGGCGCCATCACAAGCGCCGGGGGCCAGGAGCGCATGTTTTGCATGCTCAAGGGTCTCAATCTCACGCTTAAGGGTGGCATTGAGGGCTTCCTTCTTGCTCTGGGGCCAGAGGGGTCTGGGGGGGTGGATGGGGTAGAGACAGGTTCAAAAAAGGGCCCTTCCATCCCTCTTTCTTTGCCCAAATCCTGGGAGAGACCCGTGCCACTTGGACCCATGCCCTCGCTGCCAGTGGGGCAGAGCATCTTTGAGTTTGGAGGGTGCATGCATTTATTTCCTTAAAAGCTCCCTCCTCTGTTGTGCGGTCTCAGGCCAGCGTGCAAATAACAACAATTTTAAAGCATTCCACATTTGGAATAATAATAATAACAATATGAAATAATAATTTCATCAGATTGAAGAGCCATGTTCTTAAACAATTCAACAAGTTAAGACAGTTCCAAAGATTAAGACGGCCTGAACGGTGCGCATGTGCGCTTCAGGGTGCAGCGGGGGAGAAGTAAATTAGGCCTCAAAGGCTTTTAAAATAAAAACGATGTTTTGACTTGGCACAGCAAAGAAGCCAGTGTTGGCGCCAATTGGACCGTGTGCCGCAAGGGACCGGGGCGTGTCCTGGCACATCCGCTTCTATTATGGTGCAGAGAGGCCTGGCGCGGGGCAGTGAGCGAGGGTCCGGGCAGGGCTTCGGTCCCTTGGGCGGCGGGTGCCACCTTCTGCCCAGTGCAATTGGGGGCAATTAGGTGGGAGCCACTGGGACCCTTTGGTACTGTTTTATTCGGACCCCAGGATGGGATGGGTGCCAGGACCCCTTTGGTCAGACTGGCCCCCTCCACCTTCTGGCGCTAATGTTTTGGCAGTCCCTGTGGAGACCGAGTGAAACTGCCCCCTGGGACCCTGCCAGCATGGTGCTCCTGGAAAGCGGGCTGCCAGGAGATTTATGGTTATTTGTGCCTGCGTGAAGGCTGGCATCCATCAGGGGCAGACAGGGCCCTCGAGTTAAGAGGCCTGGAGGTGGGCGGGCATGTCGCTCTGTAACTCAATGCCACCCTGGCATGCCGTGGTTGGCATGCGGCGAAACGTGCGCTTCCGTGGGATGGCTGGTGCCAAGGGTTTACGTCTTGCACGGGCACTGAGCCTCCGATCTACCTGGGTTACAAATAACAGCACTTTGTAGGCCCTGCAGATGTCTGGATGCCACGTGCCAGTTTGGGAGAAAGGCAGGATATACATCCAGTAATTCATTCATTCATTCCTAAACAGGTGTACATCTAATCCGTAATGTCAAAAGGTGATTTCAAGTCAAGAACCATCTCAGCGGCTGATAACAGAAGCATGCAAGAAAAAAACACGTTACAACATACATTAAAAGGGCAGAAAGGGACTGAGCAAAGTTGGGGAGAGGTCAGTAGATATAGCAGTGACCCTTTGGCAAAGAATGCACACAACCAATAATGAAACGAGTTCGGTGATAAGATGGCATCTTTTTAAGCATGTAAAGGAACGGGCGTGATTGTTGTTGTTAACTGCCACTTGGAGAGATAACCCGGTTTGGCACCCTTTTTCAGCATCCTGGCTCAAGGCTATGGAATTCTGGGAGTTGGAGTTTGTTGTGGGGTCCAGAGCGGAGCTTCCTTCAACACCACATTTCAAATGAATATTTTCTTTCTGTCCACTTTCTTCGCTGCCCGGCTTTCACAACCCTACATAGAAATGGGAGGTAAAATGGCATGGGCAATCCTAATCTTTGGTATTCGGGATCTTGCCAAGGTCCTTCCTAGCTGCCCTTCCAGGTCCTAGTCTTCTTCTGATTTCTTGACTGCGATTTCTGGTCTGATTAACATTTTTGCATGTTTTTAATTGTATTGTTACTTTAAACTGCGAGCCACTTTGAGTCCCAATTTTGGGGGGAAAGTGGGATGATGATGATGGTGGTGGTGGTGGTGATGATGATGATGATGATGATACAGTCAGCCCTCCATATCCACGGATTGTTTATCCAGTGCTTCAAGCATCTACAGTTTTAGAATATACAAGTCCCAAAAAGCAAACCTTCATTTTGCCGTAAGGGATCCCATTTTACTATGCCATTGTATTTAATGGAAGTTGGAATATCTATGGATTTTGTTATCCATGGCGGGGCCCTGGAACCAAACCCCAGTGGATACTAAGGGCTCACTATACTAGTTGTAGTAGTAACAGCAACTGCTACTAGTAGTAGTATTGAGCCAAGGTATGGAAAAAGTTGAATTCATTCCTTGTCTTCATCGTCCGCTTTAAAATTGCGTTTATCTTCTGGGGTCGTTATTTTTGTTTCCTTAATGTTCAGCTGTAAACCTGCCTTGGCATTTTGTGCTTTGATTTCCTGCAGGAATCGCGCCAAGTCTTTGCATGGTGCCATCTGCGCACCTGACATTGTTGATGCTCCTTCCTCCTTGGGTGATAAATGTACATTAATCCATGTAGTCCAAAATCTGTATAGTGTCTATAAATCAAAGTCTATAGGGGACAAACAGAAGATTAATGAGGAAAGTTGACTTGTGAAATAATCAGAAAGGAAATATTTTTTTTTTGGGGGGGGGGGGTTGGGGTTCCATGAATGCTGTGTTCTAGAGGAGTTTATTCCTGACGTTTCTCCAGCATCTGTGGCTTTGGCATCTTCAGAGAAACCTTTAACTTCACATTAGAAAGGAAGTAAGGAAACACCCAAAAGGGGAAGCAGCTTGCCATCAAAATAACTGTAACTAAAAGACACTCAGATGTAGTCAGTAGCGATAAAAGTATCACCCCTGAATTTATAACCTTTCTGTTTCTTGGGTCTGGGACCCTCGCAAGGGACAGGGCCGGGGGTCCACCCCAAGAGCTCCTGCCAGCAAAGCTTCGTTGGGAATCATCTCTTGGGATTGCCAGTATTTGTTTTAGTTTATACCTGGCCTTTGCCCATAATGCTGGGACTCAAGGCAGCTCATGCGATGAAAGGAAACACGAGTTAAACAAACATGTCCCTGGAAGCGCACCGGAAGAAGTGGTGCTTAGAATGACATTAAAGTGTAAAAGAAAACCCACCTGAAATGCCAACCTGCTTGTAGCTGCGGTGGGCGCGGGGGTCTCAGGGGATCAGGTCTCTATAGGGCTGCCAAAAACCAAAGCCAAGCCCAGCTGTGGCTGTAAGTCCCCTTCCAGTTTGGGGGGAGAGGGGACATTTTCTAGCCGTGGGTCTGGCTTTGCACCTTCTTTGAAAGGCAGCAAGTTGCTGGTCCTGTGGGAAAAGGCTCATCCTGGGGAGTCTGGAGGGGGGCTGAGACCCACCCCTTGTAGGGGGGGCCTCCATGCCGCCTTGGGGCCACGCTTTGCCATTTAGGAAGTTTGTTGTTGTTGTTGGGTGCATTCAAGTCCTTTCCCAACTTATGGAGACCCTAAGTCGACTCTGTTCTGGACTTAGCAAGTTTTGTTAAGATGAGGTTTTCCTATGGCCTTCCCCTGAGGAGGCTGAGAGAGTGTGACTTGCCCAGGGTCATCCAGTGGTTTCCATGGCCAAGCTGGGAATCGAACTCTGGTCTCTATAATCATGGTCCAACACTCAACACAATCTGCTGCTCCATGGTGGCTCTCAGTTCGGAAGCACCAGCTGAAACATGTCTACCTCATAAGAGTGGCATGTATCTGGGTGGAACAAGGTGGGGCACATTGATGGTCTGGAGAATTTGGGTTTGACTGCAGAGTCTCCTCTCTTTCCTTCAGAAAGGGCAAGGAGGGAGGGAGCCTGGGTCTACAAGGGGCAACGGATGTGTGGAAGGGTTTGAGGGGCACAAATAGCCAGTGGTCAGTGGCCAGCGGCGGTGGCATTCGCTTTGCAAAGCCAATATGTTGTGACCCAAAGAACCATTATCTCCAGCATGAATGGTGGGTGGGTAGATGTCAAGAAAAAATGATCTTGGCACACCTTAGCAAGAACTAGTTTTCTTGATGTGCTGTGGAAGGAGATGGTCTCTCTTTGGTTGGCGATTTTTAATCAAAGGATGGATGGCTGTCTCTTTGTAAGAGCATAGGAAAGGGATCCCAAGGCAGGTTGAGGTTGAGCTAGATGACCCTTGGGATCCCTTTCCGTTTCAGGAATGGCATATCCTCCCGTGGTTGAGCCTGCATCCCTCTCCTTCCCCTTTTGGTTTTAGGTTCGGACCATGAGGCCCCTCGTTCTTTGCAGAGCAAATACCCAAAGGGACCCCAGGGTCAGAGCGTGGGCCAAAAGCAGCCCTGGCTTGGCAAGAGGTGAGCTGTTCAGGCCCATGGTTTTCTCCCCACATGGCATTGTGTGGGGAGGCTGCCACTTTGTGCCCTCCAGGCTGCGCTGGAGTGAAAATGGGGTCAGAGGAGAAAGTGGGTCATCTCTTGCCCCCCCCCCCATGTCCCTGAAGCTCTGTCTCCTCCTCACCCGAAAAGAATCATCATAGGATCATAGAGTTGGAAGGGAACCCCAAGGGCAATCTAGTCCAGCCCCAGGCAATGATAGGAGCAATCCACAGCAAAACTACCCCAGCAGGTGGCCATAGTCTGCTCAAAATGGAGGATAGTCCATCACTGTTTGAGGGGTCCATCCTTTTTACTCGGAGGAAATTCCAGCTAGAATCTTCTCCTAGAACAATACAGTCTCTGAGTCGGAAAGAACCTCAAGGGCCATCTGGAGTCTAGGCCAGTGGTTCTCAAACTTTGGCCCTCCAGATGTTTTGGACTTCAGCTCCCACAATTCCTGACTGTTGGCCAAGCTGGCTGGGGCTTCTGGGAGTTGAGGTCCAAAATACCTGGAGGACCAACGTTTGGGAAACCAACCCCTGCACTGCAGAAACCCACAGCTCACGGATTCAAGACAGATGGCTATCCGGCCTCGGTCCAAAGGCCTCCCAAGAGTCCAAAGGCCACCCTCAAGGCAAGCAGCGTTTTCCACTTGTTGAACAGTTCTTACCCTCAAAATGTTATCCCAACTATTTCATCAAGTTTCCTTCTTTGTGGTTTGAACCCATTGATGTTTGGGTCCTACACTTTGGAGAAGCAGGAGACAAGTTTGCTCCATCCTCTGCAACAGCAGCCCTGCAAATATTTGGAGACAGCTCCCCATGCCTTCTCCCCGCATAGTATAGGGCTGCCTCTGGCCTCCACACACACACACACACACACACACACACACACCTCATAGTCTGGCTATTACAGTCCAAACTGTGGTCCTTGTGCTGGGTCCAAAGGGAATGGGTTCTGCCCTAGGACCCCTTTCCACACCCAGCCATTCAGGGGTCCTGCCTCCCCACTAAACCAGACTCAGCAAAGGTCAGTGCTGGACAATTGAAAGACTGGAGGGGGGCTGCTGGCGTGGAAGCAGCAAATGTGCTTTTGGGGGGCTGGTGGTGGTCAGTCAAGACAGAGGAGGGGATGGAGAGTTTGAGCCCCACATTTTCCTTCTGCAAAACAACGTCCAGCTCCCAAAATCGTGTTTCTTGGGGAGAGCAGGGGAGATGTGTGTGGGGAGGGATCCCCTTTTCCTCTCACTCGGCTGGGGATCAGGGGCCAATCTCTGCTTGCAAACATCTTGGGTTCTGCTGCCGAAAAATGTTTCCAGGTTTTCTCGTCCATGGGCAGGGATGTCTTTGGGGTTTCTTTTTTGGTCTCTGTTCCACTTTTTGCATTAAAGACATGTAAGTCATGCCTCATTTGCATGCTGATCGTTTGCAGATTGACACGTACATGGAGAGGTGTAGCAGTCGTAACGGGTTCTTTCTCTCTCTCTCTGTGTTTCACTTTTTAAAAAGATTGCACCTCACTCTGGTTTAGCAATCTCTCTCTCTCTCTCTCTCTCTCTCTCTCTCTCTCTCTCTCTCTCTCGGTTACTCTTTTGGAAACCGAGGCACATCATGCAAGACTTCAGCATCCCAGCAATTCCCAAATGCGCAGTCTTAAGACTGTTTGGACTCATATAGGGAAAATATGATCTTTCGAATAGTCTGAACCTACACTTCTTGATCCTCTCATCTTTGTGTCTTCCTGGATGGCAGAAGGGGGTCAGGCTGGATGCCTTTGTGGACTCTTCCAACTCTAGGATGCTGTGATTCTAAGCTGCATTTGGTGTTGTTGTGTTTCGTCCTCAAGTTGACTTTCTTAAGGTGACCCCATGAATGGAAAGACCTTCAAGAGATTCTTGTTATCAGCTGCCCTGCTCAGGTCTTGCAAACTCAGGGCAGCAGAGTTCAGGGCTGGTTTGCTCTTGGACCCATTGATTTGTCTTTTGGGCCGTCCACAGAACTCTCCCCCAGCACCACATTTCTCTTCCTTTTCAGGGGCTTCATGGACTAGCACTTTGAACTGTGCCCTGCAGAAAGAACAGGCGATCCCTCCTCATGGAAGGGACAGGAGCAGCTAGGAAAGGGGTCTGTTGTGTCCCCCCTCCCCTTTTCTCCCCTTGTCCCCCGCCTGTCCCTGAGGGGAGGAGTCCTTGGGGGCCAGAAAGGGTGGCACCAGGCCAGGTGGGCCTCCAGCGCCTGCCTCCCCTTCCCCTGGGGCCTGGCGCGTGCCAGGTGGCTCTTCTCCCCTGCGGCATCTGCCTCCGGCTCACGTCAGCAGCCCAGTTCCGGCGAAGGAAAGCCAGCCGTGTAAACACAGGCAGCTCCCAGCTGCAGCCCCACCAGACACCTCTTCCCTCCGCCACATCCATTGCAAGCCTGTCCCCTCCCCACATTCCCACATCCCCACATGAGCAGGCAGACATGCATGCATGCACACTGGACACCATGTAGGCACCCATGCACAGTCTGCAGAGAAGGAGGGTGGGGGTCCTTCTTGCGTCTGCCTGCCCCCTCCCTCCCGGTTGCCTCCTTGGAGGGCTGAGCCATGATCATTTCCAGAAGCGTCACGTGAGAAGATGGCAGAGAAGGAGGAAGGGAAGGAGCCGGGAGAGGCCAAGGGCAGCCAAAGGCAAAGCCTCCGCTTCCTCCTCTTCCTCTTGGGGGGACCATGTATGAGGGACCCCTCTCCTCCCCAGGTTCAGGCTTCTCTCCCCAAACCCTTCATCCTCAGATGCTTCTTCTTCAGCACCATCGGCTCCGCTACCTCTGCCAAAAGATGACCATCTTGAATTTATACTCCTTGCTTGCTCTGAAGAGTCCCAGCCAAGAGGAGACCCAAAGACCTGGGCCTCAGCAGCCCCCACCCCACACTTCTGGCCTGCAAGGGGCTCCTACATTTGGAGCCCTGGTGGCGCAGTGGTTAAATGCCTGTACTGCAGCCATTCACTCAAAACCACAAGGTTGCGAGTTCAAGACCAGCAAAAGGGCCCAAGCTCGACTCAGGCTTGCATCCTTCCGAGGTCGCTGAAATGAGTACCCAGACTGTTGGGGGCAAATTAGCTTGCTTGCTAATTAGCTTACTTGCTGTTCACCGCTATGATCTTTGGAATAGCGGTATATAAATAAAACAAATTATTATTATTATTACACTCCAAGAAGAGAGGCTCCTGTGCCTGTTTTCCACCTGTTGAGCAGCCACAAAGGTCTGGGGCGTCTGCCAAGATGCACTGGATCCCCCTCCTCAGTCCAGACATGGGGGGTGTCTCAGAAAGAGGGAAGGTTGCGGAGGGAGCCCCAAGAGCAAGTCCTGGAATGGGGGGGCATCCATGCCTTGCCTCTGGGTTTGCCCCACTTCCTTCTCCTCCTCCTTTGCTTAAGGCTGAAGAAGGTAGGCCAGACTCCTTTCTTGCCTCCTCCAAGGAGAGCATCTGCTTCTTGGTTCCTGCACAGCGCCAGAAGGCACCAGAACCGAGCCCAAAGACAGACAGACAAGTCAGAGAAACAGACAGACGCTTGCTGGGCCCCTTCCTTGCACCCTGCCTGCTCCCCCCCCCCCCCCACATCTGTTTCCCATCTTTCTAGCTGTGCAATCGGCAGCGCATGGAGGGGGAGCACTTTGCCAGGGCGCACAAGGCCTCTCTGGGTGTGTTGTGTGCGTCTTTGTCTGCCTGGAAGCCTCCCGTGTTCCTTTGTTTCTTCCTTATCGCAGCCGCCGAGGCCATTATCTCCCACTGTGGCATTCAGCCCTGGCTGCAGGTTGCCAAACCACAGAGCCAGAGCCGGGCAGAAACACTTCCATTAACTTGTTAAATGCATCCAGAGTGCTTTAAAAGCTTTCCTCAAACCAAGAAGTAACACTTCCAAGGTGCGAGGAGAGCACTCTGACACGCAAGGCCCTTGCGGGGGGGGGGGGGGCATGCCAAATCTGAAAGGCCCCTCGATCTGGATGCATTCCCCTTGGAGAAGAAGGGGCTCCTTCCTGCCAGGTCCCTGCAAAGCCAGGGCTGAGGGTCCAAATGGCTCCTCCGTCCATCTCTGGCCTCCGGCCGCCAATCTCAGCAGCTGAAGGTGATGCACAAGGAAAGCAAGCCTGACGGTGCATTAAAGCATCACTTTAAAAAAGAAATCCATACAGAAATCCCATTAGAGTGAAAACGGAAGAGACTTGGCTAAAAAAAGGCAAGGCAGCCGGGCCGACCTTTCCCTCCTCTGCCGAAAGTGACCTGGTTAAGAAGCCAAAATGAAAAATTAAGATTCAATCAAAGGCGCCCTCTCTCTCTCGTTCTCTCTCTCTCTCTCTCAGTGTGTGTGTGTGTGTGTCCGTGTGTCCGTGTGTCCTCTGTGGCTTCTCCGGCTTTTGGCTTGCTGGCAAAGGGGATAATTGGGAGCCGATGGAGAGGCGGATGGGGGGAAGACATGGGAACAGCGGGAGGCAGGCCATCCCAAGGCAGCCGTGCAAATGGGGGCCACGTGGGGACCGGGCTGTCTTGCCCTGGCCTTGGGTGCCGCCGTGCCAGGGGTGCCAGGGGCGCTGGGGGGCTTCACTTTCCCCCACGGCTGACCCTCTCCTCCCAGTGCTGCAAAATGGAGAAAACCACTTAGTCTTTGCTTTTAGAAATGAATCAGGCCCCTGGATCCGGACTCATTGCTGTAGATCCAAAGGGAAGACCCCTCCAGCCCCTCATCTGTTTGGCCCCTGTGCCCTTCTTGGCAATTGCTAAATGTGGGCTTGCCCCTTTTGGGTTTCTTCCTCTGCCAAGGCCTCCCCCCTCCAAAAGCCCCCACCGACACCCCTGTGAGGGAGAGCGTGCTGGTTCCCATTCTGCAGGTAGGAAGAGGGTCTGGGAGGCGGCAAGGGTCTGGTCTTGGCAGTGGATGGTCCAGGCCTTGGAGGTAGAGAGGAACTGCTGGACCTCTGACCCTTTCCCTCCACCACTCCCTTCTCTTTCTGTGTCATGTCTTTTTAGATTGCAAGCCTGACGGCAGGGAACCGTCTGACTAAAAAGATTGTATGTACAGCGCTGTGTAAATTTACAGCGCTTCATAAATAAAGGTTAATAATGATAATAATAATAAGGATGGGTCTTTGGGGGTTTGGCTGCGATAGGTCTGCCAAGCTTCTCACTGTCCGGACGGCTGGGAAAAGGGGGTCGCTGGACCCCTCCTCTCGAAGTCCCTTCCTGAATCTGGCCTGGTGTTTCCCTTGTCCTCCACACTTTGTGTAAAACTGAGGACTAATAAATGTTTTACTTGCCTGATGTAGCCTGGGATCAGGGTCCACTTTTTTGCTCCATCTGTCTTTCCCCAAATACTTCTCTAGGCAACTGTAGGTCCTCCAGCAGGACTCTGTGGTCAGTTTCTGTCAGGTGCTGACCACAGAGTTGCAGTGGAGGACCTGGAGATTCCTAGAGGGGTCTTCTCTTTGGTAAAAAGATAACACTTGTTATATGTATTTTGTAGACTGTACGCCACTGGCAGGTTTTATATTGTTATTGATTTGATTATTTGTATGTACAGCGCTGTGTACATTTACAGCGCTATAGAAATAAACAACAACAACAACAACAATCATAATATGTAATAATATCTAATAATAATAGTGGGCTTTTTATTATTTGTGTTTTTTCCACATTTCCTCCGAGATCCTTCCCCCCGACTCCATCCAATGCAAAGGGAATGTTATGTTAACAATATTGAAACAGTTTAAAGCAAACACTGAAACAAGATAAAAAGCAGAAACTACAGTAAAGTATAAAACAGTACTTCATGCTCTTAGAAGCCCTTTCCTTAAAGATCTTCAGTTCTGGAAACCTCAAGTTTTTTCAGGTTTAGAACAAAAAAGGTCTTGCCTCCGGATGGATGGAAAGAAGGAGAGCAAAACAGAGGCTGGATGGCCATCTGAATGGGGATGTTTTGATTGGGAGTTCCTGCATGGCAAAATGGGGTTGGACTGGATCGGGGCCCTTCTTGGGGTCTCTTCCAACTCTAGGATTCAATGATTCCATGAAAGAAGGGCCACCTGGGGAGGGGCTTCCAGGGCCTGGGGCCACCACCCAGAATGCCTTGCTACTCTGGCACTCCTCCCAGTCTTGGTGGGACTGACATGGGGGCTCCCCTGAGGGTCTCGGTGTCTGGGGGAGGGTCTCGAAGGGTCTTGCAGAGGAGGAGGGGCATGCTCTGCCAGACAGCCTGGACCTGACCCATCCAGGGCTTTATAGGTCACCACCAGTGCTTTGAATCGTGCCAGACGACTCTTGCGAGGAGGAGGCCGCCTGTCCCTGCGCTTGGCAGCCCCAGTTAACACTTGTTCCTTGTTAACACAGCTAACAAGGTTCAGGGCTGGAAGTCGTTTTGCTCAGAAAAGGAGCGTTGTGGTTTTCCTTCATTTATGGCTTGAGCGTCAGTGCCATTCCTGCCCAGAATAGCTCCCACGTGGGACCAAAGGGGCCCTGGTCCTGGAGTGGCTCCAAGGCCCCAAACGCAGGCAGCTGGTCAGCAGGGAGAGATGGGGGGCTGACCTCAAGACCCTCTTGTCCTGGTCAAGGGCTGCTCGGTGTGGCTGGAGGCCGAAGGAAGGGCTGTCTGGGTCTGGAGTGGTTGAGCCCTCTCTATGTGTGTTTGTTTGTGTGCGCATGCATATGTATGAATGCATGTGTGCGCATGGGGGGCAGGGGAGCCCTGCTCTGCGCCTGTTGGTGGGCCTGGCCGCCTCTGCAGCCTCCAGGCCTGGCAAGGCCCCTCTGCTCGGCCACGGCTTCGTTCCACGCCCGGCTGGCTCCTTCTGGCTGGTGCCAGAGACGACGCCGATGCGGCCAGTTGCCTCCATCCATGCTTCCTCCTTGGGGCCTTTCCAGGCAGCGGCAGCCTGACAGCTGCGGCGGCGGCTGCTTTGTGTCTCCGGAGGGAGGGAGGCGGAGGGTCTGGGCCGCCTCAACAGAGACCAGGAGGAGGGTATTTTGGGACAGGGACCAGCAGCAGGAAGACCCCAATCCCTGGAGAGATGACAGCTCCCTCAGCCACATGTCTTTCCCCAGGCAGACGCTCCTATGCCACAACATGGCTGCCAGGATTGGGCCTCTGTGTGTGTTTCATGACTGTCCATGCAAGAGGGCCCCACATCTTGGAAGGGTCAGTGGTCCACAGACAAAAGGCCGGAGGGGAATCTGAGGCTCTTGAGGGGTCCATGGTTTCCCCCTCCATCCAAAGCGCCTCCTTTTTACCTCTGAGCCTGGTGGCCTCGGATATGCACCACAAGGAGAGGGTCACAGTGCCAAATGGAGCCACTGACCAGCAGGTGATGCTGGTGGGATGCCAGTTGGCTGCTCCGGCGCTGGAGGCTCTTTCAGTTGGCATTGCTTGGGGGATCTTTAAAAGGAGCTTCATCTCAGCTATTTCAGGGCTCCTCCAATTGGGGAAATGGGTCAGGAGGTCACCTGAGGTCGCCATATTTGTTGTCATACTTCTTGGGTTAAAAAACAAATCCAAATCATGTTTCTTTTGCATAATCATACAGTTGGAAGTGTTCCTAATGGTCATGTAGTCCAACCCCTGCCATGCACAAATCCACAGCTAAAACATTCCTGGAAGATTGCCAGCTAACCTCTTTCTGCATATCTTCAGTGTTAGAGAATCCACCAGCCTCTGTGGGAATCTTGACATGTGAATCCTAGGGGATCGACAGATGGGCAGCTCCATGCCGCCTGTCTTTGCCCCGAGTCGGTGTTGCAGCAGCCGCAGACTGCAGCACTGATGCACTGCCTAGAGCGGCTTCTTTTTTGCGGCATCGCAAATAGGAAAGGGCGCCACCATAATGCCCCTTCCTACCAGCAACGTCTGGACGCTGCACAGGGCTTGTGTCATCATGGCGGCCCCCATGTGGACAGGAGGGCCATAGACTCATGGAAGAGACCCCAAGGGCCACCAGTCGAGCCCCATTCTGCCAGTCAAAGCATCCCCATTGAGAGATGGCCATCCAGCCTCTGTTTAAAGACCTCCAGGGAAGGAGACTCCTCCAAAATCTCCAAAGCAGCCTCTTCCACTGTCGAACAGCCCTTACTCTCAGGAGGTTCCTCCTAATGTTGAGCTGGAATCTCTTTTCCTGTAGCCTCCATCCGTTGCTCCATTGTGTCCTTTTCTCTGGGGCAGCAGAAAACAAGCTTGCTCCCTCCTCAATATGGCATCCCTTCAAATATTTAAAGAGGGCTCTCATATCACCTCTGAACCTCCTGTTCCCCAGGCTAAACATCCCAGTTCCCTAAGTCTTTCCTCGTAGGGCTTTGTGATTTCCAGACCCGGGTGACAGCCCCTGGCCAGCCTTTCCGCTATTGTCCCTCTCCTCCGGAATGATTTGGTTCATTCCCAATATCTTTCCTACCTGCATCGGAATTGAATCTTTGCAAAGGAACCGCTGGAAAAGTAGTGTCGGGGGAAAAACGGGTTTTCTGCTTTTGCCCCGCTGTATCACAACAGAATTCAATCAAATAAGAACTGGAATCAATTTCAATTGGGAACGATGGTCATATAACCCGATTGGCGATTCATGGTAAATTGTAGTGGGAATGACCCCTAAGTCTTTCCTAGTGGGGCTTGCTGGCTTCCCTTGGTTCTTGTCCTAGTCTCTGGAGCAGCAGAAACCAAGCTGGCTCCATCTTCTCTTACCTTCAAGAGTCTAAAGCCATCTCTCTCCTCTCACTTCTCCATCTTCTCCTCCCTTCTCCAAGCTGAACATACACCCAACGCCTAGGATATTTCTTAGCAATTCTTGGCACCCGTTGCAACATTTTATTCCCACATTCAATTGGGTTTCTTTTTCATTCCAAGGCATATCAGAACAAAAGCGTCTCCTCTTCTCTCTCACTTTTAATAAATTGGGAGTGGGATGGTTAAGAGTGTCATAGTGCATCAGTAAAATGGCCCTTTCGCACCACAATATTGTCATTTTAAGTTGTGGAGAATGAAAACTTGCCAGTAGGACAGTGTCAGAAAACCATGCCCCAGTTGGGAAGCAAGGGTGCAGCTCCACTGCAAACAGCCCCCTCTGAAACAAGAAAGGATGGAATGACCGGATGTGGAGGCGGCATTGACCAGCTTGACCCACAGAGAACCGAATTACGAGGACTGGGTCGCCTCCCTCCCTTCACCCCAAACCTTCTCTGACTGCTAGGGCTGCACCACTGCAATGCTGCCAAAGCATGTGCAGAGTGTCTTTCTGTTACTCGGTAAACAGAATCAGATGGTCCAGATGCCTTTGTGGATTAGTGGATGAGGGTTTGGAGTGTGGTTTGGGGAAGGGACCAGGGGCTCTTCTTGGGCCTTTTTCTTCACCCAATGAACTTCTCCCTGGATGACAAGTTGCGCTGGAAATGCCTTTGGCTTTGGCTGCTGCGGTTCACAACTCGCTTCCCACCTTTTCCCTCCACAGCGGAGCTCAGGGGCTTTGAACATTAAAGCAAGGGCTCTACAGCTAAAACATACAAAAGGTTAATGTTAAAAAGTAATTGAACTGTCAATAAGATTAAAAACTCTTTAAAGCATGGCATTAAAAATAATAAGAAACCATGTAAACACACTGGGATGAAAAGCAGGGCTGGCTGCAGTTGCTGCATCGGAGGCTGGGAAACATTAAGGGCCCCTTGTTTGGGGCAAAGTGGCCGCAGACGCAGAGAGACGGTCTTCGGGGGGAACAGCTGCTGAGAGAGGTCTTCTTCTTAGTCTCCCCTTGGCGTGCGGCTTGGCTGGCTTGCGGAGGGTTTTTGCAGATCTCAGTGGTTGGTGGCCTGCCTGGAAGGATGCCTCCAGGACGCTCTGGAATCTGGATGGTCATGTCCCTTTAAATGATGGATGCTCTGTTGGTCTCAAACTGTTTCTAGCTGCTTCCATCCTGACCAGGAGCAGGACTTTTGCAAAGCTAATGGACCTTGCTCACCCAAACCAAGCCACCCCTCTGATAGTTTGCAGTGCAACAGGAACAACTTGCAAACACACATTGTCACTTGCAAAGTGCAGCTAAACTGTGAGGGAGAAGGGGCATGATGGGTGTTGTTGTCCCTGCTACACCTCTGCCCCACACCCTCTTTTTGGGGTCCTTGCAGCGGTCAGAGGAACAAGAGGGAGATGCTTGAGGCCGAATCAGAATCCTGGGATTTGTGGTATAATAATAATAACAATAATAACAATAATAATAATCCTTCTGCCAAAGAGCTCTAGTCCACTCCCCTTTGAATTGCAGAGACCACATTTTACTCCTCAGTCCCTTTCTGCTTGGGGTCTGTAGTAGTTCTGTAGTAGTTCTGTAGGGGGTGTAGTAAGAACATTGCTACAGCTAGCTTATATTTGATGATTATTGGGTAAATGGGTATACTGTATCTCAGCTTTATATGTCTGGGGTTCATTTATTCTGTTTGTGTGCTCATTACACTCCAGTGGTTTGTTTGTTTGGCACCAAGAAGAGGGCACCTCCGAGGGCAGCAAACGCAGAGGAGGTTGTGGGAGCAGATTGGTTGGCACCCCCTAACCCCCCTCCCTGTGGCCTGGGACCTTCCCTCTTGCTGTGGCCTAGAAGACACCCCTGACACTTTCTGTCCCAGCCCCTAATCCCTGCCCACCCTTTTGGGGGCTTGGCACTGAGGATGGGGGAGACCCCACCTGAGTCTCTGCTGTATTCCGGTGGAGGGGGGCATTCTGTGCTCTGTCTGTGGGGCCCAAATGCCAGGACTTTGGGGGTCCCTACCCCTTCACACACATCATCTGTGCAGCCTGTGGGAAGGGAGAGGGTCTTGGCAGGGGGTTCTGGGCCTCCGGCTGCATCCTGGGGGACTCTGCAGTGGATGCTCCTCCTGTGCCCACATCCGTGCCCTGGGGCTCCTCTGGGGCCCTGGGTTGCCTTTTCACAGTGCTTGAGGATGCTGCTGGAGAGAGAGAGGTTTCCAGGCTGGAGGAGTGTGTGTCTGTGTGTGTCTCCGTCTGTGTGTGTGATGCTGTTGCACCTGCAGGGCTTTGGCAGCAGCCATAGTAGGTGAGTCAGGGGTCTGGAGGCAGGAAATTCCCCCCCCCCCATCCAGGGCTGGGGGCACAGGTAGGGACTGTTCCTGGGTGCCAGCCTCATTGGCCCTGGGCCTGGAGCAAAGCCCCCATTGCCCCCCAGTCCAGGCACCAGCATCCCCCATTTCGGTCCCTCCCCAGTTCCCCCTCCCTCCTCCTCCTCTTGCTTCCCTTGTCTTCCTTGTTGTCTTCTGACTTATGGTGACCTTAAAAGGAGACCCTGTCATGGGGTTTTCTTAGCAAGATTTCCTCAGAGCTTTTGCCCTTGGCTTCCTCCGAGGCTGAGAGAGTGTGACTCAGCCCAGGTAACTCAGGGGTCTCCATGGCTGAGTGAAGGGGATTCGAACTCCAGTCTCCAGTGCTGGAAAGAGCCGGGTGGGCCGCCTGGCTCCTTCTGACTGAGAAGACCCCAGGGAGGCCTTGCCTTTGGAAGGGAGGTGGCACAGGGGTCCCCCATGGAAAGCCACCGTGGGAGGGGGAGAGGGCTAGTGGGCTTCCATCCGGAGCTGTCATTCCTATGCACTTTCCAGTTAATGCCAACATACAGCCACAGACCTATCATCAGAGGAGGTGAGCCACAATGATCTGAAAGCAGAGTGCACCTTGCAGAAAGTGATTCTATGACTTTTAGCTGCCACATCGTAGCTTTTGATTGAGAGTTCCTGCATGGCAGAATGGGGTTGGGCTGGATGGCCTTTGGGGTCTCTTCCAACTCTAGGATTCTATGATCCAGTGGGTTTCCATAGTTGTGCAGGGATTCGAACCCAGGCCTCCCAAAGGTCAAGTCCGGCACTTGAACCATTATGCCACAAAGGCTCTAGAAACAACATTTTCTTGCCCAGATTCCTTCCCAGGGGTTGGGCATCATTGCTTCGCTCTGAGAGAAGAGTGTGCCTTGCCCAAAGCTGTCCAGCGGGCTTCCTGGTCATGCAGGAGGAGTCCTAGGCCCAGACTCCAACCACTACGCCTCACTGCCACCCCTGTCCCTGGTCCCTCTTTGCACACAGCTGAGATAAAGACAAAAGCCATTTGTTGCTGTTAACACTCCAGAACCCCTTTGCCCTTGAACTCTTTAAGAGTTGCTTTTTACTTCCTTGTTATTCAAATGTAACTAGAATGTTGTTGTTGTTGTTGTTGTTGTTGTTGTTGTTGTGTGCTTGTTTAAAACACACATTAAAATAGCCCAAACTGCAGGCTTTGCATACAAAACACATATAGTTACTGAGGTGACACACACCCGAAACTGCTAATTCCTCAAAAAGAGCAGTTGTTGCCTTTTGTGACACTAGACTTTTGATGCAGCTTGATAGTTGTTGCCAAAACCAGGTCTAATTAATTACAGGCCGTTTGTTCCTGGCAATAAAGTTACTTGCAAACTCTGCCTTGACCCTTTGGCTGCAATGGAGGAAATTCCTAGCAGAGGGAGCCCTGGCAAAGTGGCAGGAATACTACTACTACTACTAATAATAATAATAATAATGTTTATTTATCATGCCCTTTCCATCAAAGGATGGAACATGAAGCATATTATATACAGCCAGCCCTCATTGTCCACGGATTCAAGTAACCATGGTTTGAAAATACTGGGACAAGTATGAACTCCAAATAGCAAACCTTGGTTTTCTATTTTATGTCAGGGACACCATTTTGTGATGCCACTGTATTTAAGGGGACTTGAATATTCACAGATTGTAGTATTCGCAGCTGATCCTGGAGCCAAACCTCAGCGGATAAAACGGACCCCCTGTAATAACAAAACGGACAATAAAACACAACACTATAACATGCTAAAATAATACAATACTAGCCCACCAGCCGAGCGCAGTAGGGCTCTGCTTCACGGAGGAGCCAAGCTGGACCAGACCGAGACCTTCAGCCGGTCCTGGGAGCCAGGACATTGCTTCCTCTGGCCAGTCCAGCTGACCCACTCCAAGGATGCCCTTCAAGGATGGATAGATGCCTGGATGGATGGATGGATGGATGGATGGGTGGCACTAACACTGAGGCAAGGGCGCCACCTGCTGGCCATCCTGCAGAACTGTCCTGCTCAGCTCCAGGATGGAGAGAAGAAAAGGAGGAGAGGACTGCTCTGGGTTTTGACCTTGCGGCACCTTTGAGACTAGTTGAAATAAAGAAGTGGGCAACATGAGCTTTCGTAGACTTCAGCCTATCTCCTGAGATGCATTCAGTGGAGGAATGCATCTGAGGAAGTAGACGGAGATCTATGAAAACGCACGCTGCCAACTTTTTCCTTTCTTTCAGTTAGTCTCAAAGGTGCTGCTAGAAGATCTCTCTACAAAGGACCTTATCACACGAGAGAGAATCCCACTTGGAAACAGGATTTGCAGGTAGAAAAAGAATCTGCAAATGCGGAAGATCTCCCAAACGGAAATAACACAAAAATAAAGCAAACGGAAAGTGGGCAAAAACAACACCTTTTTACTTTTGGGAACTTCCTGAGTCGTTTTTGTCCACTTTCCGTTCGCTTTATTTTCGCATTATTCCAAAAACTGGGAGAAATGTGTCTGAAAACCATCCTGCATTTGCTGGTTTTTCCCTCCTTCTAAAATGCTGTTTCTGGGTGGGATTCTATCTAGTGTGATCATAAGGCTGATCATGGCGGTCCTACAGACTGACAGCGCTATGCCTTTCAGTTCTGCCGCTGTGAGTTTCCATGTCCTGCGTCTTGTTCCCGGTCACTTTATGGCCGGCTGCTTCTGGGGGGCAAAGGGGAGGGGGCTAGCCTTTCTGTCTGCATAGACTTCCCCCAGGACCATTATTATTATTATTATTATTATTATTATTATTATTATTATTATTATTATTAAACACAGCGCTGTACATACAAGCAATAAAATCAGTAAAAATGAAACCTGTCAATGGTGTGAATTCTACCAAATACATATAAAACAATAGATAATAATACGAGACAGACTTAGACAAAATAAGCAGACAACAAATTAAAAAGATCAAATATCAAATCAAATCTCAGATCTCAGGCAACCATCGGATAAACAACGGACCAGTTCCATCAAGGCACAGAGCCATGACTCTTCATACAGTCAGCTCTCCAGATCCACAGATTTTTTAACGCAAGGATTCAAACGTCTATGGCTTGAAAATCTTATATGTATACAGACACACACTCCAAAAAAGCAAACCTTGTTTTTGTTGTTTTATAGAAGGGAAAGCATTTTCCTTTGCCATTGTATGTAATGGGGCTTGAGCACCCATGGATTTTGCTAGACCCAAACCCTCGCAGACGCCAAAGGCTCTCCCCCCGCCTTGCATGATTCCCCAGACATTTCCCCGGCGAAGGGGCCAGGCGCACCCTTTTGCAGCCTTTGCTTGGCCTGAAGGAGGTCTTCCTGGGCGTGTGCCTTGGGTCACTGTGGACCTCCCTGCATTTGTAAAAAAGGGACTGTAAGAAGCGCCAGGAAGACTCAAGGGAGGCTGCTTTGCGGAGGGACTGCGCTGGGTCTCTGCCACCCAAAGAGCACATTTCAGCTCAAGTCTCTCCTTTCACCTGTTCCAAAAATATTTGTTAAAAGGTAAAATGGAGCTACCAGCAGAAGAGGCACATAAGGTGCTTTCTCTGATGTTAGGCTCTCACTGTGGAAGAGGCAAAAGTGCTGACCGTAGAGAAGAGTGCTCCTGAGCATGTCTGGATTGCTTTCCCTGCCCAGTTCCCTCTCTACAGGAGCCAAGATCGAAGGGAAGGCCTCCCAGCTCAGCCAATGAGGCTCTTTAGTGCCATCCCTTCCTAGAAGTCAGACCTTGCAAGAAACTTTCACAGGAAATCAAGGCAGGGAATTGTAATCCACTGGGAAGAGGTTGCTGTTGCTGTTGTTGTTGTTGTTGTTGTTGTTGTTGTTGTCATGGGCTATCATAGAATGAGAGTCCTCCAGGGCCCCTCTGGTCACCCAGAGCCCTGCTCCGCTCTTGCAGACTCAGGACAGCAACTCCCATGCCTTGACTGCCTCCATCCCGGTCGCCTGGCCCTCCTCTTTTCCCACTGATTCCCAGTTTGGTTCATGATATGTCCAAAGCTGGTGCGTTGGCAAGGAGGGAGGTTAGCTCACCAAGGAGGTCATTAGCAGGTTTTGGCATCACTATAAAGAAACGCTTTCCAGTTGGTCTCCCAACAATGGAAGAAGAATGGCATTCTGCAATGAGCCCCAACCAAAGATGGGATTATCCTGTGATAAAGTCCTCCATGAAAGCAAGTGTGAAGTGATGCTCTCGGGAGCGACGGTGGTCCCAACGATGGGGCAAGACAGGGATTAAAATGCCAATCCTGTGGCAGCTGCCATTAAAAAGTCTGTTGGACTTGATTAGAAACGGGATCAACAGCAGAGCTGCCAATATCATGCTCTCCTTGCACAAAGCTGTGGTTTGACCACACTGGAGTAACTGGGAGTAATGTATACAGCAGTTTGGGCTGCCAAAGCGCCAAAATGATGGAGGGGCTGAATCAGCTCCCTTTGGGGACAAGGTTACGGGCTTTGCTGCCGTTTTAGGTTAGAAAAAGGCAAGTTAGTAGAGACGTGTACCTTAAGGTCATTTCTGACCCGCAGTGACCCACCAGTCCTGCAGCCACAAGGTTGTGGGTTCGATCCTGCAGGGCTCCATGGTTGACTCAGCCTTCCATCCTTGAAATGAGCCCCCAGTTTGTTGGGGCCAATTGTCTCATGGATTATGAACCATGAGAGAGAGCTGATTTCATTGATAAATGATATAAAAATGCCAATGCCATTGGGTATTGCTATTGCTATCACAGGGTTTTCTTGGCAAGATTTGTTCGGAGGGGGTTTGCTTTTGCCTTCCTCTGAGGCTGAGAGAGTGCGACTTGCCCAAGGCCACTCAGTGGGTTTCATGGCTGAGCAGGGATTCAAACCTTGAGCTTCCATAGTCAAACGCTCAAAACACTACACATCTCTGGCTCTCTTTTCCATCTGTTCAGTTCTAACTTGGGACTAAACTCCAGAGCAGACCCATTGCCCCCACTGACATGGAAGCCGTCCTGCGTTCCTGCACACTCTTCTCTCTTCACCATTTAATATCGTCTTTATTTGTCTCTCCCTGAGATGAATGGGGCTGTTTTGGTTTCTGGTGGGGGGGGGTGTTCTTTGTTTTTGCCCTTTGGGGTGACTGGGGAGAAAGGAGCCCCTGAAACTCTCAAGCCGTGGGGAAGCTGCTCTGTCCAAACCCTGGCGGAGGTCTGGGCTGTCCGGATTAGAAAGTCCACTTTGCAAAAGGCCAGCAGAAGCCCAGACCCAGAGGCCTGGGGCAAAGTGGGCTTGGCAAGCCATGGGGAGGCTGTGGAGTGGGCAACCCCAAACCATGGAGGGCCAGCGTGGTCCCTCCACCTCCAGGGACCAGGACAGGGAGGGACTGGAGAAATGGGGGGTGAGGAACGCAAGTGGCAACCCTCTTTGGAAACTGAAAAGTGAGTTGTGATTTGAGTTGGGGAGCAAAGCCTGGCTCGGTGGCACAGGAGGCATGAATGGAACCCCAAAAGCAACCATTTTAATTGTTGTAAACCGCCCTGATCTTATGGAAGGGCGGTATATAAATAAATTTTTTATTATTTTATTATTAACCAGCTGGAGCTCCTGTCACCCAGATGGACTAGGTGTCATCCTTGGTCCCTTGGCCCTGAGCCGCCAGGGGGGACAGTCTGACCTGCCACCCTCCATGTTGGCCAAACCTGGGCACTGGACACCCCATGCCTTAGCAAGGTCTATGCAGTCACGGGGGGGGGGGGGGGTATTGCTCCAGACCAAGGGCCAAGAATGAGGATGAGGATGTGTTACATGTCCTACATATCCTACATTTCTTAGGTTCAGCCAGTCTGAACACTGATGCCCCAGGCTAACAGTTTGAAATTGTAAGAGAGTAGATTTTGGTGGGACATTAGAAGGCACTTCTTGACAATGAGAGCAGTTTGGCCATGGACTCAAGTGGTGGGTGGTCTCCTTCTCTGGGATGGTCTCCTTCCAAAAAGAGGCTGGACATCCACCTGCCATTGGAAATGCTTTGGCTGGAGCTCTGCCCTGATCGGGGGGGGGGGGGGGTTTGGACTCTATGGCCCCTGAAGCCCTTCCAATTCTGTGGCTCTGTGGCACGATGCCTCTGCTTCCTCTCCTTCCGAGTCTACCTCTCCTCTGTCTCTGTTCCCTTATCTCTCTTCCTTGGCTTCTCTCCTGTCCTCCCATCCTCCCTTCCATGCCAGAGGTCAGTGTGCCTCCTGCCTGCTTTCCCCGTTGCCAGGGCAGTGCTCCTGGACCTGGCCATATTTAGGCATGAAATCCCTGCTGCTCCAGCTCCCACCGCCAGGACCCACAGCCGCCCCGCTGCCTCCTTCCGCCAACTTTCCCCCTGTTTTGCTGTGGTCACTGTCCATCCGTGTCTAAGGACCAGCCCTGCATGCCCCATGGCATTGCCCCTTTGCCTGGCACAGGTCATCAGCTGGTCACTCCCCACCCAGGCAGACGTGGTCAGTGCCCGTGGGCATCCGCTGTGTTTGGCCTTGGCCCATGGCCTGGTGGTGAGTAGCAGATGTGCCCGGCCTCTCCTCCTGCCCAGGGTTTTATCTCACCTGGGGAGACTGGTGCTGCCATCACCTGGGAACCCACCAGGAGGGCAGCAAATGCCCCCCACACATCCCCCCACTGGGCCTGACAAGGGAAGAGCAGTGGATTCGGTTCATTTCTTTGTTGTGTTTCCCCTTAAAGAACTGGGCACTGGGGTCTGTCCTGCCCAGAAAGCCCTTGCTAATTCCACACATTGGGCGGGGGGGGGATGGCATCGGAGCAAGCAATGCCCTTTGTGCATGCTCAGTGATTCCCCTTTAATTTGTGTGTGGAATGCAGGGGAGTTCTAGGCAATTGCTGCCAACATCCCTGCAGGGTAGGGCTCCTTCCCTTGCAGGGTTCATCTCTCAGGGGTTTGGGGGGCTAGCAAGTTATGGAGGGGGCCACTGAAGTCGACCTTGAGATACTGCTGTTGTTTTTGGGGGGGATCAGGTGTGTTGGGTCCAGATGCCAGAGGATGCCTGAGCAGAAGCTGTGACTGAGGACATTTCTCCTGTTCTACTCATTCTCAGTGCTTGGGAAAGTTACTTTCTTGGAGTATGCTCCCTGAGTTCAGGGAGGAAACTCCAAACAGCAACAAAATAGTAATGTTCCCAAACTTTTGCTCGGGGGGTGTGTGTTGTAAATTCTGCCCGGTGGCAATTACTAATCCCAAATTGGCAGATAATGTTGTTCCATCTTCATTCTGAGCAGGAAGGAGAGCTTCGCCCAATCCTGGTGTTTGGGGGTTTCCTCTGGGAAGAAGGGGATTCCCTGTACATGCTCAGAGGCTAGCTCTCCTTGGCCAGGGTGACCAGATGTCCTCACCACAAAGGAGGACAAGGCACCACAAAATGAAGGACATGCAAGAAAAAGTGTGGGACAAGACAAAAAGCTACACACACTAATATAAAATATAAATTCATGCTTCTTGGTTGTTCTCAAAATGGAGGACATTTTGAAATGCCTCCTGGGCAGAAGGTTGAAATGTAGGACATGTCCTGGGAAAGGAGGGTGCCTGGTCACCTTGTTCTTGGCGCAGTTTGGGCCTGGGCCTTGACTTCAGCAATGCTTCTCACTGGCACCTGAACACTTGGATCTCCTGAAGGCTGGCCCTGGGTGCGAGTATATGTGTGTGTGTGTGTGTGTGTGTGTGTGTTGGGTCCAGAGCACCTGTCAGCCCCACCTGGCTCCAGAGCTCTTTCGCAGTGCTAAGGGTGCCACTGAGCATGTGCAGAGTACCTTTGCCCCTATGCATTCCCAAGGCTTTCATTGCTGAGGGGCCCCCACAATGTTGTCCCATGGCTGTTTCTCTCTGCCACCCCCAGCCTTGCAAAGGCTTTGTAGTCTGACAAAGTGGGAGGGGGCCGAGGGTCCGTCCTTGGTCTCCCCTTGGTCTCGGATCTCTGGGTTGGGGGAGAGGCTGGAGGGCCGTGGGGCAGGGGGCCTGGGGGGCCTTTAAGCAGATTCTGGGAAGATTGCACTCGGAGGGCTCCAAATCCTCCTCTGGAAATGAGGTCAGAACAGCTGCGTGTCCAGTTCTCCCACAGCCCCTTCTCTCCCCCTCAGTGAGGCTTGGACCTTCACGTCTTGGCTGCAAAGTCTGCCCCCAACCCACCCACCCCCCATTTAGGAGGCCTCCTCCTCCATCTCTCCTTCCCTTCCTCCTCCCCTCCCTCTTTTGTTCGTTTGGGGGGAATGAGAGAGGCTGCCCTCCTTGGTGCCAGCCATTGGGTGCAAAATAGCAAAGGACAGCAGCTGGAACTTGGGCTTCTGCCTCCCACAGATGGGTGTGTTTGTGTGCGTGAGATAATCCCCCAGTTCCAGTTGTGCCGGATTAGCGCCACAGCTGTTAAAAATGCTCTGGCGGGATTATGTCCTACCCGGCCTCATCATAACCCCCCCCCCCATCCTTCTGCCCACTGCAATGCCAGGCTCTTTCCTGTGTCTGGCACCATGACCCATGCTGCGCAAGAGGCTAATGCGAGGGAGGTGCCCATTAGGATGTGCGATGACACTGAGCATAATCTCACTGCTACAACCACAACAGAAACTGCATATGTGGAAGAAGGGGGCTGAGAGAGCGTGGCCTGGCTAAGGGGCACTGGGGCTGGAGCCGGCCCCACACCAGCCTCCCTTGTAGGTCTCAGCCTTTGCATTGCAAAATCACCCTTTTGGTAGCAATGGTGATCTACCTCCCATCCGTTCCCACTTTGAACCGATGTTTGAGTGTGTGCAAGAGAGAAAAAGATGTGGCCAGGGCCAGACAGAGAGTCAGTGGCAGGGCTTCGCTCGAGGGTCTCGGACCCCTTTGGCCAGCTTTCCTTGGGTCATTGTGGGCGACTCTCCCCACCTCATAGAATCATAGTCTCTTTCTTCTCCCCAAAGGGCTGCGCTGTGCAGGAAAGGGACTGCTTCCATTGCCACACATTGTCCTCCTTGCTTTGGGAAGGCCAGTGACCCTGGTCTCCAGCCCCTAAGGCACAGTTTAATGCCACCTGCAGAGACTCTCTTCCCATCCTTTATCATGCACACAGTGCTATGGCATACACACTGCACATCTGTAGCAGTTTAGTCTCACTTTAATTGCCCTCGCTCTGTCCTGGTTCATCCTGGGATTCGTAGTGAGGGGGCCACTGCCACTCTCTGGTGCTCCCCTTCTTCCCCTTCCTCTGGAGTCCTGAAGTGGGGAGAGGGATTTATGCCCCCCATTTCTCTCCCCCCCCCAACTCCAGGCAGCTGCTTCCTCTGCCTGGTGGACGTGGTGCCAGTGAAGAACGAGGATGGGGCCGTCATCATGTTCATCCTGAACTTCGAGGTGGTGATGGATCGGGACCTGCTGACCAGTCCGGTCAAGAACACCAACCACTGGGTCTCCCCGGCCGCTTGGCTCCCCACAGGTGCGTAACATGGCTTCCTCCCCACCGTTGCCCCACTGGTTGGGTCATGAGGGAGCTCTCTAGGGGTGAGGAACGCCCCCCCAGCCCAAAAAGAAGGTCCAGTGGGTGCGGCTGTGGGCTGACCACCTCAGCCAACCCCGACCCCCAGTTCCCACAGAGGAAGCCCAGTTTTCTCCCAGTTCCATGGATGTGACAGCAATTCCACTGATGCTGAGCTGAGCCTTGCTGCCTTTTCAGCCCTGAGCTGAGAAGAGTTACTTAGAGTCATAGAATCATAGAGTTGGAAGAGACCGCACGGGCCCTGATCCAGTCCAACCCCATTCTGCCATGCAGGAAATCCAAATCAAAGTATCCCCAGCAGATGGCCATCTAGCCTCTGCTTAAAGACCTCCAAGGAAGGACACTCCACTACACTCTGAGGAAGGAGTGCCTTCCACTGTCAAACAGCCCTTACTGTCAGGAAATTCCTCCTAATGTTGAGCTGGAACCTCTTTTCCTGGAGCTTGCATCCATTGATCCATTGGGTCCTATTCTCTGGAGCAGCAGAAAACAAGCTTGCTCTCTCCTCAATGTGACATCCCTTCAAGTATTTAAACAGGGCAATCATCATATCACCTCTTGATCTTCTCTTCTCCAGGCTAAACATCCCCAGCAGTTCCCTCAGTCGTTCCTCACAGGGCAAGGTTTCCAGACCTTTCACCATTTTAGTCGCCCTCCTTTGGACATGCTCTAGTTTCTCAATGTCCTTTTTGAATTGTGTTGCCCAGAACTGGACACAGTATTCCAGGTGGGGCCTGACCAGAGCTCTGGTCCCAGCAATGATGGGGCACTGGGGATTCTGGGGCCAGTAGTACAAAAAAGGAACTTCTCCAATCCTGGTCTACCTCCAGACCTTAAGCCAGTGCTCCACCTTATTTATTTACTCATGTGGCATGAGGAAAAGGATGAGGATGTCTTCCAGCTGGGATCCTTCCTTGTTTGGGCATCACTTCTTCCACCTTTCCTCTTACAGCAGAAAGAGAAGGGCCTATTATATTTGATGAATTCATTAATAAATATCCTACCTTTCTGCCAATATGGGACCTAAGGTGTTCACGACACAAAACGAAAAGTAAAACAAAGTGCAGCTAAAAGCAATAATAATACTAAAAATAATGTAAGCAACAACAACCAGATAAACATCCTATGAAAAACAGAGCAACCGTTTAAATGCAATTAAAATGTAACATTGACATCACAGCATGCTCACATGCAAGACCTGTTAAAAGACCCATTAAAAGAGCTTCTGGTGGTGGGTATCCCCTTCCTTAGCCAGGCTGGTCCTCAGGCAAGAGACATGTGTGCTGGAAAACTAAACCAGCTCCAATTAAAGTAGAGCCATTCAGTCAGCTGAGTCAAAACAAAGGCAGATCTAATTGAGGCAGTGGTTCTGTTCAAGCTGGGACTAAAAAGGAGGACTGAAGGTGTTGCCTGCCCCACCTGAAGCCTTGCCACCTTGGTAGAGCATGGCAGGGCAGGAATCGTCTGCCTGTCCAGATGTGGTGAGACTCCAAGCATTCTGCACATCAGCTGCGCTGGCCACAGGGATGCTGGAACACGCGCTCCCAACAACATCTGGAGAGCTGTGCAGTTCTCATCCCTGTGCAATAGACCTCAGTCTCCACAGGAGGAGGCGCTGAGAGACTCTGAGGGCCACCTGTGCACCACAATGAGGCAGCGGAATAGGACTCGGTGGAGGCTGCAGTTACAATGGGGTGCAAATTGAACATGGACCAGTCCAGGCTTCCAATGCATTGTGCCCGGCTCGTGAGAAGCTAACAGCAGGCCAGCTGCTTGACGCAGGGTGCCTTTGGGGGTGCATTCCTGGCAGGGGCTGGACTACATGCCCTTTGGGGATTCTGTCCAGCTCGATTCTGATTCGAGATGTCCATCTCTGTCAAGGATGCCTTTAGCAGTGGCAGGGGCTGGAGCAGTTGGCCCTTGGGTTCCTCCCAGCCCCATGATTCCAGGTGGGCTTCTGGAAGGTCAGACTATCCAGATGAGGCTTTTTGGGGTGTGTCTTCCACTTCCTCTAACTGCCCCCCATCTTGTCCGGTGTTTCCCCTTCCCAGGCCGTGGCAAGTCCTTCCGGCTGAAGCTGCCGGCGCTGCTGGCTCTGGCGGGCAGCAAGCAGTCGCTCCCACAGGATGACCCGGACGAGGCAGTGGTGGTGGACTTCTCCAAGCAGAGCAGCGAGTCAGTGGCCCTGGACGAGGTCACCTCCTCCCTGGACAACCATTGCCTAGGATGCGGGGGGCCTGGGGAAGACCGCCAGGCCCTGATGCAGTCCGAGGGGGAGGAGAATGGAGGAGGCGGAGGGGGCTTGGAGCCCCCAGTCACCCACTCCTCGCCCCGGACAGAGAAGGCCCGGCTCAACCTGGATGCTTCCTTCTCCAACTGCAGCCTGACGCGCAGCCGCTCACGCGAGAGCTTCTACAGCGTGCGCCGGGCCTCCTCTGTGGACGACATCGAGGCCATGAAGGGCGAGAGCGATAAGGGCCGGGGCCACAACCGCCATGCCAGCACAGGTAGCCCACATGGGGAGGAGGGTGGCACATGGGAACCCTGGTGCTCACTGCCCAAAGTCACCCAAAGGCAACTGATCCATCTTTCCATCAACAACAATGGTTTTGCTCTTGTGATGAGAGAAAAAAGCATGCATAACAACAGGGAGACATGGGAGGAAGGCAAGCAGAAGATGAGGGGTCTGGAGCCCACTCTGCCCTTGGCCAACAGCATGACCCAGATGGCCCTCTCTGACTCCCCAGATCTGGCCATTGGAGGGGTTGGTTGGGACCAGGGAGGAAGGGAGAGCCTCTTCCTGAAGTCCTCTCTACCTTTGTGGTAAATGGAGGCCCACAGTGGGAGGGTGGCTTTTAATTGTTGTATTTTATATTTTACTGTTGTCAACCGCCCGGATTGGTTTCCCATAGGGCGGTATACAAATAAATATTATTATTATTAGTATTGCCCTGGCGAGGGAGGTGGGCAAGGCCATGGGGAGCATGTAAGGGGGGGCAGTCCTCAGAGGGCTTGTGGCACGGAGGAGAGCAGTGGTGGCCCAAGGGGTGTTCCTGGGACCAGTTCCAGCCCCTGGAGAGTTTCCAGGACAGAAGGAAGCCCTTCTGGCCAGTGGGCACAAATTTGGTGCCAGTCCCTGGAAGGTTAGAAAAATACTGCTGATCTTTGACATCATATCATCTGAGAAGCAGAGGACCAGTCAGGGGTCTGCTCTCTTCTCCACACCAAGAAATCATGCCCACCTGGAGTGGCACTAATGCTGTTGGTTAGGCTGGCTGGCTCATCTCCAAGGCCCTTTGGGAGAGTTATGGCAATTCTGTGCTCGCCTCAAGAGCACATGCCCAGTGGTGGGAGTGGGTCGGGGGAGATTGCAGAGCCTTTGCCCCACTCCTCTCCCATCGGCTCTTCTCCCTCTGTGCTCTCGGCAGGTGCCATGAACAATGTCCGGAGCCACTTGCTCAACTCCACCTCCGACTCGGACCTCATGCGCTACCGGGCCATCAGCAAGATTCCCCAGATCACCCTCAACTTTGTGGACTTCAAGGCGGAGGCCTTCCTGACCTCACCCTCCAATGAGAAGGAGATCATCGCCTCCAGCAAGCTCAAGGACCGTACGCACAACGTCACCGAGAAGGTCACCCAGGTGAGCCAGGCAGGAGGCAGAGGGGCAGGCGGGCATGGCATTTGTGCCCTGAAACACTCCTTCCTCCAGGCCTGGGGTTGGCACTCATGCTTATTGCCATTCTTGTGCCAAGTTGGTTGGGATGGGCCAAGGTCAAGGCCTGGTGCTCTTGGTTTTTGGCAAAGGGAGCCGTGGGAACTGCATTCTCATTACACAACTATGGCACTTTGGTTCAGCTCTGACTACCATCAGGACTCCATCCTACAGAGATCTGGTATTTAGGATCCATGGCCATAGAGCTCCGCTCACCCATCAGATTGCAAGATTCTGTGGGATGCGGCAGTTAAGGTGCCACCCAAGCCCTATAATTGTGTGGGATGAAGAGACCCAGCCGGACATCCCTTGGGGGCAGGGGGCCCTCCTTAGCCTGCAGCTCCCTCAGAGCAAACAGGACCCCCAAGCTTCACATTGTGGGAGGGGCTGTTTGCAAGTCTCCACTTTGGTTGTCTGTGTCTGGGGGGATGCATTGGGGTCCTTCAGGGGGACCCTGAAGGACCAGAGTTCTCTAAACCTGGGAAGGGCCACATGTGTCTCTACCTCCACCACAGCACCTTCCCCGCTGTCTCTGTCTGGCAGCTGCTTTGTAGGTCCAGAAGGTCAGACTGGCTGGAGACCATTTGCACATTGCACCTGGTGTGTGTGGGTTGTGTTTTTGCATGCACAGAGGTTTGTGAGCATTGCTGTCCCCGTTGCGTTCCTTCCTGGCTGGTCCCCGGGAGCAAGGCTCCTCTGAAATCCTGTGTGCAGCTCAAGAGTTTGGCTGAACCTGGGTAGAATGAAGGCCTGGGTATTTGTGTGGACCTAATGAACATACATTCACTTTATGGAATCATGGGAAGCATAGGGCCCTCTTTGGTGCTATGAGTGTGAATAATTAAAGAGGAGCATCTAGGAAGAGAGCTTCATCTTTTCCATCCCTTCTTTCCTACCTCCTCAGGTGCGATGGGATGCAGGGAGGAATAAATGGAGGTTTAAACCAGGAGTTGAGAATATCAGTTCTTTTGGGAAGGGGTCTTGAGTTTGAGTTGGGGGGGGGCGAGATCCTGCTCCAGTTTTCCTCATGTCAATGGTGTGTGTGTATGTGTGTGTGTGTGATATCTCTCTCTCTCTCTCTCTCTCTCTCTCTCTGGTGTGGCTCTGAGGAGGGGTCCCAGCTGTCTTGGGCTGGTTCTACTGTTGGAAACTTTTTGTGGCACCTTCTGCCAGGGCTGAGGCTCAACTGGGGTCCCAGTTCAAGTGGCAGCTTTGCGGAGGCTGAGAGTGATGGAGGGGGGAATGTGCCTGCCTCCCACCCCCTTTAGCCCCAATTGGGGTCTGGACTGACTGGATGGTTTAGCTGAAAGAGAGGCGGTCAGCACTGCCAGGGAGGAAGACCAGAGCAGGAGGCCAGATGAGGTGAGCCAAGCATGTCCCAGTGGTCAGTGCCTGCCGGTGACGCTTCTACATGTGCCAAGGATGATGGGTATCTTTTTGGTTTGGGAGGGGGGTGCTGGCTGGCATCTTCTGCTGCTCCTTTTGCAACCTGGATCTCCATCTCCCCCCCCCCCCTTGGAGAAAGACCTCTGGACCATTGGGAGCTGCAAGGGGGCCAGGCTGGGGCGATCGGGAGGAAACCCCATAGAGAGCCCCCCTCCCACACTCCCCACATGTGTTTGCATCATCTGTTCTAAAGGGAAAGGAAGATGGGTGGAGGGCAGCACAGGAAATGGCTCAGGGCATCATCATCATCATCATCATCATCAATTATAGTTTTTGTGGGTTTTTCAGGCTATGTGGCCATGTTCTAGCAGAGTTTCTTTCTGACATTTCTCCAGCATCTGTGGCTGGCATCTTCAGAGAAGAATGCCAGAATGACGATGCCAGCCACAGATGCTGGCGAAACGTCAGAAAGAAACTCTTCTACAACATGGCCACAGAGCCCAAAAAACCCACAAAAAACTATGGATGCCAGCCATGAAAGCCTTCGACTTTATCATCAATTATGTTTATTTCTATCCCACTTTCAGAGTGCAGTGGAGTCTCCTTCTTTGGAGGTCTTTAAACAGAGGCTGGATGGCCATCTGTCAATGGGGGGCTTTGATTGAGAGTTCCTGCATGGCAGAATGAATGGGGTGGGACTGGATCAGGGCCCTTTTTGGACTCTCTTCCAACTCTTATGATTCTATTCTATGATTTTATCATTCTTCCCAAAACTGGGAGTCAAAGTAGCATACAATTTGAAAGGTCTATACGAATACAAACATATAAAAAATGAACGTTAAACTAGAATTCGACTATTCCCAGTACTAAGATGTATTATTTATTTTCTTTCTACACCTCCTTTCTTCTCAAATTGACCCAAAGCAGCTTACAAAAAGACAATTTAGCCCTCCAGTTAAAAGGATAAAATGCAATTAGAAAAAGCAAAAACAGTTTAAAACAATATTGCCCTCTCGCCAGCCCATTCTTTAAAACAGTGGTTTCAAAACATTGGTCCTCCAGATTTTTTGGACTTCAGCTCCCAGAATTCCTGACTATTGGCCAAACTGGCTGGGGATTCTGGGAAATGAAGTCCAAAACACCTGGAAGACCAAAGATTGGGAATCACTGCTTTAAAACTTCTACTTTGAAAAGCCTGTCCGAATGAAAAGGTTTCCCTGTCCAAATGGAGGACAACAAGGATGGGCCCATTCTGGCAGGGAGTCCCAGAGTTTGGGGGCAACCTCTGAGAAGGTCCTCCTCCCTGGCATCCCCACCAGCCAGACCTGTGACGTTGGTGGGAGTGACCACCAGCCTTGGTCCCTTGTGCCTTGTGTGGTCTCTTCGAATGGCCCCCAGGGCACCTGGAGAAACCATGCCTTTCCCAGCCCCACCTGGAGAGGCGTCTGGAGGCACAGCCATGCTCACACCTGCAGAGAGAAGGAGACAGAGAGCAAAAGATGGAGCCTGCCACAGAGCTGTGGCACCATGTGGATCATGCCCTTCAGGCTGGTCAGGCAGGGGCAGGGGCGCAGGGGCAGTGGGAGCACTGGCCTGTGCCCTCCGTGCGGCCCTCTCCCCCACTGGTCCTTCCTCATGGCTCCTTTCTCCCATCACCACAAAAAAAAAAAGCATTGTGCGCTGTCCAGAAAGAATGAGGCTACCTCCTGGTACTGAGATGGTATGGCGGTATGTCTGGTCAGGGGCACGCTCTTTGCCCCTTGCTCACGGCAGTTGGCAGCTCCATCACGGGCTGAGCGCACATTGTCCTAATGAGGGAGAGGCTGCCGGGGGGCAGAGGGGTCACCTGCGCACTAATTTGCATGTATACAGACTAACACGCATGTGCTTCCATCAAAGGCCTCCCTCTGTACGCGCACAAGCCAGTTGTGTACCCAGGTGTGTGAGGCTCGCATGTGATGTAGTCACATGAGGTTCGTAGCAGAAACTCATCTGCCCATCCCCGTGCACCTGGGTGCACTCCTGCATGTTTGGCATGCTCTCCTCCACTTGCCTGCTCCAGAGATGCAATGAGAGGGCATATAAAAGCTCCAGGGGTAAATCACACCATGGCATGTATAGGTTTAGGGAAAGTTCATGCAACGTGGTTGCATGGTCTTGCACACTCAGGACTGCGCATTACTTGATGCTCACAGAGTTTTGAGACAGTTGCACTACTAATTAGTGAATTTCAGCCAGATATGCCTGTCTGTCTGCATGCCCAGTGTGCAAGGCACACCTGCATGTGCACATCCATTTGGACAAAAATACCCAGCTGCTTCCACAGTGGACCACAAAACCCTTGCTCACTTAAAGAAGATACCCACCCATGGGATTCTGGTGGTGGTGGTGGTGGGCTTGGGTCCTCTGGCTTGCTCACAGAGTTCCCTTTCCCTTTCCTGCTCCACCTGTTGTCCCCCCCCCCCCATCCATAAGGAGCCAGAGAGCAGCCCTGTTTGCCGTGGGTCATCCGTCCTCTTGCCCCAGAGCAGAGGAGAGCAGCAATGCTTCCCTGCCCTTCCTGCTCAGCATTAGTGAAGTGCTGCTGCTGCATTGATCTGTTGTCAGGAGCACGATGTGGGAAGGGTGGCCCAGCTGGGTCATACCAGGGGCACCTATGGCAGGGAAGGTCTGGGGCCAGAGAAGGCACTGCTGGACGTGCCCCACAGGCTCCGACAAGGTGGGAACCGTGAGGCTGGAGAGTAATGGGGTGCAGCATCACACCAAGTCCCTTGGAGCTGGCTCAGGTTCAGATCTTCCCCAGCTCCGCTCTCCCTCTCCTCTCTCTCAGGCTGCCTCCTCTTAGCACCATGTCCCCATAAATCCACGATTAATGCAAAATCCATAGCACAGCAGTAGATTTATTTGCATTTCCAAAGAGGCAGTCAGGACAGTCTTTGCTGCAAAAGTGGCAGAGGCTCATGGGATCTTAGCAGGGGAGGGATTGCAATCTGTCCTCATCCCCTTCTGAGAAGCAGGAACCCACCGCCAAAGTGCCCAGAGAGGTGGGCTTCCAACCTTGGCTTTAGAGGTTCCCCAGCACCCTAAAGCCTAACAAATGCATTCAAGCATGTGCTTTAAGGGCACTAGAATCTGCTTCATCGGATGCATGAAGTGTGATGCAGAATTTCTAATAAAGACACCAGTGAAGGGTGGGTTGGGAATTGGATGGAGGACAGCAAGGTCAGAGGGGAGAGAAATGCAGAAAGTCCTGGTGGAGAGAAATGAGCGAAGGTTGCCATCTTGGGCACCCATCTCTGGGGAGTGCTTTGGTTGTGCATTCCTGCATGGCAGAAAGGGTTGAACTATATTGCCCTTGTGGTCCCCTTCCATCTCCATGATTCTGTGACTCTGTGCCCAGGGCAGGCAGGAGCTCTTGCGGGATGCGCTGGAGGGACTTCAGGGCCTGGATTCAGGAGGAGGAGGACTCTCGCTTTCTCCTCCAGCCTGGCTTGGAGGGGTCCTCTGGTGCCCCCCCCCAGATGCTTCATGGAGCAGGTGATGTGCTTCCGAAAACAATAGATGCAAGTATTTCGGCTGGGAGTTTCTGCTGAACAGAGTGGATTTTGTGGGTTTTTTCTATATGGGTGTGGAGGTAGCAGCTGTTCAGTTTTCAGGAGGAAGTGCCCATTATGCCCATTAAGCCAACCTCATTGTGGGGCCATTATGCCCCATGTCCAGGCGTGGACCTCTTGGGCTGCCTGGAGCCCTGATGGAAGGGACCTTCTAGGACGGTGATTTCTGGCGGATGAGCCCAGACCACAAAGAGGTTCTCCTTGGGGCTTGGGAGGAGAAGAGGCCAGGAGCTGAGGAGGCTGCATCCTTAGCATCCTGTGCCACCATGCGCATGCCTTTCAAATGTTCTGTCCAAAGGTGAAATCATGAGGGGGTTAGGGGTCGAGGAGCTGAGGGTGCTGCAACTCCAGCTGGAAGGGTATTTTGGGCACTTGCCATCCCTCCTGGGGGAGAGAAGCAGGAGGAAGCCCCCACCAGGATGCTTTGGGGCAGTCCTTGACCTCTCCAGGCCAGAGGTCTTCTGGCCAAACAAGAGCATGGACTGCCTTGCCGAGAAGCCTCCTGGAGCAGCATGGTCTCCCATGGAGCAGGTCACAGGGACAGGTTGCTCTGCTGGACATTTCAAAGAAAAAGGCCTGTTTTGGACTTCTGGTTTAGGTAATTTGGTCAGTCCCTGGAGGGGTCACAGGACAGGAGATTGGCCCCAGACCTGCCACAGCCCCCCCCCAGACACAGTAAGGGGGGGGTCAGGGACGTAGCTAGGATTTTAGGAAGGCGGGGCAGACTAAGTGCCACCATTATAATGGGGCTTGGGCACGGTGGCGCAGCAGCACACACCATTCATTTTTCTAATACAAGGGGGGGTCCGGACCCCAAGAACCCCCCCCTTGGCTACATCCCTGGGGGGGTCTCCCCTGAGATTAGGAAGGTATTTTCTCTGGAAGTCATTGGCATCATGTAAGCATCCTGGTGCTTTGGGGGTCTGAAGTCTGCATAGCCAGCAGCTCAGCCGAGACTCTGCCTGTGCCTGAAATTATGGGATGCCTGTCAGTGTTTGGTTGGTGTGTTTTGGGGGCCGGCAGAGAGGAGGGGCTCCTCTGGGGTCTCCCTGTGGGTTTGGTCTTGCACATGTGGGTGCATGTGATTCTCTCCCATGTTGTGTTGGGCCCTCTGCTCTTTCTCATTGGGACCAAGGCCAGCAGCCTCCCTGGCCTGGCGTGGGAGTGTAGTGTCCTTCCCCCGCTCTGCGTCATGGCCTTCTCCGGCCGCTTGGCGTTGGCAGGCCTCCTTCGCAATTGTGCCAGGATTGCCCCTGAGGGTGCCAAGCAGTGAACGGCTTCACATTTTGTGAGTTTACCTGCAGATTCTCCCAGTTTGGTTGGACTTAGTGGGGACAGAAGCACCCCATGTGGAAACGGAATCAAGGGTTACCACCACTGGGAAGCGTCCGTGCAAAAATGCCTCTCTGTGGCGCTGAGCGGACATTGGCAGTCTGGGCGAGGGCTGTCCAGGGAGGCACCCGTTGGAAGGATGCTTGTTGTGCCCTGGTGCAATGTCAAAGTGTCACGGTCTCAGCATTCCTGGGTCACTATCAGTCAAGAAAGCAAGCCTTGAGTCCACACTGGTATTGTGTTGGATGTCCATAGACTCATAGGATCATAGAGTTGGAAGAGACCACCAGGGCCCTCCAGTTCAACCCTGTGCCATGCAGGAAATCACAATCAAAGCATACCCCCATTGAGTGGGGCAGAGGACAGGGAGAAAGAGGTGCCTCTGCCCGGCGGCTGGACAGTCTGTGACTGGACCGAGAGCCAAGTCCAGGGGCTCCCAGGGAGGGAACAGATGGGGGGTGGCTTCTGTTTGGGGGAGCAAACTGGGCGTTGCAAATGATCTGCCAGGTGCCTTGACTACTTGGTGGGATGCAGGTGTTTCCAGATCCCCCAGATGTCAAAGGGTCAGCAGGTGCAGAGAGTCAGCCTGCAAAGGGCTCCTGTAGCCCCCCTTTGAGGCTACCTGGAAGCATGAGCTTTCCTAGGCTGGAGCCTATTTCCTCAGAAGCAGAAGCAGAGAGGACCTCAGAAAAGCCGGGAGGCAGCAGAGGCTCCTTCTTTGGGGGTCTTTGAGGAGAGGCTGGACGGGCAGCCTTTATTGGGGGGGGGCTGGATTAAGGGCCCTTGGGGCCCCTTCCAACCCTGGGTTTCTGTGAACCCTGGAGAAGGTTCCATCATCAGGTGATGCCTTCAAGTTCCACCCAAACAAGAGGGAGAGTTTCCTGGCTGTAAGAGCAGTTTGTTGGAGGGAGGAATGGCCTCCCTTGGAGGGCTCTCCTTCTCAGCAATGGCAGCTTTGGAGGAAGGGATGATGGAGACAGGCTCAGACTCAGGGCGCCCAGTCTGGGACCCATTGCGACAGGTTTGTGAAGGGCCCCCCTTGCCCTGCTCTTGCCCCTGGGATGGAGGAATGCCCCTGGGTTCCCGGGGGGGGAGTCTCCCCAGAGATGGCCTTGGCCTTCAGGGGCCCACTGGGGCCCCTTCCCTCCCTGAGACCGGCCCCACTTCCCCCAGAGCCACCCTCCCTCCTTCCTCTGGAGAAGCAAAGGCCAAGTGGGCCAAGGCTTCCAGGCCGCAGTCTTCCCGGGGGGGGGTCCTGGGGGGCGGGGGGCTCTTTGCTGCTTCCCTTCTGGGCCTGGCAGTCCCAGAGCCATTTTCTTGGGGGGCGCTTGTCCCCAGGGCCCCCTTGTGGGTCAGGGGCCGGGGGGGTCCGCAGGGCTCCCCCTCCGTCCTCCCCCCGGCGCCGCCTGCCTTCTCCCTCGGGGGGGGGAGGGGGCAAGTGGGGCTCCCTCCTCCTCCTCCTCCTCCTCCGTGGAGACCTTGAGCCCGGTCCCCCTCGGCGGGGGGGCTTCCTGGGGGAGGCTCTGCTGGGGTCTGGCTCCAGGGCTTCTCCTCCCTCCGCCCCTGCTCCGTCCCTCGGCTGCTTGGCGGCTCCTTCCTTGCCGGCTGCCTCCCTCCCTCCCTCCCGCGGCGCTGGGGCTCTGGCTCTTCCCTGCGGCCCCGAAGCCCCTCTGGCTGGGGAGATGGCCCCCCAGGCCTCGGAGGGCCAGAAGGCGAGGGTCCGGAGGGCCGCCCGCATCTCCAGCCTCGTGGCCCAAGAGGTAGGTAGGCAGCCAGCCAGCCAGGGAGGGAGAGGCGCTCTGCACGCCCTCAGAGGAGCCCTCGCCCAGCACTTGCGCCTCCCGGGGGGCAGGCAGACAGAGTCTGTCCGGCCAGAAGAGCCTCTCGGGATCGGGCCCCGGATGGTCCTCGGGGAGGGGGAGGGGGAGGGGCCCAGCCTTATGGGGAACCCCCCCCCCGGCTGGGTCTGTGCCAACTCTGCCGAGGATCTCTCTCTCTCTCTCTCTCTCTCTCTGAGTTTGGAGGCAATGAAGGGGGCACACTGGCGAGGGACGGGGGCTCCGAATACAAGGGGGTCACCCAGGGTCATCTAGACCACCCCCAGATGGGGGGCAGGAGGAGGAGGAGGAGGGTAGTGGTGCTGGGGTGGGGACTGCGCCGCCAAAGCACCCCTGCCCTCCCTGGGCATCCAGCCCCCAATGCCCCCTCCTCCAAGGAAGGCAACCCCCCCCGCAGCAGTATCGGGGTCTCTTCCTGCCTTCCTTGCCTTCAGGGCCTCCCTCCCAAGGGGCCCCTTTCCCCCCCTTCTTGGGGGGCAGGAAAGGCTCGCCCTTGAGCCCCCTTGGCTCTTCCTCACAGCCTCCGTGGCCCTCCATCTCCCTGGGCTGCCTGCCAAAGGAGGGTCCCTTGCCCTCCCACCGGCCCTGAGCTCTGGGGAAAGGCAGGGGGGCCACAAAGGGCCCAGCCCAGGCAGCCCCCCTCCTTCCCAGCTGGAAAGGCCCCAAGCAAAGCCCCCCCCCCGGGGCAGAGGTCCATGCTTTGGGGTCCCTGGGAGGTGACCCCATCCAGCCCCCCCAAAGGAAGCCCCCCAGTTGGGACCTCTTTCCTGGGGCTGGACCCCCACCCCACCCCACCCCAAAGCTTGTGGCTGGGCCAAACAGTTGTCCTCCCCCTTCTCCTCCTTCGGGGGGGGGGGCTCTCCTCTCCTGAAAACTAACGGAGACACATTTATGAGGAACGCTTTAGGCCTGAGCAATCCCCCCAAAGATTGCCCCCTTTGCATCTCATGGCTCTTCCTGAGGGAGAGCCATTGGCCTGACTTTGACCTTGGCAGGATCCTGCTTTGGCCTCTGCCTGCCCTCTGCCCAACATGTGCCCAGGCCATGCCACTCTTGCCCCCCCCCCCCGAGGTGGTCTGCAGGCCCCCCCACCCTCCATGCCGCCCTCCTCCAGGCGCAGTGGGTCTGGGCCTTTCTGGGGAGACAGTACCATGGGGGGGGGGGGTCATGAGGGCCACCCCTCCCTTGTGAGGAAAACTTGGCCAGATCCTGAAAACCAGAGGGGCATCTGTGCCTTTCCTGGGGATTTTGGGAGAGCTGGCTTTCCATGCAGCAAGGCAGCAAAACCCTTCCTCTCTGCAGGTTTTCGAGGGCATAGATATAGAAGCATAGAATCATAGAACTGGAAGAGACTCCAAGGGCCCTGATCCAGTGCAACCCCCTTCTTCTGCCATGCAGGAACTCTCCATCAAAGCATCCCTGACAGATGGCCATCCAGCCTCTGCTTAAAGACCTCCACTCTCAGGAGGTTGCTCCTAATGTTGAGCTGGAATCTCAGCTACAGGAGCCCTCTCCTGATTTCGCAAATGCACACAAACACACACAGCCTCCTTGTTGGTTCAATGTTTGAGGCTGAACTCCTGCATCAGTCTTGTCTTGCATGGCGCCTTCTTCCTCTCTCATAGTTCCTGCCATCGCTGGGGCCCCTAATCCCACATAGGCCTCCCTACATAGAAGTCACATACCCCCCCCCCCAAATAAAACCCTTCCAAATTGAACCCAGCTTCCTTTAAGTGGGGGGACTGGTAGAAGTCCATCCAGATCTGCTCTTCCGTCTGGACTCTGGCCTGGCACTCATGCCAGAAGGACACCTGGGCACCTCTGGGTGCTGGTGCCACCCCCCCCCCCCAAAGACCACCCCTTTGTCAGCAAAGGCTGGTCAGGAGTGTCCAGTCCTTCAAAGGTCAGTGAGGGCTGCCCCTTACTCCTGGGGTCTGGACCTGGTGGCCTCAGTGCTTCTCTTTGAGCTTCCAAAAACTCCCAGACTGTTATTGCTAGTTTACTGGGCCCTCTTGTTTTGGCTGTGGCCAATGCCAACTGAGTTTTTCTGGTCAGTTGTTGGAAAGGTCTTTTCCCTGCCTTCAGGCCCCTCACAGGAGCAACTTTTGCAGCCCAAGCTTGGAAGTGACTGGTTGGTTTGTTAACAGATACAAAAACAGGGTTTGGGGTTTATGCTTTTAGCAGCCCAGTTTGGTGGAGGGGTCCATAGGCATCCCAATTCCAAGTGCCCCCTTCCCTGCCCACCCTCCTCTGCGGCCTCTTGGCAGCTGGCTTGGCTGCTCCTGCTCTCATGTCACTTGGATCACAAAAACCAGACCCCCCCCCCCCCGATGTCTAAGGCTGTGTCCACACTGGAGAAATAACCCGGTTTGGCATGGCTTTAACTGCCCAGGCTCAAGGCTATGGAATTCTGGGAGTTGGAGTTTGTTGTGGGCCCAGAGCAGAGCAGAGCAGAGCTTAAGGAAGGAAAGCCCCACAACATACTCCAACTCCCAGAATTCCATAGCCTTGAGCCAGGATGTTGAAAACCAGTGCAAACTGGGTTATTTCTCCAGATTTTGCAATGCCACTCTCACTTGCCCCTGCTTGCATGTGGTTCTGATTGCCACCTGTGCCACTTAGCATCCCACCCATAGCATCCTGGGAGTCTGGAGGAGCAAGCAGTGTACTCATAGCTTTGCACAAATCCACTCTGCTTGTGCCCTTTCTGGCCTGAAAGCTGGCACTGAGTCCTGTGCAAAGGAGGGAGGGAGGGAGGGAGGGAGGGAGGGAGGGAGATCTCATGCGCAAGGTGTGCCCCCCGCTTTCTGGCTTGTTGGTGGGGAGGGCAAGGCTCACAGGCTGGTGCCCAGGTGGGGGAAGGGGGGCACCACACCTGGTTCCCCCCTCCAAACCTTCAGGGAAGACTGTCCTGGCAGGTGGGGGAGGGCCGCTATCCCCTCTTGGGGGGGCGTGCTCTTGCTGGTGGGTGGGCTCAAAATGCCAGGAGCCCCCTCCCCTACATGAAGTGGGGCAGGCAGAGGGCAGCCCTGGCAAAGAGGAGGGGTGAGGAAGAAACTTGGGGGGCATGTGGGGAGGGGGCATTGGTGCAATTGTGAGATCAAGCAGAGCCACTGATGAACAGAAGGGGAAAAGGAATGATTTAGAAAGAAAGAGGCCACCCACCATCGAAGTGTCCCTCCTCTGGGCATCTCCAGAAATCCCCACCAAATGCAAACCCTCGCCCCCTCGTAATCCCATTGCAGACCAACACTCCCACACACATGCACCAGTAATCCCAGCTCCTTATCCGTGGAAACAAAACCGTGCCCTTCTCCCGTGCCCTTCTCCCGGCACGCTTGGCCAAAGGCCCTCCTTGGATGCCATCTGGGGCCACCTTTCCTGGGTTTCTTTTCAGTAGTTATAAGTCCCCCCACACACACATCACCACTTTCCCAGCTAACAAGAGCCTTCTCCCCCCCCTCCCACTGCCCCACTTCTTACTGGGCACTAGGGAGAAACCCACATTTCAACCCCATGGGACCCTTGTCAGCCCCCCGCTTCCTATAGGGATGCCCACTGGGGCTGGCGAAAGGTTCCCTCCAAACATTCTCTTCCTGATTGGAGTCCCGGACAGCTACTGCCTGCCAGGGGATTTAAAAGGGGCAAGGAGGCATGGTCCTGCAATGCCCGCTGCCCCAGCCCCATTTTAGCCCCCTTCAACCATCACACGAACATGCCCCGGGGGCTGAGAAGGAGAATGGCACAAAACCAGGCCTTTCAGGTCAAGCATAATGAATGTAGCAGCGTTGGTCACGCGGTCGGTTGCACGCCTTCTGTTGTATTCAGGATCATCATCGTGTATATTTAGAAACCTTCCACTGAGGGTCAGGTAGGCCCTTCCATCTCACAGGCAGACCCCCCCCCCCCACACACACACACAGACACTTCTGCCTCAGTGGGGCTCATGGGTTCTTTGTGGCAAATGGGGACAGAAGCACAGGATTGGGCAAATATCCCCTTTCTACGTAAGGGAATGCAGGGTCTGAGGAAGGGGGGGTGTTGCCAGCTGCATGTGGGGCCCCACCTGAATGTGGGCCATTTGCTCATTGCAAACCTCGACAGGCCAGTGGGTAGCCCCACTTGTTCAGCCACCACATGGTTTAGCAATGTGATTTGAATCCTTCCGCTGCCTTGGTCCACCCCCCCAGCCCTTGCCAGTCAGCCTTGGGCCAGTCTCCTGCTCTCAGCCTCTCCCCCCACATCCCCAAAACGGGACAGTGGGGAACTGTCCATAGGGCTTGCCTGTCCATAGGGAGCCCAGTGGAGACTTTGCATGGAAAAGGCAGACTAATAACAACACATGAGCAATAACTATTGCTGCCAGCTTTCTGGTGGAGGGGGGTGCTGTTTGGGGAGGGCTTTTCTTTCTTGTATTTGGGGGGCGGGGGGGGGTTTCAGTATTTTGTGCCACCCAAATATGTGTTTTGGAGTCGAGCTCCCAGGGTCTGGTTAGTTTCCCACCCTCCCCGTCTCCAGTCCTGTCCCTGCTCCAAGCTTTTCCTTAATTTGGAAGTTGGCTGCAAGAGCGGCAATTTGGGGGGGGGGGCACTCCTGTCTGGCCCAAGTGTCTGATGCTTCTTGTCTCATCGCCTGGGATGGCTGCAGAAGGGGCTCCAAGATGAAAAAATTGGGGTTTTTTTGGGGGGGGGGGGAGGGTACAGAGCTGACCAGTACGGATGGGCAATGGGCACTGGCGAGATGCCAATTCTAGCCTGGCATGAACACCCCAGCTGTGGGAAGGGAAGGGGGGATTGGCATCTACCTGGCCAGCAGTAAGTCCAGCCTTGACTTGGGGGGAGAGGAGGGTGTATGGGGGGTGGGTTTGGGCAGCCCGGATGCAAGGATGGGGTGGGCAGCTGGACTGGTCATCTGGGGGGAGAGGAAGCAGGGAGGCTGCAGCCTCAGTGTTTGGTTGGTGTGAAATTAGTTTGGCAGTTCTTTGGTCAGACTAATGACCCAGAAATTTATAGAGTTGGAAGATCCCAAGGACAGAGGATGGATGGAACGCAGGTTGGAGAAAGGAGAAGCTGCCTTTTGCTCTTATCCAGGGGCCATTGCAGCCCAAAGTGTTGGGGGTTATGGCTGGTAGATGGATGGAGGCTATTCTCTCTACTCAGCAGCAGCATCTTTGGCCCAAAGGTCTGGCAGGCCAGGAATTTGGGGTTCAGGCCATGAGCAGCATCAGCCCACACCTGCTTTTCCCCAAAAGAAGAAACCTCTGATAGATGGTGGGCTGTATGAGATCCGCCTTTGCCTGCATTGATTCTTAGGGGTACTTTAGGTGGATTTTCTGCACTGGCAGAAGCGGCTTGGAGTAGATGACCCCCGGGGTCCCCCTTCCCAACGATTCCAGGGTCCAGCCACTGCTCCAGTGAGGATCCAGCGCTCGCAAGAGGCAGGAACCGAGCCCCTGTGAACGCTCTCCTCTGGTGCGTCAGTGTTGTGTGCATGCACTCCCAGGGATCCTCCGCTTGCCATCAATCTCCTGCAGTAGCTGTCTCCTCCTTCCCTTGCTTTGCCCCCCCCCCAGCACACACTTTGGGGGGGGGGGCAAATGCCACTCCTGCAGACACACACACACACATATCCCCGGAGGGTGTGCCTTCCCCCTTCATGGCCCAGCCAAGCCCTGTCTGAGTTTTTGAGCAAAGGCAAAGATTTTGACCCAATTTGGTGCCCAGCTGGGGCCAGTTAATTTTAGCACCAGGTCCGGTGGCAGGGTCAGTGCTTAGGTAACCAGTCTGCCCCCCCCCCCCTGCATCCATCTACTGGACATCTGACTCTCCACCCCAGCTAAAAATGGGATGATGGGGAAGGAAAACATTGCTGGAGCTTAAAGAGGCAGCCCAGCTGGGAGTTTCCCATCATGCCCCACCCCAGGACAGCCATAGATGGGGGCAAGGTCTTCAGTGGGTGAGGGGTGTCTGTCCTAAAGATGCACCTGGGTGGGACCTTCACAAGGCCAAACCTCCTGGCCATCATAGGGAACCCTGTGTGCTTGGAAAGATGGAACTCCCTGGCCTCAGTTTGCCAGTCAAACACTGTGCCCATTGCTCCTCTCCTTCCTGTGCAGATGCAGGGTTGGCTATGCAGGTTGGTGGGTGCTTGTCATGCCCCCTTCACCAGCCTGTGGGGCACTCAAGTCTCACTTTCCCTGCTGCAGAAAGCAGCGTGCCCTTTGCCTTGGAGGGTGCCAGTTATGAAGGAACGCCAGAGAGGCACTGAGCATCCCTTTGACTGTTTATCCCCTGGCTTTCTGGTGTGGCTTCTCTGGTGAGGGAGGGTCTGCTGCATCTCCCCTTTCCTGAGCTACTGGGGCAGAGGCAGCTCAGGAAACACACTTCTTTATGCACCTCTGCACACCTGAGGGTCCAGAAGCCGCAAGACACTCTGCACATGCCCCAGAGCCCCAGCTAGTAAGGATGTGCTGGGGTATCTGTGCAGCTGGGGGGGGCACGGAAATCCAGTGAGGCAGGCAGTGTGGGGCTGTGCTGCTGCTGTGAAGATGCATGGCCTTTTCGCCATATCACAGTGGCCTTTGGCCATATGGGAGGGTCAGAGGATCAGAGTCCTGCTTTGAAGAGAGTGGGGTAGAACAAAGCATCTCATCTTCTGCAGCACATGCCCCTTGGCTCACTTGCTTGAGAGATACAGAGGAGCTTGCTCTGCTTAGGGTTGCCCCTTTCTCTTGCTGGCGTGAGGGTCATAAAACCATAGAATCTTAGGACTGGGTCCCCAATGGCCATATAATAATAATAATAATAATTATTATTATTATTATTATTATTATTATTTATATCCCGCCTCTCTACAAAAAGCAATCAGGGTGGTTTAGTCTGACCCCCTTCTGCCATACAGGAATATACAACTAAAGCACTTGGGGAGAGGCCCACCCAACCTGGACTGCAAAGGAGGGTCCTTCCCCAACTTCCCCATATCCTTCCCCAACTGTAGTAATAATAATAATAATAATAATAATAATAATAATAATAATAATAAACATATGTATAACAAACCACCAAACAGGGATCCCTTTATGGGACTGACCCCAATGCACAGCATGAGTGTGGCAAGCTTTGGAAGCTCCTCTGGCCTCTTCCTATGGCCAATATGGCTGCCCCTGATGTTTTCTCCACCTGTGGTGCCCAGGAGAACTGAGCAGGGGACTCTTGTGGGGGGTTCTGCCCGCATTGCCCTGCCTTGACCCAGGGGTCAAACTATGGGGCCTCTGGGTGCCCCCGCTGGGCTGAGATCTGCCCCCCACCCGCCTTATTCACCCATGCCAGCCCATCTGTATTGGAATTTACTTTCTTGCAATTCATTAGAAACTCAGGACAGTAGGAAAGATTGCTTAATCTCACCAGCAAAGCAAACATAGCAGAATATAGGTGAGCAGGAAAAACCTAGGTCCACTTAGCAATAGCAAGTACATTTCTATACTGCTTCTCAGTGCACTTAAGCACTCCTAAGTGGCTTACAAAGTGGAAGCTAATTGCCCCCAACCATCTCCTGGGAAGGATGCAAGCCTGAGTCCAGCCTGAGCCCTTTGGCTGGGACTGGACTCACAGAGCTATGGTTTTGTGAGTGAGTGAGTGGCTGCAGGACAGGCAGCACTGAACCAGTGCGCCACCTGGGCTCCTCTTCCATCTCCCAGCCTCACGTTTCTCCCAATTAAAAGGTACTCTTTGGTTAGAGTGAGAATAAAACACGTTGACTTACAAAATCATGTGTATGAAGGTATACAAAGGCCAACTTCATGTTGTAAAGAAGAGGAGGTAGAAAAGTGGACTACATTCTTCTTAAGAAAGTTTCCTTCTGCCTGCAAGGGAAGGGATGCTCCTCCGGATTCTCTCTAGGGACAAATGGAAAGGTGTGCTCTTAGGAAACAGCCGTCGCCATTTATTTGCCTCATCAGCAGCATTAGCTCAGTTTCTTCTGTTTGTCGGTTCTCTGGGTAATTTTGACTTTGTGAGGCCAGAAAATGGTGCAGGTGATACAGCTCTGTAGGGTCTCAGTGAGTGTCTGGGAACCTGGTCTGGAACTGTTCTGTCTCCGCAGCATCCTCCGGTCCAGCCATCAGCTCAGCATCATCTGCATCCGCTTCTGAAGGTGTAGAGTCGGCTTGTAGGTCTTCTCCGACAAGGACAACAATTCGTTGATCAAGGAACGAATTGCATCTTTCTCTTCTGAGAAGCCCAATGCACCATCTTGTTCTTCGATGAATTCAAGGAGAGTTCCTCTTTTGTCTCTTTTTCTTCTTTGTTTGTCGAAATGAAGCGCATGTCTGAGGAACTCTCCACCAGTTTTCAAGTTCATCACTTTGTGTCCTTGGGATGCGGGTGCCTATCCAACGAAGATAGTCTGTCCTGATCTGGTGCCTGGCTTGCGCCTCTTTTGTGAGGGCATGTAGGACTGCCAAAAGGTTTAATGTGCTTCAGGTCTGGCACTTTGCCATGCCACAGCTGGAATGGCGCCCGCGTAATGCCTTTGGCTGGCGATCGATTCTGTAAATACGTTGCCATCATGACTGCGTCGCCCAGAAACTGTTAGGGAGACCTGCGTCTGCTGACAGGCACCTGGCCATCTCTAGGAGAGACCTTAGCCTTCCTTCTGCAAAGCCATTTTGGGAAGGAGCCCAAGCGACGCTTCTTCCGTGTTGAATTCCACGTTCTGCTAAGAAAGATTGGGGGTATTGCCACAAACATTCGCTTCCGCAATCCCTCTGGATGGCTTTTGGTGTCTTCTCAAATGTTGTTGTCATTGTCAGACCATACTTCTGTAGCATTTCTTGTGCTTCGTTTTTCTGCTTTAGGAGGCAGGTGACACAAAACTTTGAACAGTCGTCCATGAAGATCAGCTCTTGAGGGTACAGAAATCGGTCCCCGAATGTCCGAATGTCCGAGTTGAAGAACTTGACAACTTCTCTGTTCAGGACTTGGTCAAAATGAAGGACTCACTGCCTTTTGTCCGGCTTTTCACAGCCTTGGGGCCTTATTTTGATCTCAGAAGCCAGGTCCTGGTTTTGTAGCTGGAGAATTGCTTTGGTGCCACGATGTCTGTCCTCATCCATGTGTCCTTGAGGCATATTCACTTGTGGAGTTGAAAGGTCTACTCCATAGATCCCATTGCGTTCAAAGGCTTGTGCATATGCGACATTGTCTTTAGAAACTGTGCATTGTCCTCCTTTGAAGGTGATTTCGTATCCTCTTTTGCCTAGAGCCCATACACTGAGCATGTTGCCTTGTAGGTCAGGAACATACAAGGCATCGCTGACGGTGTTTTCCATGACTATACCATTTGGCACCTTGCAGGAGAGTTTGACAGTCCCTTTGCCACCAATCTTCAGATCCTCCAATCCCGCCGTCTGTCTGTATGGTCCCTGTCACACTTCTGTCAGTTTGGTCAAAATAGGATCCGCATTTGGTGGAATGACTTGTGCCGCCTGGACTGAGGATCCGTGTCTCTCTCGGTGCCTTTAGCAGGAGAGCCCTTCCTCTGCGCTCTTTCCTGGAGGGATCATTCTGCCTGGACTGGGGCTCTTGGGGAGGGGGCACTTGCTCTTGGCCCTGAAGCAGGGAGGGAGAGGCCCTTCCCTGGCCTTGCCTTCTGGCCGAGGGCTCCGCTTGGCATCCGCAGCAGGACCGATGGAAGGAAGGAAAGGCCCCCAAGGGCTTCCTAGCGTCCCCCGAGAAAGGCAGCCAGCCGGGCGCTTGCTCTGGCCGGCCGGGGCTCTTTGGCCAGGCTGCTTGGAGCTCAGCCGAGAGCAAAGGAGCTGGCCGCCTTCTTCCCCGGCCTCTCCTCCAGCCTCAGGAGCAGCTCCTTGGCAGCCTGAGGCTCCTGGCCTTTGAGGCCAAACAATCGGCTTGCCCTTGCCCTTCGGCCTCCGCTGCCGGGAGAGAGCGAGAGAGAGAGAGCCTCCAAGGCCCCGATCTCTCGGGCCGGGGAAGGAAGGAAGGAAGGAAAGGAGGGAGGGAGGCGGGCTCTCCTCTGGGCAAGGCGGGCGAGAGCGCCCAGTCCGGCTCCGCCTGGCCGAGAAGGCGAGGGAGGCCGGGGCTCCTGGGCCTGGGAGGAGGAGGAGGAAGCCGGGAAAGGGCCGGAGAGCAGAGGGGCTTCCGTCGGCTCCTGGCAGGGCGCCCCAAGTCCCTCCCCAAAGAGAGCCAGAGTTGCCCAGTCGGGGCCCCTGAGAGGAAGGGGAAGGGGAAGGGGCTCCGGGCGAGAGGGGCAGCCGGGGAAGCTCCTGGGCCTGGGCCTCTGCTCCTCTCCCCGGGATGCTGGCCTCTCTGCTGCAGCTGCTCCAGGAGCTGCCCTCCTCCTCCTCCTCCTCCTCCTCCTCCTCCTCGGACAAGGGCAGGAGCGTGCTGCCGGGCTCCCCCTCGGCTCCCCCGATGGCCGCCCTCTCGCTCTGCGGCACCTGCCTCCGCCTGGGCCGCCAGCCCAGAGCCCCGGCCAGAAGCAGCAGCAGCAGCAGCAGCCCCCGACAGAAGAAGGTAGGGCCCTCCCCTCGGAAGGGGGCACCGGGAGGGGCTGCCCTCCGGCCCCACGGAGGAGCAGCAGCAGGAGAAGGGGCCACTGACCGGGGGCCCCTTCTCTCATCCCCCCCAAAAAAAATCCTCTGGAGCAGAGTCAGGGCCGGGCCCTTCCTCTCCTTTGGGACTCTGTACATGCTCCGGGGCACTTCCTGGGCAGCGCAAGGGCTGCCCTTCTCCTCTGGCTCTCCGGGTCTTTCCTCGCCTGCCAGCCTTTGGGGCAGGGAGGGCACTCCTCCCAATCGCTAGATCCAGGCCCAGAGAGTGGCAGGGAAGGAAGGGGGATTGGCAGTGGCCCCTCTGGGCAAGGGGGCCTTCTCCTGCCTGAGATCTCCTTCAAGGGGGTGCAGGAGAGAAGGAGGGCGCTCTGCACATGCTCAGAAGCATCCATGCTCTGGTGCTGGACATGGCTAGTCCAAGTGGGTTGCAGACTCCCATTGAGGTTGACTCAATTGGGCCCCAAGGGCCAGTCTAAGACCCTTTGCCCCCCACTCTGGGCTGCCCTTGTCCTGACTTTGTGCCCAGGACACAGCTGGGTTGGGCACCTGAGAGGGCCTCCATTGGAAGCTGACCAAGTACCCCTAGTATGGAGGGGCCCTTGGCAGGCGACTGGTGTGGTCAGGCTGGGCAGTGCCAGGGTGGACTCTCCTTCTTTGGAGGCTGGATGGTCATAGGGAGTGCTTTGATTGTGAGTTCCTGTATGGCGGGAGGGGTTGGACTGGATGGCCCTTGGGGTCCCTTCCAGCTCTGGTTTTCTCTGGTTATATCTGTGTATTCCTGCATGGCAGAATGTGCCACGCGCAGGGGTTCGAGTCGGGGGGGTCTCTCTGCCAAAGGGGAGGCCTTGGGGTGTTCCTCCAACCTGTGTGCCCTCAGTGCTGGTGGTGGTGAAAGACACTCTGCACATGCTCCAGGGAGTGCTTTGCCCTTAATTCCTGCTTCACCCACCCAGATGCCTCTGGCATTATGCTGAGGATGCTTTCCATTTGCTGTTTCCCTGGACTGAGTGGCCAGGCCTTTGGAGCTGCATGAGGCTGAGAGACAGGCAGCCTCTCCATCATCGCGTTATGGCTTTGGCACCTTGAGGAGGGGTCCTGGCACTGTGCCCCCTCTTGAGCCACACACTGGGGCATGAGTGGCCCAATGGGGCTGGGGGGTGGAAGTGAGGCTGGGAGCCAGGAGGAGCCCTCCCTCCCTCCCTCCCTCCCTCCCTCCCTCCCTTCCTCCTCCACAGGCGCATTGGGCCAGGCATGCTCCAGTGTGTGGGCCGAGAGGGAGCACAGCGCCAGGACCCCTCCTCAAGATGGGGGTCCCCCCTCTCTCTCCCTGCTGGGCCTTGTCTGTCCTGGGAGGACAAGAGAGGAGGGGGATGCAGCAGCCGCCTTGTGAGCCAAAGCCACGCGCAGCTTGTCAGAGAGGATGAGGCACCCAGGGACGGATCTTGCCCACGGCCAGATTCACTCACGCTTGGCCACGCAGCGGCTGCTCCCTTGGCTTGCTCTCCTCATTGGCAGAGAGAAGGAGGAGGGAGTGCGTTGGCGCATAGGTGCATGGGAGTGCGTGCACGCTGGATGGGGGATGAATGGCCCCCTTGTTCCCAAGGAGCCCCACCAGGGATGGCCTCTGCTCCCCTTGGAGAGCAAAGAGGCTGCCAGGCAATGTTGGGAGGGGGGCTGGGGTCATGCCCCCTCTCCACAAACTCCTCTGCCTTTCTGGCCTTTGGACTGATCCCAAGAGGGACCCCAAATTCCCCCCTCCCAGCCCACAGAGTCCTCACATGAGCTGCAAACACAGGTCCAGCAATGGGGTGGGGGGCTGCCCTGGACCACTCTGACAGTGACGTCACAGAGCGGGGAGAGTAACCCCAGACTGATGGAGGCCAGTGTTTCAGATCTATAGGCTAAGAGGGGAGGCTGACCAGGCCACCCAAACCTAGGGACTGGGGCCGCTATGGGGTCTTTCCTTACACCTGAGTCTAGCATCTCTCCTGGGAGGGGGGCAGGAAGGGAGCAGCCCCTCTCCCAAATCCAAGACAGTGCATCCTGCATAGAGGTGGGTGTCGCACCTGAGGGGATCCTGCCCAGCAATGGGGCTTGGCAGGTGGTTTGCTTTGGGGGGAGCTCTTTTCCTTCACCTGGGCACTGGGGCACACCATGGCACTCCCTCCCTCCAAGGCCTCTGTCGCATCTCATGCAGAGAGAAGACTTTGGCTGGACACAGCCTGCTTTTGGGAGGAAGGGGACAGAGTGCCCAGGAATTTGGCTTGGGGGGGGGGAGGAATGATGCCAGCCTAGGGGTGCCCCTTCTGCATGCCAGCAAAGGCAGGGTTTGGGTTTCAGTAAAAGGGCTGCCCTCTGTGTGGGGCCCCTCCTGACCACAGCCAGCCCTCTCACCTGCCCTCTGCCCCGTGGGAGTGGGGGACCTTCTAGCCATCAAGGGAGGGGGGCACAAGACAGACCCTCCCTGAGAGACCCATTTAGTGCTGGGCTGGAGCCAGCATCAAAGAACCCAGCAAAGGTGCCCAAAGGCTCCCTGCCTCATAGGGATGGCATCCATTGGGTCATCCCCAAGGAAAGAAGAGGTGCATGGCACTCATCCACAAAGGGTTGTATGTCTGCCCTCCTCTTGCGTGAAGACTGCAGTGGCCGGACAGACTAGTCAGACTGCCCTCCCTGTGCCATTGCGTTGTGTTGCCCACCTGTTTTAATGCTTCCATCACTGCCCTTGCGCTTAGTAAACGAGGGACACACTCCTCCAATGTCTGTTTTGAAAGAGCCAGAAGGTGCCTCCATGACGTCACTGGCCCCCGCCATTCAGAGCTGAGCGTGAGCCGCTCTCTTTGTGCTGCAGCGTATTTGGCTGATCTGGCTCTCAGTGAGAAGGGAGCCTCTGCCACAAGAACCTCCCGAGTGGGCTTCCGCCTTATGCCAGCTGCCCAGATGATGAGTATCTGATGCTCCTGAGTCCCTCACAAGAACGGCTGGGGAAGGGTCTGTTCCTGAGACCCTGCGGAGCCACGGGCTGCTGGCAGGCAGAGTAGCCAGCCCTGGGGCTGAGTAGCCCATCCTGTGGCTCCTTGTACAACAGTTTTATGGGTCCCCATAGCTGGGAGTTGGTGGTCTTTCCCCGGAGGAAGAGGTCCAGGCCTCTGAGGAGCTCTTGGCCTCAGGACCCGGGTAGAATGGGGTGGCATCCAGAATGTGTGCATGCTGGAGATGACCCTGAGGTCCAGGAGGTGACCCTTGAGAGCTGCCTTTGGATGAGTTCAGCAAAATGGAGAAGGGGGTCAGGACTCCTGGGGGGAGTGGGCATGGTGAGTTGGCGTGGCTCCAGTGACCACAGGGCTGGACACAGGTGCTGACCTCTTCCTCCCTCGCATCCCCAGGTCCTGTCTCTGGGCGCTGATGTCCTTCCGGAATACAAGCTCCAGGCCCCGCGGATCCACAAGTGGACGATTCTTCACTACAGCCCCTTCAAGGCGGTCTGGGATTGGCTGATCCTGCTGCTGGTCATCTACACAGCCATCTTCACCCCCTACTCTGCGGCCTTCCTGCTGAATGACAAGGATGAGCCGGCACGGCGCTCCTGCGGCTACTCCTGCAGCCCCCTCAACGTGGTAGACCTCATTGTGGATATCATGTTCATCATCGACATCCTGATCAACTTCCGGACCACCTATGTCAACGCTAACGAGGAGGTGGTCAGCCACCCGGCCAAGATCGCCATCCACTACTTCAAGGGCTGGTTCCTCATTGACATGGTGGCCGCCATCCCCTTTGACCTGCTGATCTTTGGCTCCGGGTCTGAGGAGGTAGGACATGTGCCCCCCAACCTCTGGCCTTGCAGGGTGGGCAAGGCAGCCCCCTTACCAAACAGGTTTTGGGATTGCAACTCCCATTGGCTGTCATGGCTCCAGGGCTGGTGGGAGTTGTGTGCCACAACCATCTTCATAGAGTCATAGAGTTGGAAGACACCTCCAGTCCAGTCCAGTTCAACCCCCTTCTGCCATGCATCTTGCAGGCTTTCCTTGACCCACCCTTGCTTCCATGCGCATGTGCATGTGCCATGCATTCCACTGTCCCCTGAATCTGGTGAGTCTTTCCTGCTTGTTTGCAAGGCCAGCTGTTTCTTGGATGCCATGGGATGCCCACAAACATGCTTACTGCTGAGAGGAAAGGCACCAGCAGTAGATGCAAGCAGCTTAGCTTCTGCCTGTTAAATGCTCCCCCTGTTTACTGTGGCAAAGAAGGTTGTTGTCAACAGCAGAATGACAGACAGAAATTCAACAGGTGCAGACTTCCCATCATGGCAGCTATTGGGAGAAGGGGTTCTCTCTGTCAGGGCAAAGGTTTGAAGTGCGTACTGTGCTTGTGAAGTAATGCAAGGTTTCCTTCAGAAGGAAACCCTGGTGGACAAGTTCAATGCCTGTCCTGCAGCCACTCATTCAAAACCATAAGGTTGCGAGTTCAATACCAGCAAAAGGGCTTAAGCTCGACTCAGGGTTGCATCCTTCCGAGGTCATGAAAATGATTACTCAGATTGTTGGGGGCAATTCGCTTACCATTGTAAACCACAAGTTCAGTATGAAGTGGTATAGAAATGAAGCTGTTTGTTTGCTTGTTTGAAGGGAAGGAGAAAGAGGAAAAGGGGGATTGATATTGAGTCCCAGGAGCCCAAGGTATGTTGAGGGGTGTCATTTACGTACTTAGGGCACTAAAGCATAAAACTCTGGACAGCCTCTCCCAGCAGTTTCATGCATTTGTTAAGTAGCGTGGCGAACAGAGCCAATTCCTGAGGGATCCTCAGGCCAACAGCCAAGAGGTCAAGCAGGAGTCCTGGTGTCCTCTTCTCGGTCCGTCTCTCCAGGAAGAAACGGAGTCACTGCATGACAGTGCCCCCAAGTCCCATCCCAGAAAGGCGGCCCAGGAAGAGACTGTGATCGATGGTAATGAAAGCTGCCAGGAGGTCCAGCAGAGCCAACAGGGACACCCTTCCTTTGTCTAGTTCCCTGCGGAGGTCATCCACCAAAGTGACCAAGACTGTCTCTGTCTCATAACCAGACCTGAAACCAGGTTGAATTGGGTCTAGATAATATGTCTTGTCCAGAGCTGGGGGGCCATCATTCAGAACTATTGCCTAAGAATGGAAGATTAGACCCGGTTTGGCACCGCTTTTCAGCTCTGCTCTGGACCCCACAACATACTGCAGCTCCCAGAATTCCATAGCCTTGAGCCAGGATGCTGAAAAGCGGTGCCAAACCGGGTTATTTCTCCAGTGTGGATGCAGCCTTAGCTCTTGCAGATTCATACCCATGGCCTCCTTATTTCGCATGCGGTCTTCCTCTCTTTCTCCTTCCCTCTGCTTTTCCTAGCATTATTGCCTGTTCAAATGCGTCCTGTCTTCTCGTGACACAACCAAAATACGACAGCCTCAGTTTCATCCTCTTGGCTTCCAGGGGGGTCTCAGGCTTGATTTGTTCTAGGACCCATTTATTTGTTTGCCTTTTTGGCCGTCCGCAGCAGTCTCAGCACTCTTCCTCCAGGACTGCATCTCAAACAAATTTCCTTTTCCTTTTATCCGTTTTCGTAATTGTCGGGCTCTCGCACCCGTACGGGGCAACGGGGGACACAGTTGCTTGTGCAATTCTAACTTTTGTGCTCAGTTGTATCTCTTTGCTCTTTAGGAGCTTTTCTAGTTCTTTCATAGCTGTCCTCCCCATTCTTAGTCTTCTGATTTCTTGGCTGCAGTCTGCATTCAGATCTATATTTGATCCAAAGTATAGGAACTCTTTTGCTATTTCTATTTCTTGGTTGTCTAGACTGAATCATGAATATCTTCATATCTTATTAATATTAGAGACTGACCAATAATTATCCCAAATGGTGGGATCCGGGGAGGGTTTTTAAAATAATGGTGCTCTGAGAGTCTCCTTCAGGAACGCTGGAACTCTGCCTTGTTTCAATGGGGCTTTAAGCGTCTCCTTTGCCTTCTCTCGCTTTTTTAATAAGCCAGGAAGGGCAAGGATCTAACCTTGACATGGAGGGTTTCACCTCTCCAAGAATCCTGTTTGCATCCTCAGGTTGCACAAACTGAAAGGTCTCCATTGTCACTGGACACGCAGGGGCCAAGTTACATCCACTGGATCTGTATCAATTACAGCATCCAAGTCAGTGCAGATCCAAGCGACTAGATCTGCAAAGCGCCAGGCAAGGTGTTTGGAGTGGCTGTTGAGTGGATTTTTCTCTCTTGGGCTTGTGTGTGAAAGACCCCTCTGCTGGCTGGCTCTCTGCAGAGGCAATAGAAGCAGAGAAGGAGGCAATAGAGGCAGAGAAGGAGTTAGCCTTTGCTGCCTCAATTGCCACAGCATAGGCCCTAAGATAGGCTTCAGCCTGTCTTTCATCAGGTGCAGTCTGGGTTTTCTACCTCTCTCACCTTCCTTCTCACTTGTTTCATCCCCAGCTCCTTGGAAAACCAGGAGCAAGTTTGGCTCCACTGCATGAGAGGGAGTGCCTAGGAGTAATTGTGCCCATTTCTCCATCCCAGAGGTTGGCCAAGACTTTGACAGGATCGCCTGCCAAGGTGGCAGGAAACTCCCCAAGAGCTGTCAAGAGTCCATCCAGATCCATAAGCCTCTTGGGGTGGGCCATCTCCATGGGACCCCCACCCCTGCAGAGGAGATGAGTCCCAGTAAACCTAAACCCCACCGGCAGGCGATCTGTCCATGACAAGGGAACTGTCCATGCCTTCTTCACCAGCCTGACATTCTCCACCACCGGCGTTTTCAGACCAGGGCTCCTGCTGCCAAGGCAGTCCAGGTGGTTTGGGCTTCTGCTGCCCCTGCCCTGCTGCCCACCCAGCCACGTTCGCCCGGCACGTGGCAACTGCAGGAGCCTGGGAAGAAACTGGGTCTGGTCCTGAGGGAGGTACCACTTCTTTCATACCAAGGCTCTCATGCCAAGCGCAGGCAAGCTGGCATGGGGAGCAGGAGGAGAGGGACCCAGGTGTGCCTGCAGTGGGGGGGGGGGGGGGTGAAGGTGCTTCCATGGAGCAATGAGGAAGCAAGAGGGAATGCCATGGGGAGGTCAGTGCGCTGGGCAAGGTCCCCAGCTGGCTAGCCCAAATCCCGAGAGTCAGCGCAGCATGGCCCCTTGACCCATCTGGGCCAAGCCAAGAAGACCCTTTCTGGCTGGAAGGGAGATGTTAGTAAACTTAAAGAAATACTGGGTGTGATCCCATGGTCAGCAATACTAATAGAGAAGGGAGCTCAAGATGGATGGGAGTTTCTTAAAAGAGAGATACTGAAGGCACAATCTCAAACAGTTCCAATGAGGAAGAAAAATGGGAGATGTCTCAAGAAACCAGGATGGATGACTAAGGAACTTTCAACTGAGCTAAGTTTGAAACGGAAGATGTATAAGAAATGGAAAAAGGGGGAAATCATGAAAAAGGAATTCAAAGAAATAGCAGGCATTTGTAGGGTAAAGTCAGAAAAGCTAAAGCGCAGAATGAACTCAGGCTTGCTAGAGAGGTTAAGAACAATAAAAAGGGCTTTTTTGGATATGTCCGCAGCAAGAGGAAGGAGAAGGAAACGGTAGGTTCACTGCATGGAGAAGATGGCAAAATGCTAACAGGAGATAGAGAAAAGGCAGAATTACTCAACACCTTCTTTGCCGCAGTCTTCTCAGAAAAGGCAAAGGGGCTCAACCTGAGGATAATGGAGCAGAGGACAGAATAAGTCAAGAGACAGTAGAGGAACACCTTGTTAATCTAAATGAATTTAAGTCTCCAGGACCAGATGAACTACATCCAAGGGCATTAAAAGAACCGCAAATGTAATATCGGGGCCATTGGCAATAATAACCTTTGAGGACTCCTGGAGAAGAGGAAAAGTCCCAGCCGACTGGAGGAGGGCAAACGTTGTCCCCATCCTCAAAAAGGGGAAGAAAGAGGATCCCAACAATTATTGTCCAGTTAGTCTGAGATCAATCCCAGGAAAGATTCTGGAGCAGATCATTAAACAGAGAGTCTGTGAACATCTAATAATAATTAATAATAATTTGTTTTATTTATATACCGCTATTCCAAAGGTCATAGCGGTGAACAGCAAGTAAGCTAATTAGCAAGTAAGCTAATTTGCCCCCAATCGTCTGGGTACTCATTTTAGCTCCCTCCTCGGAAGGATGCAAGCCTGAGTCGAGCTTGGGCCCTTTTGCTGGTCTTGAACTCGCAACCTTCTTGTGGTTTTGAGCAAATGGCTGCAGTGCAGGCATTGAACCACTGCGCCACCAGGGCTCTAGAAGGCAATGCCATGATCACAAAGAGTCAACATGGGTTTCAGAGAAAGAAGTCATGCCAGACAAACCTTATCTCCGTCTTTGATAAAATGACCATCTTGGTAGATGAAGGGAATGCTGTGGATGTAGTAGATCTTGATCTCAGTAAGGCCTTTGACAAGGTTCCCATGACATTCCTGCAAACAAGCTTGTAAAACGTGGGATAGACAAAGTAACTGTTAAATGGGTCTGTAATTGGTTGACCAGACGAACCCAAAGGATGCTCAACAATGGCACCTTTTCATCCTGGAGAGAAGTGACCAGAGGGGTGTCCAGTGGGGCTCTGTCTTGGGCCCAGGGCTATTCAACATCTTTATCAATGACCTGGATGACAGAATTGGGGGAATACTTATCAAATTTGCAGATGACACCAAATTAGGAGGAATAGCTAATACTCCAGAAGACAGGATCAAAATTCAAAATGACCTGAATAGACTAGAAAGCTGGGCCAAAGCTAACAAAATGAAATTCAACACGGAGAAATGTAAGGTATTGCACTTAGGGCAGAAAAATGAAATGCACAGATATAGGATTATGGGGGACATCTGGCTGAATGAAACTACATGTGAAAGGGATCTGGGAGTTCAAGTAGACCACAAGTTGAACATGAGTCAACAGTGCGATGCAGCAGCTAAAAAGGCCAATGCAATTTTTAGGCTGCATCAATAGAAGTATAGTGTCTAGATCAAGAGAAGTCATACTGCCACTATATTCTGCTTTGTTCAGGCCCCATCTGGAATAATATTGTGTCCAGTTCTGGGCACCACAATTCAAAAAAGACATTGAGAAACTGGAGCCATGTGTCCAAAGGAGGGAGACTAAAATGGTGAAGGGTCTGGAAACCATGCCCTATGAGGAACGACTTAGAGAGCTGGGGATGTTTAGCCTGGAGAAGAGAAGGTTAAGAGGTGATATGATAGCCCTGTTTAAATACTTGAAGGGATGTCACGTTGAGGAGGGAGCAAGCTTGTTTTCTGCTGCTCCAGAGAACAGGACCCGGAGCAATGGATGCAAGCTACAGGAAAAGAGATTCCACCTGAACATTAGGAGGAACTTCCTGAGAGTAAGGGCTGTTCGACAGTGGAATGCACTCCTTCCTCGGAGGGTGATAGAGTCTCCTTCCTTGGAGGTCTTTAAACAGAGGCTGGATGGCCATCTGTCAGGGATGCTTTGATTTGGATTTTCTGCATGGCAGAAGGGGGTTGGACTGGATGGCCCTTGCGGTCTCTTCCAACTCTATGATTCTATGATTCTATGAGAACCCGACCTAGGCTCTCCTGCTGGTGAGAGCATGAAGGGAAGAGATGTGCCATGTGCTGCTTCCCTGGCTTTCAGAAAGTGGGCATTTCTGTGGTGCAGCTGGGCCGGAGGGAGGGTTTGGATGGTCTCAGCAGTTCCCCCTGCCCAGCCCCACAGAATTGGCTATCCTTCCCAGAAGACAGGTAATGGAGGACACTCCTTGCCTGAGGGAGCAGCCCCAGAGGCTGGCAGGGGAGGGTCTGCAGCTTCCGAGACCCTCCTGGGCTGGAAAATTGCTCTTTGCTCTGTGTGAATCAGCTCAGATGACAGTCGGTTAGTCTGTGTATTGGGGAGGGGGCAGTGGGGAGACTGGAAGCGGGGGCTACCCCACGCCTCCCCAGAGAACAACACCCCAGGCGTGGAGGGTGCAGGAAAGGCCAGCAAGGGGAAAGCCCTTGAGGGTGGCCTCTCTTTCCAAGGCTGGGGGGCTGCTTCTGGATGCATCCGGTTGTGGGAGGGCCCTGTATATATTTTAATTGATCAATCAATTAAAACCAATCAATTATCAATTAAAATATATACATTCCAAAGAGCAAACCTTGATTTTGACATTTTGTACAAGAAGTACTATGCCATTGTATTTAATGCGACTTGAATGTAGTGGAGTCTCCTTCCTTAGAGGTCTTTAAACAGAGGCTGGATGGCCATCTGTCAATGGGGATGCTTTGATTTACATTTCCTGCATGGCAGAATGAGGTTGGACTGGATCAGGGCCCTTGCGGTCTCTTCCAACTCTATGATTCTATTAGCATCCTTGGATTTTGGTATCCAAGTGGGTCTTGGAACCAAGCCCCAGCAGATACCAAGGGCCCACTGTATGTAGATGTAAACACATTTAGGCTGTGCGTATGTAATTTAAAGTTATAATTTTAATCACAACCACTAACATTACATTCAATAATATACGGAAATTACGATTTACAAGTAACATTAGTACAACAAGTATGACTGGGGATTCTCTATGGTGTGTTATAGGGGGAGGTCAATGGGTCAGTGACGCCATGAGTTACTGCATCGGGTGACACCAGCCCTAAGGATGGACTGTCCTTCTCTGGTGTTTTGCAGAAGGGACCCTGTACTGGTGTGAATATGTTGGAGTACATGGAGTGGGTGTGCTGCATGGCCTCATGGGGCCCCGTCCTCGTCCCTTGTCCTGTCATAATGAGCCGTATCCGAAAAGGGTGGCTGGTGTCTTGGTGGGAGGCCAGGGTGGTCTGTGGCTCCTTGCTTGGCGCTCCCAACGGCCCCTGCTCCCCTTCCTCCGCAGACCACCACCCTGATCGGGCTGCTGAAGACGGCACGGCTGCTGCGTCTGGTGCGCGTGGCCCGCAAGCTGGACCGCTACTCTGAGTACGGGGCGGCCGTCCTATTCCTACTGATGTGCACCTTTGCGCTGATTGCGCACTGGCTGGCCTGCATCTGGTACGCCATCGGGAACATGGAGGGCAAGACCATCGGCTGGCTCCACTCGCTGGGCAGCCAGATTGGGAAGCCCTTCAACGACTCAACGCCTCACCTGGGACCCTCCATCAAGGACAAGTACATCACGGCCCTCTACTTCACCTTCAGCAGCCTCACCAGCGTGGGCTTCGGCAATGTCTCCCCCAACACCAACCCAGAGAAAATCTTCTCCATCTGCGTCATGCTCATCGGCTGTGAGTGGCAGCCCAGGGGGCAAGGGGGCATGGCTCTGTCTGGGGCAGGGGCACATACGTACACATACACATACACACATGCAAGGGAGCATAGGTTGAGACCCCTGACTGCTGGGTGCCCATGTTCTCTCGTCTAGCCCACCTTGCAGGGTTCTTGGGAAGACAGAATGGGAGCAGAGAGAGGACAGCATGCCCTTACCTGGCCTCAGTGGAGAAAGGACCAGTTAAAAAGGAAAGAGATGGAGTTAAATAAAACACACAGTTTGTGTGATATCTGAGTGCAGGAGTCGGGAGGACCTGGGTTCAAATCCTCAGTCTGCTACTAGGTGACCCTAGGCAGGTTCCTCCACTGAATGATAAATATTGCAAATTCCTAAGAGAGGGGCACCGTATCGGAGGCACTGTGCTGTCATGGTTTGAGACCAGGCTGCAGAGCCTCACCTAGGAAAGGCTTTTTGTAACCACAGGAAGGGTAAGCCCACTGGGTGACCTCCAGCAAGTCGCAGTGGCAAACCTCCTCTGATGAAGTCTCACTAAGAAAATCCTAGGACAGGGTCCCATATCTCAGGGTTGACTTGAAGGTAGGAGTCAGTATAGTGCAGTGCAAGAGACCAGGGTTCGAATCCCACTGGGCAACCTTGGGCAAGTCACACTCTCTCAGTCTCAGAGGGAGGCAAAGGCAAACTTCTGAATAATAACTCTTGCCAAGGAAACCCTGGGAAAGAGGTGCCAGACAAAGTGGACTGGAGGCACATGACAAGCAAGAAAAGAGCCCTTGTGCATTTTGGGCAGAACATAGAATCATAGAATTATAGAGTTGGAAGAGACCACAAGGGCCCTGATCAAGCCCAACCCTCTGCCATGCAGGAACTCTCAATCAATCCCAGCAAGGGGGGCTGCCCTGGCACAAGGGGCCCACTGCTGAAAAACTGGGCAGCAGAATCTCCCCTGGTTCACTTTGCAGACTTGTTCTGCCCTTTGCTGGGAACCACCAGCAACAACCCACAAAGGTCTGGATTTATGGGTCAGCCTGTCTTGAAACTATGGAGGAGGATCTGGCAAGTGGTGCAAGGGCACTTGCCAAAGATCCTTAACCTTGGGAGGGAAACAGTCCAAGACCAGCCATGGCTGTCGCACTGGCCCACTGCCCACTCATGTGCCCAATTACGCACACGCAGGCCCAATGTCTTCCAAAGAATTCAAAGATATAGCCCTGTTAGTCTGTAGAATCAGTCTGTAGAGAGATCTTGCAGCACCTTTGAGACTCACTGAAAAAAAAGAATTGGCAGCATGAGCTTTCCTAGACTTCAGTCTACTTCCTCAGATGCATTTAGATGCAACAACAACAACAACAACAACATGTAGAGAGATCTTGTATCCCCTTTGAGACTCACTGAAAGAAAGAAGTTGGCAGCATGAGGGGCTTTCCTAGACTTCAGTCTACTTCCTCAGATGCATTCAAGTAATTTGAATTGACATTCTCGTATACCAATGGCATATATAGGTCCGTTGGGTTTCCACTCCACCAAATGCATCTCAGGAAGTAGACTTTGGTCTAGGAAATCTCATGCTGCCAACTTCTTTCTTTCAGTGAGTCTCAATGGTGCAACAAGGACTCTCTTCCAAAAAAACCCTGCAAGCCAGAGATGTCAGGACCTGAACCCGGGGCTGTACAAATGCCCAGCCTGCATTCTTCGAGTGTAGCCCCACGCGCCCCTTTCCCACCCCAGAGAGCAAAAGGTGGCCCCTGCTAGAAGCTTTGCCTGGCTTGCAGACCGTATGGGGGTCCCCAGACCCCTTCTGTCCCTCCTGTTCATCACTGCTGTTCTGTGCCTTCAAGTTGTTTCCAACTTACAGCAACCCTACGAGAAACCTGTCATGGGGTTTTCTTGGCATGCTTCTTCAGAAGGGGTTTGCCCTTGCCATCCTGTGAGGCTGAGAGAGTGTGACTTGCTCAGCGCACCCAGTGGGTTTCATAGCCAAGAAAAGAGGATTCGAACCCTGGTGTTGTTATTATTGTTATTATTATTCTACTTTATTTATATAGCGCTGTAGATTTACACAGCGCTGTACATACAAACAATAAAATCGATAGAAATGAAACCTGCCAATGGTGTAATGCTACAAAATACATATAAAACAATAGATAATAATACGAGAGAGATAAAATAAGCAGGCAACAAATTAAAAACATCAAATATCAACTCAGATATATGAAAACAATCAGATAAACAGTCACACAATGCCTGGGAATGCACCCAAATTAAGCAGCAGGGTGCTTTACGAAAACCACTTGTGCCAACCACAATGTCCCAGGGCTTTGCCTTGCTTTTTTGGAGCAGGACCAGGCTCTAGAAGCCTCCAGAAAGTGTGAATTTCTGCTGAAACAATCCCTGCAGCGCCACTTACTTCAGATTGAGCAAAAGTAAAGCCTTCCCTGAAAAAACCCTCTGACCTCTACTGCCAAAATTCAATGGCATGCAGAAGCGGGAGGTGGGCAGCCCCATGGCAGGTGGGTCAGGGGTCCTCTGGAGAAGCACACCCCTCTCCCAGGTGCTTCCAGGCGTGGGCTTTGGGAAGTCCAGAGGCAGAGTGTCCCACCGGACACTTCTCTTGGGTCCTCCTTGTTCCAGTCTGGCCTTTGGCTGGCAGCTTTCAGACTTTAGGGGTGGCACTGGAGATTTTGGGGTGTGGGGAGAGGGATAGAGATGCCTCCCTTGGGGGCAGGAGTGGGGCATCGCCTGGCCCAGGATGGAGAGCACGGTGCTTGCATGGCAGCAGGCTCTTCCCATGGCCAGGGGTCCAGGTGGGTTAATTGAGAGGGGCAGGAGGGTCAGATCTGGGGCGCAGACCCCTCCTCTCATTGGTCTCCTCCTGTCACCCCCTCCCCAGCGCTGATGTACGCCAGCATCTTCGGGAACGTCTCAGCCATCATCCAGCGGCTCTACTCCGGCACGGCCCGCTACCACACCCAGATGCTGCGAGTGCGGGAGTTCATTCGCTTCCACCAGATCCCCAACCCATTGCGCCAGCGGCTGGAGGAGTACTTCCAGCACGCCTGGTCCTACACCAATGGCATCGACATGAACGCGGTGAGTCTGCACAGGTGGCACCTGGGTGGCGGGCAATGGCTGCTGCAAAACACTTTGGACACTTCTGTATGAATAGCACCTTTGACTGTGGGTATCCGATGACCTGGACGTTGTTGGAGTGCAGCTCCCATCAGCCTCTGTCAGCCTGGGAGCTACAGTCCAGCACAGTTAGACTGATACAATTATTATTATTATTAACCTTTATTTATAAAGCACTGTAAATTTGCACAGCACTGTACATACAATCTTTTAATTAGACGGTTCCCTGCCCTCAGGCTAACAAATAGAGTTATAAATAGAGATGCAAAGGCCTGAGGTTGGGGGGGGGGACTAGGGGGAAATTGTGGGGGGTATGTTTTCCCTGTTTTTTCTGAAGCATTTTTCCTATACAAACGGGGGGAAATGATGGGCGCACTCTTTTCTAAGGATGGCTAGAATGTTCACAACAAACTCTCCTCATATTTCCTGCCCCAAAAGCGTATCTGAAATCTAAGAAGAAGGTTCTTATGTAAGACCCTGAACGGTGTTAGATCATGACAATTCCTGTTCTTGGTTTCCTTTTTTTATGGCGAGGAGGAGCGTGTTTGTCTGCCTGGCACCGAGAGGCAGGATTTAGTGAGAGGATGGGCTCCAGTCTCTGGAGGGGAGCAATGTAAATACTGTATAAATATAAATAAATATTTATTATTATTATTATTATTATTATTATTATTATTATTATTATTAATGTGTCATTTCCCCCATTTTTCTGGAACGTTCAGGTTTTTTCCCCAGGAAAGGGTGAAACCTTTGCTCCTCTCCATGGCTTCAGGATTTCCAGAAACATTGCATCTCCAGTCCCAAGCAATAAAGGAATAGAGTGAGGTCACTGAGGCTAGAAATGCATGCGCAGTGTGGCCTTTGGGGGAGCATGGGACCCAAAGGACCTCTGAAGGTGGGACTAGGCCCCAAAACGGCCAGAGTAAGCGTCAAGTGTCCAGGGCATTAAGAGCAGAGCAATGGAGGCATCCTGCTAGCGGCATACGCAGGTCCACAGCAACCTTGTAGCTGCGCATTTTGGTATCCTCTTCCATCATCACCCACAACCCACTCTAGGGTCACTGCAGAAGCCCCCTCCATGGCCATCCCATGACTGGTGAGGGTGGGAGGGGCGCTGGAAAAGCATCTGGCTCTGGCCCCATTGTTGGGATATAGAGTCACAAGGAAAATGTTCAGTGTGGGTTTAAATAGTAACCAGGCATTAAAGGGTGACTGTGAGCCATAATGATTAGGCATTTAAGCAGGAAGCGACCTCAAGAGATAGTCAACAAGGGCTGAAAAGACCTCTGGAATGCCTCCAGTCTGAAGAGTCACTCAGGAGGGAGGCTGGGTCCTTTGTGGCACAGAGGGAGAGGCAAGGCCTAGTAGGCCTCATGGAGCCTTGGCTAGAGTAGTGACTTTGAGCATTCTATCCCAGAGAGGGTTGCTACAAGTGTGGGTGGTGGAGGGTGTCCATGTATATAGAGTTGCACACAGTGGAACTTCTTCTAAGGATAAAAGCCTCATCTGAGAGAGGTTTACAGTGTCTCTTTGCTCACGAAGAAAGGAAGAGGTGCTTCTCCAAGCTGCTGACTACGGTCACGAAGGTGGAGAATCTGGCGCCAAACGTTGGCGTGTTCCCTCATGCGCTGCGCAACATCAACAGCGTTTTAACACCCGTAGCCATGACAGGGAATGACTACATTGTCAGCTGGGTTTCACTGGTGTCCTATGGGAGCCTCATTAGGTGCTGTCATAGTTTTGCCTCTGACTACAGGGCCATAGCCAGACCCTTCTCCAATCCTCCACCTTTCTCATCAGTCATGGAATATCAATTGGGGGGCACAGGAAGGTCCGAGGGTCAAGGAATGGCCAGCCGTAGCATAGCTCCGCATGCATAGGGTTGCCATTCATCAGGACCTCCAAACCGGGACAAATGTAGGACAAAATGTTCAAATGTAGGACACATTTTTTTTTGTGTCCTACATTTGAATAGGAGCCTTCGAGGCTTTCCCTCTGGGCCTGGGCCCCGCCCTCGGCGGGGGCGGAGCCCAGGCGGAGAGGGACTCATCCCCTTCAGGGAGGCTTTCCCTCTGGGCCTGGGCCCCGCCCTCAGTGGGGGCGGAGCCCAAGCGGAGAGGGACTCCTCCCCTTCAGGGAGGCTTTCCCTGCAGGCCTGGGCCCCGCCCTCAGCGGGGGCGGAGCCCAAGCAGAGAAGGCCTCCTCCCTTTCAGGGAGACTTTCCCTGTGGGCCTGGGCCCCGCCCTCGTCAGGGGCGGAGCCCAAGCGGAGAGGGACTACTCCCTTTCAGGGAGGCTTTCCCTCTGGGCCTGGGCCCCGCCCTCGGCGGGGGCGGAGCCCAAGCGGAGAGGGACTCCTCCCCTTCAGGGAGGCTTTCCCTGCAGGCCTGGGCCCCGCCCTCGGCAGGGGCGGAACCCAGGCAGAGAGGGATTCCTCCCCTTCAGGGAGGCTTTCCCTCTGGGCCTGGGCCCCGCCCTTGGCGGGGGCGGAGCCCAGGCGGAGAGGGACTCCTCCCTTTCAGGGAGGCTTTCCTTGCAAGCCTGGGCCCAAGCGGCAAGCGAAAGCCTCCCTCAGCTTGCTATATCTCGCCCGGGAGCAGGGGCAATCCCGGGGATGGGGCCAAACCGGGCCGTGACCGTGCGGCCCTGCTCCAAACCGGGAAAGTCCCGCCCCCAGGCGGGATATGGCAAGCCTACGCATGCAGAACTACTGCACTGGGCTGGACTGTTGCGGCCACAGGTGGACATCCTTGCTTGCCAGTTGGCCTCAGGCCACATTCTTGTAATGGAACCTACTTGGCCAGGTTCTTGGGAAGATGAAAGTAGGAGTATGAAGAGAACGGCAGACCCTGGGCAAAAGGCGGGGTAAAAGTGGCAGGGATGGAACTCCACAAAGTCCATGCCCTGCCCTTCTGGTTGACCCTAACCCTGCGAGGGAGCCCTCGGTCCACTGCTCTCCCCAGGATGCCTGGCCAGAGAGTGCCCCTTCTGGTGTCCCTCCTGAGGGTCTTCCTTGCTTCCCCTGCCTCAGGTGCTGAAGGGCTTCCCAGAGTGCCTCCAGGCAGACATCTGCCTCCACCTGAACCGGAGCCTCCTGCAGAACTGCCGGCCCTTCAAGGGGGCCACCAAGGGCTGCCTGCGGGCCCTGGCCATGAAGTTCAAGACCACCCACGCTCCCCCGGGGGACACCTTGGTCCATGCCGGGGACGTCCTCACCGCCCTCTACTTCATCTCCCGCGGCTCCATCGAGATCCTGCGCGGCGACGTGGTGGTGGCCATCCTAGGTGAGATGGGGAGGAGCATGGCGCTTGCCTATGGACTCTGTTTGGGATGGTGGTCCCCAGCAGAGGTGCATCACAGCCCTTTCGCTGAGGGGCTCCAGCCTCCCCTCACAGCCAAGGGGAGAATTGGGCACCCAAAGAACTGATTCTGACCAGATTGTCCCTGCCAATGCTCCATTTCCCCATAGATGCTACACGGGGCCCGTGTCTGGTGTGCATCTCCCACCAGAAGATGGGCTCCCATGGGTTAAAGCGTACAGAAGGAAAGAAAGGAAAACAAAGCCCATTCTCCCCCTCCCAGGGCCTTGAAAATGTCGGAAGGAGTCTGCTCCCGGCTCTCAGATCTTTTCCCAGCCTCAAACTGCAAAACCAGTGCAAAAAGAGTGTTTCTAGCAAAAAGTCACTCCTATCAACGAACGCTTCCTTTGCCGCTGGAGACATTTGGCCAGGATGCTAAGGACTCCAAACCCCATCTAGAGGCACAATTCACCACCCCCTCCCCACTTTCGTTGCCCACCTTGTAGCACAACTCTGGCACGCGCTACATGTGTTGAAGCCACAACCCAAGTGAGCCGAGTGCTGCACTCTCCCTTGCCAGGAAAGGCCAAAAGACAACCCCCAATTCAAGGGTCTTTTTCTTTTCTTTGGGGGAGGGGCACAGATTTTGCAGATGGGGGTTTCTCTTCTCTCCCCATCATCCCCATCAGTCTCCTTTCTGCCAGATTTCAACTGCTGCAAGTGTGTGTGTGTCTAAAAAGGTCCCCTCCTTGGCTCCCTGGTACGGCCACTGACCACTTTGTTCTGGCCAGAGACAGAGAAAAGTCCTTGTGTTTCTGTCTGGGGATGATGGGGAGAGCACTCAATGGCAGAGAGAGAAAGGGTCCTTCCCGCATCTCTTCTGGCTCTCAGCACAATGGTCCATTCAGGTTTTGATGTTCCCAATGCTGACCAGAGAGGAAGGTGTATTTGCTGCCATTTTAACTGCTCTGGCTCAGTTCTACAGAATGCTGGGATTAGGACTTTGGGGAATTAGCAGAATTAGAAGCCACCCACCCCTTGAGGATGGTGTCCAGAGCTTCCCTCTGCCCCCTTCTTGAGCCCAAAAGGGGCCTGGCTCTTGGGGAGGCTTATGCCCACTGGGTTCCTTGCCGCTGGTGTGACTGCTCCAGGGGTCTTGGCCCCCTGAGTCTGGCCTTGCATTGCCCTCCAAGCAGGGGTCTCTTGGGCTCCACTTTCTGGCACAAGGCTCCTTTGCAGATGGTCAATTGGGTCCCTCGCCTGGCTCTCGTTCCAACAGGAAGCCTTGGCACAGGGTCCCAGGGGTTCCTTCCTCTGGTTTGAGGATCAGGCAACCGCTCTGCTCTGGCCAGCCTTTTCTCCCTGGGACAGCGGTGTTCAGAGTCACCAAGAGAGCTAATGGGTTTGCCCTCAAATCCAGCACAATCTTGAGAGACACAAGGTCATGAGGCATTTGTCTGTCTTCCCAGCCATGCCTCTTTCCCAAAAGTGGGGCACCCCAGTATATTTATAGTTGCTGCCTCTGGGACCTTTGGACCCTGCCATTGATCAGGGCGTTCTGATTTATGGGCGCTCCTCCCTCCCCATGAAAGAGAACAGAGGCACAAATCCACCTGGAAATACCTGGATGGGTTTTATTCCTGTGGGACTGAAATGTGCCCAGATGCTGCAGAAGCTGTGCCTCGAGGGAAGAAGTGCCCAAAATTATGAAAGAGAAATATAACACTGCAGCCTAGTCTCCTGCAAAGATTTCCTGACAATCCAACATTAAAACCGAATTAAACTCTGGGTGCCCCCCCCCACCCACACACACACTGGGTCTTTGGATGTTGTGGGCGTTGATTCTGCATCCACAAAAGCAGAAGCCTTTTTAGACCCTCCAGTGCATTGGAATTGGTCAGCCAAAGCCCCAGGTTCAGTACAAGTTGCTTTTTAGAAACTGTCCAGAAGAGAGTAGAGTGGTGTGTCTCCCCTACCACCCACCATGAAAAGGGAATAACTGCTCCCCTTTGCCCAGTTTTTCACCCTGGTTGTGCCTCAAATCACCCAGTTGTGGGTGGCTTTGCCCCAGGTCAGCGGGGGCACACCTGGCTAGTAGCTTTTGCTTCTTGTTGGGCATCTGTTGGATGCAAATCCACTCTTCAGGACCCGTTTCTGTTGGGGTTCACAAGACCATAGTGTTGGAAGGGGCCACAAGATCATCCAGACCAGTCCTATGCCACAAAGGAACTCCACAGCTCAATCTTCTTGGTGATTCCCGCATTGCGTTCCAGGACTTGTGGCGGCTGCACCAGAATCCCAGCCGCAGAGAAGGATGTGGGGCACAGGGTGCTTGGTGTCCCTTGTTGCAAGCGGTGGCCCTTATTTAAGGGACAAAAAGCTTGTCCCGTGTGGGCATTGAAGAGGATGCCAAAAATCCTGCATGTTCAACTATTGGTCAGACTCACACCCTGCAAGATACACATCAAATGTGTGTCGTGTGTGTGTGTGTATGATGTGTGTGTGTGGCTTTTGCCTACTCTTCATGCGCCAGGCTGAACTGGGCCCTCAGCTTGGCGGCAGTAAACCTTGTGAGATTTCCAAGGTTTTGGGGTTCTCATAGGGGTCTAGAACTGTCACAAGAACAGAGATGCTCCTTGCATAGGCCATGTGGCCTCAGGGGTCCTGGCCAGCCTGGACTGACCCTTGTTTCTCATTTGTAAACTCTGCAATGCTAGAAGGGAGCAGCAGAGGATCGTTTCCAGAGAAGCAGAAGCATCTCTTTAGAGGATTGGGTCTGGAGGGGTATTCCTTCTCTCTCTCCCCTTCCCTGTCCTTTCCTGTCCCAATGACCAAGTCCTGAGCTTGGCCTTGCAGGTCACCCACACTCCCTCCCCAAAACACACACACACACAGCATGCGCTATTGAGGTGGTGTGGGGCAGGGGGAGGTATGGCGGTAGGAAGGTGGACTTGCGTTACAGAGGAAGGCGAGATCGATGCTTAATATCTATCTCTCCTTCCGGTCCCCCTCCTAACCAAAGGGACCTGAGGGTCATTCCAACCGTGCCACAAACCCTGTCGCTGCTCCTGTGCAATGCCAGGTCAATCAACAACAAGTCCCACATCCTCCATGATCTGCTGGAGGACAGTAATAGCGACCTGGCTTGCATTACCGAAACCTGGCTTGGGCCTGAGGGAAATGCTGTGTGGGCACAGGCCCTCCCTGCCGGGTTTTCGGTGAAGGACCAGCCCAGGTTAGGTGGGCGGGGGGGGGGGGGGTGTTGCCTTGGTCCACAAGAACACCTTGTCTCTCACCAGGAACCACATCCGACAAACTTCTTTTATCGAGTGTATTTACCTGACCCTGAAGGCTAGGGACAGTCTAGGGATTCTGTTGGTGTATCGGCCACCCCGTGCGCTAACGGACTCCCTTAACGAGCTGACACAGCTGGTCGCGGAGCTGATGCTGGAGACACCCAGGCTGCTAGTCCTGGGTGACTTCAACATCCCCTTCGCGGCCAACTATGTTCTATCCGGTGCGGCTCGGGAATTCATGGATACCATGGCGGCCATGGGCCTGTCCCAGCTGATTGCGGGTCCAACGCATTTTGCGGGTAATACACTGGATTTGGTTTTTTTGTACGGATGCGGAAAATCCGTGGGCGGAAATAACTAATATTTCCCCCCTGCCATGGACGGATCATTTCCTGGTTGAGGCAAAAATCAAGGCTTCTACCCAGATCCCCCCCGGGGGTGGTGGACCTATTAGAATGGTCCACCCTCGAAGGCTGATGGAACCCAAAAGGTTCCAGGAAGCCCTAGAGGGATACATGGTTGGAAGTGACGGCGACTCTGTTGATGCCCTGACTGGTATCTGGAATACCGGTCTTTCTAGGGCTATATTCAGTATCGCTCCCAAGCGTCCTCTCAGGCCTGTTTCCAAACGTAAGCCTTGGTATACGGAAGATCTCCGGGCGAGGAAGCGGGACCTGCGACGGCTAGAGCACCGCTGGCGGAAACACCTACGCTTAGCCGACAAGACTCTCCTAGACCGCCTCTTGGAGGACTACGGAGAGGCGATACTCGTTCTATGGTGCTCGTGTCGCGTCCGCGGAGTCGCGTCCAGCAGAGTTGTTCAGAGTGGTCAGGGAGCTAACTCAGCTCCCTCCCACTCTGAACCAGATCCTTGAACCTTCTAAGGCCTGCTGTGACCAATTTAACAACTTCTTCGCGGATAAAACCTCTCGGATAAGCGAAGGTCTTAACGCCGGCATTAGGGCAGAACCAAGGGTAGAGGCATCCAGAGCCTCCGTGGACTCCATTAAACTGGATCAGTTTGAGTTGGTCAGTACCGATGATGTGGACAAGATCCTTGGAAGCGTTCGGAAGACAACCTGCTCTCTCAATCCCTGTCCCTCATGGCTAGCGGCTCAGGGGGGACCGGTGGTAACCTCGTTGTTACACCGGATTATTAATACATGTTTGAGGGATGGGCAATTTCCATCCAGCTTAAAATTGGCCACTATAAAACCGCTGCTAAAAAAGCCCTCCCTCGACCCCCTGATACATAGTAATTATCAGCCAGTCTCGCTGCTGCCATTTCTGGGGAAGGTGATCGAGAGGGCGGTTGCAATCCAGCTTCAATCGGTCTTGGATGAAACGGATTATCTGGACCCATTTCAAACTGGCTTTCGGGCAGGTTACGGGGTTGAGACGGCCATGGTCGCCTTGGTCGACGATCTCCGTCTGGGCATTGACAGGGGAAGCGTGTCTCTGTTGGTGCTCTTGGCCATCTCAGCGGCTTTCGATACCATAGACCATGGTATCCTTCTGGAGCGCCTGGCAGAGGTGGGAATCGGGGGCACTGTGCTCCAGTGGTTCCGATCCTACCTCTCTGGGAGGTTCCAGATGGTGCAGCTGGGAGACGTGTGCTCCGATAAGAGGGCCCTGACATCTGGGGTCCCTCAAGGAGCCATTCTGTCTCCCATGCTTTTCAACATTTACATGAAACCGCTGGGAGAGATCATCCGGAGACATGGGGCGCGGGGTTATCAGTACGCTGATGACACCCAAATAGTCTTCTCTATGTCTCCGACTGATGCAGTGACCGAGGATGGCGTCTCTCCTCTCGTGGCCTGTCTGGAGTCGGTAATGGGCTGGATGAGGGAAAACCGACTCAGTCTGAATCCAGAGAAAACGGAGGTACTTGTGATAGGTTCCCCTGGTCCAGGAATGGCAGTGGTTCCACCTGTCCTGAACGGGATCACACTTCCTGTGAAGGACTCCGTGCGCAGTCTGGGGGTGCTTCTTGATTCGTTGCTTCACCTCACATCTCAGGTGAATGCGACGGTCAAGAGCACCTGTTATCAGCTTCGGCTCATTCGCCAGCTGCGCCCATACCTGGCCCAGAGAGACCTTGAAACGGTGGTACATGCTCTGGTAACCTCTCGATTGGATTTCTGCAATGCGCTCTACATGGGGCAACCCTTATACCATACCCGGAAGCTACAGATGGTACAGAATATGGCAGCCAGACTGGTCACTGGTACTTCCAGGGCCAGTCATATTACACCTATACTTAAAGATCTGCATTGGCTGCCCATTCGCTTCCGGGCACAGTACAAGGTGTTGGTGATAACCTATAAAGCCCTACATGGCTTGGGCCCAGGATACCTGGAGGACCGCCTCTCTCCATACATTCCGCCCCGCACACTCAGAACATCTGGGCAGCAGCTACTGAGGGTCCCAGGGGCTAGACTAGCCTCCACAACGAGGAGGTCATATTCCATCGTCGCCCCGGCCCTCTGGAATACGCTGCCCATAGAGCTCCGCTCGGCCACCTCCCTGGTCCAGTTTAGGAGGGAACTAAAAACCTTCCTATTCCGATCAGCATTCCCCGAATCAAGCGCCAGCTAGTCTTCCCCCCCTTCGACGGCAATGGCAGCTGGCTGATGGGGTTTTAGTTTTGTTTTAATATGGTTGTATAGTATTTTAATATTTATTGTAATTGTATTTGTATTGTTATTAATATGTTGTTCACCGCCCTCACCATTAGAAGGGTGGTATACAAATAAAATCTTTATTTATTATGTATTTATGCAACCACCTTTCCTTTTCTTCCTAGGGAAGAATGATATCTTTGGGGAGCCACTGAACCTGTATGCGCGGCCTGGCAAGTCGAATGCAGACGTGCGAGCCCTGACCTACTGCGACCTGCACAAGATCCACCGGGAAGACCTGCTGGAGGTGCTGGACATGTACCCCGAGTTCTCCGACCACTTCTGGTCCAACCTGGAGATTACCTTCAACCTACGAGATGTGAGTTTTGCTCGGGGGGGGGGGAATTGCCCTGCCACACATGCCTCAACACACCCCCCCCCATCCATTTTGAGACTGGCAGTTAATGCGCCTTCTCTGGCATTGCAGACAAACATGATCCCAGGCTCACCGAGCAGCGATGAAATGAACGGCGGCTTCAACCGCTTACGCCGCCGCAAGCTCTCCTTCCGCCGGCGGACCGAGAAAGGTAAGGACAGTGGGGGATCGGGGCCCCTTTCGCCCCTCTTCCTTACCATTCACAATAACCACCAGCTGTGTGTGACGCAGACAGAAGGCTGGCATCTCTTTGACTGGCTGCAACCCGCCTGGAATTGTGTTGCCATCACACTCTGCACCCCCAGAGAGGTGGGCCTTTGTGCACCTTAAAAAGGGCACAGGAAGGAAACATGACCCTGTCACGCATTCACGGGATTTCCCTGTGAATGATTTGTTGCTGGTTATTCCCTAGTTATTCCCGGACAATGATGCTTTAATCACAACGTCATGTTAAAATCTTAATCACGATCATGTGGGTTTCACGGGATAATCCCCGATTTCCCCATGTGATAAAGTCCTCACCACATTTGGGACATCTGCCATTCATATACATGAGGCACTTAGTAAGAAGAATGTCCTGCTGGCTCACTTTGCAAAAGAGTCACTCAGGCACCTCTTATTTAGCCCTGCAGCTGGCTCACTTTCTCAAGTTTGGATTTCTTCCAGCAGCAGCTGCTGCTGCACACACAGTTAGCCAGAGAACAGCAAAACAGAGAAATTAAGTCTCCAAAGTTTTCCCAAAGGCTTGCACTGATGGGGTCTTATGGACCACAAGTGGCAGTGCTGCCATGGCAGAGGTGTTACATGGTACCACTTTGAAAAGGCCACATCTCCAGTACATTCCAAGACTATGGTCTTCACGGTGTGGATGAGTGGGAGACATCTCCAAAAGTGTGGGCAGGCTATTTTGGGGGAAGAGGGTCCTGCAGGGAAGTTAGAACTTGGAAGTGGGCTCAGAATCACAGTGGCCACTTGTGCCGCTGGTGCAACTTTGGTACCAAGTGGACTGACTGCTTGGGCCTCACCTTACTCAGATGGCCTTATACTCCACGAACAGATGCTTCTGAGTCCTCTTTGAAGGTCCAAATGGGTTAAAACCATCTCCCATTCACCACTGCCACCTGAGCATCTTAAACTGATGGGTGTCACTGCGTTGCAGAATGGGGTTGGGTGGCCCTTGTGGTCTCTTCCAGCTCTGTGATTCTATGATTACAAACTCTGCCTTTGCCCTTGCAGGGGATGTTGTGCGTGTTTGGGGATGAGTGAAATAAAATGAGAGATTTGTGGCACATGCATGCACACATACATGGCTTGGCACTTCCCTGCCCATGCTTAGTGTTTCATCAAGGGGGCTTGCAATTAGGGAGGGGACTTTTCTGCAATGGCCCATCAGTGCGAAATAGAAATTAGCATCCAGAAGTCCCACTCAGAGCATGACCCTTTGAGGACTGTGCCACCTGCCCTCGCTGTTGCTTTCCGGAGGAGCCCAGGGCTGATCTCAGGACCCCCATTGACTGATAGCCCTCTTGGCTCCCTCCTTCCCAGCAGCCCGCATGTTCTCCCACTTTGGACCCCAGGGCTGGGAGGGGGCTTGCATGAATGGTCAGAGGTGGGCTGCCAGCACTCCTTTGCCCATGTGCTCTTGCCAGGATTTGGCTCACCAATTCCTACTGTCTCTTCCCACAGACGAGGAGAAGACGGGAGACTCTATGAGGGCCCCCCAGAAGGCGCTGCACCTGGGCCAGAACTGCCAGGGCCCCGGGGGGCCACCCAGGTGGGATCCTTGCCTCAGCAGCTCAGTGGCCTCCAGCCCACCCTCGAGCGATGAAGAGGAGGATGGCCACGTCCCACTCCCCAGCGCCACAGAACTGCCATCGCCTTTCGGGCCGGCCATGACCCCTGGCGAGCCCCCCTCCCCTCTTCCGGCTGAGCAGAAGGGCAGCGACCCCTGCAACCCTCTCTCAGGTAAGACTGGGGGGGGTTGGGGGGGGTATTGGGGGTCTGCAGCCACAGCTCGCCTACAGTTGTAAACCGCTTAGACACTATTAGTTCAGTATGAAGCAGTATATAAATGAAGCTGTTTTGTTTTTGGTTAAGGAGCCCTTTGAATAACGCCCCATTTGCTGTCCCCCTTCAATTAATCTGTCTAGTTGGCCTCTCTGAAATAAAAGGATAGAATAGGTCTTCCTAAAGTTCTTTTTTCCTAGGAGCAGCAGCAGACAAGACCCACACCCAGAGCTCAGGACACATTTGTTTCTTGGAGGGGAAACAAGCTGGGTACTCATTTTAGCCACCTCCTTGGAAGGAGGCAAGCCTGAGCCAAGCTTGAGCCCTTTCACTGGTATTGAACTCACAAACCTTATGGTTTTGAGCGAGTGGCTGCAATACAGGCATTTAACCACTGCACCTGGGCTCTGCAGGGACGTAGCCAGGATTTTAGGAAGGGGGGGTTCAGACTAAGTGCCACCATTATTTTGGGGCTTGGGCGCGGCGGTGCAGCAGCACGCACTATTCATTTTTCTAATGGAAGGGGGGGTCTGGACCCCAAGAACCCCCCCCCCCTTGGCTACGTCCCTGGGCTCTGTTAACCATGATCAAAATGGAGGACATTTTGGAATTCCGCCTGGACAGAATGTTGAAATGTAGGGCAGGTCCTCAAAAAGGAAGATGTGTGGTCAGCCTTTGCCCAGCATTGCTTCCAAAATGAAATCCAGAAATTCTAGGGGAAATCAAAGGCATGACTGTTTTAAAAAATAAGAGCCCTGGAGGAGAAAAGGCAGAGAGTCCCTTTTAGGGGGGATTTTTCTGCATTAATGATCCACCTGATACTTCATTCCCCATTGCGCTCTAGATGCTGCTGGAGTGCAAGTCCCAGCATTCTTCACCGTTGACTATATTGGCTGGAGGACTGATGGGAGTTGCAGTCCAACAGCATCTGGAGGGCAGCACTTGGCTCACACTCACCGTCTTAGTGAGCCATTCAGCAGAGATGCATGATAAGAAGGAAAACAGACACAAATCATAACACAGTAATTTAAAAAGTAGGGAAACAAGAAGAACCCTATAAAATCTGTGCTCCTTGGGTTGGTAACTGTTACGTGACGGAGGCAGCAAAGGGTAGCTAATGCCAACAGAGCAGGCACAGAAGGTGTAGTCTCTTCTGTATCCCCCAAATGTGCCCATTCCCTTGTCCAAATTCAGGCACTGCCACTTTCTGTCCCTGGGACCCCCTGAGGGCAAGATGGCATTGGGGGGCACTCCCCTTCCTCCTCTTCCTCTTCCTTTGCCACGCAGGGGCCTTTTCGGGCGTCTCCAACATCTTCAGCTTCTGGGGAGAGGGCCGGGAGCGTCAGTACCAGGTGCTGCCCCGCTGCCCAGTCCCTCCACCCACCGCCCTCAACATCCCCCTGACCGGCACCAACCCCTTGAGCCACCGGCACCGATCCGAGCTGGAGGGCCGCATGGACCTGCTCCAGAAGCAGCTCAACAGGTACGACGGCAGCAATGACAAAGGTGATGGGTCAGGCAGAAGCCCACCGGGGCACCTCCTCTTCCATTCCTGCCAGGACTTGAGCGTCTTGGTGGAAGCGAGGGTTGAGGGGTCATTTGCTGGGCCTTTGGGGGCTGAGGCTCCATTTCTAGGTGGAAAGAGACAGAAGGGTCCTGGGATTTGTGCCCCAAATTCGCAAAGGGGAAGGAGGTTGCTTGTTGTGTGTTATGCACCCTCCATAAATGCTCAGAGATACTCTCTGCTTTGCTGTTGCTTTGTATCTTCCTTCTGGGGCTGATCCAGGCAACAAGAAGGGCCAGAGAAACAAGGATTTCTTGGAAATGTTGTGGCAGAAATGGACTAGAGGCTGGAGGCAGGGAGAGGAGACTGGAAGCAGGGATGCACCCTGAACAGAGCCGATTTTGGCCCCAGCCAGGCCAGGCTTGGCTTCTGACCCTTGTGCCAAGACCAGAGCTCAATGTGGGCATGCTCAGCCATTAAAGGTGTGAAGCAGTGCTAATACTGAAGGAGATGGTGTCTCTGAGGACGTGCAGAGTCCACCTCAGAACCAGGCCCCATGCAACTAGAATTAAGAGTAAAACATCAGAACTACTTTTGCAGCTCCTAGGATGGTGGAAGTCTGGGGGGCACAGGGAGTCCCTTCTTGTTGAGTGAGGCTCCCACTCTCCTGAGGACCCCCATGGCATGTGGGTCCCTTTCCCTTCACTCCTCCAGGCACTTTGCCCTGAGGTCAGCCCCTGAATAGTTTAGATGTGGGGCACAGGGGAGTCCGTAGGAAGAGTGCCCCCCGGCCACACGCACGCACAGCCTCTCGCCCTCTCTCCCCCCCCCCTTTTCACCCTTCTGCCTGTCCTTCCTTCTGCAGGCTGGAGAGCCGCTTGACCGCAGATGTGGCAACCATCCTGCAGCTCCTGCAGCGCCAGGCAGTGTTGGTGCCACCCGCCTACAGCACAGTCTCATCTCCTCTTCCTCCACCACCACCACCTCCGGCCCCTGAGACAGCTCCTGGGGATCGGCCCCTGCTGGCCGGCCCCACAGAGGTTCAGGCGCTGCATATCCCGGCTCAGGTAAGACACATGTGCCCCTGTGCCCGGGTGCCCATGTCCAGCCTGCCAGGCCCCAATCCTTGCACCGCATGCAAGGCTTGGAGAAGTTATTTGTGGGGACTAATGATCCTCATAGCAAAATGACTAGACCAAAGAAATGTACCCTTTTCCCAGCTCTGGCTTGGAATTTAGCAAAACACTGATTGGCCAGTGGCAGATTGACCAAATGTCACTGATTCCTGGATTCTGGATTAAAACCTGGTTTAAAACACCAGCCGGTGAGTCTTGAGAGACTGCCAAAGCAATGATGATGATGGTGGTGCTGGAGAAATATCAGTGGTATGATGATGATGACTTGGGGGTTGGGGTTGGGAGACCCCAGTGTGTCCTTTGGGGTGCCCTCTGCTTCCCCGCCTAAACCTCCCTTGGCCGACCCTATCCTCCTCTTGATCCCCCTTCAGGTCCCAGACTTCCTGGCCCCCTGCCTGGACCCAGCGGCCTACCTTGGCAAGGGCGATGTGGTGCTGTTGGTGGAGCCCCCGCTGCCCATCCCCCGGCGCCTCTCTCTGCCCGGTCAGCTGCCACCCGCCACCCTCCCGGACTCCTGCACGGACTTACACAGACACTGCTCGGACCCGGGCAGTTAATGGCCTGTTGAGTAAGGCCCCAGTGGAGGGCCTGCTCTGGGAGTCGGGTACCACCCCCCCACCATCTTGTGGGCAGGGGGGCCCCTCAGGCCTTCTGAGGAGGAAGGCCGTTCTGGGCTGTGGCCAGGTGAGGGTCCAGCCCACACTCGCTCTGCTGTTAGCCGGCCTAACAGGGATGGGCCAGCAGCCAGGGTGACCACTGGCCGGTGAGCTGGCAAGGACTATTCATGGACAGACGGTCTGCTTGCAGGGATAGTGGTAATAACAAGTAACAACAGATAATAATATTAATACTGATAAGGATTAGAACTCCCCCCCCCCTTGTGACCCCAGACATATCTATCACCTGAGACCAGCAGGACATGCAGAGGCATCCGGTGATGGCAGAGGTGGCCAGAGGAGGGGGAGTGAGCCACCATTTGCCCCTCCAGCAACCCTAACCATCCAGACTGGGGGGGGGGGGTCAGGGGGGGTCTGGCTTTCAGGCAGGAGGCTCTGTGGGTTGGGAGGGAGTGGGGGTCTCCCATGATTTTGCTCCCTAATACCCCTCCTGTCCCTTTGCGTTCCCTGAGGGGGGGGGCTGACTCACTTCTAGGTTGTGTGTGTGTGTGTAGGGGAATGTGTCTGTGAACAAGAGAGATGCACCCTGAGGTGAGGCACAGGGCCACTTTGCAGCCAATGCAGCTTGTTCTGTGCCAGGAGGGCTACACCAATCGCCAACTATCTCTGCCCATGTCTCCCCCAATTCAACCTAGGCCTTGCCCCTTTCCCATTTCTGTGCAGGGTTCCCCCTCCTCATCCCTGGTGGGGCCTGCCTGCGGGTAACCACCCGCCCAGCCCTCCAGGTTCCTCTGGGTCCCTGCAAAGGGGCAGCCGGTGGTCAAGTCAAAGCCCTGAAAGAGACCAGTTGGAGCTCAAGGTGGGTGGGGGGCTCCTGGGAGTTGGGGCGAGAAGGTGGGTGGGCATTGGGGGGTCCCAGAGGAAGAGGGTAACTGACCCCTAGCCCCATGGTCATACAGGAGGCTGAGGAGACTGCTCAGGAGATCCTCGCGTCTGGGATGGAGGTCATTCTGTGAGGGGGAAGAACTGGCACACTTCCCTCACCTCCATGGGCAGCCCCACACCCTGGCACACGTTGGTAGGGGACATGTTTGGGCAGAGACTGCAAAAGTTACTTTTTCCAATTGTGCCCCCACCCCAATCTCCCAGCCATTCTGGGAGCTGCGGTCCGAAAAGGAACTCCTCCAAGTCCAGTTTATCTCCCCATCCTTGAAATGTGTCTCTATTCATTTCATCTGTCTCCCCACTCCGCCAACAGCACCCTGGGCCCAATTCTCCATGGGCTCATGTGCCCCCCCCCACCATTGCAAGGATCATTTCTGACCCAGGTTGTCCTCTTGAAGGCAAATGGAAGGCAGTGCAGGTGTATTTCTGTGCCGTTGCTCCTCCCTCAGCAAAACAGCCCTGCCATCCAGATGTAAGAGCAAGGGGGAGGGGCTCTGCTGAGTGCCCCCCCACTAACCCACCCAAACCCATTGCAGAGGCTGAACAGGATGGGCATCAGCCCAGCCATGGGGCCCCTCAAGACCCCTATTTCCTGGAGGCCCCCCATGGGTGGCCCAACGGGCTCCAGGCCTAAGTCATGCCCCATTGGTCCCTGATGTCTGAATGCACGTGACCCCCACCCCACCTCCTCCCCCCATCCCTCCCCTGCATGCTGTACTCAGCATTAGCAACTGGTGCCCAATAAACTTCCAAGTTGGATGCCTGCTGTCCACCTGTTTTTGATCCATCTGTCTATATTGGGGCGGGGGGGGGGGATGTCATGCGGGTGGAAGGGATGCCCTGAGAAGGGGAAGACCCCTGGGTGCCCCCCTCCAGTTCTGCCCTGGCAGCCGGAGCTTTGACTGGAAATGCCCCCTGACCCCCCCCCCCTTTAAAGACTGGTTCTGCCCATATGCCCCATGCCACTTTCTTTGAACGTCTGGTTTCATGCAGGAAGAACTCCCCAGGGGTTAAGAGTTGTTTAGTGGAAGAAGATCAAAAACTGCCTTGGAGGGTGGGGGACTCTCCTTCCTCAGGAGGGCCTGAGTTGGGCAGCCTTGCATGACAGAAGGAGGTCAGAGTAGATGGCCCTTGGGTCCCCTTCAAACTGGATGATTCTGTAATGCCATTGTAATCCTCATTGTTCAGCCTCAGGAGGCAACAGGGTGGGGGTCACTGGCACCATCCCTTCCTCCCAGGCAATGGAGCCCAGAAAAGTGACGCTGGGACTGACAAGACAAAGGTCGAGACCCCCAGAGACGAGATCCAGGGTCCAGAGAAACAAAGCTCCCCCAAGGCGGCATGGGACTCTGCATTTGGGGGCAAAGGTAGATGGTGAGAAAAAGCCACAGGAAAGAGCTGGGACATAGCTGTGGGGTGGAGGGGGCCCTACAGGGATTGTTGGGGGCACTGAGTTTGGAGAAGGGACCCCTGAGAAGGGGGATGCAGCCATCTTGAGGTCCCTGCTCCACCGTCCAGCACTCTCCTGCTTAAACGGAGATTGGGCTTCAGTTGCAGATCCCTGCATGACAGAAGCGGGTTGGATGAAATAAACCCTTGCCTTGCAGCCCCTTCCAGCACTATACGTCTGCCAGCAGAGGGGCATTTGGGAGGGGGTTGGCCACTCGGGTAATTTTGACTGTTACTAAGGGCGGCAAAGTGGTAGATGCAGGAGAACACAGCAGCTTTTTATTGGGCGAAACCGAGCTCTGGCGCCCACTTCAATCTGGGGTTTGCCAGGCCCTTTGGTCCCAAGCCCTCCAGGAGGAGCTTTTGCAATGATTTTACTATCAGTCTTGGTCACTTGTACTGAGTGACCATACTATTTAAAACAAAAACCAAATTTTGCACATGTCCCTTTGGAGGGTTTCACCCTGGAAAACAGCCCAGAAAGGTTTGGGGGAAAACACTGTTCCCCTCTGGGGCACAAACCCCATTGAAAGCTGAGCTGCATCCCTCCCAGTAAAGAGCTCTGCCATTAAGACCATGGGATTACACACAAATGTCCATGTACTGGTTGGCGCCCATGCATCCTCTGCCTCTTTCTCTGCTTCTTCCCGCTGAGAACCTCTGACCAGTTGAGGGCCCAGCTTTGCCAGCCAATGCTGAAGGTGTGACTACTGCCCTACCTGCTCCTACCTTGGCAAGCGGGTGCAAGGGGCCAACCGGTCTTCTGCCCAGTGCGGAGGGATCTTGGTGGCACAGGATGGGCACTGCTTAAAAGATGGTCTTTAGCCAAGTTCAGGATGAGCCCCTGGGCAATGGCTGGAGGGCTCTTTGCATTTGGGCCGGGAAGAAGACCCACCTTCTGCACTGCGCAGGTACATGGCTCTGACACCAGTTTATTTCTCATAGCAACTTGGCACAGGAAGGCCTTCTCAAGGGGGGCAGTCTTTTTTTATCCCCTAGCCATCCTCGCAGGAAGGGCCCCGTGGCCCCTCTTTCCTGTCCCCCACCCACCTACCCAGGGAGCCCCCCATGTTCCTGTGCACTTCAAGAGGGGGCAGCTGGTTGGGGGCCTTCTTCCTTCTCCCCCTCTTGGTACATCTTGGAGATGAAGGGATTGGAGGTTTTCGGGTATCAGTGACTACTTGGGAGGCAGGGATGGGTGATGGAGCACATCGTCCATTGCACTGAGTTGACTGCCTCCCTTTCAAAGTGGGCAGCAAGTAAGCAGCAGTGGCAGTGGGGCAGACAGTGAGTACTATGGGCAGCCCCCTCACCACCTCTGCCTTCTCCAGATGGTGCTCCCTTCCTGCCCCACTGGCTATAGGGCAGGTGCCCTCCCTGGCTACAATGGCACACACTCTTCACTTTTGGTGCGGTTTGTGGGTAGGCTTACTCAGCCCAGTTAAGAGTGTGCTTTACAGGTTTTCTTGCTTGTTTTCACAACAGTCCTGTGAGGCAGGCTGTAAGGTTCTCATTTTGCGAAAAGGGAGCTAAGAAATGCACTCAGGGCCAGGGCAAAGCTCCCTGCCATTCGCACAGAGGGGCAAGGGGGGACAACAATGGTCCTGGTTGCAGAACTGGAACCCAGAACCCCTGAAGTGGGCCCACAGTGAGTTTTCCTTGAAAGTTGAAAGGGGCAGTGCTGGGAGGGAATGGACAGGGAGCCCTAGTTTAAGGCCTCATATAAATGCATTGCATGGGGAAGCAAGGAAGGAAGGAAGGAAGGGAGGTGGTGGCTCGGGGCCTGGTTGGGACACAGACATGCAGTACTGCTTAAGCGCCCCAGGGGACTACATGCTCCAGCATCCTGGGGAGCCCAGAGTGGGTGGTCTAGGGGGCTCCAAACACAGGGACCTCCTCTTTCAGCCTTGGGGACCGCAGCCACTCGTGGATGGCCTCTCCTGACCTCTGCCTTCCTCCAATCCTTCACAAAAGCCACCTGAGCCGAGGCTGGCGGTCATTGCCCACCAGTTCACATCCCTCCACTGCCCTGGATTTCATGCCGAAGGAGGGAAATTTTTTGGGGGGTGGCCACCCAGGTAATATTGCTTTGTGTGATTTTGTGACACAAAGCTCGCCAGAGAGAAGGAAAGAATTCCTTTGTAGGAATGCAAATCTTCCTTAAACTCATTCTGGTAAGAGCAAAGAATTTTACAATTTTTCTCTCCTGTGAGAAAGTCCTTGTGGAAAAAATGAAGAGTTTGGGTCTCTGCCCAAGAATACACACCTGTGGTTGGTTTGTACACATGCACACATACGCATAGCAGCCATGTGTGGTCTTTGTGCAGGAGTCCTGAGTGAAGGGGGTTCTAGTCTGGCCAGGGGTCTCCTAACTGGGCTTTCTGGCTCTGGAGAGGCCCCTTTTTTGTCCATGAGTTGACTGTTCTCCAGCCTTCATGCCCACCTCTCTTCTAAGCCGTGGGGCTGGGTCTCCCAAGGCCAGGGGGAAGGACTGGCCTGGTCCCATGGAGGCTCTTCCTTTATGGGGGGGGTGAGTTGCCCCAGGGGCTGTAGATGACCCAGTGGACCTTCCGTGGGGAGACAGGAGAGGATGGACATGGCTGCCATGGGGGGGGCATGCCTCCTGAGGCCCCACTGCTGCTGCTACTCCTCCAAGTAGGTCCCATTGTAGCTGAAGGGCTCGTGGAAAAAGCAGACCTCAGAGGCCATTGGACCCCAGCGCTGGATGTGGACCCCCTCATTGCTCCCCGGTGGGGCTGGTTGCACGATGACAGTGCGTCTGGAGGCCACAGAGGGGTCCTCATCAAAGAAGTTGAAGGGACGCAGGTAGAAGCCCACCATGTTGCCTGGGGTGGCCGTGTTGGGGATGTCCTCCGCATGAGGGATGTGGAGGAAGCCCACCGTCATCCAGGCCACCAAGTCCTGTGGGTGGGAGGGAGAGAGGGAGACCCTGCTGGTCACTCCTGGCCCACTGAAGCCCACACCAGACTGGTGCCCCTTGGCAGGGGTCCCAGATGGGTGGGTGGAGGTCTTCCCTCTCCCCCCTTTGCCCCCTCCCCTCCTTCACTTCACCTCGTTCTCAATGCTCTCGTCGTTCCGGAGGAAGTTTTCAAAGGAGCCGGTGGGCTGCCAAGGGTCATTCTGGATGTAGAGGCTGCTGCTGGTGTCCTCGTTGTCATGCTGCTGAGTCACAGCCAAGTGGTACCTGCCACGTGGGGGGGAGCATGAGGGTGGGATGGAGGAAGGGGGCATCATGCCCATACTTGGGAAGAGGAGAAGGAGACCCCTCCCCACCCCCAATTCCTCCTCCTGGGTGCCTGAACCCTCTGTGGCCAACCCCACAGCGTCAGTGCAACAGGGTTTAGGCCAATTAATGATAATTAATCATTACTGTATGCTTTGTTTTAATTCATTTAATATGGGTTCCCTATTGGGAACAAAACAGGACATAAGAAACTTATATAAATAAATAACGGGGCATTTGTGGGCCAACAAAGGTATTTGTGGGCTGGGGACCCTTTGCCCAGGGCTGCTCTGACCATCAGAGGCAGTATTCCAGAACCCTCCAGCATCCATGGTAGAAGCAGCTCAGGCCGCAGGTTCAGGTGTCTCTTGGGGTCATCCAGTCTGACTCCCCCTTTTCCAGGGCAGGCCCTGCAGCCCAAGAGCCCCAACACAAGATCCCATCACTTCCTGAACCTGCCTGGAGGGATGTGGAGCATGCTGGAAGCCCCTCTGCCCCCATCCAGCTCACCTGCTCCAGGAGACACCGTTCTCCTCCTTCCAGCCCCGCGGGAGGACGCGGTCAGCGTGGGAGTTGGGCTGGAGGCGGTAGCTGCGTTGGTGGCCCCATCGGTTCTTCCGGGTGGGGTTGAGGAACACCAGGTAGCGGGGAAGGGGCTTCCCGAAGGGGAAGGCAGCCTGGCGCTCCCGCAGGCGAGGCTGGCGGTCCAGGTAGGGCTGAACCAGGCGCTGGCTGGGCTCCCAGGGGACGGAGATGTTCTCAAAGGCCACATCCATTGTCTCAAAGCTGTTCCTGGGGCCTGAGAAGGAAGGAAGGAAGGAAGGAAGGAAGGAAGGAGAGAAGGGCAAGGAGAGGACAGTGGCAACTGCATCACTGGGGAGGGCGAGCCCAAGGGCTATCTAATCCAGCCCCCACGTGACAGTGGGGGCTCTCCCACATACACACACACACATCAGAAAACACTGCAAGGGCTATGCAAAAGGATGGATGCCCCAGAGGTCCTTCCACCTCTCAATATTTAACAAAATTGGGGGGGGGGGGGGAGGGTAAGGTATGCCTTGTAGGGTCTGAACTTTCAGGGAGTGGGGACATAATTTTAGCAAAACAAATATTTTCAATCCCAGAAGTATCTGAGACGTGAAACTGGATGTGAAGCTGCCTTTGGAGGGAGACAAAACCACAGCAAAACTGAATAAACATTCGGGGGGGGGGGGTCTGCCCTGCAAGTGTGACCCCCCATAACCCTGCATGACCCCCCCATCCCATCCCCCATCTCCTGAGCCTGTACCCACCTGCGACATCCAGATCCACCTTGAAATGGACCAGGTGGGTGTGGAGGTTGCCCAGCAGATGGGCCTGGATGCGAGATCCGTAGCGGACTCCCTCGGGGGTGTAGAAGGAGGCGTGGACGTAGCCCGTGGCGTGGACCCGGGCCTCCATCACCCCGTTAGGGTACAGGAGGAAGTCCCAGATGTAGTCGTAGTTGTAGACGGTGGAGGAGCTGCGCAGGACCAGCACGTGACCCTCCAGGCCACCGTAGAAGGTGGAGCCCCCCTGGAAGTCACTGTCGAAGTGGCGCCGGAGTGGCACGCCGGTGGGCAGCTCAAAGAGGCAGAGGGCACGTGGATAGCGGACAGGTCCGTCAGCGTCATAGTAGTGGTAGGCATCCACAAAGGTGGCCACCTCGGGGCAGTCGATGCCTGGGGCCAGTTCATGCGTGACGGAGCCCATGCCCCAGCCCACATCAATGTACTTGGTCTGCATGGCGGCAGGAGAGTTGCCCCCGTAGAAAGCGATGGCCTCCTGGACGCTCACCTCATAGGCCACGCGTTCTCCATTGAAGCGCATGTCAAAGAGCTGCAGACCGGTGGAGCTGCGGAGGCGGAAGGCCAGGCTCCAGCCACTGTAGGCCAGATGGTTCCCACACAAGGCATAGCTGTGCCCACTTGGTTCACACACCTTGGCCCCGGGTTTGTCGGTGGGGGGCCCAGTGGTGAAGTCCCTGCGTGGCACGAAGGTGGAGAAGAGGCTCTCCTCTGGGTGTGGTGGGAGGCGGACCACGGACACTGCACCCCGGCCGTACTGCTCGGCCAACTCTGGGGGGCTGGCAAAGTACTGCCCATTGTACCAGACCTTCTCCACTGACCAAAGGCGTGGGTCAAGCTGTTGGTGCTCCACCAGGACCTCCAGGCCTACTGGGTGGAGGAAGAAGCCCTCCACATTGCGCTGAACCATCAGCCACGTGCGGCGTTCACCCGAGGCCAGGCCACGAGGTGCCACCTCCGTGAAGGTCAGGCATCTCTGGCCACAGTTGCTGCCTAGACTGAAGCCTGATATGTCCATCAGGAAGACCTTCAGGGGCTCCAGGAGGTCTGCCAGCCTCCTGATGAGGAACTGAAACTCAAGCCGAGACATCGGCCTGGCAGTGTAGGCCACCGGGTGGCCAGAGGGGCGATAGAAGGTGGGCCTGGGCAGTGGGCCCACCACATACTCAGTCACATTAGGCTTGGACCCAGAGCCGAAGAAGACCACCGCCCGGGCCTTTCGGCGGGGGAGGCGGCCCCCCAAGTCTAGGTAGCGCAGAGCCTGGCTCTTCTTGGGGGCCAGCAGCTCCACCAGGAAGAGGCTGTTCCTGGCGAGGGAGCCCCCCGGGGACCCTCCTCGGTTGGGTTGGAGGTCCAGCTCCGGGCGGCTGGTGAGGAAGTCCCGGATGGCACGGAGCTCTGCGGAAGTCAAGTCAGCAAAGATGGACGTCTTCTCCGGGGATGGAGGGACGGGGCCAGGGCATGCCGCCCGTGCCAAGAGGATCAGTGTCCCGATGACTGCCAGCTGCACCCCCAGGGCACCCATCCTGACTCCAAGGTCCTGCTGGAGGAAAAGAGGAGGAGGCGTTTTAAGGAAGAAAGCCAGGGCAGCCCTTATGCCAAGTCCCTCCTGGCCAGTTATGGCTTCCAGGAAATGCCAGTGGCCAGAAAGTGAGGGCTTTAGGTGTCCAGTTGGTGAAAGGAAGAAGGAGACGATTACCAAGGTGAGGGTGGAAGAGGCACCGAAGCATAGAAGAAGGAAGGCAGGCGGGAAGAAAGGGCGGGCAAGGAAGCCATGCCAGGCGCTCCTTCTAGCAGGGAAATGCCCTGCGCCTCCTCCCCTGTGGCCCTAGAGGAGCCACGCTCACCAGCGCTTTGCCCTCTCCTCTGCTTGACCTGAGCTTGTCCAGGTCTGGGCAGTCCTTGCAGAAGGACTAGAGTGGCAGGTCCAGGGTGTCATGGAGCCCATGGCTGTCTGAGTCCATCATGGCACAGGCCCCCTGCTCCTCCTGGGTCAGTGCCAGGGCAGATGGGCAATGGGCATGGCTGGGGGGCGGGGGTTGAGGCCCTTCAGCACTTGGTGAGGGCACCTGTGGCATGGAGGGCAAGGGGAGCCTTCCCACCCAGACCCCCCTTGGCCTGGCCTATGGCCCTTGCGTCCCTCTCTGGAGCCTCTGGGAAAGGAAGGACACACTGGCCCTGGGCCCGACTTAGGGCAGGATGGCCCAGACCCCCAGACCCTGGGAGGGGTGGTCCTGGGGCTTTGAGTGGGAAGGGCGGGAGGGGCAGGGCTGGGTGGCAGTGCCCCCTGGAAGAGGCTCCGGAGGCAGAGGAGGGCTGGGCATCCAGGCGGTGGGCTATTAGACCCGGGGCCTTCCAGCCAGAGGGGCCCTCCTCCTCCTTGGGGCAGAGATGGCAGGCCCTCCTTGAAGGCTGCCCCGAGCATGTGCAGAGTGCTTTCCCTCGGAGCCGTCCAGAGCCAGGGATCGGGCGGAAGCCGAGAGGGAGGGAGGGAGGGAGGGAGGCTGGCGAGGAGGGGGCGCCCGGGGTCGGGGGTGAGGGCTAGGGGAGAGCCGCTGACTCACTGACTCACTCGCTGGCTGGCTGGCTCTGGGGCTGCTCCCGGCCGGGGCTCCTCTCCGGGCGGACTGAGCCTCGGGCGGCCCAGCGGCGGAGGGGGCTCACCTGGAGGGGGCGGGGACAGGGGCCCTGATTGGCTGGAGCCCCGAGGGGGCGGGCAGGGGGCTGCCAGGCCAGGTGCCCCGAGAGCCCTCCGGCGGAGAGGGATGCCACTCGCGGGGAGGGCAAGAGGGAGCCTCGCCAGCCGCTTCGGCCGCAGCCTTTGCGGAGGAGAAGAGCCCCTTGGAGCAGGAAGGGCCTTCCCCGGCCCCCGGCAGGCAGGGCTCTTCCTCCGGAGGCTGAGAGAGTGTGCCCCTGGCCCTCCCTGGAGCCCCTCCCTGCCTCCAGCCCCTCTCTCCCCAAAACTCGCTGGTGGGGCTGAGGGAGCGGGATGCCCAGGGCCCCGGAGGGCTTCCAGGGCCAACGCTGCCCTCCGGAGCCACAGCCCCCTCCCAGGGAGTGTTGGGGGCATGAGGAGGGCCCTTCCCCTCCTGCCAGGCCCTCTGGGCCCTAGGTCCAGCCGCTGGTGCCCCACACAGAGCCCCCCAGCCCCCAGCCCCCCAGGCCAAGGCGGCCTGGCAGAGCCCACGATCGCCCTCCATGGAGAGCCCTGGTTACCTTGGGCAGGTCACTCTCTCTCAGCCTCCTCTAGTGCTGGCTCTGGCGCTCTCTCTGTGTGCCCTTCGTGCCTATTGTGGGGATGGTACAGCTTCCCACTTAGGGCTATCTTATCATCCCAGTCTGTTCAGAGGAGGGAGAGTGTGCCTTTCCCACAGCCGCCCAAAGGGTCTCCATGGCCGAGACGGGATTCGAACCCTGGTCTCCAGAGTCATGGTCCAAGGCTCCAAGCTGGCTGGCTCTGCTGCGTATGGCAGGAAGGGGAACAACAAGGGAACGGGCATTGGTGCCATTTCGGAACCGCAGCGAAGGAGTGCATTGTGGGATGGAGAACCCCCCCCCCCATTCCCAAACATTTGGCTGAGGGCCTCCTTCGTCAGAGACCCCGGGAAGGAAGGGCACAGGACAGGGACCCTGCCTTTGGGCATGGAGGGACAGGGGATGCCATGCCCACCTGAGCCAGGGCTGCCAGGGCTTCGGGGCCAAAACCTGGGACCAACAAGCCACAAGCCCCTTGCGATGCCATTGGGGGGGGGGCAGAGTCTGGGGGCCCCTTTCAGATTAGTCCATTCAGCATCTGCCAGAGCTGCCCAGAGTGTGCCATTCAGGGACATGTTTCAAGAGCCCCCAACAAATGCCATAACAGAGGAGGGGTATTCCCAGGGGTTTGCAAGGCAGCGCTCTCTCCTGAGGTTCCTCCTCCTGAGGCCTGGGAGCCTGGAGGCAGGCGAGGGACTGAAGGCCGGCCAGAGCTGCTGCTGCTTTCTCTCTTTCCAGGCCTCCTCTGCAGCTGGAAAAGGAGGCGCAGGAGGCCTGGGAGGCCCAAAGGCTTGGCCACAGGTTTTGCGTTTTTGGAGAGAGGACAAGGGAGCATTGCGCTCATAAAAGCATTCGTTTCATGGGATTCAGATGAGATCCGATGGTTGTTTCTTTTGTCCGTGGGGCTAATCCTTTGAGATCAGAGGTGGGAGATGTGCTGCTCCTCAGTTGTGTATCTTTAGATTTAGGACGTTGTAGCTGCCCTTCCCGTTCCTAGCCTCCGTTCTGCTCCTAGGTGCAAGATCTCTTTGACTGTTTCCGTTTCTAGGCTGAATGTCTATCTATCTTCTTCAGGCCTTATTCCCGTCTTCCTTATGCCTCTGCACTTTCCTCTTTGACCGTCTTTAGTCATTCCTCCAAATCCGCCATGTTTCCCACTTGTAGTAAGTACAGTGTCGCCTGCGTAACGTACGCTGCTGATGCTGCTTCCTCCTATCTTCACTCCTCCTTTTCTCAGGATGCCTTTTGCATATATCTTGAACAAATCGTGTGACGAAATGCCTCCTTCTTGCCTGGCTGCCTTTGCCAATTGGGAACCATTCTGTTTCTCCATATTCTCTTCTAACATTTAACTCTTGTCCCAAGGACAGATTTTTCATCAGGACTATCAGATGTATTGGCATCCCAGCCATAGCCTTTCATGGTCTATGCATGCTTTGATCTGGATTTCCTGCATGGCAGAATGGGGTTGGACTGGATGGCCCTTGCGGTCTCTTCCAACTCTATGATTCTATCATTCTATGATTCAAAGGCTTTGCTATTGTCTATAAAGCGCATGCCGATTTTGTTCTGGAATTCCTTGGTGCGCTCCATTATCCATGGTACGTTTGCAATGTTTGCAATGTGGTCCCTGGTGCCTCTTCCTTCGCTGAGCCCCTCTTATACCTCTCTCTCCATTTACAATAGGAGTCTATGCTGCAGACATTTGAGCATAGCTTGTCCTGCGTGAGATATTAATGCCATGGGCC